>OZ012741.1:358704356-359304356 GCA_963859935.3 Lathyrus sativus
ATTAATTCTATTCCATTAAAAATTCTAATTAATTTTAAACTAATTTCTAATAACAATTCTAAAATTACTAACTTAATTCTAAAATCTTAAAGTATCTCTAAAATTACTAACTTAATTCTAAAATCCTAAAATATCTCTATAATTACTAACTTAATTCTAAAATCCTAAAATATCTCTAAAATTACTAACTTAAATCTAAAATCCTAAAAGAACTCTAAAATTACTAACTTAAATCTAAAATCCTAAAATAATCCTAAATTAAATCAAATCTAATTAATTCTAAAATCCTAATTTAATAATACTAATAATTACCAATTAATTCTAAAACTAAATTCTAATTAATTTTAAAACTAAAGAACTAGCTAAATAATAAAACTAAAAATAATAATATCTATTGATTCTAATAACTAATCTAAATTAATAATTAAAAAATAGTTCTAAATAAATAAATAAATAAAACTTATTTAAAACCTAGCTTCCATTTTCTATCTAAAACAAAATAATAAAATCCTATATTAAAATCTATTTAACTATTAAAATAAAATAAAATCTATTCTAAAAACAAATAAAATTCTATTCTATTTCTAAATAACCTATTCTAAAAGTCTATTAAAATCCTAATAACATAACTCTAAGAAAAAACTTTAATCTAAGCTAATAAGTAAATAAATAAATAACTACAAGAAAACTAACAATAAAAATCTATTTCTATTTAAAACAATATGAAAGACCTATTTAAACTAAATAAATGCTAAAACACAAATATATACAAAATAATAATAATAATAATAATATTTGCGAGGAAAAAGAGAAATTAAAAAGGATTGAAATTTACAAAAAATACCCTTAGGCCATGTGTCTCGCTCCTATTGGTTAAAAAAGTCGAGATTTGAAGAATGCCCAATCGGGACGGGCACGTGTCTAAACGGTATGAAATCAAATGAAAAATGCAAAATAAAAATGCGAAAATATTTATAAAAGGTAGGACAAATTTAGGGTATGACAGATGTCATAAATGCCAGATTTATGCTGACAAGATTCATGTGCCGCCGTGCCCGTTAAATGTCATGTCCTCCCCGTGGCTGTTCTCCATGTGGGGCATCGACATGATAGGCAAGATCAAGCCCACTGCATCTAACAGTCATCGCTTCATTCTAGTAGCTATCGACTACTTCACCAAGTGGGTGGAGGCAGCCTCATACGCTAACGTGACCAAGCAGGTGGTGGCTAAATTCATAAAGAGGGACATCATCTGTCGATACGGAATTCCCGAGCGGATCATTACTGATAATGGCTCGAATCTGAATAACAAGATGATGAAGGAGATGTGCTAGAGTTTCAAGATTGAACACCACAACTCATCTCCTTACCGGCTGAAGATGAATGGCGCCGTTGAAGCGGCTAATAAGAACATTAAGAAGATTGTACAGAAGATGGTTGTGACCTATAAGGATTGGCACGAGATGTTGCCATTTGCACTGCACGGTTATCGTACAACGGTACGTACATCAACCGAGGCAACCCCTTTCTCACTGGTGTACGGTATGGAAGTTTTCCTACCATTAGAAGTGGAGATCCCTTCTTTACGAGTTTTGGTTGACGTGAAACTCGATGAGGCAGAATGGATTAAGAACCGACTAAACCAACTCAGCCTGATTGACGAGAAGAGGTTGGCATCGATTGCATATGGTCGTCTATACCAGAGCCGGATAAAGAAAGCTTATGATAAGAAGGTGCGTCCTAGAAGCTTTCAGATGGGTGATCTCGTCCTGAAGAAGATTCTTCCTCCACACTCCGATCACCGGGGCAAGTGAACTCCCAATTACGAAGGTCCGTACGTCGTCAGCAAGGTCTTCTCGGGAGGAGCCTTGTTGTTATCCATGATGGATGGCGAAGATTTTGCATCCCCGGTGAACGCGAACGCAGTTAAAAAAATACTTTGCTTAAAAAATGACCCGCTGGAAAGAAAAAGAATATCAAGGAAAAAATGGGGCATCCCGGCGAACCATAAAAAAGGAAAAAGGTTCGGGAAAAAATTAGGGATATAAAAGAAAAGAATGTACACCCGCAAAGTCGAATACCTGGAAGGGCGACTTTGGCAAAAAAGGGTATCCTGGTGAATCGAAAACCCGAAAGGGCGATTCAGGCAAAAGTTAGGGATTTGAAAAAGCAAATGACTGTGTTCTGTTGCACCCTAATTTTTGACCGTAAGATGCCACCTCTTTTTGTGTTTATTGCTTACTTACTTTACTTCTATACGTATGTTTACCTCGACTAACCAGCACCTGCAGGTGTATTGAGATGGGGATGACCCTTACGATCAAATCCCTCCCGACATGGCCGTTTCATTCTCATTCAGAGTTCATAACAAAATTCACAAGCTGTTTTGAACGCAAATCATTATGGCTCAGAAGACCAAGAAGAAGTCTATATTGAGGCATGAAGAGTTGGGGAGTTCATCATATTCAAGCTCACCATCGAATTCATGCTACTAATTTGTCGCGTATTTTGAAAGTAAAGACGTATGCTACAAGAATCTCATAAGGACCAAATTCATAGTGAACTCTTGTTCGATTGATGCATCGGTTTAAAGAGGAAATGATCGAGGGTTCTACGGCCAAGTTGCGAGTCCATAAAGTTTTGTGTCGTTACGCCTATTCAAGAGTCATTAACTTGGGAAGCCAGACTAATCCTGTTTGAACGCCAACTTTCTCTACATTATTTATGCGTTTGGACAAAGAACGTTTTCACCCATTACAAATCCCGAAAGGGACAATTCATTCCTAATATAGTTTGATGGCATGCATAAAAAAAAAAAATTACGGCTTGCACAGAACTAATGAAGTTTCGGTACTGTTACATCACCATGGTCATTTACAAAATTATTACAAGCAGAATCTAACTCAAGAAGATTGATTCCTATACAAAATTATCACGAAGTCTGCGGAATTAACAAGTATTGATCAGAAGAAGGACAACTTTCATATGTGCAGCCCATAGGGAAGCGGAAGAAGCTTTTAAGAAAATTGTAAAGCTTGATAAACTCATTGATTGTTTAGAGAAGCTATCCAAATAAACTAAATACAAAGACAACGCAGCGGCAAACCCCATTGCTCCCAATTCTTGCGCTCTGCTAAATATAAGTTGTTCTGCAATACATTCATATTCTGTTTAGCCATCACGTTGTATGAACCTTTCGACTCGTTTGGCTACCGTGCTTTATAACATCTCATCGCCTGAAAACAATCGGAGCATTGATCATGAGAAATATTACAGGTACCTAGTGTTTACGCAACGAAAGCAACTACCGCCAAAGTGTGTAAAGAAAAACCGGAAGAGTGTACTTACTGTCAATGATTGAGTCCACAAAGTCGTTGACTCTGACAGAAGCCACCAGACAATCAAACCTTCCAGCTTTTGATCCTGAAACAAAGAAGAGCAACCATGAGTTAGGCATCCAGGACGGTTAAACCGTTCAAAACACATCACAAGTACACAAAACTGAAAGTTCACAAGTAGTTCCAAAAGGGGATAAAATCATGAAAAAGATTCACACCAACAGCTCCCTAACCAGATTTTCCCGTTGAAACATTCAAATTCGAAAAAGTACGGAACGCAAGCAAGTTTATCGTTACCTGGCCACCTCTTGTTGACTACCGACGCCATGTCACACGCACTTGTCACCAGCTTCTGTTTCCACCGTAATCAGCATTGTTACAATCCGAAGAGCAAGTTGGACCTATTGCCGCTTTGACCAACAATTATCCACTACACCAGACGAGAAAACTTAGAGCAAACCATAAACTTACCAGAACCAGCTACTTTAACAAGCCGTCAACTTGTAAAAGACACGCAATCTTGGATTTTTGCAACTTTAAACTTTCATCATCTAAGCATATTGAGACGTCACCCCTGCCATCCTCTGAGCAACATCAATTCTGCTGCAAAATTAAACCACACAGTTAGCAGCTGTGGCTGGCACTAGCAGAGAGATTCGGAGGGCTTTCAAAGCAGGATGTCACTGTCACAAACCAGACTCGTCTACACGGCAACATAAGAATGCATTGTCGTGTCATTCGTCATTGTTAATATATGAAACTGCATCCAGTCTGCCACAGAAGACCGCGAGACATCTGTTGAAGACAAGAATTCACACTATTAATTCTTTAAGGCATAGCCAAACATACTGAATGAAGATGTGTTGAACATGTCTCTACGAAATAGAAGCCAAACCTCACAACAGTAACTTCGAAGAAGTCGCATAATGAAACTTACCCAAGAACTGAAGCGGGGATATCCAGGTCTTCTCTAAAAAAAAACTTCATTGTTGGGATAGCACGAGATCCGAATATGGGTGGACTTGCGTAAAGCCAGTCGTGAAGTTTACAGAAAAGAGAGCATAAATGTCATCACAACAGCACACCAACCATATTTCATACTTCAAATAGGATACTACTACCATAAGGCGCAACACATACCTTGCACCATTTCTTGGTCATACTTCCCAAATGCCCTCTAAAAGTCCTTGTACCCATGACTTCGACTCATCCAGACGCAGTTCCTCCTTTTGCAACCTGTTAAGAGAGACTGAATGCAGTAAATAAATTCTTGAGTCATTTCACAACAGACAAAGCATGATCAATTTAATTGAAAAAAACGAGAGTTACAGGATTGTGGGAAATAACAAAACAGAGCAAAGATTTAAACCATAAACATGCAAGCTACACATTAAAGCCACAACCTCTTTGCTAAAGCTATACAACGTCACTTATATTTTTGGCCTACGAATACAGCTCGAAGAGACCATGCCGGTATTCACCTCATAACAGAAAACACCTGTGTTTAACACTTCATAACTCCAAACATTGTCGGACCTGGTACGCATAACCTGCCGGGATAATATTTGTTTCCTCAGATAAATACACTAAGTCTTGTTAGTGGGAGCCAAGGAAAAGCCTTCTGAGATTGCAGTAAGTTGTGCAGAACTTGCGGTGGTACCAATCGCCCCTGAAGAGTCTTTGATGCTCCGCCGCAGGACCTGCGTAAACTTAATAAAGTTCGTTTTTCAAATACCTCATAAGCAAAGTATCAAGTGTCTACAAACTCAAGCTCCATTTCGATAAGAGTTTAAGTGCTAACCAACAAAGCAATATGTAATTAACCAAAGCGGCATATGAAAGAACAGTTGTATGAATATGCTAGCAACATTTACTGCTGCGCGTTTTAAGCAGTTTGAACCCACAACATAGCACCAATAACCCCATCTCGCATCTTCCTCGCCGTTCCAACAACAAAGGCATGTTGACCCTGCACAAAGTTCCCTCATCAATAACTGCAACATTAAAAGATTTGGTTAAGGAGTAAACAGTTTAGTCAAGCTCTAACTATGAAGGAAAGATGTCCAGGATGCAACCAAAGAGTCTACGGCGAACGGACTGCGAGTAAATAACCAACCGCACTGCCATGACTGCTCATGTAGTAGTACCTGTCGAAGACTCAACCTTTATGCCCAATCCTGCACTTCCTGCAACCTCATCAAAGTTCCATAACCAGCAAGGAATGTCTATGCCTTAAAGAAAACCAAGCCTCCGCAACCTGCAAAACAAACAGAGAACATGAAACAAATTCAGGAAACATTGTCAGCTTCAATTGGAGCAGCCATTACTCGTTCACTTAGTCAAATATAGAGAAAGCAATAACAACAGCTGTTACAGAGTCATTCCATAAGGGGGTAGGAGACAAAGCATTGAATCAACTAGAAAGTCGGTTAGTTTAAAACTTGAAGCGACGGTGGCTAGGCGGATACGAGTACAATTTCAAACTTTTGGCAAGCAGGCTCTTCAGGAAGCACTTAATACTAGTGCGGAAGCTACATTAGTTCCTGCTTTGGAGAAGTCTCGCAAAGCAGTGTTTGAACAAATTGAGGCACGTTTCAGTTGATACCGCAACACAAGTTTGTTGAACATGAATTGACAGAGAAACCACTTACGCAATCGAGTT
This sequence comes from Lathyrus sativus, assembly GCA_963859935.3. Lineage (NCBI taxonomy): Eukaryota > Viridiplantae > Streptophyta > Magnoliopsida > Fabales > Fabaceae > Lathyrus > Lathyrus sativus. The sequence continues at coordinate 358,710,357 of OZ012741.1, forward strand.
GCTCCTCTCCATCAATCTGAGAACAAGTCTAACATCGTGAGACACGATTACCCCGAATATGCTGCCATGTTTTTCTTCTAGTAAGACGGAATCAGCCACCTGCATCAGGCATACATGAAAAATTCAAGCAGCAGCAGCACAGTAGCCACCGACACCATCTGCGAACATCATCATCGAACACATGAAAAAAGCAATGTTAGACACATCAGATAAGCTAAAGAAACCACGAGATTAAAGATTGAGCTTGGAAGGATACACCCCCACCTCCAACGGACGTATCAAGCGCAAGTTTTATTCTAAACTTCTAACTCTTCTTTGGGCCCAAATAATCATTATCTGCACCTGCCAAGAATGCAAACCCAAAGTTAGCAAATCATCTGAAGAATATTCCACAAGAAGATTCATTACTCGATCCAAATCCCAATTAGTTGAACATAGACAAGATTAATACGATATTAAGGATTTTGATTCCCATATAACAGAGATTGGAACCGAAAAGGAAAGGTTTCCATTTTGATTCATCCCAAAACAGAAGTTCCACATCTACATTTAAGCGGATCAAATCAATCTCAGTCAAACATTAACCCTAAAAAAAACTATATAAGGAGATTGAAATCGAGAAAAGGAGGACACGCAAAGAAACCATAGTACGACGAAGAGACTACAAACGCGAAACCTACGAAAAAACTTAAGAAGAGAAGAGCTTATCTTCTCTGTTGAAGGAACCGCAAGCCGCCGCGAGTCTAAACTGACGAGGCCTCCCTCTCGTCACATCGAGCGTTGCCGTCAAAACCACCAGAAACCGCCACGAAGGATATATTCGCATTAAAGCCACATCACCGCCGCCGCCGATACAACTGGGAAGCTTCGTAAATGAAAATAGCGAAGAAGGAGAGAAGAACGGGAGGAACGAAGGAAGGGATACGAGCGGGGATCAACGGATTTAGGGTTCTTGTTTGATATTTTCACTATGTTGTAATCTGGCAATTGCACACGACACCTACACACCACACAATTTCCATTAATCTCACTAATCTTTAATTAATTTAAAGTCAACCTTAATCAATTTTTTTAATTAAATCGTTTTTATTATTAAGTAATGAACCATGTAAATTATTTTCTAAATAAGCTTTTTTTATCTAATTCAATTTTTTTTTGTCTTTTATCAAAAATAATACAACTTTTATTTAAATGAACTCTTTTTTAATTTAAAATAACTAGCTTACTCTGTTACAATTATAAAAATTCTTTTAAAAAATAACTTAATTTTTTTCAAATGATTAAAATCTGTTAATAACAAAACATCTTTGATAATTGGAAACCAACTTATTTAGTAAGCACCCCATCCATTATTTTCAAAACCTGTGGCATAACCTCAAATTTTACTAAAAAAAAATATAATTCAATCTACTTTCACAAATAATATAATTTCTAAGTAACTTTCTTAAAATCAACTCACTCAAAACAACGTTTTATTCAAACCAAAATCAATCTTCTCATAAGTCATATCAACTTCATCAACTCAATCTCCCAAAGAAAATCAGACAATCAACATTACAAAACCAACTTAATCGTGCACTTCACGACACATTCACCTACACCCTAGCGCTTTCATGCGTATATATACTGTCTTACCTTTATCTGCTTTTATTTTATTCACAATGCACACACTCACTTAGCGCTCTCATGCGTTCGTGTATGACTTTACTTTTTCCACAATTTACCTTCCAGTCATTTACATTACCGCATTTACATGATCGCATTGCATTCCGTCCAAAGGAAAAACCTACACATGAGTCAACACTTGTGTGTAGTGCACGTCATTTGCATCATTTCCCCACGATCCTTGATTCCATTCAAGTTGATCGCTTAAGATAGATCCTACCCCATAGGAAAGACCATTATCTCTACAACTTAGACAAACAAACAACACTATACAAATTTTTCAAACACATTAGAGAATAGATGTTAATCATCTTAAGTGAGATATAATCTCCACCCCCACAATAATACAATCAAACATGTAGGAACTTTGCCTTAAGAGTGGTAAAGGCATACTCGTCAAATAATCCGAGTACTTAAGCCCTTTTCTTAAGACGATGCAAAGACTATTTTCCTACAACCCCCTTTACACTTGTGGTGGTTACATCTCCCTTAAAATGAAGACTCATTTCTTCTCCTAAACCCAATCAAAACAACTACCCTAAACCCGTAGGAACTTTGACCACAGTCAAAGAGCTCCTCTAACCCTTTAGGGGAACTACAAGTACTCTGATTCCACTCCCGTAAGGATATGTAGGCATAAGATGCGACATCTTATCGAGTATACTTAGAAATAAACCACTAGGGTCTCTAATCCTTTAAGCAGATAACACTTAGCAATAAACAACATAAAACAAGAGGTTCCTGTAGAGTACTACAGAAACTTAGGATGCTAGTACCTTCCCTAAGTTTAACCAACCCCCGAACCTATAACTCTCTTGACCTTGCATTTGCATTGCATTGTGGGTATTTCGATCTTTATCCCTTCCTTTGGACAAATCAAAGTTAGGTTGCAAAATGAATATAAGATTCAAACTAATCAATAGTTTGGTATCCGATTTTCACCGCGACAGAAATGGCGACTTCACTGGGGAAATCCTAGTGGGTTTCCCTATCTTATTATTTTGTTTATTGCTTTATATATCTGTTTACCTGCTTAAATGTTTATTTTCTCTTGTGTTTATTCTTTTGGGATTATTGTCTTTGAGTGGTGAGATAAAGTTCTACACCCGAACTTGAGAGAAATTAAGATAGGATGGTGATATAGTCGAGGAGGCTTATAGGGAGTTAAATCCCGACTAAGTTAAATCGAGAATCCCGCTCAATTGAGGCCCTCTCGAAATAGTATTGTTGAGCGAGTAATCGTGAAGACACTTACTATTTTCGACCTTGGAGCCCATGATATTGAGAACCGTAGTTACCTTAACCCAACTTTGGCCTTTATTAGGATGTAGTGCGAGACTATGAGGAAGTACTTCCGAAATAGTGCTACGCGAAGCTACACTCAAAAGAAGTTCTCTTGAGAATATTATTAATCCTCGAGTAATTGGGAAATTGATAACATCCGATAGACGGGCTGATGATTTTGAGTCCCTTTAGAACCTTGTTCTGCAGGTACAAACAACCTTTAGTCCTTAAACCTTTGGGGATGGGTATACCCTTTACTCCATGCTCGTTGCAAACCTAGGGTGCCCCTTTGTTTGTTTATCTTTGTGTCCTTATGTGAATACTTGTGTTTGATGCATTCATATAGCATCATTCTGCATGGGACTTCATGGGATTTACCTTCGTTTATGAACATTGTAGGTCACTATGACTTCAAATGAAAGACATACTGTGAAATATACTTTTAAGAGTCCCAAATTGGATGACCTAAAGAAGTTGTGGGGTTTCATCAAAGATCAAGAAGAATTTAAGAACAAATATGGAAAGCTGTTATCTTTGTTGGGTTGCTCAGTGAATGAAGGACTTCTTGCCACTCTACTACAGTTCTATGATCCTCTTTACCATTGTTTCACCTTCCCAGACTTTCAGCTGTTACCTACATTGGAAGAGTATTCCTTTTTGGTTGGTCTACCTGTCCTAGAAGAATCTCCTTTTCCCTTCTTGGAAAGGGACCCCGACGAGAAAGAAATTGCTAAAGCCCTCCGTTTGAAGGTATCTGACGTCAAGGCCAACCTAGTTACTAAGGATGGAGTTCTTGGTTTAAAGACAGGTTTCCTAATCGAGAAGACTTCATTCTACGCTGATTATTCCAATAAGGCTCCGTTTGAGGCAATATTCGCCTTATTGGTTTATGGGGTGTTTCTATTCCCAAGTTTTGAAGGTTTCATCAATCTCAAAGCATTCAAGATCTTTATGAAGAACAACCCAGTGCCAACTCTGTTGGGAAATGCATATCACTCTATACATCTCTGAAACCTTCGTGGTGGAGGGATGATTACTTGTTGTGTACCTTTACTTTACAAGTGGTTTATTTCGCACTTGCCGAAGTCTAGCTCTTTTACAAATATTGGCAAAGAGCTTTGGTCTCCAAGAGTTATGGCATTGACCCATTCTGACATTGATTGGTACAACCGAGTGTATGATGGAGTGTTAATCATTGATAGTTGTGGTGACTTTGCTAATGTACCATTGCTTAGCTTTGATGGAGGAATCAGCTACAATCCTGTTTTAGCTCGTCGACAGTTGGGATACCCGTTGAAGGAACCTCCCAAGAGTGTTCAAGTAGAGGGTATATTCTTCAAAAATGATATGGAACTCCGAGGAAAGATTCTAGATGCATGGCGTAGTGTACACAAGAAGGGGAAGAGAAGTCTAGGAAGGCCTAATTGTGTGTCTTTAGAACCGTACCTCCAGTGGGTAAGAGACAGGGCAATCAAGCTGAGGATGCCTTACTCTCGCCAAGACCCTATACCTCCAAAGAGGGAGCCTGCTTATGTCTTTATGTCTGATGCTGAGAAATTGGGAGTTGCCTTAAGGAAATCACAGCGTGAGTCAGAGGCGTGGAAAAACAAATATCAAGTGGCTGTCGCAGAGATTGGTGAGCTTCAAGATAAGAATACCAAACTTCAAGAGCAACTACAATTGAAGGACTAAGAGCTACTCCCCTACAAGAAGAGGAAGATTCTAGAGGATTTATTTTCCTCCGACTCTCAGTGTGCCCTTTGGGGAATGATTGTGGATAATCTCACCCGTGAGAAGACCCAGTTGGAGGAGCAGCTCAAGCAGCAGCATTCAAAGCTTCTTTAGTGTCTTTACTAGCTTTTATTTAGCTTTTATTTGGGACTCTTTAAAAGAATATTTATGTAATCTGTTTCAAATTTAATAAAACGCTTCCTTTTACCGCAATGCCCATAAATAGAGGAATCCCATGAAGTCTCCTCCTACATCTGCATTTTGCATTAACATTCTGCATCTAGCATGGCATTTTACATTTGTGCATGTGTCTTTCCTTTGTTGTGGCTCATTTCAGTTTTCCATCTTTTGTTGTCAGTCGCCGTCTCGACCATCTGACCAAGCCTGAAGTATCATTAAAGGATAGTAAAGAGAACGAATATATGGATCGCACGACTAAGTTCAGAGTAAGGTCTAAACCGACATTTCACCGTCCCTCCGACGACTGTGTGGCTGCGCAACTTCAGCCTATGCGAGACAACCTGTTTGCTGACTCTCAGAATATTCATGCTGAGAAGGAAATGGATGATCCGGGGCTTATAGCATTCGAGAATCAATTTCGTGACTTCAAAGAACGATGGAAAATGATGAAGAGGAACCGTGCACCTAATTTTTATGCTCATGACCTGCGCTTAGTTCCAAACCTAGTTGTCCCCCTGGAATTCCAAATGCCCGCCTTCGAAGTGTACAAAGGTACGATTTGTCCATGGTATCATTTGATGACGTTTTGTCAGAAGATGACTGTTTACCTTAGGAACGACAAACTAATGGTTCACTGCTTTCAAGAAAGTTTGGGTGGAGCACCGTTAACATGGTATATGAAGCTACAAAGGAACCACATTCAGTCCTTGGAAGACTTAGCTGTTGCTTTTGTAAAGCAATACAATTACAATTTGGGAATAGTTCCAGATAAAACAGGTGACAGTGGATCGTCCAGAGGATCCACAACTCCGATATCCCGCCCTCAACATGGGTATGCAATGCCCGCTCAGTGCGAGCAGCAATTACCTCCTAAGCAAAGGATGCCATTTCCAGATCAGCATCGACATGTTCGAAGACAGCTTCTGAATCAGAAAGTACCTCTGAATACTCTGAAAGAAGAAACTCATTGGTTTGATCTTATCCCATTGACTTACCGTCAATTATGGTTTTATTTCATCCGAAACTCGGTAATGACACCTAGAAAGACTAGAACCATGAACTCTCACCCACCGTGGTTCAACCCAAATACCAGCTGTGAAATTCACGATGGAGTGTTGGGGCATTCGATCGAAGATTGCAAATTTTTTCAAGAGAAAATTCAAGAAATGATTGATAATGAAGTGCTAACCTTCAAAGGAGAAAGACTGATCATGAATGGAATACCATTATGTTGATATAAGTGAAAACTCCAAAAGAACTGAGAAGGGCCTGTCGGCTGTTTATTTTGTTTGCTTGTGCGTTTTTTTTCTTTGATTGAAAGCATATTTGGTGTGTAAGAACATTCTATTTTGAATAAGTAATGCAATAACTGTTTGACTTGAAGAAATCCATTCGTTTTCACTCAAATTGTTTTTCAAAATTATTTATAATGCCGACGTTTACCCGATCTCTTGCTCTGAGAGAATTGGAAGGAGGATGATGAAGTAAAACATATGATCTCTTGTTGTATGCTTTGAATAAGAACCCTACTGATGATGTAGGGCCTTACTTCAACCACCTAAACACCAACATAGTTAAACCCTCTTTTTCAAGCCTTGAGAAAATATTTGTTTTTTCTCCCAAACCAAAATCTCATTTTTTAGCCAGGGGCAGGGTAATATCAATGATGAATATATTTCAAAAAATTTGGGTGGGCTCAAATATACTAACCTCTTATTCCTCCACTTCACAAGTCACAAACTAAGCCTATACACGACTCTCAAAATCCTGATTGAAGTAAGGTTTAGTTCGAAAGCATACTCGATGAGATATTGTTTCCTGACTCCTTGAGCTATGCTCAAATTAAATCGGCTTTATAAATAATTTTAATTTATATCCCAACTAGTGATTTCGATCACAAGTTATAACGATATCCCTTTTCAAAACTTCAAGATAAACGTGTGTTGCATTACCCGTTTCGAAATTAACATTTCTGACTTGCTAAATACGCTCGACATCTTAGAAAGATTACACGGACTTTGATGGGCTTGGAGACCTCGCCCACCTGGGGCAACTTATTTTTCAAGAAGTTTGATCCGTACGAGTTTGGCTTCATCTAAAGCACAAATTGGGAAACTCAGTATACCGCCAATCAGGGGCAGTTACGTCGAGATTCGGCGAATCTCTAGAGAGTTTGAAAATAGTGGGGCATTTGGACATCAAATTTTCTGTAAAATCCTCTCTAGATGTTGTTTCTTAAACCATAGACTTGGGGCATTTCAAAATTTGAAGCGAGGTGGATGTTTATTTCATCCCCGTGAAGTTTCTACGACATATTCAGCAACTATGTTATCCAAGTTTCCCCACTGAAATGGATATTTATTTTATCCCCTTCGAAACCTCAGAATGGCTTTGATTCATCTCAGCAATCTCTTCAGCAAGATCAAGTTGTTATATCCCCGAGTGGAGTGTTTCTCTACTCCCCCAATTGAAGTTTTTGAAGCTTTTGAAGCAGGATTGGGATCCTATATCTGGTTCTCCGTCTATCCCCAGTGGTGCTTCTATCTTCAAAGATTGGTCGAGATGTTTATCTCGAGATGATTATTTAATCTCTGTCACCTCTTTCCATCTGTTTTGTCAGCATAGGCATACACGTAGCATATAAGTAGACAACATGACATATGCATTTGTTTGCATTCTTTGTGTCCTGTCGCTTTGGCTGTAGTTATCCCTAGGTGTATGGGTGTGTCTTATCCCTCCAATTAGATTTATCGACTCTAGGCAGAAAGAGCATAATGTTTCATTTTGCCCATGAAGTTCAACCCTCGTGGAAGACGGTTATTTTAGTACAATTCCATATGAGTTCACACCTCAATGGTCAAGTCTTGCTTGACAGTTTCTTTTCGGCTACTTCCCGAATCGAACTTCGGTCTTTTGGCAATCACATCGTGGACGTCTCCAACCTTTGAACATGGATTAAGTGTGCATTTATTTTGCACCTTATTCCCCAGGAAGAGTATTCATGAAGACATACATTTCTTCAACAAATTTTTCTCAAGCATCTACATCTATCTCTTTATTTGAGCAACTCGTTTTGATCGGGATCTTATTCAAAACGATGAACAACAGTTCTACAAGACAGATCATTTACCCTCCGTTGGGTCCTTCAACATTATTGATTCATCAAAAAAGACGGTTACAAGACATCTCTCTTTATTTGAGAGCTCACAGAATATTTTACAACCACAACAGGATACTCCGCAGGAATGCACTCCCCAATGAGTTCATCGCACAAGTTTGTTTCCATCAAGTGACATCTCCCTGGAGAAGTTGAATAAGCTTATGACAATAGTCTCTCTTTATTTGAGAAGACATACATTACAATTCAACCGGGTCACGTCTCTTCTGAAGATCCTCGGTGAAACGAACTACATCTACAGGGTTCTACAACGAACTACATCTACAGGGTTCTACAACGAACTACATCTACAGGGTTCTACAACGAACTACACCTACAGGGTTATACAACGAACTACATCTACAGTCTACAACGACATCTACAATCTACAAAATTACAACCCCCTATGAAGGTGCTCTCACGAGTTTTCATCATTTCGGGAAGGGACCGAGACCAGCTCATGATCCTCATATCATGGTTCTCGGGGGAGTTCTACATCAGAAACTGAGACCAGTTCGTGGTTCCCATACCACGATGCTCGGGGAAGTTCTATATCAGAAACTGAGACCAGTTCGTGGTTCCCATACCACGATGCTCGGGGAAGTTCTAAATCAGAAACCGAGACAAGCTCATAATTCCCATATCATGATGCTCGGGGAAGTTCTACATCAGAGACTGAGACCAGTTCGTGGTTCCCATACCATGATGCTCGGGGAAGTTCTACAATAACAACATCTACAACGACATCTGCATCTACACCTACAAACTACAGTGATTCTACCATCTACAAAGTTTTGACATTTCAGGCAGAGACTGAGACCAGCTCGTGGTACCCTTACCGTGACGCTAAGGGAGTTTCACATTTTCAAGTTGAGTTCCAAAAGAAAAGATATACACCAAAAAACGAGAAAAGAAAGAAAGAATACGAATAAAACTGAACTATCGACTCAATTCATTTGGATTATTACCAACCATAATATTATGATAATAAGTATATCTTTCGACTAGAAGCTTTTTCCCATTACCATATCCCCAGTTTGTGAGGTACTGTTACTTTGGAGATTCCCCATTGGCGATTGTTTCCTGTCCCCGTGGAATCTCGTTCTTTTTCTTGTTCTTCCTGTGTTGTGTCCAATTACTCCCCTGTGGCACCATTTCTCCACAGGACCCCCCGTTTGTCTTGCATTTCCATATCATCGCATATCATGTGCATTCGGTGGCATCCTAAGGCCCAAAAACTCGTGCAGAGGTGTGTATTTAAGTCCCTCCTATCTCGTCGAGACGGAGATTTCGATCTCCATATCTCCGAATAGGAGTAACTTAAATAGGGGCATCTGTTGCACCCTAATTTTTGACCGTAAGATGCCACCTCTTTTTGTGTTTATTGCTTACTTACTTTACTTCTATACGTATGTTTACCTCGACTAACCAGCACGTGCAGGTGTATTGAGATGGGGATGACACTTACGATCAAATCCCTCCCGACATGGCCGTTTCATTCTCATTCAGAGTTCATAACAAAATTCACAAGCTGTTTTGAACGCAAATCATTATGGCTCAGAAGACCAAGAAGAAGTCTTTATTGAGGCATGAAGAGTTGGGGAGTTCATCATATTCAAGCTCACCATCGAATTCATGCTACTAATTTGTCGCGTATTTTGAAAGTAAAGACGCATGCTACAAGAATCTCATAAGGACAAATTCATAGTGAACTCTTGTTCGATTGATGCATCGGTTTAAAGAGGCAATGCTCGAGGGTTCTACGGCCAAGTTGCGAGTCCATAAAGTTTTGTGTCGTTACGCCTATTCAAGAGTCATTAACTTGGGAAGCCAGACTAATCCTGTTTGAACGCCAACTTTCTCTATATTATTTATACGTTTGGACAAAGAACGTTTTCACCCATTACAAATCCCGAAAGGGACAATTCATTCCTAATATAGTTTGATGGCATGCATAAAAAAAAAAATTACGGCTTGTACAGAACTAATGAAGTTTCGGTACTGTTACACCACCATGGTCATTTACAAAATTAATACAAGCAGAATCTAACTCAAGAAGATTGATTCCTATACAAAATTATCACGAAGTCTGCGGAATTAACAAGTATTGATCAGAAGAAGGACAACTTTCATATGTGCAGCCCATAGGGAAGCGGAAGAAGCTTTTAAGAAAATTGTAAAGCTTGATAAACTCATTGATTGTTTAGAGAAGCTATCCAAATAAACTAAATACAAAGACAACGCAGCGGCAAACCCCATTGCTCCCAATTCTTGCCCCCTGCTAAATATAAGTTGTTCCGTAATACATCCATATTCTGTTTAGCCATCACGATGTATGAACCTTTCGACTCGTTTGGCTACCGTGCTTTATAACATCTCACTGCCAGAAAACAATCGGAGCATTGATCATGAGAAATATTACAGTTACCTAGTGTTTACGCAACGAAAGCAACTACCGCCAAAGTGTGTAAAGAAAAACCGGAAGAGTGTACTTACTGTCAATGATTGAGTCCATAAAGTCGTTGACTCTGACAGAAGCCACCAGACAATCAAACCTTCCAGCTTTTGATCCTGAAACAAAGAAGAGCAACCATGAGTTAGGCATCCAGGACGGTTAAACCGTTCAAAACACATCACAAGTACACAAAACTGAAAGTTCACAAGTAGTTCCAAAAGGGGATAAAATCATGAAAAAGATTCACACCAACAGCTCCCTAACCAGATTTGCCCTTTGAAACATTCAAATTCGAAAAAGTACGGAACGCAAGCAAGTTTATCGTTACCTGGCCACCTCTTGTTGACTACCGGCGCCTTCTCACACGCACTTGTCACCAGCTTCTGTTTCCACCGTAATCAGCATTATTACAATCCGAAGAGCAAGTTGGACCTATTGCCGCTCTGACCAACAGTTATCCACTACACCAGATGAGAAAACTTAGAGCAAACCATAAACTTACCAGAACCAGCTACTTTAACAAGCCGTCAACTTGTAAAAGACACGCAATCTTGGATTTTTGCAACTTTACACTTTCATCATATAAGCATATTGAGACGTCACCCCTGCCATCCTCTGAGCAACATCAATTGTGCTGCAAAATTAAACCACACAATTAGCAGCCGTGGCTGGCACTAGCAGAGAGATTTGGAGGGCTTTCAAAGCAGGATGTCACTGTCACAAACCAGACTCGTCTACACGGCAACATAAGAATGCATTGTCGTGTCATTCGTCATCGTTAATATATGAAACTGCATCCAGTCTGCCACAGAAGACCGCGAGATATCTGTTGAAGACAAGAATTCACACTATCAATTCTTTAAGGCATAGCCAAACATACTGAATGAAGATGTGTTGAACATGTCTCTACGAAATAGAAGCCAAACCTCACAATAGTAACTTCGAAGAAGGCGCATAATGAAACTTACCCAAGAACTGAAGCGGGGATATCCAGGTCTTCTCTAAAAAAAAAAACTTCATTGTTGGGATAGCACGAGATCCGAATATGGTTGGACTAGCATAAAGCCAGTCCTGAAGTTTACAGAAAAGAGAGCATAAATGTCATCACAGCAGCACACCAACCGTATTTCATACTTCAAATAGGATACTACTACCATAAGGCGCAACGCATACCTTGCACCATTTCTTGGTCATACTTCCCAAATGCCCTCTAAAAGTCCTTGTACCCATGACTTCAACTCATCCAGACGCAGTTCCTCCTTTTGCAACCTATTAAGAGAGACTGAATGCAGTAAATAAATCCTTGAGTCATTTCACAACAGACAAAGCATGATCAATTTAATTGAAAAAAACGCGAGTTACAGGATTGTGGGAAATAACAAAACAGAGCAAAGATTTAAACCATAAACATGCAAGCTACACATTAAAGCCACAACCTCTTTGCTAAAGCTATACAACGTCACTTGGATTTTTGGCCTACGAATATAGCTCGAAGAGACCATGCCGGTATTCACCTCATAACAGAAAACACCTGTGTTTAACACTTCTTAACTCCAAACATTGCCGGACTCGGTACGCATAACCTGCCAGGATAATATTTGTTTCCTCAGATAAATACACTAAGTCTTGTTAGTTGGAGCCAAGGAAAAGCCTTCTGAGATTGCGGTAAGTTGTGCCGAACTTGCGGTGGTACCAATCGCCCCTGAAGAGTCTTTGATGCTCCGCCGCAGGACCTGCGTAAACTTAATCAAGTTCGTTTTTCAAATACCTCATAAGCAAAGTATCAAGTGTCTACAAACTCAAGCTCCGTTTCGATAAGAGTCTAAGTGCTAACCAACAAAGCAAGATGTAATTAACCAAAGCGGCATATGAAAGAACAGTTGTATGAACATGCTAGCAACATTTACTGCTGCGCGTTTTAAGAAGTTTGAACCCACAGCATAGCACCAATAACCCCATCTCGCATCTTCCTCGCCGTTCCAACAACAAAGGCATGTTGACCCTGCACAAAGTTCCCTCATCAATAACTGCAACATTAAAAGATTTGTTTAAGGAGTAAACAGTTTAGTCAAGCTCTAACTATGAAGGAAAGATGTCCAGGATGCAACCAAAGAGTCTACGGCGAACGGACTGCAAGTAAATAACCAACCGTACTGCCAAGACTGCTCATGTAGTAGTACCTGTCGAAGACTCAACCTTTATGCCCAATCCTGCACTTCCTGCAACCTCATCAAAGTTCCATAACCAGCAAGGAATGTCTACGCCTTAAAGAAAACCAAGCCTCCGCAACCTGCAAAACAAACGGAGAACATGAAACAAATTCAGGAAACATTGTCAGCTTCAATTGGAGCAGCCATTACTCGTTCACTTAGTCAAATATAGAGAAAGCAATAACAACAGCTGTTACATAGTCATTCCATAAGGGGGTAGGAGACAAAGCATTGAATCGACTAGAAAGTCGGTTAGTTCAAAACTTGAAGCTACGGTGGCTAGGCGGATACGAGTACAATTTCAAACTACTGGCAAGCAGGCTCTTCAGGAAGCACTTAAGACTAGTGTGGAAGCTACATTAGTTCCTGCTTTGGATAAGTCTTGCAAAGCAGTGTTTGAACAAATTGAGGCACGTTTCAGTTGATACCGCAACACAAGTTTGTTGAACATGAATTGACAGAGAAACCACTTATGCAATCGAGTTGCTCCTCTCCATCGATCTGAGAACAAGTCTAACATCGCGAGACATGATTACCCCGAATATGCTTCCTTGTTTTTCTTCTGGTAAGACGGAATCAACCACCTGCATCAGGCATACATGAAAAATGCAAGCAGCAACAGCACAGCAGCCGCCAACACCATCTGCGAACATCATCATCGAACACATGAAAAAAGCAATGTTAGACACATCAGATAAGCTAAAGAAACCAAGAGATTAAAGATTGAGCTTGGAAGGATACACCCCCACCTCCAACGGACGTATCAAGCGCAAGTTTTATTCTGAACTTCTAACTCTTCTTTGGGCCCAAATAATCATTATCTGCACCTGCCAAGAATGCAAACCCAAAGTTAACAAATCATCTGAAGAATATTCCACAAGAAGATTCATTACTCGATCCAAATCCCAATTAGTTGAACATAGACAAGATTAATACGATATTAAGGATTTTGATTCCCATATAACAAAGATTGGAACCGAAAAGGAAAGGTTTCCATTTTGATTCATCCCAAAACAGAAGTTCCAAATCTACATTTAAGCGGATTAAATCAATCTCAGTCAAACATTAACCCTAAAAAAAACTATATAAGGAGATTGAAATTGAGAAAAGGAGGACACGCAAAGAAACCCTAGTACGACGAAGAGACTACAAACGCGAAACCTACGAAAAAAACTTAAGAAGAGAAGAGCTTATCTTCTCTGTTGAAGGAACCGCAAGCCGCCGCGAGTCTAAACCGACGAGGCCTCCCTCTCGTCACATCGAACGTTGCCGTCAAAACCACCAGAAACCGCCACGAAGGATATATTCGCGTTAAAGCCACGTCACCGCCGCCGCCGATACAACTGGGAAGCTTTATAAATGGAAATAGCGAAGAAGGAGAGAAGAACGGGAGGAACGAAGGAGGGGATACGAGCGAGGATCGACGGATTTAGGGTTCTTGTTTGATATTTTCACTATGTTGTAATCTGGGAATTGCACACGACACCTACACACCACACAATTTCCATTAATCTCACTAATCTTTAATTAATTTAAAATCAACCTTAATCAATTTTTTTAATTAAACCGTTTTTATTATTAAGTAATGAACCATGTAAATTATTTTCTAAAATAAGCTTTTTTTATCTAATTCAAGTTTTTTTTTTGTCTTTTATCAAAAATAATACAACTTTTATTTAAATGAACTCTTTTTTAATTTTAAATAACTAGCTTACTCTGTTACAATTATAAAAATTCTTTTAAAAAATAACTTAATTTTTTTTAAATGATTAAAATCTGTTAATAACAAAACATCTTTGATAATTGGAAACCAACTTATTTAGTAAGCACCCCATCCATTATTTTCAAAACATGTGGCATAACCTCAAATTTTACTAAAAAAAAATATAATTCAATCTACTTTCACAAATAATATAATTTCTAAGTAACTTTCTTAAAATCAACTCACTCAAAACAACGTTTTATTCAAACCAAAATCAATCTTCTCATAAGTCAGATCAACTTCATCAACTCAATCTCCCAAAGAAAATCAGACAATCAACATTGCAAAACCAACTTAATCGTGCACTTCACGACACATTCACCTACACCCTAGCGCTTTCATGCGTATATATACTGTCTTACCTTTATCTGCTTTTATTTTATTCACAATGCACACACTCACTTAGCGCTCCCATGCGTTCGTGTATGGCTTTACTTTTTCCGCAATTTACCTTCCAGTCATTTACATTACCGTATTTACATTATCGCATTGCATTCCGTCCAAAGGAAAAACCTACACATGAGTCAACACTTGTGTGTAGTGCACGTCATTTGCATTATTTCCCCACAATCCTTGATTCCATTCAAGTTGATCGCTTAAGATAGATCCTACCCCATAGGAAAGACCATTATCTCTACAACTTAGACAAACAAACAACACTATACAAATTTTTCAAACACATTAGAGAATAGATGTTAATCATCTTAAGTGAGATATAATCTCCACCCCCACAATAATACAATCAAACATGTAGGAACTTTTCCTTAAGAGTGATAAAGGCATACTCGTCAAATAATCCGAGTACTTAAGCCCTTTTCTTAAGATGATGCAAAGACTATTTTCCTACAACCCCCTTTACACTTGTGGTGGTTACATCTCCCTTAAAATGAAGACTCATTTCTTCTCCTAAACCCAATCAAAACAACTACCCTAAACCCGTAGGAACTTTGACCACAGTCAAAGAGCTCCTCTAACCCTTTAGGGGAACTACAAGTACTCTGATTCCACTCCCGTAAGGATATGTAGGCATAAGATGCGACATCTTATCGAGTATACTTAGAAATAAACCACTAGGGTCTCTAATCCTTTAAGCAGATAACACTTAGCAATAAACAGCATAAAACAAGAGGTTCCTTTAGAGTACTACAGAAACATAGGATGCTAGTACCTTCCCTAAGTTTAACCAACCCCCGAACCTATAACTCTCTTGACCTTGCATTTGCATTGCATTGTGGGTATTTCGATCTTTATCCCTTCCTTTGGACAAATCAAAGTTCGGTTGCAAAATGAATATAAGATTCAAACTAATCAATAGTTTGGTATCCGATTTTCATCGCGACACGTTCCGCGTGTGGACTTTCATTGTTTAGTGATTTGGAAGACCTGAGGGCCGTTTATCTGAATCAATCTCTTCTGAAGCTGAAGCATCGGAGAAGTATCGAAGTCGAGTGGGTCATAGAGGCATCAACTCATGGTGTTCATCTACGCCACATTGCCGACATTTGTGTATATACTGATGTATATTTATGTTTTTTATGCTTGCGATGCTTCCTCATTCCAGGAGCTTGCATCTGTTGTAAAACATTTTGGCTCATTCAGGGGTTCGTATCAATGAAATATATACTATTCAGCAATTCTGTTTGTTTGTTTAGCATCCATCTGTTTTGTTTGCGAAAAAGAACGCCGATGTTTTTGATAAAATGCGCATACATAAACTTACTGGCCTAAGCCACTGATTGTTGAAACAATGAGTTACTTGAACATTGTCACAAGATGATAACCTTGATAGGTCCCTTTGAGAAGGGTATCTTGTCTGTTTGTTTGTGTTGTTGCAGGTATAACATATCCCAGGAAATACGCCGTATGCGTTCCCAAGCAGGATGATTCCTTCTTCTCCAGCAAGTTCAGCAGCATCTCCCCGCGAAGTTTGAACATGAGATTGTAAGCATTCATATGTCTCCCCAACCAGGGAAGATTCTCTCCCCAATCAGATATATCCTGAAGGATCGTCATCTTCCCAGCTGAGTCATGCGCTGAAGCGTATATTCGGTCCCCAGCACTGGGTCAATATGCAGATTCTCATAGAAAACTATCCGCAAGTATGCAGCACTCGATAGTTCAAGACTGAAGTCTCCAGCGGAATTGAAATTCCCCACAGAGTCGTACTCTCCACAGCAAGCAGGATGATTCCTTCTTCCCCAGCCGAGCTGGCAACTCCCCAAGAGAGCCGAGTCCTTGGAAGTGTTCAGGCCATGATTGGTTTCTCCCCAGTAGAGTGTTGAATAGCTGATGTTGTATTTCCCCATCGGAGTCGTTACCTCCAGGAAAGGCTTTGCCGCGAAGGCCGTGCAGTTTATTTCTGCGATTGATATTGTTTCCTCGACAGTTTGTGGTTTGAATACCTGGTTGAGCGGGTTCAGGTTCTTGTAGAACTCTGTTCCCCTGCAGCAGTCGACTGAAGTTCGTTTCTCCAGGCGGAGTCCAATTGAGATTGGTGTGACTTCTTCTCCTCGGCAGGATGATTATTCCTCCCCACCAGAGTGGTCCTTTCTCTTTGACAGGAGACTTCTCCCTTTAGCATTTATTTTGCTGATGCGGCCATAGCATTTTGCATGATTGCATAGCATTTACCCTAAATGCGTAGCATTTCCACTGTGTGGAGCATTGCGCCATTATCAAACATATGCATATGAAACATGAGCTAGGTCGTTACCGTTCTTGTTTTGCAGGTGTTCCTTCGCAGAATGGTTTGCTCAAGGTGATTCTTGAATTCCCCAGCAAAGTTGTGTGCTTAAGATGATTCTTAAAATCCCCAGTGAAGTCGCCAGAGTTGGTTGCTCAAGTTGATGCTTAGAATCTCCAGCAGAGTGTTTGCTCAGGATGATTCCTGAAATCTCCCGCAGAGTTATTGGTTCAGAGTGATTCTTGAAGTCCCCGGCGAAGTTGTTTGTTCAAGATGATTCTTGATTTCCTCAGCAGAGATGATTCACCCAGAATGATTTCTGGATCCCCGAAGCAGAGTTACTTTATAGTTCTCCAGAATCCCCAGTGGAAATGTGTCATCCCTAGCAGGTCTTAAACATAGAAGTTGAAATTTCCTTGAAGACTTGATGATTGAAGTCCGACAGCGGTGCCAAAACCCCAGACTTACTGATGAAGTCTAACTGCGATGTCAAAGCAGTTCTCCCAGCTGACTCGGAGTGCCTGGCGGAAAAAGAATGTATATCCTTATTGGTCTGTGATGGAGGATTCCATTTGAAGACTTACTGATGAAGTCCAGCTGCAACGTCGAAGCAGTTTGCCTAGCTGACGCAGGGTGCCTGACGGCAAAAGATTGTATATCCTTAGTGGTTCCTGAGTGATTAAGGATTCCATTTGAAGACTTACTGATGAAGTCCAGCTGCGATGTCGAAGCAGTTTGCCTAGCTGACGCAGGGTGCCTGACGGTAAAAGATTGTATATCCTTAGTTGATCCGTGAATGACTAAGGATCCCATTTCCTGACTTACCGATGAAGTCCAACTACGAGGTCGAAGTAGTTCTCTTAGCTGACACGGGGTGCCTGACGGCAGAAGAATAGATATCCCTATTGGGTTCATGATTGATTGAGGATTTTGTTCCCGACTTACTGACGAAGTCCGGCTGACGCCCGAAAATTTCTTTGAATGCCCGACGACATAATTAACTTGATTGTTAAAAAGTTTCTAATGACCTGATGAGTCCCGAGGAATTCTTCTGCTGCCGCGCCACAGAATGCCTGGCGGCAATACCAACTATGTATCGCCGGTTACCAAGTGACCAGCGACCTCTTGATGACTTGAGGAAGAAGATCCACAGCAAAATCAGATGAACATCCTGACGGAGATTTGAGATTAGACCTTTCACCGATTCTCGTGTGACCAATTCCCCAGCAGAGTTGTCGTGCAACTGGCATGCTCAGTTTTGAAGATGTTCCTACCAATCCAAGTATTGTTTACCTGTGCGGTTGACAGATCGCCAGTTACCGTGTAACTGGTGACCCCTTGATGATTTGAGGATGCAATGATATCAGATAAATCATAGAATCATCCTGACGGAGATTCAGATCAGTATTTCTCCAGCTAGTTGCCGTGCGACTATTATTTCAGTTTCCGAAGATTTGTCCCCACCAGAGTATCGTATACTTGTACAGTTGGCAAATTTTCGGGTTTGTTGGTATTCAACCGTCTTTTACCTTGATTGTTTGAGAGTCGTTCGCTTCTCACCCAGTCAGGTCCAAGCCGTTTGAATAGGGGCAGTTGTTGCACCACAAAATTTGACCAACATTTCTTTACCTAGCTTGTGTTTCATTTCATTCACATTAGCATTATCATTTGCATTTCATTGACATGTATGCAGGAGATAAATAGGTATGATTACCAATTAAGAGCTACACAAGGCTATGAGGATAGCTAATAAGGTTATTCAAGTGTTCAAGGGTTGATATCCTTGTCAGAGAAGTTGAAGGATCCTCAGAAAGAATGGTTGAAGCCAAGAGGGTGTGTCTCCTAACTTGAGAGTTGTGGGAAGTCATCAGAGGATTCTGAAGCCATGAAGTTAGACTTGAGGTCTTGAGAGAGCTCATGAGAAATGTTGAAGATCACTTTGAGGCCTAGACAGGTCATTGTGCAAGAATAAGAAGCCTCAGCCATGATTGGTGTAATTAGGGTTTGATTGGGTCAACCCTAAGTCAACTGAGGATTTGAAGGAGGTTGAGACCTAATTCAAGAGCCATGTGATCATGGATTGATAAATTGAGATGTTATAAGGATTATTCCAAGGTTAACTCATCATTATTGAGGAGATTGAGAAGCTTCAAGCTAGGGTTTCTAAGGCTTAACAGTGTAAAATCCTCTAGTTTGACCCCTATCTTCAAGGTAATTTAGCTCAAGATGTGATTGACATCTCATCTTGACCCTAACATGATTGTTGTAGAGCATGGTCTTAGCTTTAATTTGAGTGCTAGAAGTCCTTGAAAGGATTTATAGAACTCAAGTTATGGCTTTGACAAGTTACAAGTCATCTGAGGCATGTGAATTTGGAGCTTGAAAGTTACCCAACTTGCATGACACTTTTGCCCTAGAAGGATGATTCCTATGAACTTTTGGTCAACATGAATGTTGTTCATCCTCTTAGCTTTCCATAGAGTACTATAAGTCCTTGATAGGATTTGTAGAACTCAAGTTATGGCTTTGACAGGTCAAGGGTATTTTGGGAAGTTGTGATTATAGGTCATTTATGATCATAGGTCATTTTCACCAACTTAGAGACCTCAAATGAAATTTTGTCCAACTATAAAGTTGCTCAAAATGGGGTTTTAACCTTTACCATGCATCAAGGAGACATTGAAATGGCTCAAGGAAGGATGTGGTTCAAGGAATTTTAAAAAAAGAAGAATTAAAGGCATTTAATGACCAAAAATTGAAATAATTCATTTTGTGTCCAAACAAGGCAAAACAATAGGTCATTTTGAATGGAAAATTCATTTTAGGAACTTTGGCAATGTTGGAATTTTGGTTTGAGTCCATTTTCATACCATTTCATGTTGTTTCTTCATGATGAAGCAACATATCAAACTCACACCATTGGCTTGCAAACAAGGAAATTAACATAACAAACTAATTCAATATCTCATGAGATGATGATTGCAAGCATTTTCATGCCCAAAGAGAGCCAGAATCTTGACTGGTATGGATGGTATTTTGAAGGAGAAAGTGAAATTGAAAATCTCATATGGAAGGTTACAGAAAGTTGTAGACATTTCCATTGAGTTCTATATAAACATTAGAGTGTGTTCAACCACTTTTTTGGTGAAGATTGAGCCCTGAAGCAGAGAGTGAGGTTGAAGTTTCACAGCTGCAAGTTGGAATCGATTTCTGAATTCAAGGCCAAATCAAGGGAAAGTGAAGGTTACATTAGCTTCAGAAGGTGATTTAGAGTGAATCTGCATCATCTTAAAGGTTGAATCGAGCAAGAAGTGCATCTGTTACAAGCTCAAATACAGGTTTTAACTTCTTGAAATTTCTCTCTAATTATGTGTTTTCAGTGAACTAGAAGCATGTGGTTAGGTTCCCCTATTGATATAGATGGATTTTGGATGATCAATTTTAACTTCAGAGACAATTTAGGTTGGATTTCATTTTCGGTTGAGATTATTATTTCAAGATTCAGGCATTTTGAGAATGAATTAATGGTAGGGCTAGATTCCTGGTGAAATTCTGGTCAAGTTTCGTTTAGAACTCGTGGCGAATGGTGAGTGTAGAGAGACTTAGGGTTGCGCCAGGGTGGCAGGAAAAGCCACCGACGATGGGCCTTGCGCGCGCAGACTTGCAGGTTTAAAAGGTTGAAGATGAAATCATGTCCGTCCGTTTGTATGGAATCCTTGACTCAGTCCATCCATCCAAGCGCTCCTGATGAGCCACGTACCCTTTCCTATACAACGCTGTGTTTTGATAAGTTGGACTTCATGCCTTGTTTGCTTCATTGTGTAGACCAAGGGGGAACAGGTTCGAACCTTGGTGTGTATGCATTTCATTTTTCCGTTTGATAATTGAAGTTGAGATAGGCGTGTGGGCTTTGGCTTCAGTTTCTTTCAACACCTCCCTGTCTAGGCCCAACATGGATTATCAACGTGATTTCCTTGCCTAATACACCCCCTCCCCTGATTATTTGTTTGAACTGAGTTGATACTCAGATGGGCCTCACGCCCTATTGCTATACGCGCCCCCCTCTGGACCCAACCCAGGATATGAACTTGAAATCATTGCTATTCAGCACACATGTTTGTCAATTTCCATTGATTTTCTTTATTTTGTGCAATTCATATAGTTTTGAAAATAATTCATAAAAAATAGAATAATAACTCAATTAATTCCAGATTTTTTCCCCCTGATTCATGATTGAATCTAGAATTTTATTGAATAAAAATATTAGGAAAGTCATGCATTTTCATTTTTTGTGCATTTTTTGTATTTTAATTGATATTAATTCCATTATGGTTGATACCTTGGTTTGCTGATTTTTGTGTGAGCAATTGATGATGATTCTTGAGCTTATTTTTTGTGTGTGATTAGTTTAGATATGTATGCTCCCCTTATATTTTTCTCACATTTTTTTCATGAAATTAGGTAGTGTTTTTAAGTTGAAACTTTAGGTGCTCTAGTTTTAGGGTTTAAGCTTAGTACCTTATGATTTAGGATATATTTCTAGGACTTTGTGGATGATTCAACCTCTGGATTTTGTATGGTAGATTCATGATTGACTTAAGTTCCCATAGCTATTTTTGTAGGAATTTACAATTGGTTTTAGTATTTTAGTTAGGATTAACTTTAGTACTAGGTTTTAGGTGATCCTAGCTTGCTAATTCAACTAGAATGATTTCTTTAGTTCCCTTAGATTAGGGTTTTGCCTCTCTTGCTCTTGGATGATGTTGAAGGCTTGTGTGGGCTGCTTAGGAATGCATGGTGAAGCTTGGACTTGAAGTTTGCTCTTCCTTTGGAGTAGTTTTGTTTAGGTGTTAAGATTAGGGTTTGTAAGTAGAGCTTCTAGATAGATTCTCTTCTTTCATAAACATGGAAGGTGTTGATCACTTCCATTCTTCCCTATGATGTAAGGTCCCCTTATGAAGGCCTCATCCCTCCTTTGGTAGGATGTGTGGCTCTTCACAAGTTGGTAGAACCTTTGAGGGTTCCTTTCTCTGATGATGGAGTGCTTAGTGGTGACCATTGGTCTTCACTTTGCTTTCCACTATCCAAACCTTGCTCTTGTTAGATGAATCTTTCTCCCTTGATAGAGGATGGATTTCCTTGTTAGAAGATTGCAGATGCTAGAAGTTGCTACTTCCCAGTATTTGAAGACTGCCATTGGAGCTGAAGCTTGAAGACCAAGAAGAACAAGTTGACACTTGTGAAGAAGATCAAGTTGAGATTGCAGAAAGAGCTGAAGCTTGAAGTTGGAGAACAAGTTGATACTTGTGTTTGATGCATTGGAAGCTTGAAGAAGCAAGTTTATACTTGATATTAAAGAGGATAGCCTTGAAGAGCAGTAGAAGACTGATGACTGAACTGCTGTCAGAGGAGAGCTTTGCTGTGGAAGCTGTTGATCTGCTTTCTTTCCTGTCTGCTTGCTTGCTGTGCAACTGTATTGATCTGACTTGTTTGATTTGCTTGATGCATTAGAAAAAGTTCATATTTAGACTGATTTAAGATAGGAGCATGATTGCACTAGAGTTTGAGTTGCTCCCTCTGCTATTATTTTTACTGTATGGCTTTGCTTGCGGGTATTCGGTAGAGCCTTGCTCCCTTGCCTATGTGGTTTGTGATTTGCTTGATGACATTTTACTTTATTTCTTCTGTATGATTGCAGTTATTCATATCTGGCTTGAGGTTGAGATGAGCTTGTGGAGGCTGATGCCCCACACACATTTCCTCCCTCACTTGCATTGCATGCATTTTACAGTCGTTTACTGTTTACTGTTTAAGCTGATGCTTTATCTGTTTCCGTTTATCATTGACATGATCCCCTAGGAATCTCACTCCCTTTGATAAGGAAGTGATGATTAGAACTTTAGGTTGAAGCCTATGCATGATAAATCCTAGGAGTTCCCTGTTTCAAACGTCAACCATAGGATGAATCCTTGGCATGACAACATTAGGACTTGATAGTCTCCCCTTAGTTGAACCTGTTCGTTCTCTCTTCTCATCTCAAAAAAAATTAAAATACAGTAATAAAGGTTAACTGACGTCGTACGTTACGAGCCTTAAGCTATCTGAGAAAGGATTGTTGGAGAGTTTCTTTTCAACAGTCTGGATGTTTAGTATGGCACCCTTTGGGTGACATACGATGCATTCACTCTCAGGTCATAGTCTCTAGTGCGATATTGGTTGCAAACATCCATAAAAAACAGTTCTTCCGTAAAAGACAGAAAACAAATTTCTAACCTTTTTGCCCCGTGGGCCCATAATTCAAAAGGAAGCTTTTCTGAAGAAAATAGTGTCGTTAACTCCCAGTTCTACCGCAAACGGTAATGCCTAAGTCTCCAAGGGTCGAGCTGCGTACACCAAACTGCTGGAACTGTTTGTTAACCCTACTCCATAAAATAGATGAATCTGAATTCCTGTAATCCGTATTATCCCGAACTACGTAAGCTCTGATCTCTCATATCTGTTGAGAGTACGTAGGCACAATACTGATGTATTGGCGAGCCACCTTTCCCGTAACCCGTAGTTAGTCGAACTACGTTGACTCTGATTTCTCATTCTCTGATGAGAATACGTAGGCATAAAGTGCGATGCTTTGCCGAGTCATTTTATTTTCTTTTCAGACCAACCTTGATAGGTAGATAGTAAATAAACCCGTCAGATAAACACAACAAGCGTGGATCCCATCGAGTACGATGGACGTGAGGGGTGCTAATACCTTCCCCTTGCGTAACCGACTCCCGAACCCAGAAAATGGTTGCGATGACCTTGTCTTATACCTTTTCGTTAGGTTTTACCAATTGTTTCCTTTCCCGTTCTGAGGGATAAATAACGAAAGGTGGCGACTCTTCTGTTTTGCCGGCACCTTATTTTTGCGGTAGCGACAGTATTCACATTTCCAAACCCAGCATTGCCATAGCCATTATTACCAAAACCTTGATTGTTATCACCGAACCCTCCGTTGCCGAAGCCCTGATTATTGAAGCCATCATTGCCATCCCGATTGCCAAAGTCAAGACCCTGATTATTGTCGCCAAAACCAATATTGATACCAACATTCCTGTTAGTCTCCACATTCCCATTAACATTATCAGCATTTTTGTTACCAGCATTGCCGTTGCCGTTGCCAATACCAGTCTCACCAGCATTTGGTATCACTTCCTCCCTGCGAGGAGTCTCAACATGAGCAGAGTTGTATTCAGTATTATCAGCCACTCGCGCCAGCAGCGGTTGCACCAGAGTTTGAAGATGTTCATGGCCTTTAGCCACAGCTTCCATTGTCTGCATGAATTGGGCCAACCTATCCTGGATCTCTTGCATCTCAGACTGTACTTGATCCATGATCTTCTTACTGTTGCTTCTTGTAGCGTACTTGTGTGTTCTCTGTTCGTCAATCTTGAAACAACCTGTAACACGCAGGAGATAAGATTCGAACTCAAAAAGGTACCTGCCATGCAATATGAAGATGCAAATGCACACATGTAAATATGCAACAGGTTAATTCCCCCCCCCCCTCCCCGATTCTAGTTCCGTAGAAGAAGCCATAACGACAATGGAGTCCCAAGTAAGCAAGCGCAGAATCAGAAACCTCATTCATAAACAAATGCCAAGAGGCAGAGTACAAAGATACAACTGAATACAACTGAACAAGACCTTGGCCAACAAGCCTGGCGATGGTCAAAATACAAGTACGAATAACAAGAGCAAAACAAAGATAAATCAGGCCAAATGGCGCACCCTGACATCTTCCAATATCCTCAACGTCTCCGAATGACCTAATCTGGAGATTAGCTCCTGTATCAGTAATGCGTGCCGTTCAACAGTGGATCTCAGCTTTTTGGCGTCCTCTTCACAGGCTCCCCTGCCAAAACACTCATCAATCCTGCATCTTTTGGAGCCATCCTTCAATTCACCACCCCTAGTTTCTTTGACCATGTTGCTCACTCTAGACTCAGCGTCACGTCTAAGAGACGCCTCTTCAGCAATCTTCGCATCCTTAGCATTAAGATGCTCCTCTAACAGGGAAATATGAAGCTTCAACTCATATTCACGCTCCTTCCGTTTAGTAAGTGTGGCATTCCACAAAGATTCCCATTTTGAAAGTCGAGAATAAGCCTTGTTCAGAAGTTCTTTCTTAGTAGCAAGTACACTACTAACACCATTCAGGGCTACTCCCACCTTCTCTCTCTTGTTGGTCTCTTCAGTCAAGTCTGAACCCAACCTATTAATCATCTCAGCCTGCTTCATCAAAGTGAAGGTTGCCTCATTCTTCTCATGCCGAAATTGGAAAATCTCTTTCTCTAGCTCTTCATTCGCTCTTTGTAATTCTTCCTTCTCAGCCAGCAGCTTGTTATACTTCTCAATCTCTACTGAAGTAGGTTCCTCAATAACCAGAAGATACAAAGGCTCTACAGCAGGATACAACATCAAAGAAGTCCTAACTCTCTCATGGATCCAGAGCCGATAAGGATTATAAGTTCGACTGTCAATCTTACCAAGCAATGTCTTTCCTCTTCTGTGAATATTACCCCAAGCACGCCTCAATCTGACCAAAACATCTCCATCTAATAAACCCGTGAGATACAGAGATTCCCGTATCTCGTCTTCAACCGGAGAGTCCCTCAAAGCATAGCCAAATTGCCTCACAAGCAGAGAAGGGTTATAGTTAATACAACCTTTTCGTCCAATCAAAGGAACGTTCGGAAAGCCACTGTAACTATATATAATATTCACTCCGAGCAAATTTCGATCAAACCAAACGATGTTCTCAGCACACAAACCCATCAATCTGGAAGACCAATCTAAAGTACCAGCAGTATCAACAAAATGTCCCTTCTTAGGAAGATGTCCCTGAAACCACCTGTATAGAAGAGGTACACAGCAAGAAACATTCTTTCCCCGACGCTTCTCATTCTTATAGCGAATAGAATGATAAACGTCACCCAAGAGAGTAGGCACCGGATTCTTCGAGGCAAGAATAAAGAAACCATCTGAGTCAACAAAATCAGGCAAGTTAGGGAACAAGACAATCCCATAAATGCAAACAGCCAGAATAGCATTGAAGGCAATCCAACATCCATCCTTCGTGCACTGTGTAGCCTTCTCAACCAAGCAAGAAAGATGAAAACCATAAGCTCCATTCAGCTTGACCAAACCTTCGGGGAACTCAGAAGCATCTAAACTGACAATCTCAGCAAGCTTAGTCAACTCAGGCTCAGTATCCTCATGAACAAAAGGCATCTGATCTAACACAGGAACTCCTAGCATATCATAATATTCCTCCAAAGTAGGAGCCAAGATGAAATCAGGGAACAAGAAGCATCCCAATTGAGGCTCGTAAAACTGCATCAAGGTATACAATCCAGTCATCTCAGGCACAGAAGGTCTGCACAACAAACTGAGCAGCTTCCCATAAGACTCTCTGAACTCAGCCCTCACTCTCTGATCTGCTAGAGCAACCAACTGCAATAAGGAACTGATATCTGGAGAAGGAAACCTGTAAGCAACTGTCCTCTTCATGGACTCCATGTCTGGCAAGAAGAACACTAGAATCTGAGGGGAAAAAACATACCTGCAACCTAAATACACGTTAATAAAATGCAAACATGAAAATGCAAATGCATATGCAAGCAGGGGATCAAGTGCAGTGCTGAAGAACTGTGTTGTGCTGTACTGCCACTTTAGGACCATCAGATCTTCTCCTCAAACCAAACCAACCACAAAAGAACCCTCACAACCAATTCTCACTGACAGAGACAAACCAGGTGTTCTGAGGCCATAGTTTTCCTGCAAAAAGACCCACCTACCCTCTCACAGGTATGTACTTAACTCGAAGACGAGGTACGGCATCCTATGCGGTCATCAGCGTCACAGACTTTCAAGAGCGATGATACGATACCCTGAAGGTGTGGCATCATCATCCCTTGAATAGGCCTCACTTAGCCAAATCCCAAGTGATAGGTTCCCAGAGTCGACAACCCTCAAATCCAACAACCTGTCGAGCCCAAAGGACCAGGCAAGATGCCATCAAAGAGAATCTTGTCTGAGTGTAAATTTCGTAGCTAGCTAGTGCGAGCAAAGCAAGCAAGCTAGCCACTACTCTCTACTTCTAAGTCCATGTGCACTCAAGCCCAGGTCCGACTTATCTCTCAAACTAACCCTCTACCCACAACACAATAACAAATATATATAGTACTGAAAGTAAAGACAGAAAAATAAATACATACAAAACCCCAGACAGGAAAACAAGCGCTAGGATTGACGGGCATAGGGAACCAAACACTCCCCAGCAGAGTCGCCAGCTGTCGCTACTGCGAAAATCGGTGCCGGCTATGACAGAAGAGTCGCCACCGTGCGTTATTTATCCCACAAGAGGGAAAGGAAACGCTCAGATTAAACCTAACGCAAAGAGGGAAAGGAATGGCCATCGAACCAAATCCTGGATTCGGGAGTCGGTTACGCAAGGGGAAGGTATTAGCACCCCTCACGTCCGTCGTACTCGACGGGATCCACGCTTGTTTTCTATTTAGGGTATGTTATTCTATCTATTCTACAGGTCTGGGTTAAAAAGAAAACAAAATGACTCGGCAAAGTATCGCACTTTATGCCTACGTATTCCCGTTTGGAACGAGAAATCAGAGTCAACGCAGTTCGCCTAACTACGGGTTAAGGGGGGAAAGGTTGCTCGCCGAAATGTCGCATCTCGTGCCTACGTACTTTCATACGGCATGAAAGATCAGAGCAAACGTAGTTCGGGCTACGGAAGACACAAGCTTGTCTGACAGTTTTTTATCTCCTTAAGAAAGGGTTTTCCTGATTAAAGGTCCAAGAGGACAAAAATAGAGTTTGAATGTTTGTTTGAGTTTTTTACGAAAGAACTGTTTTTTAGGATGTTTACAATGTCAGTCGCACTAGAGACTATGACCCAGGAGTGAACGCTTCGTATGTCACCCAAAGGGTACCACACTAACATCCAGACTACTGGAGAGAGACCCTCCACCAACCTTTTCCCAGATAGCTTAAGGCTCGTAACGCACGACTTCAATTAGCCTTATTACTGTGTTTTTGAATTGTTTTGAGAGGAGAAGAGAAAGACACCCTAAAACTATGGTTGAAAGGGAATCTACCTACAGTTATCATGCATGGGTCAAAACCTAATGTCTGTTATAATTCCCTCTTGCACAGAGGAAATCAGAGATCCTAGGGGAAACAGCAAAAGAAAGCAAGCAGTAAACAGTAAACAGTAAAATGCATGCTATGCAACAGTACAAGCGAGGCAAGGGAGAAAACAACAGGCAAGAGGAGACAAGCTCCACCTCAAACCTAGAGGTAATCAAAACAAGATAACAGACAATACAATCAAAGAAAAGAAACAGAGAAAGCAACCCAAGCAACAACAACAATCTTCAACAGACAGTAACTTCAGTACTCAACAGCAGCAGCTCTAAACAGCAAATCCTCTTGATAGCAAAGTTGACAGCAAGAGAATTCATCCTCAAGCTAGCTTCTATCTTCAAGCTTCATCAAACTTCATCTTCAAGCTCTAGCAAGCAAAGGATAATCACTAAGATCAAGGTTGCAAGGTTGAGAACCTAATGAAAACCAAAGGAAATCATCAAGTACCAACATTGAAATGGAAAGGCATCCTCAAAGTTCTACTCAACTATGGGCATACCACACATCCCTCCAAAGGAGAGATGGAGTTTCCCTAGGAGGACTTTACATCATTGGATAGAATAGAAGCACACAATTCATTTTATGTTTGATGAAAGAATCAAAACTAGTCCTAATGGCTCTTCCTAAAACCCTAATTTCCTAAGCTCCTAAAACAACTCCTAAAAGAAAAGGAAACTTCAACTCCAAGCTCCAATCTTCAATCCACAACAGCTACACCAAGTTCAGAAGACCTCTCAAAAAGGAATCCAAGCAAATCCAGTTCCAAAGTCACCAACAAGACCAAGCAAGCAAAGGCACACAAAAAAGAACACCACAAGCACAAGCAACTTGCAAAATACAACTAAAATAGAACAAAAAGTTGTAAAATTCTAATAAAATTTCTAGGGGAACATACATGTTTGAAAAACCTAGGGTTAAAATATTAAAGCCTAATTCAACTTCTAAGTCACCTAAATAATTTCTAGATTGAAAGGTACAAGGTAATCCACAAGTTTGGGAAGGCTCTAATCTCAACACCTAAAACAGAACCTAAAGTTGTTCTAAAATTCCAACAAAAATCCTAAGGGAGCATACATGTCTACCCTAACACATACTAAAAAATAAAAGCCAAATTCATCACCAATTGGAAGAACAAAATTCAAAAAAACAGATAGTCAAATATGCAAAATTAAAAGAATTAAACAAAATAAGAAAAATCAAATTAAAATGAAAAATGCATGAAAATACATTTTATTGATTTCAGAAAATCACAAATTCTCTCAAGATCATGGAGATATTTTTGAAATAATTTTTGGATCAAAATTGAATTGATTGTGATATTTTGAATCAATAAAGCATTTAAAATAAAACAAAATGAATAAAAGAAAATCAAAACTCAGAATAAAACATGAGCCACAAGATGCGTTGACAAGTCCACTAATCCAAGCATCCACACGCTGCCAGCATATTAAGTTGAACGACTGTGTTTTGGATTAAAAATCTCCACTCTCAGATTATAACATATCCGTTGGATCTGGTGGTTGGTCTTTGGTCAAAGGTAGATCTGATGGCTTATGAGTCATCTTCCTCATTTCTCAGGCTGGCCAGATGGAGACTCAGTGTGGTGGCCGGAGAAGACTCCGATTGTCTTCTCCGGTGAGCAGGTAGTTGCAGGTGTCCAGAAACTCCAAACCTCATACCAATCTCACTCCAAATTTCATCAGGAATTCAAATCTCCTATCTGTATGTTCTAAATCTCCACAGATTTCCAGATTCGAAGCAATGTTCAGAACATACATCCAGATCAATCATCATCAATTGCAAATCTAAGGCTATAGAATTCATCCTCATGTCACACACATCACTCTGATCTATTTAAATTGCTTTAACTCTCCATGAATCAAGAGATTCGAATCAAAACAGAAATGCTATGTCATGATCAATCATCACCAAATGCTTCCAAATTGATCCTAAAACGATCTACATCTTGTCTAGATCCTAACCACAAGTCCAAATCTAACTACATCATGCTAATTCATGTGGAATTTTGAAAGTTACTAACCTATTGTAGATCTAGTAATAGAGGTGCTTGGAGCTTGATTCAACCTTCAAAACCCTCCAGAATCATTCAAGGATGCAAGAGAAAGATGTTGTAAGCTTCAATTTGCTCTGAATCAGCCTGGAACTCAAAACCCGATCTGCACTTGCTTGCTTGAAAATGAAGTTGCTATCTCTGCTTCAGCCACGAAACTTGCACAAAAATGATTCTGAAATCATCAAAGAACTTAAATAGAACATGTCTATGGGCTTTAGAAACTCAATTGAGG
This sequence comes from Lathyrus sativus, assembly GCA_963859935.3. NCBI lineage: Eukaryota > Viridiplantae > Streptophyta > Magnoliopsida > Fabales > Fabaceae > Lathyrus > Lathyrus sativus. The sequence continues at coordinate 358,740,998 of OZ012741.1, forward strand.
CCCAAACCAGCCAATCCAATTTTCTGTTTTTCTCTTCACATGTGCAATGTAACAGTCACAAATTTGCCAAGAAACTTACTCTAGAAGCTTCCCTTTCAACTGCAAATTGCCTTGTGACTGTATTCAGACCAAAAGGAGCACCTGAATTGCATTGGTAAGGAACTTGGATGTGTGACTTGCAAATGAAGAAACCACATGACAACTCATGAAACTTGGCCTAAACTCAAAATTCTGGTAATGCCAAAGTGTCTAAAATTCAATTTTCATTCAAAAAATGTAGTTACTTGACATGTTTTGGTCCTATAACTCAAAATTGGCATTTTCCCTCCTTAATTCATTTGAAAATTTCCCCTTTTGAAACCATTTCAAACCAAGTCTTGCTATGAGCCCAATAAATCCATCATGACCTATTGGCTAGCTTAAAAACCCTATTTTGAGAAACTTTCATGTTGAACAAAAATTCATTTGACAAGTGCAAGTTGGAGATTTTGGCCTATGATTGAAAATGACCTATAATCTCACTTTCCCAAAATACCCCTGACTTGTAAACCTTATAACTTGAGTTATACAAATCATATGGAAGACTTCTAGTACAATTTATAAAGCTACGATCATGAGGAACAACTTTCATGTTGGCCAAAAGTCCATTTGAAACCTCCTTCTAGGTCAAAAATAGCTTTGAAGTCAGATGATTTTCACAGACAAATTTCAGTGGCCTCTGAGGACTTGTAACTTGTCTGGGTCATAACTTGAGTTCTATAAATCCCCTTGAGGACTTCTAGTACTCAAATTAAAGGTATTGAGATGCTATGCAAGTTTCATGTTGGCCAAAGATCCATTTGAAACTTGTATCTTGACTTATGTGGTCTAGAAGTTAGGCACTAAATAGGGAATTTTACACTAAATCCCTAATTTAGCAACTTCCCACACTCTTGACTCTTCTTGATTTGATCTTGGCACAACACCACAAATTTCTTATCATATCATTTCATGAACTCCATGACCTAAAAGTAGTCCTTGACACTCTTCAATTGCCCAGTTGACTTAGGATTAACGCAGATGAAACCCTAATTGCTTGCACCTCAACTGTGGCTCTTATAATTGACACAAATGACTTGATTAAACTCTCCCATGGCCCTATAGGAATCCTATGAGCTCCATACACATCCTCTTCTCACATTCAACACTTCACAACCCTCTGATGGTCTTCAGTTGATCCTCAAGTTAGGAGAAGATTCACACCCAAACATCTAAACCCTTAGGCACTCAAATCACCTTCTGATGACTTTGACCACTCCTCAATCTTGAATGAGACCTCTTGTTAGGTTTCTCTTGATAAGAAACACACTTGATCCCCTCCTATATGAATGATATCATGATATGCGAATGACATAACTATGCAGATGATAATGCAATGAAACATAAACCAGGTAAGACAAGGTTGAGCAAATTTTGGGGTGCAACACCTTGCTGTCGTCATATAGCCTCACATCCTCACTTTATTTTAGGTTTGATTTTCCTTTAATTTGGGTTGCAATTTTGGTTTTGTGGTTGATGTTGTTTGGTTTAGGCCATTTCATCCCACTTTTGGTGCATTTGTGTGATTTCCTTTTATGCATTCCTTCTCCTTCCTCCTTTTGTATTTATCATATGCATGCTTGGTTGAGATGAGCTTGTGGAGGCTACTGCCCCACACTATTTTCCTCCCTCACTTTAATTCTATGTGTACATTCTATGTTTGCATGTTTACATTTTCATGTTCTTTCTTCTTCTCCTTCTCTTGTCTTCCTTCCCTTAGGATCTTTAATCTCTCTTGTTCAAGAGAGGTTATGATAGACATTAGATTCTTAAACATGCATGAAAACATTAGGTAGCTCGCATACCTCAATCTTAGGACCATCTTTGCATGACAACTTTTAGGTTTGAGTTAGTCTCCCTTTAGTGTGTCCTTTCTCTTCTCATCTACAAACACTCTTAAAACACTTAATAAAGGTTAACGATTGTTGTACGCTACGAGCCTTAAGTATTTAGGACATGGTGATTGAGTGGCTTCCTCTCAATTTCTTAGAGTGTTTAGTGTACACCTTTAGGGTGATATGCGACGTATTCGCTCCTAAGTCATAGTCTTTAGTGCAACATGAGTTACAAACAAAACTCAAAACACTTCTTCCATAAAAGACTTCAAAAAACACTTCAAATCATTTTGTCCTTTGGGACCTTTAACTTTGGAAAACCATTTTCATAAGGAGATTTTTGTTAACTCTTGGTTCTATTGCAAACGGTAACGCCTAAGTCTCCAATGGTCGAGTTGCATACACCAAACTGTTAGAACTGATTGTTAACCCTACTCGGGTAAAACTTTTGAACCAACCTGTGGTCATGTTAGCCTGAACTACATTTGCTATGATCTTTCATACCAGATGAAAGTACGTAGGCACGAGACGTGATGTCTCGGCGAGCAACTTTCCCCCCCTTTTCACCTGTAGTTAGCCGAACTATGTTGACTTTGATTTCTCGTAACAGACGGGAATACGTAGGCACGGAGCGGCGACGCTTTGCTGAGTCATTTTTCTTTTCTTTTGTCCCTGAGACCTTTAGCTAGATAGTTTTAACACCCTTTTAGATAGACAACAAGCATGGATCCCGTCGAGTACGACGGACATGAGGGGTGCTCACACCTTCCCCTTGCGTAACCGACTCCCGAACCCGAGATTTGGTTGCGATGACTGATCTTTTCCCTTTTTCGCAGGTTTTCTCTGATCCTTTCCCTTCCCTCTTTTGGGATAAATAATGAACGGTGGCGATTATTTTGTCATTGCCGGCCTCTTTTTTTGCAATAGCGACATCTTGAGACTCTGCTGGGGACAGGAATATCCCCTATGCGAGTCAATCCTAGCGCTTGTTTGTTTTCTTTTGGGTGTGTGCATATGTGCTTTACTTTTATTTATTCTCGCATTTTATTTTCCGCATTATATCATTATTGCTTTGCTGTGGGGAGGGAATGTTCCATTGAGAGATAAGCCAGACCCAGGCTTGAGTAAAAACCTAGCATTAGTTGTGGAGACTAGTGGGGGGCCTGTTTGCATAGCAGACACAGTTCCCCATGAAATTCGCGCTCAGATGAGATTCTATTTTATGATTTCCTTTCTGGTCCTTAGGATCTGACGGGATTTTGGATTTGAGGGTTGTCGACTCTGGGGACCGATCATTTGGGATTCACCTAAGTGAAGCTGCTTCGGGGAATGATGATGCCAAACCAGAGATGGTGAACGTATCATCGTTTCTTGAAAGTCTGTGACGCTGATGAACGCATAGGATGCCATACCTTTATTAGTGGATTAGGTCCATACCTGTGAGGGGGACTGGGGTTATGCAGGAAACCTTTACCTTCAGATCACCTGGTTTTTCTCTATGGTTTGAATCCGAGTTATTGGTATCAGTCGATTCCTATCAGAGAAGTGTTATGTTCTTGTTAAGGCAGAGCTTTGGTTCTTCTCAGTCAACAAGCACAACAATCTTGATCCCTTGTGTGTGCATTAGCATTTTGCATGTTTTCATTGTATTGCATTTGCATTTCATTTTTTTGTATATCCATCCTCAGCCGGAACAGGGAGCTCACCCATTTGTTGCCAACTCATAGTTGATTTCCCGACATTCGCATTGGACTTGAATCAGCTTCCGGACGGATCATGAACTCAGGAGAGCAGAACTTAGTTGTTACAAGGGCAGAGTTTGAATTGATGAAGAATCCGTTGAGTTAGCTCATGGAAGCCATGACAACTATGACAATAGGAGAGGCCAATGTTCAAAAGATTCTAGTGATTAATGTAGCTCAGCCTGTGCAGATCCCAGTCAGAGACAAAGATTTATCTTCTCTCCATGACACAGATTATCAGAGTTTCACTTTCTCTGCGTCGAATTCTCTAAGGGTTGTTCCAAAGGATAATTCTGAGAATACACAAACTGCTGAGTTTATGAGAAAATGTCATCTGTTGGAGGAAAAGCTTGATACCCTGATGAGTCAGGACACTCTTAATTTGAATGCTTCGAGCATGTGTTTAGTGTCGGGCCTTGTGATGCCTCCGAAATTTAAGATACCAAATTTTGAGAAGTACAAAAGGGATAGTTGTCCGAAGCAGCATCTGGTAATGTTCTGTAGACGAATGACTTCATATGTCCATAATGACAAGTTCATGATTCACTGTTTTCAGGACAGTTTAAGTGGAACATTGTTGAGTTGGTATATGCAGTTGGAAAGTGGTAGCATCTGATCATGGTTAGATTTAGCCAATGCCTTTGTGAAGCAGTACAACTATAATCTCAACATGGCTCCCAGCCGCATGCAGTTGCAAGAGTTATCTCAGGCGGACGATGAATCCTTTAGAGGATATGTGCAGAGATGGAGAGAATTAGCTGCTTGCGTTCAACCCCCACTTCAGGACAGAGAGTTGGTTGACATATTCTTGGGGACCTTGAAAGGCCATTACTTTGACAAGATGATCAGTTGTGGAATGTCAAACTTTGATGACTTAATGGTAATAGGAGAACATATTGAGAGCAAACTCAAGAACGGAAAGATTCGAGACATTCCTTATATCTCAGTTGATGAAAGTGAGTCAGTTATCAGTTCCAAAGAGGATGGGAAAGAGAAAGTGATGTTGTCTCAGAATCTCCAATATCCTGGGTTCAGTTTTCAGACGCTTCAAGTGTTCAAAGTCAACAGTCGTACCGTCATCAGCCGCGTCAGCACGCCCGACGAAGACCAAGGAAGCCAGAGAGGCATTTCACTCAGTTACCGGTATCATACAACCAACTATTGCCAGACTTGATCAAAGGTGGGTTGATAGTACCGAAGAAGATTAATCCAGAGATTCCTTTGTATCCGCCAGGGTTTGATGTCAACGCCCGCTGTGAGTACCATGCTGGGGCACATGGGCATTCCACTGAAGACTGTAAGGTGCTTAGGAGCCAAGTTCAGACTCTGCTGGATTCTAACAGGTTATCAGTCACTCCTCAGGGTGTTCAGATCAACGATTCTCCTTCATCTAGTCGTGTGGGTTCATCAGTTCATGCTATAGAGGAATTCACCAAAAGCAGTTGTTCAGAAGAGTATCAAACTGAAGACTCAGTTGGGGGCTGAATCCCTGTGTAGTTTTTGTTCATTACTATTTGCTGACCATCACCAGGCCTGTTGGTTGAGGTTACTCTGTTTGTACTCGGTTACTCCTGTTTGATGCATATGCTGGTTTTTCATATATTTGTGTGATGCTAGATTTCCTGTTTTGTCTTGTTGCTATTAAAGGGAGATTTCCCTATTGCACATGCGTGTTTGCATTCTGCATGACATTCTTTTGCATAACAGGTACCTCAGAACCATTGATTTGACTTCCTGTATTCCACTAGTTTGTTGCAGGATATACGATCAGATACGCAAAGTTATGGAACAGGTACAAGCAGAGCTGAAGGAAGTCCAAGGCCAAATGGGGCAGTTCATGTTCGAGATGCAAATGTTGCGCTTGGATCAGAATGCGCTCAAACAGGAGAACAATCAGTTGAAAACTCAGATGAGTTTGATCATGGAGGTGATAAAGAATGTGCTCAGAAAAGAAGGTGATCAGATGCCCGAAGCTGCAACCAAAATGATTGTTCCACTTTTGTCTGTGGAACCTATACCAGAGCATAATGTGCGTCAGAGATCTTCTGCCCAGCTCAGAGCTCAAGACGTTTCCCATCAGCAGCTACCTCCTGTTCATCAAGGCAATCCCAGGATTAAAAGGTATGATCAGAGGTTAAAGCAGCCCGACAGAACCTTCGATTAGATCCCTATGGATTATGCTCAGTTGGTGCAACTCTTGCTTCAACTTCAGTTGGTTAAGCCTCGGACTTTGTCTCCATTAACTGTTGAGCCACCACCGGGCTTTAATGTCAATGCCCATTGCGATTTCCACTCTGGCGGACGAGGGCATAATATCGAGAATTGTAAAGCTTTTAAGCATAAAGTTCAGGACCTGATTGAATCGAAGGTAATTGAGTTCATGTCGGGCGGCATAAGTGTATCAGGTAGATTTATTCCATATCCTGCAAAAGGGTCGATGTTCCTATTCCCTCATTTGAAGCTGCAATAGGTCAGGAGTATATCCTACAATCTTTGGTGTCAGAATCTCCTTGCCCACAACATTTTCCTACTCTTGGGCCAAGTTTGAGAATGAAAGCGCCTGAACATAAGGAATGCCTTGATCAGTATCAGCAGTCTCATGCTCCTCAACAGCAAGATTACCGTCACCAGAATCAGAGTAGGCCTCACAGCAATTTGAAGAGAAGGAATGCTCCTCTTCGTCCAATGCCTATGTCGTACGGTCAGTTGCTGCCGCACCTAATTCAAAACTCTTTGGTGGAGCCTAAGACTCTCAAGCCGGTGCCAGAGCCTTACCCTCCCGAGTATGATCCCAGTGCTCAATGTGGATATCATGGAGGATCCGTGGGGCACTCAACTGAATATTGTGAGGCTTTTCAAGCCAGGGTACAACAGTTGATGGACAGAAGGTGCATATCCTTTCCAAGAGGAAAGTGGTCATACATCGCTCATCTGTTTGAGTTCGAAGACTTCAAGGGGCGCATCCCTCAGCAATCAGTGTGAAAGCCCAATTCCCAGAAGCTGGCAATTTTCTTTTTTCCTGTTATTTCCTTACATTTGTAGTTTCTTTCCTGTCTATGTGCAATTTTCGTTTGTAAAACTTGTTTGTTTTCAATTGATATTGATAATGAAATGAATATGCATGTTTTGATTAAATCCATTCGTGTTCACTAATTTCTTTTTACAGATGTCAAACGTTTGTTGAAGCGGAATCCGGGGAGGATGACGAAATCGAAAGACACGTAAGCTTCCGATTGTATGCTTTTGGATAAAAACATGTTGATGATGTACATACATTGTTTCAAATCCATAAACACCGGAGATATAAGGCAGATAATTCCTTGTCAACCCCTTTGAGCCTAGTAGTAGGAGTTTCTTTCTGAAAACAAAAAAAACCCTCAATCATAACCCGGGGCAGGGTAGGTGTCAGCTAATTTGATCGAGCGCCCAAATCACAAAAGGAGTGTTCCTGTTCGAGGATCAATCACACCTGTATAGGTCGTGCCTAAAAAGTTCACAATGGGTAAAAATCACCAATTAAGAGTGAAACAGTCACAATCCCTTTTTCAACAAGTCAGACAAGCCGATGTCACACGATTTGTTCCAGAAAAAATCAAAAGAAAAGCCCGCTAAGTCGAATCTTGAAAGCAAGCGACTTAGGTAAAAATTAGGGCATCCCGCTGGACTTTAAAATCAGAAACTCAAAAGAGTTAGTCCAGGCAAAAGTTAGGGAAAAACAAAAGCGAAAGACGAAAAGAATTACAAAAGAAAAATCCTCGAACAAAACAAGTCGTATGACTCCAGGCACCAAAAGACGAAAAGCAAGTGATTGTCACTCCGAAAACGTGTGATTCCCTGAACTATCACTCCTGCCATTCAACCTGTAAAAGGTGGACGCTAGTGTCGAATTAGCTGAACATAGGATCAGAGAACATCAAGAATAACGGGTGGGTTAAAATAAATTTTGAGCCTTTATCCTTTCTGTTTTAAACTGTGAACCTGACCATGATACAACCTGAAAAAGTCCTAATTGAAGCAGGTTTGTTTCGAAGGCATACTTCGGTAAAGATTTCATCGAAACTGACTCCTAAAAGGATTCCTCTTACAGCGTTGTATTAATTTTGACATGTTGGTAATTGATTCATTCATTATATGTAATAAAAAAAATTCTAGTGAACAGTATTGGATTTTCAAAGCTGTCATACGCATTGCATTTAATATATCTTTTATGCAGAACAATTTGTTTTACTTGCGAGTAAGCGTTTGACAGCAGGAGAGTTTCCACAGTGGAAAGTTTGATCAGGATAGAATGTAGAAAGCTTGAGTACTCCGTTGAGTAGGGGCAAGCTATATCAAATTATGATCATGGGAGTCAGCCATCCAGAAGTCAATCAATATGAGATAGTCAGGTCGAGATCCGTTGAATATCTCATAGCCAGAGGTAATGCTCCACAAATCATCCAATCAAGGGCAAAGTCATTGCAGGCTGGGGCAGGCCATCCCAAGAGCACAGAAGTTGTTTCTTGCCCGAGGGACAATTAATATGAAGCACCTCTTCGAGGTTCAGAATGCCAAGGCAGTTCATACCATACCATCAAGGTACAGAGATTTCAGATTTCCTTTCGAGGAACATCCCTACAGAGATCCCACAGGCTGGGGCCAAATCGGAAGCGAAGGAATTATTCCTCTCCGTATCATCAGAGCTACTCGAAGCTACTCAAGTAGGTTCACTTAACCTTCAAGTTCAAGACGAATGTTGGGAAGTCATGTTAACCATCCCTTGACCCTTCAAATGAAAACTTTTGAATTCAGACAGAATTTCTTCCCAGCGTCAGTCATACTTGACCCATCACGAATAGTCTAAAGTCTAATTCCTGTTGGCAACCATCAGGAAGCCCAGACTGTGTTGGCGCATCAGTTCAAAATCCAATTCCCATTGGTACGCAGGAAAGCTTTGTCTGTTTTTTTTCCCCAGCAAGAGTCCAATCATACTTGGCACATTCGATTATCCCCAGCGGAGTTGGCTTCACCTTTCCAACATTTATTTTACTGGAATGGTTCTGTTGTATCCAGTTTTCCCCGGCAGCCCGAGCCTGCATTTTCATCTTTGCATATAGTTATCATATTTGCATCATCCTTGCGTTTCATCCTCAAATGCGTAGCATTTCCATTTCGTATGGAGCATTACACCATAGAAAAATTCAAACATACGCATATGCATACGAAGCATAAGCCAGTTTTCTATCAGCCTTTCGTGGCAACGTGAATCACTCTACAACCAGTACAAGGGCATTTATCCAACAGCTTTGTTCAGACAGATCACCGGTTTACTCGGGTTTCAGATCATGCGTCGGTTATGCTTTGTCCATCAGCCCCCTAATGACGACAAAGTTTCTTTCCGTCAATCCCTATTGACGATGTGTTTCTCTGAGCAAATTTTCTTTCTGCCAATTTCTATTGACGATGTGTTTCCCCAGCAGGTTTTCTCTCCGTCTATCCTTAGACGATGTAAGTTTTAGATATGTTTTTCTTACCATCTATCCTTAGACGATGTGAGTTGTGGATATTGTTTTCTCTCCGATGCAAGGTTTCAAGGCGATCTTTCGAATATAATTTTCTTTCTGCTTATTGAAGGAGATGACATTTCAAGAGGGTTTTTTGTGCTGTCAATTCCTATTGATGTCGTGCTCTTTGAAGAATGTTTGGTTTTCCTTGTTGTCGATTCCTATTGATGATGTGGCCCTTTGAAGTATTTTTCTTTCCATCAATTCCTATGGACGAAAGGATTTTGTATTTTGTTGATTTGTTTTGAAGTTCATTGACGTGATATTTGGGTTTGTTTTTTCTTTTTTCGTCAGTTCCTACTGACGATGTGGATTTTTGGAGCAAGTTTTCTTACCGTCTATCATTAGACGATGTGGATGTTGGTTATGGATGTATTTCTTTCTGTCTATCTTTAGACGACGTGAGCGTTGGTTTTCTTACCGTCTATCTTTAGACGATGAACATATTGTTTTTTCTTGCTGTCTATCCTTAGACAATGTGAAAGTTGGTGTCTTTCTGTCTATCCTTAGACGATGTGAGTATGTGATTCTGTTTCTATCTACCCTTAGACAATGTGAACCTTTGGGTTGGTTGTCTTTCTGTCTACCTTTAGACGATGTGAGTATGATTTTCTTCCTGTCTATCCTTAGACAATGTGAAAGGATCAAGTGCATGTTGATCCGGCCTGTGGGTTCAATGCTTGTGGCGTTACACAGGTGACTGGCGGTGAGGTCAGGTGTTCTTTATCAGACGATTAGTCAGCTTGTTGTCGTTACAACTGTGTTCGGTGTTTTCGGAGATGTCTTCCCCAAGCGGATTGAGCAGTTTATTTCTGCGATTGACAAATTTCCGGGTTTCTTTGGTATTCAACCGTCTTTTACCTTGATTGTCTGAAAGTTGTTCGCTTTTCACCCAGTCAGGTCCAAGTCGTTTGAATAGGGGAAGCTGTTGCACCCCAAAATTTGACCAACTTTTTTTCTTTAACTGGCTTTTGTTTCTTTGCATTGTTCTAGCATCTGCATTACATATCATTGCTCATTTTTCAGGGGATCAAGAAAGGTGTGCTTATCAAGAGAGGGCTATCAAGCTTTTAAGCCTAAGCAAGGGGTTATGTTCAAGCTATCAAGTGCTTATTATCCTCAGAAGAAGGTCAAAGCTCATTGAAGGAGTGGATGGTTAAGAATGGTGCACCTCCTACCTTTGAGGCCATGTGAAGGTCATAAAGTGATATTGAATCCATGGTTATGGGTGGAGAACATTATGAGAGCTCATGGAGTGTCTTGAGGGTCATTGTGGAGCTTATCCAAGTTGTTGTGTCATGTGTAAGAAGCCACAGCCAAATGTGGTGCAACTAGGGTTTTCATCTAGTCAACCCTATGTCAATTGTGAAATTGAAGGAGATTAAGACTCAATTCTAAGTCATGGTGATCATGGAATGTTGTGTTAAGGAATTTGAGATGTTATTCCAAGATCAATTCAAGAAGAATCAAGAGTGTGAGGAGTTACTAAATTAGGGTTCTTAGTGTAAAATCCCATGCTTAGTGCCTAACTTCAAGACCACATATCTCAAGATACAAGTTTCATCTCATCTTGACTCCAACATGAGACTTGTAGAGCATGTTCTTAGCATTCTTTTGAGTACTATAAGTCCTTCATCTGATTTCTAGAACTCAAGTTATTATACTGACAAGTTATGGGTCCTAAGATGAATATGATTTTGGTCAACAAAAGTCAACTCACTTCCAAGACATTTTTGACCTAGAAGGATGTCTCTCCTCACTTTGACCTAAACATGAAAGTTGTTCCTTATGATCTTAGATTTCCAAAAAGTACTTGAAGTACTTGATATGATTTGTAGAGCTCAAGACATGAAGCTTGCAAGGCAGGGGTATTTTGGGAAACTTTGATTATAGGTCATTTTCATTATAGGTCAAGTTCACCACTTTGCACATCTCAAATGGAAATATTTCCAACATCAAACGTGCTCCAAATGGGGCCATTTGCTCAACCAGACATCAAGGTACCATTGTTTTGGCTTGGATTGAAGAGTTAGTAAAGAAATTTCCATGGAAAAGTCATTAAAAGTACAAAAATCAAATCAATTCTTATTAAACCAATTTTGTGCAAGTTTGTACATATTTTGAGTGCAAAATACATTCTAAGCACATTGGCATTTACAGAATTGCAAGTTGAACCCAAAACCATTGCCATTTCACATGTAACTTCAAGCTTAAGTTAAATGATCAAAATCAACCATTGATTCAATTTCAAGGAGTCAAACTCATCCATTGGATTACTTTACACCACCAGCAATTGATTTGAACAAATTTGAAGGAATTTGGAGCCATTTTTCGTGTACCATTCACAAGATTGAAAACTCAAAATCTTGGATTTGCAATTGGGCTATACAGGTTGTAATCGAGCTTCCTTTCCATCCATATCCATCATATATAACTTCAGGATCATAAACATTGCATCAGAACGAATTTTGGTGAAGAATTGCTCAAGAACTCCATTGCCTTAGCTCAAGAAAAGTGAAATACGAATTTGCATATTCACTCAATTTCCAACCAAATCAAGCACTCAAACAGCTCTAGGAAGGATCAAGCATTGTTTCTGGATCAAATTCAACAAGTTTCATTAAGGTTTCAAGGCTAAGTGGAAGCACTCCACTAGGTAATCTTCAAATCAACTTTTCTCTCAATTCATGATGAAATTGCACGCCATTTTTATGTATTTGTGATGTATGAACTTCATGCTTGGATTATGGATACAATTGGCTGTTGATTATGAACATTTCAGTGTGAGGTGTAATTGTTGTTTTCTTCGATTTGACTTGTTCTTGCATGATTAATGAATTTTGACCATGGATTTGTATTCTACGTGACTTGAAGATGAATTTGGACTATAATTTTACATGATTTGGTGGTGTTGGGATCTACCTGTTTTTGTGTGTTTCCGGAGAAGATGATCGGAGCCATCGTGTTCCAGCCACCTAGTTTTTCCCTCCGTTTCTTATTTAAATGTTGATGATGATGGCGTGGCTTGCTGGTAGCCATTAGATCCATGTTTGTTTAGTTGACCTGGACTTGATCACACAGTCTTGATTTGATCTTATTTTGTGCTGAGAATTTGTTGATTGTGTGGCAGCCTGTTGGCCTTTGGATGGTAGACTAATAATCATAATGTATGGTCAAGATCTTGTTGACTGCCTTTAAATGAAACGCTGCGTATTGCAGCTTGTCCCTCAACCCTTGTATTACTTGACCTAGACCTAATCTTGTGGTTGTGATTCATTTGCATTTTATTTTAAAAATTGATAGCACGCGAGTCATGTTTTGGACCATTGATTGGTTGACTGGTAATTAATTTGGAAGGTTGTTGTCGCTACTGCGAAAAAAGGTGCCGAAAAAGACAGAAGAGTCGCAACCAAATCTCGGGTTCGGGAGTCAGTTACGCAAGGGGAAGGTATTAGCACCCCTCACGTCCGTTGTACTCAACGGGGTCCATGCTTGTGTTGTTTATCTAAAAGGATTGTTTATCTATCTAACTAAGAGGTCTGGGTCAAAAGAAGAAAAAGGAAAAAGGAAAAAAGGACTCGACTGAGTGTCGCTACTCTGGGCCTACGTATTCCCTTGTGCAATGGGAAAGTCAGAGTTAACGTAGTTCGACTAACTACGGGTGAAAGGGGAAAGGTTGATCGCCAAGACACCGCATCTTGTGCCTACGTACTCTCAAATGGTATGAGATATCAGAGTGAACGTAGTTCGGGATAAAATGGAACACAGGTTTATTCATCTGTTTTTTACCCGAGTAGGGTTAACAAATAGTTTCAGCAGTTTGGTGTATGCAGCTCGCTCGTTGGAGACTTACGTGTTACCATTTGCGGTAGAACTGAGAGTTAACACTACTCTTTTATCTGAAAAGATTTTCCTGATTAAAGGAGCCCCAAATTGCAAAAAGAAGTTTGATGTTTGTGTTTGTATTTTAGGAGAAGTGTTTTGAATGAATGTTTGTAATTCATACTGCACTAGAGACTATGACTTAGGAGCGAATGTGTCGCATATCGTCCTAAGGACATACGCTAACACTCTAGATAATTGAGGGCAACCACCCAATCATCATTTCCTAAGTAGCTTAAGGCTCGTAACGTACAATACTCATTAGCCTTTATTAGGTGTTTTATTGTTGTTTGAAGATGAGAAGAGAGAAAGGACACTACAGAGGGACTAGTCAAAACCCTATTGTTATCATGCTAGATGGTCCTAAGGTTCAGTTTAGAAAGGGAATCTATCCTTTTTATTATCATGCAAAGGGTTAGAACCTAATGTCTATCATCACTATCCTTAAACAAGGAAGTGAGAGCCCTAAGGGAGCATGTCAAAGGGAAACAAAAGAAAGCTATCAAGCATTACACAAATGAAATGTAAATGACTGGATGCACATGCAATGCAACAATACAAGCAATGGGAGGACTCCTCAACCTTTAATGCAAACAAGAGATGCACAGAAAAAGCACACAAGCAAAGGGAGACAAACTCAACCTTTAAATGCAAGTAAGAGAAAAGAGAAAGCTATAATATGTCTAGCTATACCCTAATGCACAACATCACACAATCATGAAGATGAAAGGATGAACAAAATGGGGGGAACCAAAGTGAGAAATAGCTCACTAAGTTCAATGTGTAAACACACAGGAGTCCACAAAGGTTCAACTTCTTTATGGAATGCACTTGATTCCTCCATAGGAGGAATTAGGCTCTCACAAGAAGGATCCTAAGAGTATAGGACAGATAGGAGGGGATGAATAGAATGATGATTGGAATCAAAGTGAGAACCATAGGAATTCACTATGACACTCAACCAAGTTCATCATACAAGAATAGCCCTCAAAGGATCTACCACTCATGGAATGCACAAAGTTCTTCCGTAGGAGGAACTAGGCTCTCATAAGAGGGATCCTTATGTCATAGGACAAAAGGAAGGAATGAGGAGAAGCACAATGTGAACCAAGGGAACCCACTATGTTCAATGTGTATCAACATAAAAGTCCATCAAAGGTTCAACTTCTTTATGGAAAGCACTTGATTCCCCCAAAGGAGGAATTAGGCTCTCACAATAAGGATCCTAAGATTATAGGATTTGTAAAGAATAGAAGAATAGTGAGAACAAAAGGAATCCACTATGTTCAATGTGTATCAACACAAGAGTCCATCAAAGGCTCAACTTCTTTATGGAATGCACTTGATTCCTCCACAGGAGGAATTAGGCTCCCATAAGAAGGATCCTAAGATTGTAGGACTTAAGGAGAAAAGGGAGAATGAGGATGGGAAGCAAAGTAAGATCCACATGAGCTTACTATGGCACTCAACCAATATCATCACATTCAAAGAGTCCTCAATGGTTCAACTCCTTTATGGAATGCACTTGATTCCTCCACAGGAGGAATTAGGCTCTCACAACGAGGATCTAAATAACATAGGGCTTGGACTTAGAAGGAGAAAGAACCCTGTAAAGAAAGAAATCATTCAAAGGTATCTTAAGGAAAGACTAATGGAAAATGTCCTAAAATAAGCCTAGGTTAGGAACTAGTTAGGAACATGATTAAGGCTTGGAAATGCACATACATGTGCCTTAATATGTATAGGATATGGATATGGAAGAATTGGATGCACAAACATTGTAAAAAGATCACACAAAGTGCAAACTAGGTCAAAGGTATGGTTGGAATAACACAAGGATAGGTCATAATGTAAAATCTACCAAAAATAGCAAAATGAATCTAAAAAATCTAAGAAAATTCCTAGGGGACCCCTCTGGTCCTAGGGACCAGGGGTCTAAAGATGGGGAAAAATTCTTAGTCTAGGAATGTTAATGGAAAGCAAAATCAAGGGAAATCAATCGCCAGGATGCGAGAGAAAAGGGAGGTCTCAATCGTCAGGATGCGAGAGAAAAAGGAGGTCTCAATTGCCATTTCCCACGCGTCTAAACAGTACAGTTCAGAACACTCGACGATTGCATAAAAGAAATGAAATAAAGACAATATTACCGAACGGAGTGGTTCCGTTGACCCTTGACTTTTTGCGTGCAAGCTCCATTTTCATGTTTTTCTTCTTTGATCCTTGATTGTGATATTTTGAATCCAGCTTCCAAAAGAATAACAGTTCTAATAGAAAAAATATATCTAAAAGAAATTACAAGGAAGTTGCATGTGAAATTCTATATAAAACTGTATTATCCTAAGGAACATAAAACTATAATTCCTAAAAGAAAATAACAAGAAAATGTATTTACATACAAAATACAATACAAAATATTAAAGTATTTACAAAGAAAAAATACAGCAAGGGGTATAGTATTCCAGCAGGGATGCAATCCAGAAATGTGGTTGGGCTAAAGGCCCACACAAGCCTCCAACAAAAAACAACGAATAATAAGCACAAAAGAAGAAGGCATTGAGGAATACACCCTGGGCTTGGCCAATTACTCAGCAAAGGCAAGCAGATGCCATATGGGTGTGATGAGGAAATGGAGGGTGTAGGTCCAAAACGGAAGATATTAGGCCAAAGAAAAGAAAGTCCATTGCATGTCCACGCAGTACCCAAAGAGTCCATGTGTCTTCCTCATTTTTTCCAAAAAACCCTAGACTCTCCCAACCTCAGTCGCTGCCGCCCTCATCGTCTATACTCACTTCGTCCATCTCAACCTTCTCCAAAAACTTACACGACCTCGACCTGCTCGTGCTTCACCAACAACTTCACACATCCAACATCCTCCATCTCCGATCTCACGCTCACCTATTGTTCGCTACTGCGAAAAAAGAAGGGCCGACAACGACAGAAGAGTCGACACCATTCATTATTTATCCCAAAGAGAGGGAAAGGAAACGATCAGAGAAAACCTAATGAAAAGGGATAAGATCGGTCATCGCAACGAAATCTCGGGTTCGGGAGTCGGTTACGCAAGGGGAAGGTATTAGCACCCCTCACGTTCGTCGTACTCGACGGGATCCACGCTTGTTGTCTAGTCTATGGGTGAAAAACAAACTGTCTACGGATGCTAAAGCTAAACGGGAGGAAATGCAAAGAACTGACTCGATAGAGCATCGCTGCTCTATGCCTACGTATTCTCATCTGGCATGAGAAATCAAAGTCAACGTAGTTCGGGGAACTACGGGGGGGATTGCTCTCCAAGACATCGAATCTTGTGCCTACGTATTCTCATCTGGTATGAGAAATCAGAGCAAAACGTAGTTCAGGCTAACTACGGGACGAAAGGGTTTTCTCAGTCACGCGGGGGTGAGAGAAAAGGTTGACGACACTAGCGTACGCATTCTAGCAGTTAGGTGTATTGCTGCTCGACCATTGGAGACTTAGGCATTACCTGTTTGCGGTAGAATGGACGTAGTATGTCATTGGTTCAAAGGTACATGTTACCTAATGGGTGGAAAAGGGAGAAGAGTGCTCGCTAGGATTATCGCAATCCTATGCCTACATACTCTCAACAGATATGAGAGATCAGAGCAGCCGTAGTTCGGCCAACTACGAAAAACGGTTTCGGTTGCACGGGGGCAAGAGAAGGGACTGAATCGCTAGGATGCGAGAGAAAAGGGAGTCTCGATCACCAGGAAGCGAGAGAAAAGAGTTTTGATCGCACGGGGGCGAAAGGATAGAGGAACTAGGCCTAACACGCCTAAACGGGAAGGAACTCGTGATACACACGCTAGAACCTAAGGCGTAGGAGCGAATGTGTCGCATATTTCCCAAAGGGCATACACTAAACACTCTAGACAAATGAGGGGAGGCCCCCCACTCATCATTTTCCACGTATCTATTGCTTAGCACTCACAACGCTCGGCAGTTGATTAAAAGACTTGAATTAGAAAGATGTTACTGAACGGAGTGGTTCCGTTGACCCTTAATATTATGCGCAAGCTCCATTCCAATCTTCTCCTCTTTGATCCTTGATGATGAGGTTTCGAATCGGGACCAATGTGACGCTAAATCGTCGTTGTTCGACTTATAAGAGAAGTCAAACTTTAAGAGGCCGCGTATTGATATCTGTTTCAAAGACAAGATAGAGAAATGATATTGAGAATCATTCTCCAATTGAATCGTGTTACACGGATCAAAACAGAATAGGATCTCGTCTTGCGGATACAAGATTTCATCGATCACAAAAAGTCAAAATAAAATCGAAAGATGAAAAGAAATGAGGAGAGAAAGAAGGTGGCCTCGGATCCAACATTATTCATCAATAATTTGACTGGTAATGAATTACGGAAATATCGTCATCGACGAAAATAGATGGAATAAAATAAAGTCGAAAATGAGAAAGAGGAGAAAAAGTCGGTCTCAGGTCCATCGTTATCAATAATTTGACAGAAAAACAATAGAGGTCTCGTCATCGACCCAAAAGAGAAAAATGGGACAAAATGTCCAATAACAAAAGAGAAATGAAATTTAATTTCTACAAAAAAGTAATTGCTCAACTTCTAAATAGGATATAAACTTGAAATTCTGAAACTATAAAAATGAACTATCTAAAAAATAATATTCAATATATATTCTAAAGAAAAGAAAATTAAGGATTATATAAAAGCTAATTAATACAAAATGTATATATAAAATGAAAATAGTTTTAGAAAAATAAAATATTAACTAAATAAATTACTAAATTTACAAAATACAGTATATAATACATATATAAAATAACTAATAATAGTAATATACATAATTAATTAAATAAAACATAAAAAGGAAAATGAACAAGGGAGGGGGTATGCGGATACACAGGGAGTATACAAAGAAAAACAGTGGGCTTTCAACCCATCAACAACAGTCAATAACAATAAAAACAGAGGAAAAGAAACTCCTCTCCTTCGCACGCCATATCCCAGCCGTTCAACCTCACTTTCACCTTCTCAAAACAAAAAAACAAAACAGTCTCAACATCATCAGATTCCTCTCTCAAAAACAAATAAAAAATCAATCTTCCCAACTCATGTTTATACGGTTTCGGTTCTCGATTGAGTGTTTGAACAGAAAACGAAAAAAGGGTTTGAAAATGGGTAAGGGTTCCGATCTGGGTTTGCAAGAGTTGGTGGTTTGAGAGATTTCATTTTTTTTTCTGGGTTTCGGTTAGGGATTTGGTGGTTCAGATTGGGAAAATGGTTGAGATTTAGTTCTATGAAAAGATGAAGTGTGAAAAGTGATTTGAAGCAGGTCGGAAGAGGTGAGCTGTGTGGTGTGAAGGTGAGAAAATACTTAGAAGGGGGGGGGGGGGTTGAATAAGTATCTTTAAAAACTTCTAGCAATAAAAACACAATGATTTTTATCCGGGTTCGTTAAACTTAACTACTCCAGTCCACCCTATCAAGAGTGATTTGCCTTTCTCAAACAAGGACTTAATCCACTATTAATCAACTGATTACAATAGCAATCACTAAGAGCAATTGTTCTTAGTCTTCTCAAGAACTACTGATCCCAACTGGATCTTCTCAAGGAACTATTACAATGAAATGTAAGATAAATACAAGTGTTTGAATGCTTCTAACAAGCTTTATCACAAGAGTGATTTTTCACTTAATGTTAAGAACAAAAGAATAAACTCAGCAAAGAGAATAAGAATATTTTATGAGAGCTTGTAAGAGTTTCTATCAAAGATTCGTCTTATGAAGAAGATGAGGAAGACTTGCTTTTATATGCACAGTAGTCCACAAAGTCTTGACGTTGGAGGCTGTGTACTGAAAAGGCGTGAACCTTTTTGTCTTCACATCACATGACCTTTTCTGGAAGTAGAATGCACAGAGAAATGCTTTTGGTCTGTGTTCTAGTGTCAAGCATGAAAGAGGAAAGAGTCGTTGAGCCAAATCAACAAATATGACTTTGAATTCTTCTTTAATAAGTATTTCACTTCAGCAAAGTAAACATCAGAGTCTACGTGATCAGAGTCTTGGATGCCCATCAGGGTTTGCTGAATCAGAGTAATGCAGCAAGTGTGCTTCAGCGTGTAGTTCTATCTGAGCAGAGTTTTATGAATCAGATCCTCAGTACATGCAGTGTGTAGTACTCTCAGAGTCTTCTGAAAAACTGTGCTTCTTAACTCTCATACAAAGATCTTCAATGCTTCAGAGTCTTCAGATCTTTCACAGTCTTCTGCTTCAAATCCTTCTGCAGCTTCAGCTTCAGATCCTTCTGCAGACAGCATTCAGATTCTTCTATAAGATGATTCTGACTCTTCAGAGCCTTCCATAGTTCCATGTTTAGATTAATTTGCTCTTATATATATATATATATATATATATATATATATATATATATATATATATATATATATATATATATATATATATATATATATATATATATATATATATATATATATATATATATATATATATATATATATATATATATATATATATATATATATATATATATATATATATATATATATATATATATATATATATATATATATATATATATATATATATATATATATATATATATATATATATATATATATATATATATACTTTAACATCTGCAGCAAACATTCATGAACAAATTTTTAGAGTATATAATTCTTTAATACAAAATTTCCTAAGAGTTATCATCAAAACATAGAGATATTACTAAGAAACAATCTGTGTTCTTACAATCTCCCCCTTTTTGATGATGACAAAACATGAGAAATTTTGTTCAATAAAAAGCAATAATTATAACTCCCCCTGAGATTAAGAATCTCCCCCTGAAATGAATACTCTAAAGGAAAAGAATACTTCCCTTTTTGCTTGAGTGTATTTGAGAATCAGAGTTTGATGACTTCTTTCAAACACAGATTCTGGTTTTTCGTTTAGAATCAGAGTACAATTTGCTTCAAGAATCAGAGTCTGGTTGGGTAATTCTCAAGATAACTTCAATGAATTTATTTTGTCAGATAAAACAATAGAATCTGAAAGACTTAAATTCAAAGATAGTTAGTAATATGTCTGAATTTCGTTTTAGTATTTGCTTATGGATTGAACAATCAGATTCTTTTTCTCCCCCTTTTTGTCATAATCAAAAAGATGTGTAAAGACAGAAAAGATAACAGAAGAAAAGCAAAACAAACATTTTGATTCATTCAGATGGTTCACATAACAGATGATAAAAAAACAAGCAAAAGAAAACAGATGCAAACAACAGTGCAAAAAACATGAAGAGAAACTAAGGTTGGCGAGATGCAATCAGGGTCAGAAGATCTGTGATCTTTGTAGTAGACTCTTCTTGCTTGGTCATCCAAGTCTTAATCTCTTCAGTGGTTTGTTCTTGTTTGATCATCCAGGACTTGATTTCCTTAACCTCTTTCACAAGTTCTGAATTGTCAGCCTTCACTTAAGATTCAGACGCATCAATGTCCATATCAGATGCAACATCTTCAGATGGAGAGTCTTCAGCAGGAGCAGCTTCCAGAAGCAGTACTGGTGGTTTGGGAATGCTCATCAGAGTCTGTCTGACCAATTCAGCAAACTTTGCCTTAGCATCTTCAGCACAGACTGCCTTGAGATGAGAAGCCACAACGTTGAACTTAGAGATAAATTTATCCCAAGCAGCTTCAGACTTAACAGGATCCATACTGAACAGACACTTCTTCCACACGTGCAATCCCCATACGAACTTCCTTTTTGAAATTCTCAAACAGTTTATCAACATCTGATCTAGGATTGGGGTAAAGGTATTCCTCAAGAGTCACTTTTTCAGCAGATTCAGCGTTTGGTTGAGGTTGTTCACAAGTGGTATCAGGAGGTGTTGGATCAGATGGTGGTTTTTCAGATGGTTGAGGTGCAGATGGTTGAGGTTCAGATGGTTGTGGATTGGTGAGTTGAGGTGTAGGGGTTGTTGAAATTTTAGCTTCAGATGATGAAGGTTGAAAATCTAAGAGGTTGAATTTGGAGCGAAGTGAAAGTCTACGATTGATTTGGTCAGATGCTGATAGGTCAGAAAATGTAGGTTTGAATGGATCAGGAATGTGTAAACAGGAGGGTGAGTGAACTTCTGATTCAGAATCAGATGATTTAATGGAGTGACATGAGGTGGATGACAAGACAACCATGGTTGCAAGTGGTTCCAAATCAAGAATGTCATTGGATGAGTGAAAGATAGAGGGTTCTGGGACAGGTAACAATTGTTCTATTATTTAGGGATGTTTAGATGGTGTTGGTTTGGGAGGTTTAGATGAAATGGGTTGAGATTGATGTCCTGGTGGTTGTTGTTGTTGTTCTGGTTATGGTTGTTGTTGTTGTTGAGGTTTTAGTTGAGGTTGTTCTGGTTGTGTTTCTGGTTGAGGTGGTTCAAATGGAGTTTGTATAGAAGATGGTTGAGAATGTGTAGGTTGAGATGGAGTGGGTTCAGATGAATGAATCCCAGATGATGGTGGTACAGATGATTGTGGTCTAGAAGGTGATGGAGGAGGTGAAGGTAATGGAGAGTGAATGGTTAGTATTTGATCAGATGTTAATACTTGTTTGATAGTTTCTCTAATGTCTTCCAGACTTGCTTCAGGAGGAGTTGGTTTCACTTTCTTTACCTTCTGAGGCTTAGCAGCAACTTCAGAGGCTTTTCTCTTAGGCCGAGCCTCAGATCCTTCTTCAGCAATCTTCTTTGAACGCCTTTCTCTAAGAAAATTAGGCAGAACTTCTCCTTCCTTCTGGACGATGTTAACAGGCAGAGGAACACCATTTAACAAACAATCAGCTATGTAGGATAAGATGATCTCCCTTGGTTCGTTAGCATTGAACATTGGAAAATCTTCAACAGGAATCCTTCTGTTGCTGACATCCTTAGTAGCAATTTTCTCAGGTTTGCTGGCAAGCTCTGTGATGACCTTCATCCTCTTCAGAGTATTGCCATTGATGATAGAACCTATGACATAGGACAAATCCTCTATCAATCCAGCTACATACAGATGTTCTACCAGACGATTCTCAGTCAGAATATCTGATATCAGTCTTCCCATAGGAATCCAATTCCTAACTTTTCCAGTTTTGACTCTTACTTCTTCTCTTGTTTCCTTTATATGATTCAGAAGATGACTAAACAGAAGATAAGGCAAGTCCACCTTCTTTCCCTTGCTCATACAGAACATGAAGTAGAGTTGTTTAGCACTGACATAATCTGGAGAATTTGATGATTTTCTGTGAAAGATGGAACTCACGAAAATCTTCGCCCAGATCCTGTAGACTGGCTTCAGTTCCCTTACTTTCCTAGTTGGTTCCCCAGAAATACTAACTTCTTGAAACACATCAGCAAGATCCACACGAGCAGATTGTAGACTAGTTTCACCATCAGTTTCAGAGTACCCAATAAGTTGTCTGATCAGCTTCTCAGTAATCACAATCTCCTTTCCAAGGACAGAAGAATGGATGAATTTAGGGCACACCTGAGCATGTATCCAGAATTCTTTCACCAAAGTTCGATAAACAGGACCCATAAGCCTGTCAAAATACTTTGTCCAACTCTGAGTTTGAATGGTTGAAGAAAGATTAAACCCATTTTATTCAATGGAGTCAAAGTCTACAAAGCATTCACTCAGAACTTCCAGATCTACAGTTGGAGTGAGAAGGGTTCTCACAGGTTCCTTGTACGCTTCAGCATTAGGAGAAGAAACAGCAGTGGTTGATTGCATCTGAGAAGATGTTGATGAAGAAGATGCCATTGTTGTTCTTGAGTGAGAGGTTTTAGGTTTAGGGTTTAGATGAAGAGCAAAGAGAAGACAGAAATGCATAAAAGATTCGTGAGGTGAAAAGTGTGAAATGGTGTGATTTATTGTATTTATAGATAAAATCAGGCACACAAACAATCACATAAGCATGCTTCACATATCATTAAATGAAAAAGTAAAAACATCATTGCACAACATTTATGATTCTGACAGATGGGGGGAAAATCAAGAAAAATCAGATTTTCAAAGCAGTACCTCAAACATTAATTCAGTAAAGTGCACTCTACCTTTCCAGTTTCTGAGGAACACGTGTTTGCTTGCATGTGCTTCTGAAATCTCTTGAGAAATGAAACGTTAGCCAACGTTCAAATCCTCTGAGCATTGTTAGTTCAGATTTACACAAATAAAATAATTCAAGAAAATGAATAAATTGGCAGATGAAATACTTCAGAGCATTAAACATTTTGCATCTGAGAAGTTTGCCTCTGATAACTATTATTCTGGACAAAAATCCATACAAATATTTTTCAGAATAAACTTGAACCTATCTTCAGCAAGGGGTTTTGTAAAAATATCATCCCATTGATGATCTGAATCAACAAATGCTAAGTTTATAATACCCTTCTGAACATAGTCTCTGATGAAATGATGCTTAATTTCTATATGTTTTGCCTTAGAGTGTAAAATTGGATTTTTAGACAAACATATAGCAGAAATATTATCATAGAAGATAGATACATTACTCTCAAAGATCTGATAGTCTTCTAACTGACTTTTCATCTAGAGCATCTGCGTGCTACATCCAGCAGCAGCAATGTATTCTGCCTCTGTTGTAGAAAGTGAAACTGTGGGTTGCTTCTTGTTGTACCATGAGATCAAATGACTTCCAAGGAACTGACAGCTTCTAGAAGT
This sequence comes from Lathyrus sativus, assembly GCA_963859935.3. Lineage (NCBI taxonomy): Eukaryota > Viridiplantae > Streptophyta > Magnoliopsida > Fabales > Fabaceae > Lathyrus > Lathyrus sativus. The sequence goes on from OZ012741.1 coordinate 358,764,795, forward strand.
ACTTTTACGCTCTACTCTGTCTCCAGCATAATCAGCATCACAAAATCCAACTAATGTATATTTATCAGATCTTCTGTAACACAGACCCACATTAGTAGTACCTTTCGGATACCTTAGAATCCTCTTAACAGCAGTTAAGTGAGATTCTCTAGGATCTGATTGGAATCTTGCACACAAACATACACTGAACAAAATGTCAGTTCTAGACGCAGTTAAGTAGAGAAGAGATCCTATCATACCTCTGTAGAGTTTCTGATCTACTTTCTTACTTACCTCTTCCTTACCAAGAGTACTTGTTGGATGCATAGGAGTCTTTGCCATCTTACTATCAGTCATGTTAAACTTCTTCAGAAGCTCTTTAACATATTAGGTCTGATGAATGTAAGTGCACTCTGGAGTTTGGTTGACTTGAATTCCCAGAGAGAATCTCAATTCTCCCATCATGCTCATCTCAAATTCAGCCTGCATACATTGAGCAAACTCCTTTCCTAGCATAACATTTGTAGATCCAAATATAATATCATCCACATATATTTGACAAATTAAAATATCTTTCTTAAATGTTTTACAAAAGAGTGTTGTGTCCATTTTGCCTCTGATGAAATTTTTCTCCAGAAGAAAATTGCTTAACCTCTCATACCAAGCTCTGGGAGCTTGTTTTAAACCATAAAGAGATTTCTTTAGTTTAAAAACATGTTATGGAAATTTTTCACTCTCAAAACCAGGAGGCTGGTGAACATAAACTTCTTCTTCTATAATACCATTTAGAAAGGCACTTTTAACATCCATCTGATATAGAGTGATGTTATATTGTGCAGCAAAAGAAATGAGTAAACGAATAGACTCTAACCTTGCAACAGGAGCATAAGTCTCTGTATAATCAATTCCTTCTTGTTGACTGTAACCTTGAGCAACAAGCCTTGCTTTATTTCTTTCAACTTCTCCTTTTTCATTCAACTTGTTTCTGAATACCCATTTGGTTCCAATTATGTTGAATCATTTAGATCTTGGAACCAGATCCCAGACGTCATTTCTTGTGAACTGATTAAGCTCTTCTTGCATGGCAATTACCCAGTCATTGTCTTGCAGAGCCTCATCCACAGAAGTTGGTTCAATAACTGACACCAACCCAAATAATGATGCTTCAGATGATCTGAGAAATGATCATGTTCTGATTGGATCATTTTTCTTCCCAATGATCACATCCTTTGGGTGAGAGGCCTTGATTCTGGAAGATGATCCTTTGACAATTGAATTTTCAGAAATGTTCAAGTTGTCCATTTGAGAAGCTAAAGGAATTGCATCTGGCGTTGCTTCTGGTTCCTTTATTTTAGCTTTTTCTGCCTCTGAGCCTTCAGAGTCTGTGAAGACTACTTCTCTCTCTGCAGAACTTTCAAACTGCTTTGGCTTTTCAATGCCAAGCTTATCATCAAATCTAACATGTATAGATTCCTCCACAATCTGTGTTTCAGTATTGTATACTCTGTAGCCTTTAGAGCATTCAGAATATCCAAGCATGAAACACTTCTGTGCTTTAGAATCAAACTTGCTAAGATTCTCTTTAGTGTTCAACATATAACAAATACATCCAAAAGGATGAAAATAAGCAATGTTGGGCTTTCTGTTCCTCCATAATTCATAGGGAGTCTTTTCCAGAAGAGGTCTTACAGACACTCTGTTCTGAATGTAACATGCTGTGTTTATTGCTTCTGCCCAAAAGTGCTTTTCCAGATTAGTCTCGTTGATCATGGTTCTGGCCATTTCTTACAGAGTTCTATTTTTCCTCTCTACAACTCCATTTTGTTGTGGAGTTCTAGGACAGGAGAAATCATGAGCAATGCCATTTTCATTAAAATATTTTTCAAAATATTTGTTTTCAAATTCGCCACCATGATCACTTCTGACTTTGATTATTTTAAAACCTTTTTCATTTTGGACTTGTTTGCAGAAGTCAAAGAACACAGAATGTGACTCATCCTTGTGTTTTAAGAACTTTACCCATGTCCATCTACTATAGTCATCAACAATGACTAATCCATACTTCTTGACTCTAATGGATGCAGTTTACACTGGTCCAAACAGATCAATATGAAGTAATTCTAATGGTCTGGAAGTAGAAACAACATTTTTTGATTTAAAAGAGGATTTTGAAAACTTCCCTTTTTGACATGCTTCACAAAGAGCATCTGAGGTGAACTTCAACTTAGGAAGTCCTCTAACAAGATTAAGTTTATTAATCTGAGATATACGTCTCATATTAATATGCCTCAATATTTTGTGCCAGACCCATTGCTCCTCATTAACAGACAAGATACATTTAACATTCTGAACCTTAAGTTCTGAAAGATTTATTTTATAAATGTTGTTCTTCCTCTTTCCACTAAATAGGATTGAGCCATCCTTTTGACTAATAGCTTTACAACATTTTTTATTAAAGACTATGTCATAACCATTGTCACTTAATTGACTTATGGACAATAGATTATGCTTTAATCCTTCTACAAGTAAAACATTAGTAATAGAGGGAAGGTTACCATTTCCAATAGTGCCAGATCCAATGATCTTGCCCTTCTGATTCCCTCCAAATTTCACGTCACCTCCTGATCTAAGCTCCAGACTTTGGAACATAGACCTTTCTCCCGTCATATGTCGCGAGCATCCAGAGTCCAGGTACCATGACTGGCGTCCTGACCTTGCTGCTAAGAACATCTGCAACAGGAATTATTTTACTCTTAGGTGCCCAGATCTTTTTGGGTCCTTTTGGGTTAGTCGTTCTGAAGGTTCGTCTAAACTTCTGTTTTTCAACATAAGGTTTATTCTGACTAGCCTTAGATTTAAACACATGAATGTTCTTTTCAGAACGAGTGTGTTTAATATCATTCAAGTGACCAAATTTAAAATGAGAATATAAAGGAGTCTTCTTGATGATAATTTTATCAATAGGTTTTGGATTTAAATCCTTTCCAGAGGAAGATTTATATCCAATTCCTTTTCAATTATTTCTGCTAACTCCATAGATCATAGAAGCCATTTTGCTTATGTCTATGTTTTTAACAAGAAATTTCTGAAAGCTGTAGTCATATTTTTCCTAAATATTTTTGCATTCAGACTCAGTTTCAGAATCAGAGTCTTGTTGAGCTAATTCAAAATCATTTTTCATTTTTAAGTTCTTTTCATTTAGCTCATCCACTTCTGATTTGAGGATATTATTCTCAGATACAAGATTGCTTTGACGCTCCTTGTATTTGAGCTTAATATTGTTATAGCTCTTCAGAACTTCTGATAACACTTTGATAAGTTCATCTTTAGTGAGTTTAGACATTACCTCTTCAGCGTCAGAGTCAGATTCAGAGTCAGATTCAGATCCTGAGATTTCTTCCTCCTGATCTTCTATGTCTGCCATCAATTCTACGTTGGCACATTCTTCTTCTGAACCAGATTTAGATTCAGATGTATCTGAATCATCCCAGGTTTCCATTAGAACCTTCTTCTTCTTATCAAATTTTCTTTTAGGTTTTTCTTTCAGAAGCTTTGGACATTCATTTTTGTAATGCCCAGGTTCTTTACATTCGTAGCAGACAACCTCCTTTTTGCCAGATCTTCTGTGTCTAGAAGATTCCTTTCTTTGGTCAGGCTTCCTGAAGTTTCTAAACTTCTTTCCTTTATGCTTCCAGAGTTTGTTTATTCTTCTGGACAGTATGGATAATTCATCTTCATCTTCAGATGAGGATTCTTCGGAGCTTTCCTCTATTACCTGCAACGCTTTAGCAGATTTATTAGATTTTAAGGCAATTGAATTACCTTTCTTTTGAGGCTCATCTTCCTCAAGTTCAATTTCATGGCTCCTCAGTGAGCTGATTAGTTCCTCCAAGGAAATTTGGTTCAGATCTTTAGCCATTTTCAGCGCAGTCACTATAGGTCTCCATCTGGTAGGTAATCTTTTGATGATCTTCTTCACGTGATCAGCAGTAGAGTAACCTTTATCCAGAACCTTTAGTCCAGCTGTAAGTATTTGAAATCTGGAGAACATGGCTTCAACAGATTCAGCTTCTTCCATCTTGAAAGCTTCATACTTCTGAATTAGATCCAGAGCCTTAGTCTCTTTTACTTGAAGGTTTCCTTCATGAGTCATTTTCAAGGACTCAAACATGTCAAATGCAGTTTCTCTATTTGTGATCTTTACATACTCAGTGTGAGATATTGCATTTAACAATATTGTTCTAGCCTTGTGGTGATTTCTAAACTCCTTCTTTTGGGCTTCTGTCATAGATTTTCTATCTACTTTCTTGCCATTCCCATCAATGGGATGAACATATCCATCTATGAACAAATCCCATAAATCAGCATCATAACCAAGGAAAAAACTTTCAATCCTGTCTTTCCAATAATCAAATTTCTCCTCATCAAACATAGGGGTTTTTTTACTGATTCTGTCTCTTTCTTCATATTTGTTGGATGTTGAAACATCAGCCATAATAACAACCAAATATAAGTATCAAAGTTTTTCTCACTGGATCTTTTTTGTCACTGTGAAGTGGTAGCACACACAGAACCGGAGCTCTGATGCCAACTGAAGTTGAGAAAATACTTAGAAGGGGGTTGAATAAGTATCTTTAAAAACTTCTAGCAATAAAAACACAATGAATTTTATCCTGGTTCGTTAAACTTAACTACTCCATTCCACCCTATCAAGAGTGATTTGCCTTTCTCAAACAAGGACATAATCCACTATTAATCAACTGATTACAATAGCAATCACTAAGAGCAACTGTTCTTAGTCTTCTCAAGAACTACTGATCCCAACTGGATCTTCTCAAGGAACTATTACAATGAAATGTAAGATAAATACAAGTGTTTGAATGCTTCTAACAAGCTTTATCACAAGAGTGATTTTTCACTTAATGTTAAGAACAAAAGAATAAACTCAGCAAAGAGAATAAGAATATTTTATGAGAGCTTGTAAGAGTTTCTATCAAAGATTCGTCTTATGAAGAAGATGATGAAGACTTGCTTTTATATGCACAGTAGTCCACAAAGTCTTGACGTTGGAGGCTGCATACTGAAAAGACTTGAACCTTTTTGTCTTCACATCACATGACCTTTCATGGAAGTAGAATGCACAGAAAAATGCTTTTGGTCTGTGTTCTAGTGTCAAGCATGAAAGAGGAAAGAGTCGTTGAGCCAAATCAACGAATATGACTTTGAATTCTTCTTTAATAAGTATTTCACTTCAGCAAAGTAAACATCAGAGTCTGCGTGATCAGAGTCTTGGATGCCCATCAGGGTTTGCTGAATTAGAGTAATGCAACAAGTGTGGTTTAGCATGTAGTTCTATCACAGCAGAGTTTTATGAATCAGATCCTCAGTACATGCAGCGTGTAGTACTCTCAGAGTCTTCTGAAAAAATGTGCTTCTTAACTCTCATACAAAGATCTTAAATGCTTCAGAGTCTTCAGATCTTTCAGAGTCTTCTGCTTCAAATCCTTCTGCAGCTTCTGCTTCAGATCCTTCTGCAGCTTCTGCTTCAGATCCTTCTGCAGACAGCATTCAAATTCTTCTATAAGATGATTCTGACTCTTCAGAGCCTTCCATAGTTCCATGTTCAGATTAATTTGCTCTTATATATATATATATATATATATATATATATATATATATATATATATATATATATATATATATATATATATATATATATATATATATATATATATATATATATATATATATATATATATATATATATATATATATATATATATATATATATATATATATATATATATATATATATATATATATATATATATATATATATATATATATATATATATATATATATATATATATATATATATATATATATATATATATATATATATATATATATATATATATATATATATATATATATATATATATATATATACTTTAACATCTGCAGCAAACATTCATGAACAAATTTTTAGAGTTTATAATTCTTTAATACAAAATTTCCTAAGAGTTATCATCAAATCATAGAGATATTACTAAGAAACAATCTGTGTTCTTACATGGTGTTGCGTGTTGTTGTTTCGCGGCAGAGATTGAAGTTGGGCAATGGTGACATTGAGAATCGTGGGTTTCGCTAGAGTTTCAACGATGATGATGAATGTTGGTTCACGGTGGTGGGTCAGAAAATGGAAATGGGTTATGAGGTTGAGAATGGTTTGTTGTGAGCGAATCTGGGTTTTGAAAGAAGAAGGGTTTGAGTTATTGAAGGTCTGTGTAGGTTGGTTTCGCATTTTTGTCTCCCTTAAACGCTTCCGTTGAAATCTTTCACTTTCGATCTCCTCCGCATTTTACCCTGTTTCAAGTTTTCTTTGAGTTTTCATTTCGTTTTCGCTTGGTTTCTTCTTTATCTCATTCTGCTTCGAAATGAATGGGTTTTTTCGCCGAAAATGGGTTTCTGGGCTTACGAAGGTGGTGAAGGTGTGGAGTAATGGTAATTGGGGATTCTGGGTTAATTTTTAATGAGGTTTGGTGTTTTGAACGAGTTGAGGGATGTTGGTTGCAGAAGGTGTTTATGCGAAGCTTGTTGTTGGTTGAAGAAGGTTGGTGATGGTTGAAGGTTTTGGAGTTTGTTCGAAGATAGTGATTTCTGGGTGTTTGAAGTTTGTTTATGGTCTGAGTTATGAGTTTTTGTGTTGTTTGGTTTGGAGAGATGAAGTGGACAAAAGTTGAGAAGTGGGAGTTTGAAGAAAGTTTAATTTGGAAGGTGAAAATCTGGGTTTTGTTAACAGGTTTGTTGATTTGGTGTTGGAAGATGAGTTTACTGGTTGATTATGTGAGCGGTTAAGAGTTCTCGGGCGGCTAGGTCTTGGTTGGTGAGAGGTTATGGTTTGGAGGCTGAAGCTGCTAGGGTTGGTCTCCCTGAAGGAGAAAGTGAATAGTGACTATATACCATTGAAACTTGACACGTGGCACAGGCTAATCTTGGTTTAATTAATTGACTGATTAATTGATGATGACTAAACGAACGGTTAACTCCAAAAACCTAAATTAGTTAAATGCTGACTCAATTGACTTTAATTAAACAATCCTATTAATCAAACTATACAATCAACTCTAATCTAATCACTTAATTAATTAATTAAGAAAACTAATAAAGACTATATTCTAACTAAATTATTAAAACTAAATTAAACTAATCCTAATTAACTCCAAATTAAACTTAGACTAATTAATTAAATAAATCTATAAAAAAAAAAAAAGAAAACAAATAATAAAAATATTTTATAAAAGCTAATAATAAAAATCTATTTCCTATTTTCTATAAAAAAAACTATTTCTATTAAATATATTTCTAAATAAATGAAAATAAAACAAAAACTATTCTACATAAATAAGACAAAAACAACAATAAAAATGCAAAAATGCTATGGAAAACAGGCGAGCACAGAAATGTGCCAAATTATCAGCACGGATTGAATCATCAGGAAGAGAGCGACTTTCGCTCGATTTTGATATTGAACTTCTCGTTTGAATTTATTTGAGTCGCCTGAGACGCGAGCAAAGCGGCTAAAATCCTGATAAATTCAATATAGATGATAACACGGGAAAAATGCGTCGTAAATGATATGCAGATGAAAACGTAGCAAAAGCCAGTCAGAGTCGGAAAACCGGTGGGCAAATTTTAGGGTGCAACACCTGTTAAAAACAAGATCACAAAAACAACCAGCAAATAATACTAAAAAATTACTATGTTCAGTGATTGTAGTTCAATGGCGGAAGTTGAAGAGAGAAGGGCTTGTTGTTGTTGAGGATGACGAGAGCTGAAAATGGTGATGGATCGTGGTTTCTTGAGCTCGTGATGAAGATATGAGGCTGCATGTTTAAGATCCGGAGATGATCGTTTGAAGATCCTTGAAGATTCTAGAATGTGCAAGAACAGGTGATGAATATATTTGAAGGTTTGATTGACATGGACGAGATCTGGAAACAAGATGAACAGATGAATTGTTTGAAGATCTTGATGGAGATCTCTGAAGATTCTTAGGAGAACGGATGAAGATCAACATGAACATGTTGGAGATTTCTTGAAGATTCTCGGCGGATATTGTTGATGATTTTATGATGAAGGTTTTGATGAAGGCTTGAAACAAGGGTAAAGATTCTGGGAAGAATCATTGAAGAAGTTATGAACGAAGGTGATGAACATTGCTTGAAGATGATGAAGTTTGTATGAACTTCTAGAAGCTTCTTGAAGAATGGATGAACACTTGAAGGTCTGGAAAAATTATTGAAGAAGGTGGTACGAAGATGATGAACGCATATCTGTTGCGTTGTCGAAAGTCTGGTATTTTATGATGAGATTTTCTGGATTGTTTGAAGGTTGAAGATCATGGAGGTTTGTGAAGAAACTGGAAAACGGTTATGATAAACATAATGAGTGTTCTTGAAGATTCTTGGAGAAAACTGGGAAACAGTTGAAGGTGTGAAGAAGGTTCATGATGAAATCAGGAAAATTGATGGAGAATGTATCAGTTTTCCGGTGGGCGTTGAGGTTTACGGTGAGATTTTTCGGCGTGTTGGTGAGGTTTGATTTCGCCGGCGAATCCCAGTTAGGGTTTGCATGTGGGACCAGCTAGCAGGAGAGAGAGAACGGACATGGCAGCTATGCAGGTGGATAGGTGGCGGCTATGTGTGATAGGTGGCAGCATTGTGGGGTACGTGTGGCATCTAACTGGAGAGAGAGAGAGAGAGTACTGAGTGCTTTATATAATGACACATGGCATGGACTTGGACTGGGCCTGCAAAATTGGACTAATGGACCCAAAATCTGACTCAATGGACTTCAATTAATGATGATTAAAGCTGTAATGAAACTAATGGAAACGAAAATTGATTATGAATTTTACTGAAGACTAAACCTGATTAACTAATTAAAACCAAACTAATCAAGGCTAACTCATTAATCCTAATCAATCTATATTAAAACCTAAAAAGAAATAATAAAAATCTAATGAAAATCTAAAGGAAATAGAAAAAGCTATTTAAAAATCTATTTAAAATCTAAAAATATCCTAATAAACCTCTAAAAATCTATATAAATAGAAAAAAAAAGGCTATTAAAAATCTATTTAAACTCTAATAACTAAATATTCTAAATCAATTAAAATCTAAATTATATGCTACAGATAAGGAGATAAAATCTAGATAATTAAATCGGTGAATATAAAATACGAGAATGCGATAAGATTAGCGGTAAAACGGTGGACACCAAAATATCCTCGAGATAACAGTACAGACTGAAAACACCGGGAAGAGCACCATTTCCAAAATAATCCTCCTTATTCGAATTGGTTTGAATTGTCTGAAGCGCGAGAAGAGGGTTGTAATCCCGATAAAATCCATCCGACTAAAGAAATGCACAGTATGCGATATGTAGATGCAAATGTAAAATGAATCGAAACATAAGCCAAATAGCGAGAAACGGTTGGTCAAATTTTGGGGTGCAACAACTGCCCCTATTCAAACGGCTTGGACCTGACTGGGTGAGAAGCGAACGACTTTCAAACAATCAAGGTAAAAGATGATTGAATACCAAAGAAACCCGGAAATTTGCCAACCGCAGAAATAAACGGCAAATATCTGACTGGGGGAAATATCCAGAAAACTGAATCTAGTTGCAACGGCAGCAAACTGATTAATCATCTGATAGAACACCTGACCTCACCACCAGTAATCTGTGTAACGCCACAGTCATCAAACCCACATGCCGGATCAACATGCACTTGATCCTTCGCACTGCCTAAGGCCAGATCAACATGCACTTGATCCTTTCCTTTCGTCTAAGGCTGGATCAACATGCACTTGATCCTTTCACTTTGCCTAAGGTCGGATCAACTTGCACTTGATCCTTTCACATCTTCTAAGGTCGGATCAACATGCACTTGATCCTTTCACACTGTCTAAGGCTGGATCAACATGCACTTGATCCTTCCACATCGTCTAAGGCCGGATCAACATGCACTTGATCCTTTCACACTGTCTAAGGCCGGATCAACATGCACTTGATCCTTCCACATTGCCTAAGGATAGACAGTAAGAAAACAGCATATTCACATCGTCTAAGGATAGACGGAAATTCACCACAACGTTCACCTTGTCTAAGGACGGATCAACATGCACTTGATCCTTTCACATTGTCTAAGGATAGACAGAAAGAAATATACAAACTCCACATCGTCTAATGATAGACGGTAAGAAAATCGCTAATGATCACATCAATGAACTTCAAAACCATTCAGCAAACCACAGAATCTTCTCGTTCACGAGAATTGATGAAAAGGAAAACATCTTCAAAGGGCTACATCGTCAATAGGAATCGACGGGAAGAAAACCATCTTCAAAGAGCCATATCGTCAATAGGAATCGACAACACGAAATCCATACATTCCTCAAAGAGCCACAGCGTCAATAGGAATTGACAACACAAAAACCTTCTTAGAACATCATCTAATCCAGTAAACAAAAAGGAAACCATGTCCGACACTCACATTGTCTAAGGATAGACGGAGAGAAAATACCTGCGAAATCCACTTCGTCTAATGCTAGACGGGAAGAAAACCATTTCCAAAATCCAAATCGTTGAATGTTGAACAAACAGAAGATTGTATTTGCAACGCACATCGTCTAAGGGTAGACGGAGAGGAAACAATACCTGAAACTCACATCGTCTAAGGATAGGCGGTAAGTAAACTGCACCTGAAACCCACATCGTCTAAGGATAGACGGTAAGAAAACCTATTGGGGAGACACATCGTTAATAGGGATTAACAGAAAGAAAGTCATATCTGAAACTCACATCGTCTAAGGATAGACGGAGAGAAAGTCCGTTGGGGAAACACATTCCACATCTCGCATCGTCTAAGCATAGACGTAGAGAAAATCAAACCCAGATCTTGCATCGTCTAAGGATAGACGGAGAGAACCTGCTGGGGAAACACATCGTTAATAGGGATTAACGGAAAGAAAGTTTGCCGTCATCAGAGACGCACATCGTCAATAGGAATTGACAGAAAGGAAATCTGCTTCGAGAAACACATCGTCAATAGGAATTGACGGAAAGGAGGTCTATCGTCATCAGAGGGTTGATGGACAAAGCATAACCGACGTATGATCTGAACTCGAGTATACCGATGAGCTGTCTGAACAAAGCTGCTGGATAAATGCCCCTGTACTGATTGCAGGGTGATTCACGTTGCCACGGAAGGCTGATAGAAAACTGTCTTATGCTTCATATGCATATGCGTATGTTTTAATTTTTCTATCGTGTAATGCTCCATATGAAATGGAAATGCTACACATTTGAGGATGAAATGCAAATATGATGATATATGCAAAGATGCAAATGCAGGCTCGGGCTGCCGGAGAAAGTTGGGTATAACAGAACCGCTTCAGCAAAATAAATTCTGAAGATAAAGCCAACTCCGCTGGGGATAACCGATTGTGCCAAGTATGATTGTACTTTCCTGGGGAAAACAGACGAAGTTTCCTGTGTAACAATTGGGAATTGGATTTTGGAATGATGCGCCAACACGGATTGGGCCTCATGGTGATTGCCAATAAGGATTGGGCTTTAGGAACGACGTGCCAATCTGGATTGGGCTTCCTGATAATCGCCAATAGGAATTTGGCTTTTAGGCTATCCATGATGGGTCAGGTACGACTGACGCTGGAAAATATCCTGTCTGAATTCGAAAGTATTGGTTGAAGGGTCGAGGGATAGTGACATGACTTCCCGATATTCTCCTTGAACTTGAAGGTTAACTGAACCTACTTGAGTAGCTTCGAAGCAGCTATGATGACACGGAGAGGAACGGTTCCTTCGCTTCTAATTTTGCCCCAGCCTGTGGGATCTCTGTTGGGATGTTCCTCGAAAGGAAATCTGGAATCTCATACCCCGATAGTCTGATATGTACTGCCTCAGCATCTTGAACCTCGAAGAGGTGATTCATATTAGTTGCCCCTTGGTCGAGAAACAGCTTCTACGCTCTTGGGATGGCCTGCCCCAGCCTGCGATGACCTTGCCCCTGATTGGCTGATTTGTGGAGCAGTACCTCTAGCTACGAGAGATTTACAAAATCTCGACATGCCTATCTCATATCAACTGACTTCTGGATGGCTGATCCCCATGCTGCGATCATTTGATATGGCTTGGCCCTACTCGACGGAGTATTCAGGCATTCTGCATTCTATTCTGATCAAACTTTCCATTATGGAAACTTCCCTGCTGTCAAGCGCTTACTCGCAAGTAAAACGAGTTGTTCTGCATAAAAGATATATTAAATGCAATGCATATGACAATTTTGAAATCCAATTCGGTTCACTGGAAAAAAGTTTGCGTTAATTCAAAACATGCATATTTATTTCATTATCAATATCAATTGAAAAACAACAAGTTTTACAAACGAAATTTGCATATAGACAGGAAAGAAATTACAAATGCAAAGAAATAACAGGATGAATTGAAAATTTCCAGCCTTCAGTAACTGGGCTTTCACACTTGATTTACTGCTGTGGGGAGCGACCCTTGAAGTCTTCATATTCAATCAGATGAGCCATCGACGTGTATGATTAAACTTCCCTCTAGAAAGGATATGCACCTTCTATCCATCAACTATTGTACCTTGGCTTGAAAAGCCTCACAATCTTCAGTTGAGTGTCCACTGGATCCCCCATGATATCCACATTGAGCACTGGGATCGTACCCAAGAAGGTAGGGCTTGGGCACTGGTTTGAGAGTCTTGGGCTCCACAAAAGAGTATTGAACTAGATGCGGCAACAGCTGACTGTACGTCATAGGCACCGGCTGCAGGGGAGCATTCCTTCTTTTCAGATTGTTATGAGGCCTACTCTGATTCTGGCGACGGTAATCTTGCTGTGAAGACCCAAAAGGTTGCGGACTTTGAACAACAGGAACGTTCGGAGACTGGGTTTTTATCATTGAGGACCCTCTCTGTTCAGGCGCTTTCATCCTTAAGGTTGACCCAGGAATAGGCAGAAACTGTGGACAAGGGGATTCTGACACCAAAGATTGCAGGATATACTCCTGACCTTTTGCGGCTTCAGGTGAGGGAATGGGAACATCCATCTCTTTTGCATGATATGGAATAAATTTTCTTGATACATTCATGCCGCTTGGCGTGAATTCAACGGTCTTTGAGTCAATCAAGTCTTGAACTTTATGCTTAAAAGCTTTACAGTTCGCTACGTTATGCCCTGGTGCCCCGGAGTGGAAGTCACAATGAGCACTTGCGTCAAAGCCTGGTTGTGGTTGGCCAGTCAACAGAGACAAAGTCTGAGGTTCAACCAACTGAAGTTGGAGGAAGAGTTGCACCAACTGAACATAATCCACGGGGATTTTATCGAAGACTCTGTTGCATGATCTCGTCTTTTGAGCATATTTTCTAGGGTTATCTTGAGAAGCCTGACGTGGCCGCTGATGGGAACAATCTTGAGCTTCAAGCCGTGCAGAAGATCTCAGAGGCCTATCATTCCTTGGTACAGGTTCCTCGGACACAAGTGGAGCAAGTATTTTTGCTGCAGCCTCGGGCATTTGATCACATTCTTTTCTGAGCACATTCCTTATTACTTCTATGATCAAACTCACCTGGGTCTTCAGCTGATGGTTCTCCTCTCTGAGCATCTTCTGGTCCAAGCGTAACGCTTGCATGTCCCTCATGAACTGCCCCATTGGCCTTGCACTTCTCTTAGCCCTGCTTGTACCTGTTCCATGGCTCTGCGGGGATTTCTTATGACTTGGCTGCTTGTATATCCTGCAACAAACTAATTGAGTACAAGATGTAAGATCATCGGCTTTGAGGTACCTGTTATGCAAAAATGTTAGTTATGCAGAATGCAAACACGTATATATGCAACGGGGGAATCTCTTGGATTCTAGTTCCATAATAGCAGCAAGACAAATAGGGAACCCAAGATCTAAGCATGGAGATAAGCACTTCATGTACATGAATAAAAAGCCAGCCTAGGCATCATATAGGAGTAACTGAATACAAATAGAGTGACCTCGACCAACAGGCTTGGTGATGGTCAGCATACAGTAATGAACATAAACTACATAGGGATACAACCCTCAACTAAGTCTTCAGTTTGATACTCTTCTGAACAACCGCTCTCAGTGAATTCCTTCATAACATGAACCGATACACCCACTTGGCTAGATGAAGGAAGATCGTTGATTTGAACACCCTGAGACGTGATAGAGAACCTGTTAGAATCCAGTAAAGTCTGAACTTGGCTTCTAAGCACCTTACAGTCCTCAGTTGAATGCCCTTGTGCCCCAGCATGGTAATCACAGCGGGCGTTGACATCACAACCTGGCGGATACAGCGGAATCTCTGGATTAATTTTCTTCGGTACTATCAATCCACCTCTGATTAAATCCGGCAACAACTGACTGTATGATACCGGTAGCGGAGTAAAATGCCTCTCTGGCCTCCTTGGTCATCTTCGGGCGTGCTGACGCGGCTGACGATGATATGATTGTTGACTTTGGATGGGAAAAGATATCTGATATACAGACCCAACAGATTGTTGACTCTAAATACTCGAAGCGTCTGAACACTGAATCTGAGGTTCAGGAGATTCTGGGATGGCATCACTTCCTTTCTCTCATTCTTCTTGAGAACTAACAACTGATTCATCTTCATTAACTGAGCTATAGTGGATGTCTCGAATCTTTCCACACTTGAGTCCGCTCTCAATACGTTCTCCTGCTATCATTAAGTTAGCAAAGTTCGACATTCTATAAATGATCAACTTGTCAAAGTAACGGCCTTTCAAAGTACCCAGGAATACGGCAACCAACTCTCTGTCTAGAAGTGGTGGTTGAAAATGAGCTGCAAATTCTCTCCATCTCTGCACATATCTGTCGCTACTGCGAAAATCGGCGCCGGCTGAACAGAAGAGTCGCCACCGTGCGTTATTTATCCCACGGGAGGGAAAGGAAACGCTCAGAGTAAACCTCGCATAACACGGGAAAGGTATGGTCGTCGCAACCAAAACCTGGATTCGGGAGTCGGTTACGCAAGGGGAAGGTGTTAGCACCCCTCACGTCCGTCGTACTCGACGGGATCCACGCTTGTCTTCGGATATGGATTGTTATTTCTATCTACACTAAAGGTCAAGGGTTAAAAAGAAAATAAAATGAAAATAAAAATGACTCGGCAAAGCATCGCACTTTATGCCTACGTATTCTCGACTGGAACGAGAAATCAGAGTCAACGTAGTTCGCCTACCTACGGGAAAGGAGGGGAAGGTTGCTCGCTAGGATATCGTATCCTATGCCTACGTACTTTCATACAGCATGAAAGATCAGAGCAAACGTAGTTCGGGCCACGGAAGACACAAGCTTGTCTTGGTTAATTTTATTCCTTCTGAAAAAGGTTTTTCTGATTAACAGTCCAAGAGGACAAAAATGACGTCTTAATGAGTTCACATTCTTTTACGGAAGAAGTGTCTTTTATTGTGTTTGAAATCTTTATGGTGTTTTTCTGTTTGTTTTGAGAAAGAAGAGACAGAACTCTAACCTACGGTTGCGAAAGGAAACAAACTAACCTAATGTTATCATGCATGGGTTAAGACCTAATGTCTATCATGTTCCTCTCTTGCGCGGAGAGAAACAGAGATCCTACGGGATAGGCAGAAACAGAAACAATACCAGATATATACAGTAAAGCAGTAAAATGCATGGATGCAACAGTACAAGCGAGGCAAGGGAGTCCCACTCAACCTCGAACCTAGAAAACAATAGGCGAAAGTGAACAGGCTTCACTTTCAACCCAACAGGGTAAACAGCAAACAATACAGTCCAGAAAACCAATCAATACATCAAGAAATGAAATATAGCAAAAATAAACGGCCACAGCAGCTCTACATCAATATCTGGCTCCAAGTAATCTCCATTCAGCTACAGGCTTCAACAAGCATCAATCTCCATCTTCATGACCTTCAGGCAAGGGCTTTGATCATCTGTCTTCCCTCTGCAATGGCTTTTCTTCATGTCTCCAATCTTCAGGGATGAACATCAGTCAACAAGAGGAGAGGAATGTTAAACAGTAAATTGCCTACCAAGGGTGGCTCATTAACTGTTAACATTATACAGACAGGTTTCTCTCAAAAGTTCTATCTTCCAAATACATTCACTGATCCTTCCAAAGGAAGGAGGTGGATATTTGAAATAGACTTTGAATCATAGAGAAAGGATGGATGCAGACAAGGCATTCCATGTTTGAGAAACAAGCTTTCTAATTTAGAGCTCTGCCTAGCCCCTAAACCCTAGTCTCCTCAGCAGCTGCTAGCAATAACCTCCTATTCAACTCTGAAAGTTGATCTTCAACATCTGGACCTCCAGTGGCCTTCATCTTCTCAAGTCTTCAGCTCTCCTAAGTCCCCAGACAATCCCAATACCCACACTGACAAGCAATAATCCCCAGAGGGCACACCACACCAGTCAATCAGATATATACAGCACATTAATAGCAGTAGGGGAATCCTGACTTTTTCTAAGGGGATCTAATAACTACCCATAACCCCTATAGTCCCATAACTAATCTAGTTAAACCCTAAGTCCTAAGGGAAATGAATTGATTCTCCTAAGTCATCACCTAAAAACCCTAATTTATTCATGTTTGTTCAAACCTACACTAAGCACCTAAAATTAATTTCTAAAAATGGGAACTAAATTGAATCTATAAGTTTAATGTCTAAACTAAACAACCTAAAAAGAATGGATGAAAAATATTAAAGCATCTAATAGAACAAAAATTATCAAAATCATGCATGAAATGAAACTATTTAAAATGCTATTTATTTAGAAAATATGGGAAAAATATCAAATAAAAAAATAAAATGCAATTTTTATTTTTTATAATTTTCTAGACATTCTAATGAAAATGTTAAAAAAAGAATGAGTTAAAAATAATATTTTTTCATTTAGTTATGATTTTTAGAAGATTAATGAAATATGAAGAAAATTAAAAAATAAAAAATACAAGAGAAGGAGGGAGGGGGTGAGAATAGAAATGGATTCACGTGCAATTCACAATGGGCTCAGGTCACGGGGGTGTGGGTAGCGATCAAAGCACTAAGCCCGCCCGTTTCATTAAATGAAACGGTGCGTTTTGGCTTCTACATCTCTCCCTCCAAATTTCAGTACGAATGAGAGCCACACGATCTTGGTCTTGGATCAATGGTCTAACACGCAATGGACAGCCACGATTGCTTCTTCTTCCTCCTTGTGTTCATGAAGCTAGGGTTTCCACCATGGATACACATGCACGTATACACTTCAAGCTCTATGTTCTCTCTCCACAGTCCATGGATCAACACGATATAAACATGAAAAACGCTCCAATTTTCTTCCTCTACAAGACTATGGTGGTAGTTTGTTTTGAAACTCAACATAACTCTCAACCCGATAGCAATAAGCTCTGGCCACCATGAAAATGCTCTGCAACTTATCAGCATAATTCTCAATCAAACCTATACTAATCTAAACTACACTTCACGTAGATCAATCTAAACTATAAACCTAAGATTATCATGGCCTATCCTAAGAGTTCTAAGTCAAACCAGTTCTAACAACCTGCTATGAATTATCACTAAACTACTCCTAATTAACCAGAAATGCTCTACTAACATCCTACATCATTATTATACTAACAAACTAATGCTAAACTAACTAAATCAAGCAATGGCAGAGAAAATGCACCTGATGCAAAAGCTTGGAGATGTTGATGGAACTCGTGGATCTGAGGCTTTTGATGCTTGGATCTTGATCCACCAGTGCTGTGCTTGATTCTGTTTGCAAAACCTTGATGAATCTTGCCTTGAATCTTGATCTCCACTTGAAATTGCACTTTGTGTGTTCTTGATGGAAGTGCACGAAAATGATCAATATCCACCAAATCTTTGATTCAATTCTGATCCATGATGATGGTGAAATGTAGGAGGATCAATGTTGATGAGAATTGATGCTGAATTTGTGAGATTGAAGTGAACTTGCAACTTGGAGAATGAGAGAACTTTGGGAAATTTTTGGTGAAAAATGAATCCAACCCTTGATCAATCTCCATTTCATGTTTATATAGACCTCTATGGAAGTTTCCAGAACATTCTTGCACTTTCCCTTGCATTCCAAGCTTGATCCATTTTGGCTATGTTTCTTCAACTACAAGTAACCCTACATAACTTTGATTTTTTCCACTAAGCTCAAAAATGTACTTGAACCATTGTTCTTAGAATGTGTTTTGGACCCAAAATCATATATGGGAAGTCTCCATTTGGACTTATAAATCTCTCAAACCATTTTTCACTTTGACTTTATTTAAGTTATAAGCCATTTTAGTTCAAATTTGACCAATCATGCAACTTCATGTTATGAGCTTTTCCAACAATTTGTGACCTTCTTTCTAGACTTAAAATCACATTTTGAACAACTTTCATGTTTTGAGTTTTTCCATTTGAGGCTTGGGAATAGGAGATATGGCCTTTGCTTAAAAATGGCCTATAACTGACAAATGACCAAAATACCCTTTGCTTGCCAAGACCATAAGTTGAGTTCCACACATCATATGAAGGCATGCCACACCATTCTAGAAAGCTAAGGCAATGAGGAACAATTCCTATGTTGACCAGAAATTCATTTGAAATCTCCTTGAGGGGTAAAACTAGCTTGGAAGTCAAGTCACTTTCACAGACAAAATTTCAGATACCTCAGATGACCTGTAACTTGCAAGGACCATAACTTGAGTTCTATAAATCTCCTTGATGTCTTCCACCACTCAAATTAAAGGTCTTGAGATCCTCTACAAGTTTCATGTTGGCCAAGGATCCATTTGAAGCTAGCATTTTGACTTATCTTGCTTGGAAATTTGACCTAAACTAGGGGATTTTACACAGAAACCCTAATTTAGAAGCTCCTCTTCTCCTTGATTTCTCTTGAATTCTTCTTGGCATATCTCCATATCCTTCTTTATATGTCCAATGATGAACCCCACATCTCTCCACTAGACTTGAATGCCCCTTAAATCAGTCAATTGACCTAGGGTTGACCTAGGGTTGACCCAGATGAAACCCTAGTTGACTGCCTTCAGCTATAGCTCTTGTGCTCTCATCAATGACTTGTCTCCTTCTTTAAATGACTTTCTAAGTCTCTCATAATGTCTAGATACTCTCCATGCCTTCAACTCACAGCTCACAACCCTCTTGTTGACCCTCAGATACCCTCAGCTAGGAGATGGACTCAAGGCTTGATCTGCTGAACTCTTTGCTTTCAAATTCTTTCTTGATGACTTGAATGAGATTGAATTGGGATAATAACCTCTTGATAGGCTTCTAGAGATGAGAATAATGATTGGTCCCCCTGTTGTATGACTTGCTATGCTTATGCTATGCAGATGATTAGACTATGCACATGACTCTATATGCAAATGCTAATGACATTGAAACATAAACCAAGTGAATAAGGTTGGGCAAATTTTAGGGTGCAACAGCTGCCCCTATTCAAGCGGCTTGGACCCGATAGGGTGAAGAGCCCGGAGCCTTCAGACATTCGCGGTACGAGACGGTTGAATACTAGGAACCCAGAAATTTGCCAATCCGCAGAAATAAACTGCGCCACTGCTTGGGGAACGACATTCATCAGCTGAATTTAACTGTTACGGCAACCCACTGATCTCGTGCGACCGTGCTGGGGATTGTCTTCATCGTTCTGAAGAGGATTCTGTCATAACAGATTGCTTGTTTGTCCACGTTAGGACTCTGTCTGTCATCAATACGAAGAAATCTCAACTAAAACCTGTCCACGTTAGGACTCCACTTGCTGTTAACCCAGAAAAATCTCGGCAACTCCGCTGGGGATAATTCGTCCGCATTTCCATAAACTG
This sequence comes from Lathyrus sativus, assembly GCA_963859935.3. Taxonomy (NCBI): domain Eukaryota; kingdom Viridiplantae; phylum Streptophyta; class Magnoliopsida; order Fabales; family Fabaceae; genus Lathyrus; species Lathyrus sativus. The sequence continues at coordinate 358,784,750 of OZ012741.1, forward strand.
AATCGTCCACGTTAGGAATAAAACTCTTTCACGCTAGGAGTAACACCTGTCCACGTTAGGAATCATTTCTTCTGTATCTATCCACGTCAGGACTAACCCTTTCATCTTTCCACGTCAGGAAGCAATCTTCTTTCCACATAAGGAGAACTATATCAATCTGTCCACGTAAGGACTCCAATACCACTTGACATGTCCGCGTCAGGACTCCAATCTTTCCACGTAAGGAATTCAACTTTGGTTCTGAACCTGTCCACGTCAGGACTCAACTTTCCACGTAAGGAGTACATCATTCTTCCACGTCAGGAATCAACTTTTCTTGAATCTGTCCACGTAAGGACCCCAACTTTTGCACGTAAGGAATAAATCTTCTTTTGAGTCTGTCCACATCAGAACTAAACCCCTTCCATGTCAGGGATACACTCTTTCTTTCCACGTCAGGAATACAAGCCTCTTTCCACGTAAGGAATGCTATCCGTTTTCCACGCAAGGAAACATAACTTTTCCACATAAGGCAACCAATTCCTTCCGATTTGTCCGCGTCAGGACTACATTTTTCCACGTAAGGAATGCCATCTTAATCTGTCCACGTAAGGACTCCACTCTTTCCACATTAGGAATCACCTCTTTCCACGTAAGGAATCCTCTTCTGATATGTCCGCGTAAGGACTACATCGTCCACGTTAGGACCCACTTCTCCCCGTTAGGAATAATAATTTCTTTGATTTGTCCACGTCAGGACACTGATCTCGTCTTGATTTGTCCATGTTAGGACTCAGGCGTCTTCGACCTGCTGAGGAAATAAGACTTGTCCACGTAAGGACTCACACCCTTGTCTGATCTGTCCACGTCAGGGCACCAACACAAAGAGTAATCACTTTTGTCAACGTCCTGACCTCCCATTCCACTAATTTCGAGAACCCGAATCTGCCCACGTTAGGACTAACACACCTCACCAATCCGGGGAAATAAACCTGTCCACGTTAGGACGCCCACTTCTGAAGAAATCCCGTCAATATAGGAATAAATTGTCCACGTCAGGACTTAGTTCTCCAATGATCCTCACCCACAAACTTCTTAGCACTGACGTGACAGCGACTTTGAGATGGACTCTACTGGGGATATTTGGAAACCAAACTACCGGACGCCTGTTCTGACAACCGGCTGTGGCCTCTGAAATTCCGATTCATGGAACCCCTGATGACAAAAGAGAAACTTATCCTGATAACTCTGTGGGGAATACTGCCGAAACTGACATTATCCTTGGATGTCTCATGCCGAGATCTTGAATGTTTGGTTGTTCATTTGAGCAAGAGTTCTCTTCACCTGAACTGCTAGAGTACAGAAACTGCTTCAGCAAAATAAATGCTAAAGATAATGCCGACTCCGCCGGGGATAGCCAGATGCTACAGAATTATTCCAGCAAAATAAATGCTGGAAGGGTGAAGTCAACCCTGCTGGGAAATTGGGAACTCAAACCGAGCACCCTGTTGAGGTAACCCCCTGCTGGGGAAAATAACCTTGCTGGGGAATAGCAGATGTGCATAGTACGATCGGACTTTCTGCTGGAACGTGACCTGATATTACACAGTATCTCTGACAAAATAAATGACAGGAACCACCATCAACTCTGCTTGGGATAGTCTTAATCTTCGAGTTCCACTGGAAGGAATGGAAACACTTGCAAAGAGAATTCCGCTGGGGATGGGATGATTCTCTTGGGGTGAACTCCACCGACTCCGCTGGGATAGAGTGCATGACCCTGCGGGGAAAGATGAACCTGTCTGAACACAGCCTTACGATCTTGGAATCGTCAATTCCCTTTGCACATGCTACGACTAGCTGGAGAGTTCGATCCTTCTTCAGGAAGAACCTGCATGACCTGCGTGAAGACTGAGTCGTTCGTTAATGCAATCTTTTGATCATCTTTCTCGTACGGTTAGGAAACCTGCAACAACACAAACAAGACAAGACAAGCCTATGCAACCAAATCAACTCAGGTTAGCGACGTTATTTTCAGTTAATTCAAAGCTTTAGCAACTGTTGACAAGGGCCAGCGACGTTATACTCATGCTAGTTTCATCAAACTTAGGCGTTAATCATGCACAAAACAGTAAAGAACAGTGTCAAATACTGAATAACGTGTTTTATTGATCGGGCCCCTGAATGGGCGGAGTTTTGTACACGGGATGTAACTCCTGAAATGAGGAAGCTACACAAAGCAAATATACAAGTATACAAGTATGCGCAAGAAGCATAAATATTGACAACTTAAATTTGTACATATATCGGCAACGGGACGCAGATGCACACCACAAACTGATCCTCCTATGACTCGTCCGGCTCTAATACTTTTCCGGTATCCCCCCTTCTGAAGAGATTGTATCCGATAACTGGCTCCTCAAATATATTCTCCCGCATTGATGCTCATTGCAATTATCCAATCCGGACCGCAGTCATTTGCTTTTCAAATCCCTAACTTTTGCGTGAACCGCCCTTTACGGGTTTTCAGTTCACCGGGATACCCTTTTTTGCCGAAGCCGCCCAGTGTAGGTTTTCAACTTCGCGGGTGTACATTTTTCAATTTTATCCCTAACTTTTGCCCGAACCTTTCATTCTGTTTTTGGTTCGCCAGGATGCCCAATTTTTGCCTGGACCCTCTTTTTCTGTCCAGCGGGTCTATTTTAAGCAAAGTATTTTTTAACTGCGTCCGAATTCACAGGTGACGTGAAGTCTTCTCCGTCCATGGTGGACAACAACAACGCTCCTCCTGAAAAGACCTTACTGACAACGTATGGCCCTTCGTAGTTGGGGGTCCACTTGCCCCTGTGATCTGCTTGCGGCGGGAGAATCCTTTTCAGCACAAGGTCGCCCGTCTGAAAGCTTCGCGGATGTATCTTTTTGTCGTACGCTTTCTTCATTCGGCTCTGGTACAAACGACCGTATGCTAGGGAAGCTAGTCTCTTCTCGTCCATTAAGCTCAGTTGGTTCAATCTATTCGTTACCCATTCTGCCTCGTCCAGCTGAACGTCTCGCAATACCCTCAGAGAAGGGATCTCAACCTCTAATGGTAATACCGCTTCCATTCCGTATACCAACGAGAACGGAATTGCCCCGGTTGATGTGCGTACCGTCGTACGATAACCGTGCAAAGCAAAAGGTAGCATTTCATGCCAATCCTTATAGGTCACCACCATTTTCTGAACAATTTTCTTGATATTCTTATTGGCCGCCTCAACAGCGCCATTCATCTTGGGTCGGTAAGGAGAGGAGTTGTGATGTTCGATCTTGAAATTCTGACAGAGCTCCTTCATCATTTTGTTGTTCAGATTTGAACCATTATCCGTGATTATCCGCTCGGGAATCCCATATCGGCAAATGATATCTCTCTTGATGAATCTGGCCACCACTTGCTTCGTTACATTTGCGTAAGACGCCGCTTCCACCCACTTGGTGAAATAATCGATTGCTACTAGGATGAACCGATGCCCGTTAGAAGCTGTCGGCTCGATCTTTCCAATCATATCGATTCCCCACATCGAGAATGGCCATGGAGATGACATCACATTTAGAGGACTCGGAGGCACGTGTACCCTGTCGGCATAGATTTGGCACTTGTGGCACTTCCTCGCGAACTTGAAACAATCAGTTTCCATCGTCAGCCAAAAGTAACCTGCCCTCAGCAGCTTTCTCGTCATAGCATGCCCACCAGCATGCGTGCCAAAGGTACCTTCGTGTATTTCCTCCATGAGCAACTTTGCCTCTCTTTCGTCTACACAACGCAACAACACCAAGTCATGGTTTCTTCTGTATAAGACGCCATCCGGGTTCAAATAGAAATTACCCGCTAATCTCCTGAGAGTCTTTTGATCTTGACTGGATGCCCCAGCCGGATACTCTTTATTCTTCAGGAAATTAAGGATATCGAAATACCATGGTTTGTCATCAGATGCTTCATCAATAACAAATACATAAGCTGGCCTGTCCAACCGAGAGATAGTGATTTGGGGAGCCTCGTTCCAGAAGTTGACTTTGTACATGGAAGACAAAGTGGCGAGGGCGTCAGCCATTTGATTCTCTGCCCGCGGTACGTGATGCAATTCAACCTTGTCGAAGAAAGGCAACAATCTCCTTGCATAATTCATGTAATGTATCAAATTAGGCTGCCGTGTCTCCCATTCCCCTTTTATCTGATTCACTACCAGAGCTGAGTCTCCGTATACGTCTAGATGTTTGATTCGCAAATCAATGGCTTCTTCAAGCCCCATTATACAAGCTTCGTATTCGGCCTCATTGTTGGTGACGGCAAAGGTCAATCGAGCAGTAAACGGGATGTGCGACCCGTGTGGCGTGGTGATGATTGCCCCTATTCCGCTACCGTAAGCATTCACGGCTCCGTCAAATATCATCTTCCATTTGGACCCCCCACTCTGGTCCTTCGTCTGGCAACGGCTCTTCACAATCCTTCATCTTTAGGTACATGATATCCTCGTCAGGAAAATCAAACCTCATCGATTGGTACTCTTCAATAGGCTGCTCCGCCAGATACTCAGACAGCACACTCCCCTTTATAGCCTTTTGCGAGACGTATTGGATATCATATTCAGTCAAGACCATCTGCCAACGGGCAATTCTACCCGACAACGCTTGCTTTTCGAATACATATTTGATAGGATCCATCTTCGAGATGAGCATGGTTGTATGATTCAGCATGTACTGCCTCAAACGCTTGGCGGCCCAGGCTAGCGCGCAACAAGTTTTCTCCAGCATTGAGTATCGAGATTCACAGTCTGTAAATTTCTTACTCAGGTAATAGATCGCATGCTCTTTCCTCCCCGTCTCGTCGTGTTGACCGAGAACACAACCCATGCTTCCCTCAAGAACCGTCAAATACATGATCAAGGGTCTCCCTGCCACTGGGGGTATCAAAATAGGAGGCTCCTGCAGATACTTCTTTATTTTATCGAACGCCTTTTGACAATTTTCGTTCCACGTCACAGCTTGATCTTTCTTCAACAGCTTGAATAATGGTTCACACGTGGCCGTTAGGTGAGATATGAACCGGGCGATGTAGTTCAACCTCCCTAAAAACCCGCGCACCTCTTTCTCTGTTTTAGGCGTCGACATTTCTTGAATCGCTTTTATTTTAGCAGGATCGACCTCTATTCCTCTTTCGCTTACGATAAACCCCAGCAGTTTACCCGATCTCACCCCGAAGGTGCATTTATTAGGGTTCAGCCTCAGCCTGAACTTCCTAAGTCTTTTAAACAACTTCAGCAGATTCACCAGATGCTCTTCCTCCGTCTGGGATTTGGCAATCATATCGTCAACATAAACTTCGATCTCTTTATGCATCATGTCATGGAAAAGAGTCGTCATCGCACGCTGATATGTTGCCCCAGCATTTTTCAAACCAAAGGGCATCACTTTGTAGCAAAATGTTCCCCACGGCGTTATGAAAGTAGTCTTCTCCATATCCTCTGGCGCCATTTTAATTTGATTGTAGCCTGAAAAGCCATCCATGAAGGAGAATACAGAGTACTGGGCAGTATTATCAACTAACACGTCAATGTGAGGAAGTGGAAAATCGTCTTTTGGGCTTGCTTTATTCAAATCTCTATAATCCACGCACATTCGAACCTTGCCATCTTTCTTTGGCACTGGTACGATGTTGGCAACCCATGAAGGATACTTCGTCACAGCCAGGAAACCAGCGTCCCACTGTTTCTGCACCTCCTCTTTGATCTTCATTGCCATATCTGGTCGTGTTCTGCGAAGCTTTTGTTTGACCGGCGGGCAATCTTCTTTCAATGGCAGGCGATGCACGACCATATCTGTATCGAGCCCTGGCATATCCTCATACGACCAAGCGAATACATCACTATACTCTTGGAGCATTTCAACCAGTCTCTGCTTGATATCATCCTGCAGCGCGGCTCCGATACGAATGTTTTTCTCAACCCCTTCCGACCCCAAATTGATAATTTCGATGACCTCGTCGTGAGGCAGAATGGCTCTTTCCTCTTGCTTTACTAACCAAGACAGTTCTTCAGGAACGTCGCTATCTTCGACAACCTCTTCTTCAGCCTGAAACACCGGGTGCTCAAAGTCGGGACGAGTCATAGGTGGTTCAAGGATGTCATCTGAAAATGTTATCCTGCAAAAGGAATGGTTAAGTGCTTCAAAATGCGTATAAAGCGAATAACCATGTTTCCATTTTATTGAAAAAATATAAAACAAGAAAGACAGGGATTACGGTATTTGCACATGAAAAAACGCCATTTATTTAATGATTAACACGCAATGTTTATAACAACACAGCCCTAAGCAAATCCTGATGCCCCGGGCAAGACATCAGATCATTCAACAATTAATAAAGCAAAGCATTACTGTTTAAAAGTCACAGGAACAAGCTCCTGAATAGACCAGTTGCACAGTCTTTGTCCTGGCGTGCTTGGCTGAATCCAGGCATCCATATCACAGTCGCTGTCTCCTTCATCAGACTCCGAAGCGGCATTGACAGTTTCATGACATACTCCACTGGCAGAGATGGTAATTGGCTTTCTGAAAGGGGGGGCCCCCACGGAAGGAGTTGATGACGACGGTTGGTACCCCAGCCCGAACCGGTCCATCTTCACAGGAATGTCCAGCACTTTGCCCCAGCCCTTGGCTTCTCCTGCTTCTACTAGAGCTTGAGCTTCCTTATACGATGAGACAGCTATCTCTGGCACTTTGCTCGGCCCGGGACCTTTGTCCTTGATGCGCAAACCTTCGAATGCCTGGCATGGTGTTTCGTGGATCTCTCCGTCGACTTCCACATACTTAAATGAAGATAAATGGCTGACCAGGATGTCCTCTTCTCCGCACACGGTGACTACGCTGTCCCCAACCATATATTTCAACTTCTGATGTAGGGTAGACGTGACTGCCCCTGCCCCATGAATCCAGGGTCTTCCAAGCAAGCAGTTGTACGCAGGCTGTATGTCCATGATATAAAACTCAGTTGCAAACACTTCCGGCCCCACTTGCAGAGGCAAAGTAATCGATCCAAAGACTGTTCTCCGCGTGCCGTCAAACGCTCTGACTACCAAATCGCTGGGTGTACACAAAATTCCTCGAACATCCAGCTTCATCATCGCCTTCTTGGGCAACACATTCAAAGATGATCCGGTGTCAACCAATACATGCGACATTACTGATCCTCTACACTCAACAGATACGTGTAATGCCATATTATGATCTCTCCCTTTCGGAGTCAAGTCAAAATCGGTAAAGCCCAAGCTGTGGCCTGCATTCACATGTGCCAATATTCCTTCTAGCTGATTTACGGAGACGTCTTGGGGTACAAAAGAGGTGTCCAGGACTTTCAGCAAAGCATTTCTGTGAGCTTCCGAACACAACAGCAATGATAGGATAGATATTTTGGACGGTGTCTGCTGCAGATGCTCCACAATCTTATAATCACTTTTTCGAATTAAGCGCATGAACTCTTCTACATCCTTCGATGCCGCTTCTTTTTCACTTGCTTGCCCCGGAACATTTTCAACCACTTTCCCTTTTCCTTTCGCTAGTCTTTCAGCCTCCACTTCAGGAGATATAAAGATCCTGCCACTCCTCGTCATGCCTCCTGAACCAACAACATTATCCACAAGCTCCGCTGGCCGTTTGTTAACATCAATTTTTATCCCGTCACAATATACTTCCAACCCATATGACCATGGGACTGCTTTCGTGTTCTCGTACGGGATTGGCCCGACCTTAGTTATGGTGATCGGTGGTCGCTGAGCTGGTGCTGCAATAGTGATCGTCTTCCGAGGAATCGTTACCGTGGCCACATCACTCCGATTATCCACTACTGCCCCTGCAGGCTCGTCAGTTGCCGCTCGATCAAACTGCAATATGCCCTCATCAATTAAAGCCTGAATGCCTTTCTTCAAATCCTCACACCCCCCAGCTAGGGTCCAACAGTCTAAGCAATACTCGTTACATCCGGGGTAGACACCTCCTTGTAACAGTCGGCTCTTTATCTCGCTCAGCGGCGTCTTTAAATCTTCAACATTCATAATAAGATTCAGACCTTCCTCAGTCAGAACGGCGTTTGCCCCATGATTAGGCATGGGTTTCTGGACTATATTCGGACCTGCCGTTCCGAAATTGATAGTCTTGTTGTCTAAGAGATCCTGCACAACGTGCTTAAAAGCATGGCAACCTTCTATATCGTGACCCGGGGCTCCAGAATGAAACTCGCAGTGTCTGTTTGCATCGTAGCCGAACGGGGGAGCTCCCGTTATTGGTGCCAGAGTTCTTTTCTCTACCAGATTCAATCCCAACAATGTCTGCAACAAATCGGCATATGTTGAGGGAGGCTTCTCAAACACTCTTCTCGGTTTACTACCCTGGAATCTTCGCTGAGCTTGCTGTGCCCCCTGCTGAGGCTGCTGCTGCTGTGGCATTGGCTGTTGCTGAACCGGTTGTTGTTGCTGGAGTGGTTGTTGCTGATAGGGAATAGTAACACTCGCCACCTGCTGCGGCTGACGATATTGACCTCGTCCCCTGCCTCGGCCCCGGCCTCGGCCTCCAAATACTGCGCTTGCCTCGCCCTGACGGCGCCCACCATAAGCTTTCCTATTACTGCCAGATGCAGTTGATTCCTCGACTTGGAACTTTCCTTGCTTAATGTTACGTTCAATCTTTTCTCCCATTAGAATCAGGTCTGAAAAACTGGCCAGAGACGTGTGGAACAGCATATCATGAAACAGCCCTGTGAATGTGCCGACAAACATGTCATTCATTTCCTTATCTTCCACCGGAGGACGGACCCTGGCAGCCATATCGCGCCACCTTTGCGCGTACTCTTTAAAACTCTCCCCCTTCTTTTGCGAAAGCCCGGCCAACTGGACCCGATTGGGTGCCAGGTCGCTGTTATACTTGTAATGAGCTACAAATGCCTCTGCTAATTGCTTCCATGTCTTGATATCAGTTGGCTCCAACCCCATGTACCACTCTAGGGAAGGGCCCGACAGACTATCCTGAAAGAAATGCATTAGCATTCTTTCATCAGTTGAGTATGCAGACATCTTTCTGTAATAAGCTCGTACATGCACTTTTGGACATGTGTCTCCTTTGTACTTGTCAAACGTAGGAGCTTTGAATTTAATTGGCACCCTCAAGCCAGGTACCAAGCCCATTGTTGCCATGTCCAATCCCACAGCACTTTGATTTAAGACTCCCTTCATCTGCTCTTCCAGCATTCTAATCTTTTGGGAATCATCCATCGGCCCTTCAAAACCTCCTCCGGAGAAGGCGTCTTCCTGTTGATCTTCTTGCCACATACCGTTTCCAGCTCCGTACCCATCATATCCATTATTACGTCCAGCTCTGATCTGATTCATCCCCGGACCTCGGCCTCTGTTGCCGTACCCTTGGACACCTCCAGCAGGACCAAAAGCCATAAATCCAGTACCGTTCCCGTTCCCAAAGCCTCCGTAACCCTGATTGACCATACCATAACCATCTTGCCCAAAGCCTTGAGCATTAAAGTCATACTTCCCAGTGTTATCGAATCCCTGATCGTTGAATCCGAATCCAGTATTGGCAAAGCCATTGCCTCCTAGATTATCTCCCAAATTGACATCACCCAGCCCAGCATTATGGACAGCAGTCTCATTCCCAACTCCGACGTTACCATTTACAGCAGTGGTAGCGTTGTTGACATTAGCAGCAGGTGTATTGATTACAGGCGGAGCCACTGGCGTGGGAGTACCGTCTCCATGAGCAGTATCGACCCGGACAGACTGATGATCTTCATTACCATGACCAGCGTTTCGGGCCAACAGAGGCTGGACCATGGCCTGCAAATTCTCCTGCCCTTTCGCTATAGCTTCCATGGTCTGCATGAAGAGGGCTAGCTTCTCGCGCACATCTTGCATCTCGTTCTGCATTTGGTCCATGATTTTTCGACAATTGGAGCGGGTAGAATATCGGTGCGGATGTTGATCTGCAATCCTGTTAAGTACCTGATGCAAGCAGGAAATAAGACACTATTCAAAGATTACCTGTAATGCAATGTGAATGCAATGCAATGTGTCTGTGCATTAGGGAAGTTCATTCCCCCAGTTCTAGTGTGAAAGTGCCGGTGCAGTGATAGTGTTGACAATAGGAATATCGGAGCTGAATCATAGAAAGCCTCATACATTGCAGGGAGAATCAATAAGCCCAGGGTACAATATCACTGAGAGTACAAAGAAGGCATGACCTCAAACAACAATCCTGGTGATGGTCAGCACTATGCAAATAAAGCATACAAGTTACTACATGAAATGATCAAATCCTCCCAAAAGTCTGGTACTCTTCTATCAACTTCCTGGTCTCCGGATGGCTTGGTCGATCAAGCAGCCCTTCAACAAGCTGGTTTCTCCTCTTAAGGACACGGCGTACGTCTTCAGCAGTTTCTTCCCATGTTGCTTCTCCGAAGCAATCTTCTAACTTTCGCTTCTGAGACACTGCTTCATCTCTGGATTTGATTGCCTTGTTCAGTGCATGCTGGACACTATACCGGGTCATCACTTCCTCCTCACACTTCTTGATGCTAGACTTCAACTTCTCTTCGAGGTCGGAAATTTGCTGCTTCAGCTTATCTTCCCTCTTCTTATTGTTGGTGAGTGTGGCATTCCAAGTCTTATTGCAAGAGGAGATTTCTCGGTGTGCTGCGTCGAGCGCCTTCTTTTTGGCTTCCAGCATGTCATGGGAGCTTCTGAACTCTTGCCCCAGACGTTCACGCTTTTTCTTTTCCTCAGTCAACTCAGCCCCTAACCTGTTTAGCAGCTCGATTTGTTGTTGGAAAGCATATACGGCCTTGTTTTTCTCGCTGCGTACCTGGGCTAACTCTTGCTCTAACCCTTCATTAATCTTCATCAAGGCTTCTTTTTCCTTCACAACTTGTTCATAGACTTCTCTAGAAACAGTAGTCGGCTCTGCTACCGGAACGGGAACAAGAATTGGTGCATCTGGAAACGGCATCCTCAACTGACTAGCCCTCTCCTGAATCCAAACTCTATAAGGTGCATAGGCCTGACAGTCATTCTTTCCTAACAAAGGCTTCCCTCTGCGGTTAATACGCGTCCAGGCATGTTGCAGCTTGGCTAGTAACTCCCCTTTCACGTCTCCGGTGAAGTACAGAGATTCCTGTACTTCCTCCTCCTTTGGCGGGTTCTTCAGGGCGTATCCGAACTGACGAACGAACAGAGATGGGTTGTAGTTAATACACCCTTTTCTTCCTATCAGCGGCACATTAGGGTACCCAGAACAACTAAAGATGAGCTCAGACCCCAACAGGTCTCGATCAAACCACACAACGTCTTCGGAGTATAGCCTCATCAGGCGCTCTGACCAACTGGCTGAGGTTGCACTGTCTGCGAAGGGTCCCTTCATAGGGAGATGACTTTTGAACCACATATTCAACAGAGGAGTACAGCAGTAAACAACTTTTCCCCTTCGGTTTTCGTTCTTGTAGTGCAATGAGTGGTAGAAGTCTCCGATCAACGTTGGCACTGGGTTGCCTGCAGCAAACAGATAGAAAGCGTCCAGATCCACAAAGTTGGGCAAGTTAGGAAACAGCACAATTCCATAAATGCATAAAGCCAAAATAGCATTGAAAACCACCCAACAACCGTTCTTGGCGTACTCTTGGGCCTTGCCAACGAGAAAGTCGAGAGAGAAACCTGAAACCCCAAGCCAAGAAGTCACTAACAACTCAGCAGCATTCATATACAAGGCTTTGGCTAAGTCCTCCAGCTTGGGCTCAGCGGCAGAGTGGATAAAGGGAACCTTGTTCTGCACGGGAAGCTCAGTAAACTCCACATACTCCTCAATGGTAGGTCCTAAAATGAAGTCAGCAAAAGTAAAACATCTCAATGCGGGGTCATAGAACTGCATCAAGGTGTATAGCCCGTTCATCTCATCAGTAGTGGGCTTACAGACTAATCTCAGTAATCTCCCATGACTCATTCTGAAGCTTCTCCTAACCTCTTCATCAGCAAGAGATATCAGACCGAGTAAAGGGGTAATGTCAGGTGCAGGCAGCTTATACGCAACTGTTTTCCTCAAACCAGCCATAATCGATACTCAGAAGCCCGGGCACTAGAACTAGGGAAATGCAAATGCACCTGCAGCACAGACACACGTTAGTGAAATGCAAGTGGTAATGGATATGCAGACAATGCAATGCAAGTAACATGCAACAGGGACCAAAGCTGTAGCTGCATAGCCTGAACCCAATCAAGAAAGGTCTCAGATAGACCATCCAGAAGTCCTCAAACCCTGGTCTCAGATAGACCTAAAACGAAGCTTCAACAATGGTCTCTGACAGACCTCAAACCATAACTCCAACTGGTCTCTGACAGACCTCGAGACTCTCAACTGGTCTCTGACAGACCTCCTAACTCTCCATAAATATCCAGGATCTCTGATCAACAAATAACCGGTATCTGAAGGTCTAGTTACCTGCATAACCCCAAACCCTCTCACAGGTGGATGTCCTAGTAACTGACAAAGGTACGGCATCCTATGCGGTCGTCGGCGTCACAGACTTTCAGGGTTGATGATACGATTCCCAGAAGGAGTGGCATCATCAAATCCTGAAGAGGCCTCACTTAGCCAACTTCCAAATGATCGGTTCCCGGAGTCGACAATTCAGCTGACCAACAACCCCTTCGACCCAAAGGGTAGAAAAAGAAGCCAACCAGAAGAACCTCGTCCGAGTGTAGATTTCATGAGACACTAATGCAAGCAAAGCCGGCACGCGCCCACTACTTTCTACTCTAATTCTAGGTGCACTCAAGCCCAGGTCCGGCTTCTCACTCACTATCAGAACACCCGTCACACCCCAATACAACAATAATAATCCATATATACAAAGCTGGAAATAAAGGTCAGAAATATACAATAACTCCATACAAAATCCTCGACGGGAAAACAGGCGCTAGGATTGACTCTCTTAAAGGGACGTTGGATCCCAAATGCATAAGAACTATCGCAGTCCTTAGCAGCCAGGGGACGTTGGATCCCCAGCAGAGTCGCCAGCTGGCGCTACTGCGAAAATCGGCGCCGGCTGAACAGAAGAGTCGCCACTGTGCGTTATTTATCCCACGGGAGGGAAAGGAAACGCTCAGAGTAAACCTCGCATAACACGGGAAAGGTATGGTCGTCGCAACCAAAACCTGGATTCGGGAGTCGGTTACGCAAGGGGAAGGTGTTAGCACCCCTCACGTCCGTCGTACTCGACGGGATCCACGCTTGTCTTCGGATATGGATTGTTATTTCTATCTACACTAAAGGTCAAGGGTTAAAAAGAAAATAAAATGAAAATAAAAATGACTTGGCAAAGCATCGCACTTTATGCCTACGTATTCTCGACTGGAACGAGAAATCAGAGTCAACGTAGTTCGCCTACCTACGGGAAAGGAGGGGAAGGTTGCTCGCTAGGATATCGCATCCTATGCCTACGTACTTTCATACAGCATGAAAGATCAAAGCAAACGTAGTTCGGGCCACGGAAGACACAAGCTTGTCTTGGTTAATTTTATTCCTTCTGAAAAAGGTTTTTCTGATTAACAGTCCAAGAGGACAAAAATGACGTCTTGATGAGTTCACATTCTTTTACGGAAGAAGTGTCTTTTATTGTGTTTGAAATCTTTATGGTGTTTTTCTGTTTGTTTTGAGAAAGAAGAGACAGAACTCTAACCTACGGTTGCGAAAGGAAACAAACTAACCTAATGTTATCATGCATGGGTTAAGACCTAATGTCTATCATGTTCCTCTCTTGCGCGGAGAGAAACAGAGATCCTACGGGATAGGCAGAAACAGAAACAATACCAGATATATACAGTAAAGCAGTAAAATGCATGGATGCAACAGTACAAGCGAGGCAAGGGAGTCCCACTCAACCTCGAACCTAGAAAACAATAGGCGAAAGTGAACAGGCTTCACTTTCAACCCAACAGGGTAAACAGCAAACAATACAGTCCAGAAAACCAATCAATACATCAAGAAATGAAATACAGCAAAAATAAACGGCCACAGCAGCTCTACATCAATATCTGGCTCCAAGTAATCTCCATTCAGCTACAGGCTTCAACAAGCATCAATCTCCATCTTCATGACCTTCAGGCAAGGGCTTTGATCATCTGTCTTCCCTCTGCAATGGCTTTTCTTCATGTCTCCAATCTTCAGGGATGAACATCAGTCAACAAGAGGAGAGGAATGTTAAACAGTAAATTGCCTACCAAGGGTGGCTCATTAACTGTTAACATTATATAGACAGGTTTCTCTCAAAAGTTCTATCTTCCAAATACATTCACTGATCCTTCCAAAGGAAGGAGGTGGATATTTGAAATAGACTTTGAATCATAGAGAAAGGATGGATGCAGACAAGGCATTCCATGTTTGAGAAACAAGCTTTCTAATCTAGAGCTCTGCCTAGCCCCTAAACCCTAGTCTCCTCAGCAGCTGCTAGCAATAACCTCCTATTCAACTCTGAAAGTTGATCTTCAACATCTGGACCTCCAGTGGCCTTCATCTTCTCAAGTCTTCAGCTCTCCTAAGTCCCCAGACAATCCCAATACCCACACTGACAAGCAATAATCCCCAGAGGGCACACCACACCAGTCAATCAGATATATACAGCACATTAATAGCAGTAGGGGAATCCTGACTTTTTCTAAGGGGATCTAATAACTACCCATAACCCCTATAGTCCCATAACTAATCTAGTTAAACCCTAAGTCCTAAGGGAAATGAATTGATTCTCCTAAGTCATCACCTAAAAACCCTAATTTATTCATGTTTGTTCAAACCTACACTAAGCACCTAAAATTAATTTCTAAAAATGGGAACTAAATTGAATCTATAAGTTTAATGTCTAAACTAAACAACCTAAAAAGAATGGATGAAAAATATTAAAGCATCTAATAGAACAAAAATTATCAAAATCATGCATGAAATGAAACTATTTAAAATGCTATTTATTTAGAAAATATGGGAAAAATATCAAATAAAAAAATAAAATGCAATTTTTATTTTTTATAATTTTCTAGACATTCTAATGAAAATGTTAAAAAAAGAATGAGTTAAAAATAATATTTTTTCATTTAGTTATGTTTTTTAGAAGATTAATGAAATATGAAGAAAATTAAAAAATAAAAAATACAAGAGAAGGAGGGAGGGGGTGAGAATAGAAATGGATTCACGTGCAATTCACAATGGGCTCAGGTCACGGGGGTGTGGGTAGCGATCAAAGCACTAAGCCCGCCCGTTTCATTAAATGAAACGGTGCGTTTTGGCTTCTATATCTCTCCCTCCAAATTTCAGTACGAATGAGAGCCACACGATCTTGGTCTTGGGTCAATGGTCTAACACGCAATGGACAGCCACGATTGCTTCTTCTTCCTCCTTGTGTTCATGAAGCTAGGGTTTCCACCATGGATACACATGCACGTATACACTTCAAGCTCTATGTTCTCTCTCCACAGTCCATGGATCAACACGATATAAACATGAAAAACGCTCCAATTTTCTTCCTCTACAAGACTATGGTGGTAGTTTGTTTTGAAACTCAACATAACTCTCAACCCGATAGCAATAAGCTCTGGCCACCATGAAAATGCTCTGCAACTTATCAGCATAATTCTCAATCAAACCTATACTAATCTAAACTACACTTCACGTAGATCAATCTAAACTATAAACCTAAGATTATCATGGCCTATCCTAAGAGTTCTAAGTCAAACCAGTTCTAACAACCTGCTATGAATTATCACTAAACTACTCCTAATTAACCAGAAATGCTCTACTAACATCCTACATCATTATTATACTAACAAACTAATGCTAAACTAACTAAATCAAGCAATGGCAGAGAAAATGCACCTGATGCAAAAGCTTGGAGATGTTGATGGAACTCGTGGATCTGAGGCTTTTGATGCTTGGATCTTGATCCACCAGTGCTGTGCTTGATTCTGTTTGCAAAACCTTGATGAATCTTGCCTTGAATCTTGATCTCCACTTGAAATTGCACTTTGTGTGTTCTTGATGGAAGTGCACGAAAATGATCAATATCCACCAAATCTTTGATTCAATTCTGATCCATGATGATGGTGAAATGTAGGAGGATCAATGTTGATGAGAATTGATGCTGAATTTGTGAGATTGAAATGAACTTGCAACTTGGAGAATGAGAGAACTTTGGGAAATTTTTGGTGAAAAATGAATCCAACCCTTGATCAATCTCCATTTCATGTTTATATAGACCTCTATGGAAGTTTCCAGAACATTCTTGCACTTTCCCTTGCATTCCAAGCTTGATCCATTTTGGCTATGTTTCTTCAACTACAAGTAACCCTACATAACTTTGATTTTTTCCACTAAGCTCAAAAATGTACTTGAACCATTGTTCTTAGAATGTGTTTTGGACCCAAAATCATATATGGGAAGTCTCCATTTGGACTTATAAATCTCTCAAACCATTTTTCACTTTGACTTTATTTAAGTTATAAGCCATTTTAGTTCAAATTTGACCAATCATGCAACTTCATGTTATGAGCTTTTCCAACAATTTGTGACCTTCTTTCTAGACTTAAAATCACATTTTGAACAACTTTCATGTTTTGAGTTTTTCCATTTGAGGCTTGGGAATAGGAGATATGGCCTTTGCTTAAAAATGGCCTATAACTGACAAATGACCAAAATACCCTTTGCTTGCCAAGACCATAAGTTGAGTTCCACACATCATATGAAGGCATGCCACACCATTCTAGAAATCTAAGGCAATGAGGAACAATTCCTATGTTGACCAGAAATTCATTTGAAATCTCCTTGAGGGGTAAAACTAGCTTGGAAGTCAAGTCACTTTCACAGACAAAATTTCAGATACCTCAGATGACCTGTAACTTGCAAGGACCATAACTTGAGTTCTATAAATCTCCTTGATGTCTTCCACCACTCAAATTAAAGGTCTTGAGATCCTCTACAAGTTTCATGTTGGCCAAGGATCCATTTGAAGCTAGCATTTTGACTTATATTGCTTGGAAATTTGACCTAAACTAGGGGATTTTACACAGAAACCCTAATTTAGAAGCTCCTCTTCTCCTTGATTTCTCTTGAATTCTTCTTGGCATATCTCCATATCCTTCTTTATATGTCCAATGATGAACCCCACATCTCTCCACTAGACTTGAATGCCCCTTAAATCAGTCAATTGACCTAGGGTTGACCCAGATGAAACCCTAGTTGACTGCCTTCAGCTATAGCTCTTGTGCTCTCATCAATGACTTGTATCCTTCTTTAAATGACTTTCTAAGTCTCTCATAATGTCTAGATACTCTCCATGCCTTCAACTCACAGCTCACAACCCTCTTGTTGACCCTCAGATACCCTCAGCTAGGAGATGGACTCAAGGCTTGATCTGCTGAACTCTTTGCTTTCAAATTCTTTCTTGATGACTTGAATGAGATTGAATTGGGATAATAACCTCTTGATAGGCTTCTAGAGATGAGAATAATGATTGGTCCCCCTGTTGTATGACTTGCTATGCTTATGCTATGCAGATGATTAGACTATGCACATGACTCTATATGCAAATGCTAATGACATTGAAACATAAACCAAGTGAATAAGGTTGGGCAAATTTTAGGGTGCAACAATATCCTCTGAAGGATTCATCGTCTGCCTGAGATAATTCTTGTAACTGCATGTGGCTAGGAGTCATGTCAAGATTTTAGTTGTATTGCTTCACGAAGGCATTGGCTAGATCTGACCATTATCTGATGCAATCACTCTTCAACTGCATATACCAACTCAACGATGCTCCACATAGAGTATCTTGAAAACAGTGAATCATAAGCTTGTCATTTTGGACATATGGAGTCATTTTTCTACAGAACATTACCAAGTGTTGCTTCGGACAGCTATCTCCTTTGTATTTCTCAAAATTTGGAGATTTAAACTTTGGAGGCATCACAAGACCTGGCACCAAACACATGCTAGAAGCATTCAGATCGATAATATTCTGACTCATAAGGGTATCAAGCTTTTCATCCAACAATCGATATCTTCTCGTAAATTCAGCAGTCTGTGGATTTTCAGCATTAACCTTTGGAACAACTCTTGGAGAATCCGGCATAGGGAAAGTGAAATTCTAATAATCTGTGTCATGGAGAGAAGATGCATCTTTATCTCTGACAGGAATCTGCACAGGCTGAGCTTGAGCAACATTATTCACCGGAATCCTCTTATCATAGGCCTCTTCTCTAGTCATAGTTGTCACAGCTTCCATGAATTGACCCAATTGGTCCTTCAACAATTCAAATTATGCCCTTGTAACAACCAAGTTCTGCTCCTCTAAGTTCATGATCTTGAAGCTGATTCAAGTCTAATGCGAATGTTGGGAAATCAACTGACGAAGCGGGCACAAGATGGGTGAGCTCGCTGTTCCGGCTGAGGATGGATATGCAAAAATGAAATGCAAATGCAATACGATGCAAAAATGCAAAATGCTAATGCACACACAAGGGATCAAGGTAACTGTGCTTGTTGACTGAGAAAAACCAAAGTTCTGCCTTGACAAGAACATAGCACTGCTTTAATAGGAACCGAATGATACCAATAATTCCTATTCAAACTGTAGAGAAAACTAGGTAATCCGAAGGCAAAGGTTTCCTGCATAACCCCAGTCCCACTCACAGGTATGGACCTAATCCACTGATAAAGGTACGACATCCTATGTGTTCCTCAACGTCACAAACTTTCAAGAAATGATGATACGTTCACCATTTCTAGTTTGGTATCATCCTCTCTTGAAGAGGACTCACTTAGCTGAGTCACAAATGATCGGTTCCCAGAGTCGACAACCCTTAGATCTGAAATCCTGTCAACGGCCCACAGGGCTGGAAAGAAAGTAGTCAAAGAGAATCTCATCTGAGTGTAATTTTCGTGGGAACTAGTGCATGCCTAACATACAGGTTCACCACTACTTTCTGCTTCTAGTGCTACGTATGTACTCAAGCCTAGGTCTGGCTTATCCCTCATCAGAGCACCCCTTCCACAAACAGCATAATAATAATGATATAAAGCTGGAAATAAAATGCGAAAAGATAAAAGTAAAGTACAACAAGTATGTACAAACCCAAAAAGATAAACAAACAAGCGCTAGGATTGACTCGCATAGCAAACCATCACAATCCCCAGCAGAGTCGTCAGTTGTCGCTACTGCGAAAAAAGGTGTCGGCAAAGACAGAAGAGTCGCCACCTATCGTTGTTTATCCCAAATAAGGGAAAGGAAACGATCAGGAAAAACCTAGCGAAAAAGGATAAGACCAGTCATCACAACCAAATCTCGGGTTCGGGAGTCGGTTACGCAAGGGGAAGATATTAGCACCCCTCACGTTCGTTGTACTCAATAGGATCCACGCTTGCATTGTTTATATAAAAGGTTTGTTTATCTATCTAACTAAGAGGTCTGGGTCAAAAGAAGAAAAAGGAAAAAGGAAAAAAGGACTCGACAGAGCGTCGCTACTCTGGGCCTACGTATTCCCTTGTGCAATGGGAAAGTCAGAGTCAATGTAGTTCGACTAACTACGGGTGAAAGGGGAAAGGTTTCTCACCAAGACATCGCGTCTTGTGCCTACGTACTCTCAACTGGTATGAGAGATCATAGCAAACGTAGTTCGGGATAAAACGGAACACAGGTTTGTTCATCTGTTTTTTACCCGAGTAGGGTTAACAAACAGTTCTAGCAGTTTGGTGTATGCAGCTCGCTCGTTGGAGACTTACGCGTTACCATTTGCGGTAGAACTGAGAGTTAACAACACTCTTTTATCTGAAAAGATTTTCCTGATTAAAGGAGCCCCAAAGGGAAAAAAGAAGTTTGATGTTTGTGTTTTTCTTTTAGGAGAAGTGTCTTGAATGAATGTTTGTAATTCATACTGCACTAGTGACTATGACTTAGGAGCGAATGTGTTGCATATCGTCCTAAGGACATACTCTAACACTCTAGATAATTGAGGGGCAACCACCCAATCATCATTTCCTAAATAGCTTAAGGCTCATAACGTACAATACTCATTAACCTTTATTAGGTGTTTTATTGTTGTTTGAAGATGAGAAGAGAGAAAGGACACTACAGGGGGATTAGTAAAAACCCTATTACTATCATGCAAGATGGTCCTAAGGTTGAGTTTAGAGAGGGAATCTATCCTATTTGTTATCATGCAAAGGGTTAGAACCTAATGTCTATCATCACTATCCTTAAATAAGGAAGTGAGAGCCCTAAAGGAACATGTCAAAGGGAAACAAAAGAAAGCTATCAAGCATTACACAGATGAAATGTAAATGACTGGATGCATATGCAATGCAACAATACAAGAAAAAGGAGGACGCCTCAACCTTCAATGCAAACAAGGGATGCACAGAAAAAGCACACAAGCAAAGGGAGACAAACTTAACCTTTAAATGCAAGTAAGAGAAAACAGAAAGCTATCATATGTCTGGCTCTACCCTAATGCACAACATCACACAATCATGAAGATGAAAGGATGAACAAAATAGGGGGAACCAAAGTGAGAAACAGCTCACTAAGTTCAATGTGTAAACACACAGGAGTCCACAAAGGTTCAACTTCTTTATGGAATGCACTTGATTCCTCCATAGGAGGAATTAGGCTCTCACAAGAAGGATCCTAAGAGTATAGGACATATAGGAGGGAATGAAGAGAATGATGATGGGAATCAAAGTGAGAACCACAGGAATTCACTATGACACTCAACCAAGTTCATCATACAAGAATAACCCTCAAAGGATCTACCACTCATGGAATGCACAGAGTTCTTCCACAGGAGGAACTAGGATCTCATAAGAGGGATCCTTATGTCATAGGACAAAAGGAAGGAATAAGGAGAAGCACAATGTGAACCAAGGGAACCCACTATGTTCAATGTGTATCAACATAAAATTCCATCAAAGGTTCAACTTCTTTATGGAATGCACTTGATTCCCCCACAGGAGGAATTAGGCTCTCAAAAGAAGGATCCTAAGATTATAGGATTTGGAAAGAAGAGAAGCATAGTGAGAACCAAAGGAACCCACTATTTTCAATGTGTATCAACACAAGAGTCCATCAAAGGCTTAACTTCTTTATGGAATGCACTTGATTTCTCCACAGGAGGAATTAGGAACTTATAAGAAGGATCCTAAGATTGTAGGACTTAGGGAGAAAAAGGAGAATGATGATGGGAAGCAAAGTAAGATCCACAGGAGCTTACTATGGCACTCAACCAATCTCATCACATTCAAAGAGTCATCAATGGTTCAACTCCTTTACGGAATGCACTTGATTCCTCCACAGGAGAAATTAGGCACTCACAAGGAGGATCCAAATATCATAGGGCTTGGACTTAGAAGGAGAAAGAACCCTGTAAAGAAAGAAATCATTTAAAGGTATCTTAAGGAAAGACTAATGGAAAAGGTCCTAAAAGAAGCCTAAGTTAGGAACTAGTTAGGAACATGATTAAGGCTTGGAAATGCACATAAAAGTGCCTTAAGATGTATAGGATATGGACATGGAAGATTTGGATGCACAAAAATTGCAAAAAGATCACACAAAGTGCAAACTAGGTCAAAGGTATGGTTGGAACCACACAAGGATAGGTCAGAATGTAAAATCTACCAAAAATAGCAAAACGAACCTAAAAAATCTAAGAAAATTCCTAGGGGACCCCTCTGGTCCTAGGGACCAGGGGTCCAAAGATGGGGAAAAAATTCTCAGTCTAGGCATGTTAATGGAAAGCAAAATCAAGGGAACTCAATCGGCAGGATGCGAGAGAAAAGGGAGGTCTCAATCGTCAGGATGCGAGAGAAAAGGGAGGTCTCAATCGCCATTTCCCACGTGTCTAAACACTACAGCTCACAACACTCGACGGTTGCATAAAAGAAATGAAATAAAGACAATGTTACCGAACGGAGTGGTTCCGTTGACCCTTGACGTTTTGCGTGCAAGCTCCATTTTCATGCTTTTCTTCTTTGATCCTTGATTGTGATATTTTGAATCCAGCTTCCAAAAGAATAACAGTTCTAATAGAAAAAATATGTCTAAAAGAAATTACAAGGAAGTTGCATGTGAAATTCTATATAAAAATGTACTATCCTAAGGAACATAAAACTATAATTCCTAAAAGAAAATAACAAGAAAATGTATTTACATACAAAATACGATACAAAATATTAAAGTATTTACAAAGAAAAAATACAGCAGGGGGTATAGTATTCCAGCAGGGGTACAACCCAGAAATGTGGTGGGGCTAAAGGCCCACACAAGCCTCCAACAAAAAACGACGAACAATAAGCACAAAAGAAGAAGGCATTGAGGAATACACCATGGGCTTGGCCCATTACTCAGCAAAGGCAAGCAGACCCCATAGGGGTGTGATGACGAAATGGAGGGTGTAGGTCCCAAACGGAAGAGATTGGGCCAAAAAAAAGAAAGTTCATTGCCCGTCCACGCAGTACCCAAAGAGTCCATGTTTTTTCCTCATTTTGTCCAAAAACCCTAGACTTTCCCAACCTCAATTGTCGCCGCCCTCACCGTCTCAACTCGCTCCGTCCATCTCAACCTTCTCCAAAAACTTACACGACCTCGACCTGCTCGTGCTTCACCAACAACTTCATCTCCAATCTCGCGCTCACCTATTAAAAACAAGATCACAAAAACAACCAGCAAATAATACTCAAAAATTACTATGTTCAGTGATTGCAGTTCAATGACGGAAGTTGAAGAGAGAAGGACTTGTTGTTGTTGAGGATGACGAGAGCTGAAAATGGTGATGGATCGTGGTTTCTTAAGCTCGTGATGAAGATCTGAGGCTGCATGTTTAGGATCCGGAGATGATCGTTTGAAGATCCTTGAAGATTCTAGAATGTGCAATAACATGTAATGAATATATGCGAAGGTTTGATTGACATGGACGAGATCTGGAAACAAGATAAACGGATGAATGGTTTGAAGATCTTGATGGAGATCTCTAAAGATTCTTGGGAGAACGGATGAAGATCAACACGAACACGTTGGAGATTTCTTGAAGATTCTCGGTGAATATTGTTGATGATTTTCTGATGAAGGTTTTGATGAAGGCTTGAAACAAGGGTAAAGATTCTGGGAAGAATCATTGAAGAAGTTATGAACGAAGGTGATGAACATTTCTTGAAGATGATGAAGTTTGTATGAACTTCTAGAAGCTTCTTGAAGAATGGATGAACACTTGAAGGTCTGGAAAAATTATTGAAGAAGGTGTTACGAAGATGATGAACACAGATCTGTTGCATTGTTGACAGTCTGGTATTTTATGATGAGATTTTCTGGATTGTTTGCAGGTTGAAGATCATGGAGGTTTGTGAAGAAACTGGAAAACGGTTATGATAAACATGATGAGTGTTCTTGAAGATTCTTGGAGAAAATTGGGAAACAGTTGAAGGTGTGAAGAAGGTTCATGATGAAATCTGGAAAATTGATGGAGAATGCATCAGTTTTCCGGTGGGCGTTGAGGTTTACGGTGAGATTTTCCGGCGTGTTGGTGAGGTTTGATTTCGCCGGTGAATACTAGTTAGGGTTTGCATGTGAGACCAACTAGCAGGAGAGAGAGAATGGACGTGGCAACTATGTAGGTGGGTAGGTGGCGACTATGTGTGATAGATGGCAGCATTGTGGGGTATGTGTGGCATCCAACTGGAGAGAGAGAGTATTGAGTGCTTTATATAATGACACACGACATGGACTTGGACTGGGCCTGCGAAATTGGACTAATGGACCCAAAATCTGACTCAATGGACTTCAATTAATGATGATTAAAGCTGTAATGAAACTAATGGAAACGAAAATTGATTATGAATTTTGCTAAAGACTAAACCTGATTAACTAATTAACACAAAACTTATCTGTTGCGGTGAAAATTGGATATCAAGCTATTGAATTAACTTGAACCTTAATTCTTTTACAACCGAACTTTAATTTATCCAAAGGAAAGGTCTAAAGAAAGAAAGAACCTTTTGCGCGATGTAACAACAACGCTAAGAGATTCGGGGATCGGGGGTTGGTTATGCATAGGGTAGGTATCTCACATCCTAAACATCCGTAGTACCCTACGGGAACCTTTTGTTTGTTTACATGTTAAGTTTATTGGACATTTGATAAGGTTGGGAGTGGGTAAAGAGATAGGGTATGATAGATGAAGACCTAAGATTGTTTCTAAGTTTGCTCGCAAAGACGTTGCGTCTTCTGCCTACGTATCCTAACTAGGATAGAATCAGAGCAATCGTAGTTCACCTCACTAGGTTTGAAGAACGCTTGATTGTGATCAAGGTTCCATGGGGAACAAACATAACAATGTTTGTGTAGAGTTTAACAAAACTCTCTATGTCTATGTTGTAACACTCAAAGGGGGAAGTAAGTGATCATATCCATGATCCTTACACAGAGTTAACAACTCTATCCTAGGGTTCTAGTTGGTAAACACTCCTAGTGAGGGGGAAGGTTTTTTAGACTTAAGCAAAGTCAAGTGGCTTATGGGTTTTGTGAACTAGGGTTGAAGGATGACTTTGACAAAGCAAAAGGGGGAAAGTAGGCTATCCATGACACAAGGGTCAATGGAGAGACTTTTCCTTTGTGGGAAGAAAGGGGAGGCAACTTGGATGAGAACTAGAGAGTTCCATCCCTTGGGGAAAGATAACTTAACAAAGCATAAACATGATGAATATAAGGGATATGATTACAATCAAAGATGGACAAGCACATTACAAAGAGCAAGTAATTCAAGTGAGATGAATGGTTTCAACCAAGATATACAAACAATGTTACAGATGGCATATCTTAACAAAGATGAAGGCGTATTTTAACAAAGATTGAAAGTATGATCTTAACAAAGATTGAAAACATGATAAAGGTGACAACCATATTAAACAAATAACAATTTGAAAACTAATCATGTTATAGACTCAAAGTAGAACAAATATGACAACAGTGTGTATAGATAACAATCATACACAAATGAATAAATTAGTTTAAGGTCATAATTTTAGGAGGAGTTATGATGAAGGCCTACTTGACAAAGTAAAGATGGAGAAAGCACATGGTAACAACTAATAAGAGAGTGATATCCTATTATGGTAACAAACATAAATGGAAATAAATCTGACAAGATAAAAATAAACATGGTATGAAGGAAGTTCAAATCGAAACACACCGCAATGACCTAAGAGTGAATCTACTAACAAGCAGGAAAAAAGCATTGTACGAGCAAGAAATTATGATATTACAATCCCTTAAATAAAACTAGACATTTAAATGAAAAGGTTGCAAAAAGAACGGATTAAAACTAATAAACGACGAATAAATTATGGACATTTGAAATTTGATGGATTTCATAATAATACAATAAATAAACAAGAAAATAAAAAAAGAAGGGGCATGGGTGGGGATTGAACCCACGCCTTTGGGCTCACAAGCAATGACAAGCTAACCACTAGGACACAACACGCGCTTGTGTTAGGAGAATAGAAAGAATGAAGCAAATAGTTTATTAATGAAAATTGGAAAATAAAAACAAAAGGGTTCGACCTCCACCCGGATCGAACCCTGGTCATGCAGGTAGAGGGGCATAAGGCGCGCAAGGGTCTGCCACTGGGGTGGCTGTTAAATCCATTAATTGAGTGGAAACAAAAAAAATACATAGCTTATTTGGCTGAATTTCTGGGCAACTCAAGAACTTTCAACATGATTTGCAAAACAACTCCAACTTTCTCAAATCTCAACTGATTTTAACAAACCTTATATGCATCTTACCCAGAAAATCATGAGGAATCTGATGGTGATGTTAGTTTCCCAAGATTCTTAGTGAAATAAAAAATTCGAATGCTTATGCTTTGTGATCCATGTGATGCAAATTGGTAATCCAAACTCATCTCAGCCACTCTCATACTAAACCATAATTGTATACACTCTAAACACACCTTGCTGAATGAAGGTAAACCAAAGATTTAAATGAAAACTGTTTGTGGTGAAAAATGATCATCAAGTTGCAATCTCACACTTGGAAATGCATTTTGAGGGGGAAGATCCAAACAGAAAGTTTTAAATAGCAAATGGGAGTTGGAGCAAGTTGAAAATATGTTGTAGAAAGGGTCTCAACAGAAAATGTTACACAGAAACCAATAGAACAAAAATCAAGTGTGTGAGTTGTAGTTGAGTGCTATTGTGCTTGTGGTGTGAAGATCCAAATTTGATTCTATGCACCAACAGTCCAATGTGAGCCTTTTGACAACTCTCAAATATGAATTTAAACATGTCTAGGTAATAAGAATTGTCTTTTCAAGGCCCATGCTAAAATTGATCTCCAACTGTCTTGGATTCTTTGACAGCAAGCAAATATCCCAATAACTTCTACTATGTTCAAAGTATGATTATGGTGTTGGTGTCTTTAAGGTTTAAATACTTGAAACCACAAAATGTAACTGATGCAACCTCCCAAAAACTGTGTAGGGCTTTCAATCAGAATGTATGTAACTGTGATGTGCAGAAAATAATGCAAGAAACATGATTGAAAACTAACACTGCTCTAAATGCAAGCATCATTAATAACAGAAAGGCAAGATGCTGTTCAGCAATTGAAACAAACAAGGCAGACCAAAATGACACATCTAACCTAAACTCCAATCAGCCTACACACAAGTACTCTTAGGGTTATCCTGAGCCAGCAAGACTAACAACCTTGATCTTACTACAGCCTTCCAAGCATCAAAGTCCTCATACCAAACAGGTCTGCTGCAATTATTTCTCAAAGCAAAGAGACCTCCATGCTAGCAACCCTGCCTCACTCTAACAAGGTCAGTTCAAAGGTCTCATGTAACAGCCAGGATAAATGATGACCAGATTCTAGTAGGAATCAAATGCTGTCCCATTCTCTAACAAGACTTGGCCAGTAAGATGAATACTGAGGTGCCCTCCAAGAAACTCAAATCCTTACCTGCTATGACTGGCAACAAAGCCTCAAACCCTAAAAGCAGTCACCAAATTGTACAACAAGATGCACAACAAACCCTAGCATGAATGTGCCAACCCTATGGCAAAGATGAGAATCAAATTTAAAAGGTCTTCAACATGATAATGCTCATTCTGCCAATAAGTCTCTATCATCTAGCAACAACCTCTCAAACAAAACCACAATTGATCCACAATGATAATCTTGCCTCCAATTTCTAAAGACCAACCAATATCCTCCAAACAAATTAGTCATCAAACCCTTGCAAACATGTAAATCTTAAACACTCCAACACCTGTTAGCACTAATATCCAACACAACAGAAAACCACCAACTCTAAGTGCTTACAATGGAATAGAGCAGAAAAAAATGAAACACAGTGGCCTAATGGTAGGTTTGGAAACAATCCAACAGCAAACCAACACAAGTTGTTAACAGCCCTAGCTATGTCTGAACAGACCCTAAACACCAATAATAGTCCAGCTAAGAATGAGTCTCCCTAAAATAAAACCAAACCAAAAAAGTGAAATGTGGTGTAGTTGTTTTTTGAAGACAGTTTGACAGCTATGGTGTTCTTTTCAAAACAGTCTGTTGATGTGGCCAGCAATTGATCTTAAACAATGTTTTCTAAATTCATATGATGAAATGCAATAGCATGGTATAACATATAATGAAAATCTCAACAAGAAAAATCATGGCAAGCAGGATCACTACAAACAGAATGTGTGTGTGGGTGGTTCAAGAATTTTGAGGCCAATATGCTTTGATATGATAAATGTCATACAGGAGCTCTTAGTGGAACAAAACCAGACTGATATGCTAACTAGTGTCAAAAGATCATGACTGAGTTCTAAGTAAAACTAGATTCCAAGAATTTCACCACAGTCAAAAAGACTTCACAGTAGGATAACATCCACTTTGTACTGCATCAAAACAGGTGGCCTACAAGGTTGGCTCTATTGCAGGTTTGAGTATCCTTGGTATGGGAAAGGGTTTAGGCCAGCAAAGTAAATTCATGTTTGATCTCCAGCTTCTAGGTTCTTTTTACTAACCACAAAATACTGAGCAAACTGAGATTACAGCAAGCACATCCTAGGTATAAAACAAATTGATTCCTTGGCTGCTCACTAGACCACAGTTGGTATAGGTTTCAATCAGTAGCAGACCTAGCCCTCATGTTATAGGCAAGTTGTACAACATCACACAGTGGACAGATACTTCAAATATGAGTTGGTAAGCTATGGAACCACAAAATCAAGCAACACACTTTGAGCATGATAATACTCCACAGTCCTATGTTTCTAACAGCATTCACACATAACATGAAATCAATAAAAAAACATCTTGCTCACAAGCTTTGAGGCAGCATCACAGTTGAATTAACACCTTAATATGACAAAAACAAATTGAACCACCTAGGCTAATACTGATGAGAAATCTCCACTATTCCTAACAGCAAATAATCATGAAAAGTAATAAAGTGTTCATAACTCAAATTCCATCAAAAATACTCAAGAATGCTAAATCATGAAATATGATGCTAAAGTCAACAAAGAGCAATTACATACCTTTTATAGATCCTTAGGAGCAGGTTATATCAATTGAGAAAACCAGAGATTGCTTGCTCCAATTTGGATTCCTTTGAGATTTCTTCCACTTTAAGCCACAACACACTTTCAATGCCAAATGGGGATATGTGAGTTTCCAGTGATTAGTGAGTGTTTGAACAGTTGAAGAATGTTGTTTATGAGGTGTAAGGGGGATCAAAACTTCAAGAACATGTTTAGAACAAGATTTGGTGGTTTTTGGTAGCTTTGGTCAAAGTATGGTGGAATGAGAGTTGACTTTTTGATTTTTTGAGGTTCTTGATGTTTTAGTGAGTCATACACCTTCTATATGTCATTTAGAAGATGTGTGGATGGTTGTGAGAGTGTTGGTAATGCTAGAAATGAAACTGGCATGAAAGTTGTAAAATGCCCATTTTTGGTGTTTTTGAGATTTTCTTCACTTACAAGCAAGAAGAGAATGAGAAGGAGAGCTGTAATATGTTGATGTTATGAGAAGCTCTGGTGTGTAAAACAAGTGAGGGTGAGGCCTCTACTTATAGTAGAGATGAGGGTGAGGGCAGCTTGGTAACTTCCATTTTTGGAGGGAGTTTCATGAAGTTTCTTGCAAAATCTTGCCAAGATCTTCTTCCATCAGCTCCATGGCTCAAGAAAGATCAGAAACATCAAGTGGAGATGTCCATGAAATGACTGAGGTGAGCTTAGAGGGTAGGATTGTACAGCTGCAGCAGTTGGAGATGGAAAGTTTCTCTCTCATTCTTACACATTTCAATATTTTAATCCATAAATCACAACTTGCATCTCTCTCTCTCCAACCTCTCTTTTTCTGTCATTTCCTTCCTCTACACATCTGAATATCATAATGTATCATGATCCAAGGGTGGAGAGTGGTTAGAGATGAAAAATTCTGATTTTGAGAAGTTGGACCAAGTGGATTTCAAGTGTGACAGGCCCAACTTCAATGCATCATAACTTCCTGCTCACAAATCCTTTTGAGGAGTTCTTGCACTTTTTAGAAAGCCCTTGTGTAGCTCTACAACTTTCATGTTTTAGGAATTTCCAAATTCTTGATGGAACTAGGTTGAAAAACCCCTTAAAGTTAGCAAAAAACAAGTTTTGATGCAGCCAGATTTTGAAAAAATCCACTAAGTGTTTTGTACTAAAAAATGATTTTGATGATAACTCCAATTCCATGCATTTTCTGAGAGTGGACTAGTATAGGACTTTTGTAGGACTTGTTAAGAGATTTCCGACGAGCTTTGAACCACCTCGTTCGGGTGTGTGGTTAGGGAGTTAGGGTTTAGCCCCTTTCGAAACCCTAATTTCCCGATTTTTCGATTACTCTCACGTCTTTGATCCGATGATCATGAAAATTTATATGTAGGTCCCTCATGACATAAGGAACAACTTTTCTTCACCACTTGAAGTCCAATTCCTAAAACCCGAGGGGGTTGACTTTTCGGTCAACCGTACGATCGATCGGCGATTACCGAACTGTCTGTTCATGTTTCGGAGCTTCCAAGACTTTGAAACTCTTTGAGGGGACTTCACTAAGCCATATGAACTTTTTAAACCATACTTTTATCCTTGAATTATTTCCCAAATCTAAAGTCAAACTACAATCGACTTTTTCAACCCGAAAAACCCTAATTGGGTGCCTTGAACTGCACTGCACCCCATCTGTGGGTGATTGCTTCAAATTGAACTCACACATGGCCCAATATGGTATTATTGATCTTATTTCATAAATTATTCAACCCAAAACATTGATTGCCCAATCCTCGAACCTTCGATTTTATCAGTGCGGAGCCCCGTTTCATTTGTGTCTTGACAAAACACACTTCGAAACTTGTTAAGGTTAGATAAATAAATCCATATGATATGAAGAGGATATAAGGGGTCAAAATTTGGGGTGCAACAGATGCACCTATTTAAATATCTTCACTAGATGGTAATGAGAGATGACAATCCTCATGAAATCGTGGTGAAAGGTATTTAAATATAGCAAACCAGAAATTTTGTCCCTTAGATCCGATGGTATGCAAAAGGACAAATGTGAATATGCCATGAATCTAAATGATGTCATATGATGCTTGAATGCAAGACAGATGCAAACACACGAACAAATACGAAAGAACGGCAAAACAACGAGCAACCACTCACGGGAACCCAACACACTGAGGAAAGATTCAAGACCAAGTAAGCAAGGTAGTTCAAACATGACTAAGGATGCTTGTTCAAGGAAATCTTTCATGCATGGGACACAAATTTCACCCGGGAAGACACACCTTCATTGGGGAAAGGAGATACGAACCTCACTGGGGATAACCAGATGAGGAAGTCCACCGGGGAAGATAACAATTCTTCAATGGGGAAACGAAAGAAAAGAGGCGCAAACCTCACTGGGGAAGGGACCCACTGAGGGAAACTTTGCCGGGGAATAAATCCGCTGGGGAAGCACAGCTTCAACAGGGAAAAGACAGAACAGAGACACGAGTCTCACTGGGGATAACCAGATGAGAAATTTCGTATAACGAAGAGTTCAAACGGGATCTTCAAGAAAAAGGTTAGAACCGAGGAAAAGCAAAAGCTTCAACCGGGGAAACTGGTGACGACCAGAACAAACAGACAGTTTCCAATAGTGCTAGTTACCACTAGACTTACTGGGCAGGATGGTGATGACCAATCCAAAGTTCGGTTTCCAAAACGTGCTAAATATTACTAGATTTCCTGGGGACGTGGTGACAACCAAGTCGAAGTTCTAATTTCAATTGGGAATTTCCAAACAATATTGGTAAAACACAGGACTTCGGTTGGGGAATTTGGTAACAACCGACTAATAACGATCAGTTTTCAAGCAATGCCAGTGACTACTGGACTTAGGGGAGACTGGTGATGACCAAATCAGGATATACCAATAACAATTGGTTCTGGACAATGCTAGTAACTACTAGACTTAACTGGAGAAATTGGTAACGACCGAGTCCCAAGAGACCAATGACCATTAGATTTTCACAGAGTTTGGTAACGACCAGACCAAAGTGGTGATAACAATCTGATTTAAGCGATGCCAATAATCATTGGACTTATGGTAACTGGTGACGACCAAATCCAGGGGTATACCAATAACAACTGGTACTGGATACTGCTAGCGAAAACTAGATTTTCCAAGCAATGCTAGTGACCACTAGACTTAAAAAAAGATTAGTAATAACCGAATCAAGAGGTATCAATAACAATTGGATCTGAAGGTAATACTAGTAACCACTAGATTCAAACAGACTGGTAATAACCAAATCAAACAGGTACCAATAACTATTGGATTCCAGGAGATGCCAATAATTATTGGACTTTTTAGGGAATTTTGGTGACGACCAACTTAAGTACCAATGACCATTGGTTTTAGAAGGCAATACTAGTAACCACTAGATTTTTTAGCAAAGATTGGTGAAAACCGAATCAAAAGGAGTCCAATGACGATTGGTTGGCTTTATAACAGAATTAGTGACGACTGGGTTTGGAAAATTGTTGGTGACGACCAAACTACTGTACCAAACGTAGTTAGTTCTGAATACGTGCTAGTGACCACTAGTCTTTCAAAGTTTGTTAGTGATAACCAAATCGAAGGTGAAAGTTGGTAATAACCCCCTGTTTGTATAAATTAAACATTGCTAGTCACCACTAACTTCCCAGAGCAAAATAAGGAATCCCCAGGATGTCAACTCTAAAACGAACTTGTAACAACAAAACAAAGATAAAGGTAACGACCAAAGGATCTCGACGGTGGGAATGCAAACAAATACGTATGCTGGCATGATGCTGTATGCAAGACGCAGAACGACTCGTAGGGACAGAGGAAAACCAAATAAAGAGGGAACTCGTCACGCTGAGCCTCGAAATGCCTCAAGTCAGACGACACTTCCTTCTTTGGTGCAGATAACGATCTTTTCTCAGTAATATCCCCGTAATCTTGCAAGGAAGAAGTATTAGCTTAATAGCTAGAACTACTATCGGACGCATCTATCTCGGTCAAAGGTAACAGCGATTTCCACAACTTCAAGAACTGTGTAATATTATTATATTACCTTTAGAACTTTTCAATCATTTTGTCAAATTGTGCTTTCTCCTTTTTTCTTTTTAAAACAAGACTTAGGTTTTTCAAAACACTTTGCTTTCATAAAAATTCTTATTAATAAATAAGTGAAATTGCATAACAAAAATAGCAGATCATAACAATGATTTGGCCAAAAAAGAACTGATTTTATTGATAGACAAGAACTTTACAAAAGGCAAAGCCTTGGGGATTTTAAAAGTTTTGAAAAATGGCAACAGAAAAGATTACAGAATCCCATAATAATTTGGTCCTTCCGACTGCCAGTTCACTTGCTTTGCTGCTTCTGACGAGAACAACAAGCTTTGACCTTTCTTCTAATACTCTGCACAGGAGTCTGCCCCAGCGTCCGTCATCTTTCAAACATTGGGTTTTTCTTGCCGAGGCACTGAAATCCTCTTTCTATGTATTTCATTTTCAGGCGTAGTATTTTCTTACTGCGTCTGAATTGATGGGATACTTGAGTGGTTCGCCATCCATGGTTTCGAGAATCAGAGATCCTCCGGAGAAAACAGTCTTCACAACGAAAGGGCCGTCGTAGTTGGGCATCCACTTGCCACGCATGTCTTTTTGTGTAGGTAGGATTTTTCTAAGCACCAGCTCTCCTTCCCTATACTCTTTAGGACGAACCTTCTTATTGAATGTCCGGGACATCCTTTGTTGATAAATTTGACTGTGACACATGGCCGTCATTCTTTTCTCGTCGATGAGATTCAACGAATCGAATCTTTCTTTTATCCACTCGTCTTCATCCAACTCTGCTTCCGTCAAGATCTTCAAGGAAGGTATTTTGACTTCAATGGGTAGCACCGCGTCCATCCCGTACACTAAGGAAAAGGGAGTTGCCCCTGTCGAAGTGCGTACTGATGTTCGGTAGCCGTGCAAAGAAAATGGTAACATCTCATGCCAATCTTTGTAAGTTACGACCATTTTTTGTATTATCTTTTTGATGTTTTTGTTTGCAGCTTCAACTGCACCATTCATCTTAGGTCTGTAAGGGGACGAGTTGTGATGTTTGATCTTAAAATCGTTACAAAGTTCCTTCATTGTTTTGTTGTTCAGATTCGAACCGTTGTCAGTGATGATCTGGTTAGGGATACCATATCGGCAGACAATCTCTTTTTTAATGAAGCGTGCGACCACTTGTTTCGTCACATTTGCATATGACGCTGCTTCTACCCATTTGGTGAAATAATCGATTGCGACAAGGATGAAGCGATGGCCATTAGAAGCTTTCGGCTTTATTGCCCCAATCATATCTATGCCCCACATTGCAAAAGGCCAAGGTGACGTCATCACATTGAGAGGATGTGGAGGGACATGCATTTTATCAGCATAAATTTGACATTTATGGCACTTTCGAGCGAAGAGTATGCAATCCGTCTCCAAAGTTAACCAGAAGTAACCCGCTCTTAAGATTTTCTTAGCCATGGTGTGGCCATTTGCATGGGTGCCGAAGGTACCTTCGTGTACTTCGGTCGTTATGAGATTCGCCTCATTTTCATCGACGCATCGGAGTAAGACCATATCATGGTTTCTTTTGTACAAGATGCCATTGCTGATGAAGAATTTAGATGACAACCTCCGTATCGCTCTTCTGTCAATTGTGGACGCGTTAGCGGGATACTCTTGGTTTTGAAGGAAATTCTTGATATCATGAAACCATGGCTTCTCCCCAAATTCTTCGTCTATTGTCATGACGTATGCGGGTACTGTCCTTCTTTCAATGCGAATCAGAGGTGCCTCGTTGACAAACTGGACTTTCCACATGGATGCCATCATGGCCAACGTATCGGCAATGTGATTTTCTGCCCTTGGTACGTGCTTGAAGGTAATTTCATCAAAATACTCAGCCATCTCTAGGATGTGGGTCTTATAAGGAATCAATTTTTCATCCCTGGTTTCCCATTCTTCTTTGAGTTGGTATATCACCAAAGCAGAATCACCAATTACTTCCAAGATTTTGATATGGAGGTCAATGGCAGCCTCCAATCCTAGGATGCAGGCTTCATACTCCGCTATGTTGTTTGTATAGGAGAAACAAAGTCGGGTTGTGACCGCAGTGTACCCTCCAGTTGGATTTTTCAGGACAGCTCCGATGCCATGTCCATTTTTGTTTGACGCTCCGTCGAACATCATCTCCCAACGAGATCCCGGCTCGGGACCTTCCTCTGGACCAGGCTCTGGTTTCGTGCGCTGAATATACATCACATCTTCATCAGGAAAATCGAACTTGAGCGGTTGATAATCCTCCATAGGATGCTCTGCAAGGTGTTCTGACAAGATGCTCCCTTTGATGGATTTTTGAGCAACATAATGGATATCATACTCTGATAGAAGCATATGCCATCGGGCTAATCTTCCTGTCTGAGCTGGCTTCTCAAAGATGTATTTGATGGGGTCCATCTTAGAAATCAGCATCGTAGTGTGGCAAATCATGTACTGCCTCAGACGTTTAGCAGCCCATGCCAACGCACAACAAGCTTTTTCCAGGGGGGAGTAACGGCTCTCGCAATCAGTGAACTTCTTGCTTAGATAATAGATTGCATGTTCTTTCTTCCCTGACTCATCAGTCTGGCCCAAGACACAGCCCATCGAACTTTCTAACACGGTCATATACATGAACAAAGGCCTTCCAGGTACCGGAGGAATCAGCACTGGAGGTTCTTGCAAATACTGCTTGATTTTATCGAACGCCGCCTGGCAGTTTTCATTCCATACCACCGTTTGATCCTTTCGTAACAACTTGAAGATCGGTGTGCAGGTAGGAGTCAGATTGGAGATGAACCTGGAGATGTAATTCAAACGTCCAAGGAAGCCTCTAACTTGTTTCTCAGTTTTGGGAGCAGGCATTTCCTGGATTGCTTTAACCTTGTCAGGGTCTACTTCAATTCCTCGCTGACTAACGATGAAACCAAGTAACTTGCCTGAGCGAACCCCG
Source organism: Lathyrus sativus (assembly GCA_963859935.3). Lineage (NCBI taxonomy): Eukaryota > Viridiplantae > Streptophyta > Magnoliopsida > Fabales > Fabaceae > Lathyrus > Lathyrus sativus. The sequence continues at coordinate 358,820,438 of OZ012741.1, forward strand.
AAGGTGCATTTGGCTGGATTTAGTATTAATTGATACTTTCAGAGTCTTTCAAATAGCTTCAGTAGATGATCCAAGTGGTCTTCTTCACTTTGGGATTTTGCAATCATATCATCCACGTACACCTCGATTTCTTTGTGCATCATATCATGAAAGAGTGTGACCATAGCTCTCTGATACGTTGCCCCTGCGTTCTTCAAACCAAAAGGCATTACCTTATAACAATAGGTGCCCCATGGTGTGATGAAAGTTGTTTTCTCCATGTCCTTTGGATCCATTTTTATCTGGTTATAACCCGAAAATCCATCCATGAACGAGAACACTGCAAAGCTTGTCGTGTTATCCACCAAAGTGTCAATATGTGGTAACGGAAAATCATCCTTTGGACTTGCTTTATTTAGATCCCTATAGTCGACGCACATCCTGACCTTGCCATCCTTCTTCGGGACCGGTACAATGTTGGCCACCCATTCTGGATACTTGGATACTGCTAGAAAGCCAGCATTTATTTGCTTTTTGACCTCATCTCGGATTTTAAGTGCCATGTCTGGTCTCGACATGCGAAGCTTTTGTTTGACCGGAGGACATTCTGGTTTCAGGGGGAGCTTGTGCATGACAATGTCAGTATCCAACCCTGGCATATCTTGGTAGGACCAAGCAAATATGTCAACAAAATCTCTGAGGATTGTTATCAGCTTGTCTTTGATTTCTGGCCTTAATGACGCCCCGATCTTGACTTCTCTTTTGTCCTCCTTTGACCCCAAGTTGATGACTTCCGTCTGCTCTTTATGGGGTTGGATATAATCATCTTCGTACTCAGCCATTCTCTTTAACTCTTCTGGGACTTCTAACTCTTCTTCGTTCTCTTCTTCAGCTTGAAAGACAAATGAACCACTAGTAGAAGGAATCGAATGATCATAGGATTCTGTGGTTGATGGGGGTATTCTGCATGTTTTATTTAGGAACAATCAGGCACTCACACACAGACATGCAGATGAAGGGTGGTTCTTAATATTATTTTTTTTTAAAGAGATTGCCATTTTTCCAAAAAGAGTGAAAGTGATGCGCAAACAAATAACAAGAGTTTTAACAAAAACACTTTTTCATTAATGACTTTCAATTTTCGCAAAGTGGCCCAATACAAAATAATTCGCAGGTCTTGGGCAAGACCAGGAAATTTTTTGAAAGAAAGACACAAAGCTAACAGGCAGAATGAATTACTCTAAAGGTAAAAAGATGGGAACTTCCACAGCCTCCCAATTGCGCAATGCTCCTCCTCCTCTAGTTATTAGATGGTCCAGATTATCGTCCTCATCTTCAGCAATAATAGCATTGACCTGCACACCGCCGCTGGTGAATATCTCTTTTAAGGACTTCTTCTTCATGGTGCTTTCTTCTGGCTCGCCTCCCGGAGTTGGTTTGTAACCCAACCCTTGTCGATCATTCTTGGCCCGAGCATTGACTTCGATGACCTCTCCCCATCCCAGTGGGACTCCAGCTTTCAGTGCTGCCTTAATACTTTGAGCAGAGGTAAATAATGGCCCTTGGGTTATGTCTGATTCATCTACTAGAACAGCGTGAGCTATTTCTAGTGCTTGGAAGGCTGTCTCGAGAGAGTCTTCATCAGCCTCAATATACCGGAAAGATGACAAGTTGCTTATCATCAAGTCCTCTTCTCCATGGACAATGACTAGCTGGTCATTTACAACAAACTTCATTTTTTGGTGAAGCGTGAAAGTGACAGCGCCAGCTGTATGAATCCAGGGTCTTCCCAATAAGCAGCTGTAAACCGGATTTATGTCCATCACTTGGAAGGTGACTTCAAAGATTTGTGGCCTAATTAGAATAGGAAGATCAACTTCTCCTATCACGGTTCTCCTAGATCCGTCGAATGCCTTGACTATAAGAGAGGTTGGTCTCATGGTAGCGCATTGATATGCCAGCTTGGCCAAAGTCCTTTTAGGCATTACATTGAGTGTTGACCCAGTATCAACAAGAATTCGGGACATTGTATCCTCTTCACACTTGACTGATACATGCAAGGCACGATTGTGCTTACGCTTCTCAGCCGTCAGGTCATTATCGTCAAAGCTTAAAGTGTTACAGGCAGTGATATTTGCTATAACGGAGTCAAACTGCCCCACTGTAATATCTTTAGTGACGTGGGCCTGTGTCAGGATTTTGAGCAATGCCTGGCGGTGTGCTGGAGAACTTAAGATCAAATCCATGACCGAGATCTTGGAGGGTGTTTGATTCAATTGGTCTACCACCCTATAATCGCTTCGTCGAATGATTCTCAAGAATTCTTCTTCATCGTTCTTGAGACTTTCTTTTCCTTTAACTAAAGGTTCTTTGGCGGTGGTCATCTCCAGAACAGGCTTTTGAGGAACAGGCGTCTTTTGAACAGAAACCGCTGGTGGAGGAGCCTCATTATATGTTCGAGTTTGATAGATACGACCACTCCAGGTCATTTTGCTTCCACCGGCAATGTTGGCCACACTTACCGGTTTCTTTTCTTTGAAAATCCCTTCACACCATGAATAGTCTTGTTTTGGTGTCACGGCTCTTGGGCGAGGCTGGAATCCTCCTCTTGGCTCAAACCTAGTATGTCCCCTCCCGAATTTCGGGGGTGCGTCATCACGAAATACTGGCCGAATATTCTTGTAGTTCTTGTTACTATTATCATCTCTGAACACGACTCCTTTGTTGGATTCTCCTGGTATGTTAAACACAGGCTCGATGACTGCCACATCTTCTTCCTTTTTCCGGTGGGTAATTTCTATCATTCCCTGTTCAATCATAGCTCGAATATCCTTTTTCACCGCGTCATAACCCTCAGGATTCAGCATACATTCTTTGCAATCCTCGTGAGATGTCTTGAGTGACCACGCCTGAGCGAGGTGTTTGTGCAGGTCTGCTAATGGCACTTTGATCTCACCAACAGTAGTAACTTTCTTGTCTTCTGACCCCTCCCCTTCTTCAGTAATGGCATTGACTCCACCATGATTGGGAAGAGGGTTGCTCTTAAGATTGGGCGGATTGTCTTCGAAGGACAGAATTCCTTTTTCAACAAGTTCACGAACTAGGTGCTGAAGGGAGAAGCATCCTTCGAGATTGTGGCCTGGAGCATTCTCATGAAATAGGCAGCGGGCATTTGCATCGTAATAGAACGGAAGTGGATTAGGTGGAGCACCTAATTTTCTTGTTTTGACCAATCCTCTTTCTATTAACATGGGAAATAGGTCGGTGTAACTCATTGGAATAGGCTGTATCTTTGGCCTATTGGCTTGATAACTTGCCTTCGGGGCCCTGTTCTGAGGTTGTTGACCCTGCGGCTGCTGGTATTGCTGTTGATTATTGGTGCGATACTGTTGCTGACTGCTAGGCTGATACTGGTGTTGATTGTTGAATGCCCAGGTTGGGGACCCTGCTGTGAAGAAGGTTGAAAAATCGGGGTCACTGCTGCTATATATGATGGTTGGTACTGTTGGTGGAGGCTTCGAGAGCTTTGTACTTTCTTTCCATATGTGATTGCGCTCACCTTTCCTTCTTTCTTTTTGTGGAACGTGCTGATTGGCTTCTTTGCCGTGCTGGCGCTTGAGGTAACATTTGGAGTAGTCACTTTTCCGCTCTTCAAACCTGCTTCCACCTTGACCCCTACTGCCACAATATCGGAGAAATTTGTTGTAACGCTGCTGATCAAACGTTTGTAGAATTCTGGTCGAACTGTATCCACAAACCAGTCTGCCAACTCCTTCTCAGTAAGAGGAGGCTCTACTTGTGCTGCAGTTCTGCGCCATCTCTGCGCATACTCTTTGAAGGTTTCGGTATTTTTCTGCGTCATGCTGAGAAGCTGACGGCGGTCGGGAGCTAGGTCCATGTTGTACTTGTACTGTTGAATAAAAGCATCTGAAAGGTCTTGGAAACTGTGAATCTTAGCTTGATCTAAACCGAGATACCACTTGGCCGAAACCCCTTTTAGACTATCTTGGAAACAGTGTACTAACAGTTTATCATTTTCAATATGCGGAGCCATCCGCCTACAATACATGATTAAGTGCTCTTTAGGACAAGCGGTCCCTTCATATTTGTCGAAGATTGGCGTTTAAAATTTCTGAGGGAACACTAATCCAGATACCAAACATAGATCCTTGGCATCAGATCCAAAGACATGATTTCCTTCAATGGCCCTCATCCTTTTGGCCATGATGTCCATCTCTACCCTTAACTTTTCGTGTTTTTCGTCCTCAGCTTCGGATCCATCGGGTATATCAAAGATTGGCTGTTGATTGGCGAAGACTGGACGTACTGTGGTGGGTCCACCTGCTGGAGTAAAAATGGGGTTTCTGATTGTTGAGTCGAACAACGGATTAAGACCTGAAGACTGCATGTTGTTGAAAGGTGGCACAAAATCCCGGGACATGCCATAGGGAAACTCCGCTGAAGTAACAGGTGTCGTTGTGACATTGGCTGCTGCTGTGGCAACTTCGGAGATCACTGTAGGTTGTGTATCCATTTTCTCTTTGATCACGTTGAGGGCTTCCAAGATCTGGTTGACGTCCCCTTTGATCCCTTCAATGTCATTATCCATTCGATCGAACCTTTGGTCGTTATCTGCCATCTTCTTTTGAGCTTGGGACCGTGTGTTGTATCTGTGGGTACTCAGCGTGACTCTTTATCTCCTCTTTCTGGACAAGAACAAAAGATGAGCTGCGGAACCCCAAATGCAGGATTGATGTAGAATGATATGCAAATGCGGATGCATAAACCATTCAAGGAAACTCAAAATTTTCGTTTACAAACAAAAAGTTAGACCAACACGTAACGACATGCTTAAAAAGCGTTTTTCATTTGATAACCGGAAATCTATTACAGTAGAGTGGCCTTCACTAAAAAGCAAGACTTTTCTTACAATGAAATTTAAATGCAACAAGCAGGATATCAATCCTTTTTTAGGGAAAGCAGGGAAATGGCGAAACAAAGATTAATCTAACAAGACGACCCTTCTCCTTCTTGGACCCTGACATGAACTTGATCTTGGCGGATAATCTCCCACAGGTCTTCGTTTTCTCTTTGCGCTTTAACCAAAGCGTATTTCAGCTCTTCTCTAGTCGCGGGGACCTCAGGTTCCATAGTTATCTCATAGTCGTGAGTGTAGAACATGATTAAGGCAATTTCCTTTGACCATATCAGGTACCCCCTGGTGGTTAAACAACTCGAATTCTCCATTGGGGTTGGGCCCATGAGGTGTGGATCTCTTTGAGCATATTGAGCATCTTCTTCTAGTTCTTGGTTGCGACCTGTCTCACAGAAGCGAGGCCTCAACAGTTCTGGTTCAGGCTCGGGCCCGGTGGGATACCCATGTTGACGCCGAGCGAGAATAGGATTATAAGTGATCACCCCTTCTATCCCAATGAGAGGCACATTGGGGAAGTCTCCGTAGCTGGAAATCATGACCTGGTCACCGATGCTAGTGTCATACCAGGTGATATCATGGTGTCTGAGAGTGACAAGTTTAGAAACCCAAGCGCTTTTGGTGGGAAGCCTCCAAAGGATGTGGGTCCTCGGCAGATGAGAAGTAAACCATCGGTCGAGCAGTGCAAGACAACATGAGAATCGCCCACAATCATACAAGGCAAAACGGTGGATGACTACATAAGTATCAGCCAGTATTGTGTTGACCGGATTTTTGAGGATGAAGAGGCGGACTGCTTCTTCGCTGATGAAGTCGTAACTACTTGGGAACAGATACAGTCCATATATTAGTAGTGCCAAAATTTCCTCAAAAATGCCCAGGTTTCTGCTTTCATAGTGATACTCGACCATTTCCATTAGAGGCCCGACATCCATTCCATACCACCCTCCTTTCGCCCTCATTGGTGGTAAGTCTTCCAGCTTGATATGCAGGGCTTTAGCTAAGTCCTTTTTCTTTGGCTTTCCATAAGGGAGCGTAAAAGTCCATGGGATCTTCAAGTAAGCATTATACTCTTCGAGGGTCGGGAGTAACTGAAAATCGGGAAACACAAAGCAGTGGTAAGTTGTATGATAGAATTCTACCAAGGCTTGCAACATGGGTTCATTGATCGGAGCGCTTATTAATGGCAATAGGTCCCCATATTTGGCTATGAAAGCAGCAGGATTTCGGACAAGTCTGGTTAACATTCTTAGACGGCCCAATCTCAGATCCGGGACTCGAAGCATGTCTCTTCTTACCATGTTGTTGCCTGCAAAGCAAAAAAGTTGAATTTCCTTGAATGGTTAGAAGATGTGTGAATGCAAATGCACATGATTGTCATGGAACTCAGATATTTTCGAACATCAGAAATCGTCATTTCATTAATAAACAAAACGGATTACAGAACATCATTTCCTCTTACAAGAGTTTTAACTAAACAACTTGGTGCAACCTATCAAGGTTCTCCTAGCAGCCTGAGGTTGAGCTTCTCGATCTTTCTTTCCATCTGAGTCTTCTCAATGATGAGTCTGTCCACAATTATCTTCCATGGATTAGACTGAGGCTCATAAGGTTCCTCTAGTGCTTTCCTCTTCTTACAAGAGAGGATTTCTTCATCTTTCAACTGGAGTTGTCTCCGGAGCTCCGCATTTTCTTCAATGACTATCTGATACTTGTGCTTCCAAGCTTCTTCAGTTTGTTGTGCTTTGACCAAGGCAATTTTCAACTTTTCTTCCTCAGACATGAAGACCAACAGACGTTCTTCCTTCAAGTCCATAGGCTCTTGTTTAGGATACGGCATCCGTAGTGTGACGGCTCTTTTCCGAACCCATTGGAGGTAAGGTTCCAAAGAAACGCAGTTGAGTCTTCCAAGATCTTTCTTTCCTTTTTTATGTAGATGCTTCCAAGCTTCTAGAATTTTCTCTTTTAATCCTTGACTATCTTCCCCTTCTTTGAAGAAGATGCTTTCTACTTGAACGCTTTTGGGTTTGTCCTTTAGAGGGTATCCCAATTGTCGGCGGGCGAGTATCGGACTGTAGCTGATCCCTCCATTAATGTTGAGAAGAGGCACGTTGCTAAATTCCCTACAACTGTCAATAATCATTGTCCCATCATAATCACGACTATACCAATCAATATCGGAATGGGTAAGAGCCATGATCTTTTGTGACCACCATCCTTTATTTGGATCCCAAAAAGCGTTGGCTTTGGGTAAGTGTGAAGTGAACCATTTGTACAATAAAGGAGCACAACAAGTGATCATTCCTCCATTATGGAAGTTCCTCAGATGAATAGAATGGTACGTGTCTGCTAACAAGGTAGGCACAGGATTCTTCTTCAAGAAAATTTTGATGGCATTGAGGTCCACAAAATTCTCAAAGCTTGGAAACAAGAATATACCATAGATGAGTAAGGCAAGGATAGCCTCGAATGCATCCATGCTTAAATGATCTGCGTAATATTGAGCTTTCTCAACCAAGAATTCTGCTTTTAACCCAAAGATTACCCCTTTTGTAATCAGATTCTTTTTTATATCATCCACTCCCAAACGCGTAGCTTTGGCGATATCTTGCTCTTTGGGGTCCTTCTCTACAATCGGAAAAGGAGAATCTTCAAGAATAGGAAACCCAATTAACTGAGAATACTCTTCTAGGGTGGGTACTAGCTGATAATCAGGGAATGTGAAGCAGTGGTAGAGCGGGTCATAAAACTTGAGGAGAGTAGAAAGGAGTCCACTATCCATCTTTATCTTCAAGAGTAGCAACAGCTTCCCATATCGGCTTTGAAATCCCTCTGAATCTGTCACTAAGGTGCTCAACCTTTTCAAATCATCTAGGTTAAAACCCTTGTAAGTGTACTTCAAAGTTTTCTTTCTTTCACTGTTCATGACGACCTATGATGTTTACAAACAACAAAGTCTGAGTTCCATGAAACCAGATGATGATATGATGACATGATGATATGAATGCATAAAACACAAACAAGATACATATGCACACAACACAGGTTTAGGGTTAAGGACAAGCATGAGTTCAAGGGTCTACCCATCCCCAAAGATTGTACTATGGATTGATTGTATCTGCCGAACGGGTTCTACAAAGTTCCCAGAGTCATCAACCCATCTTTCGGATATTATCGACTTCCCAAATTACTTGGTAATTGATAATATTCTCAAGAGAATCTCGTCTGAGTGTAGTATCGCGTATCAACTACTTCGGAAACACTTCCTTATAGTCATCGCACTACGTCCTAATAAGGCCAAAGTGGGGTAGAATGTATTCTAAAAGTCCACAGTGTCATAGGCTCCTTTGTTGAAACTAGCATTGTTTTCACGAATACTCGATCAAAAATACTAAAACTTTCAAGAGGGCCTACACTGAGCGGTGGTTTCTCAAGTTAGCTTGGTCGGGAATCAACTCCCTATAAGCCTTCTTGAATATACCACCATCCTATCATAAGTGCACTCAAGTATGGGTATAGTACTGTCTCACCACTCAAAGCACCCAATACCAAACATACAAACAAATATATTGACAAATATACATGTTAAGAAAATATTCACAAATAGCATATAATTAAACAAAATAGGCTAAACCCTCAAGTTTTAAGCAAGATATCCCCAGTGAGGTCGCCATTTCTGTTGCGGTGAAAATTGGATATCAAGCTATTGAATTAACTTGAACCTTAATTCTTTTACAACCGAACTTTAATTTATCCAAAGGAAAGGTCTAAAGAAAGAAAGAACCTTTTGCGCGATGTAACAACAACGCTAAGAGATTCGGGGATCGGGGGTTGGTTATGAATAGGGTAGGTATCTCACATCCTAAACATCCGTAGTACCCTACGGGAACCTTTTGTTTGTTTACATGTTAAGTTTATTGGACATTTGATAAGGTTGGGAGTGGGTAAAGAGATAGGGTATGATAGATGAAGACCTAAGATTGTTTCTAAGTTTGCTCGCAAAGACGTTGCGTCTTCTGCCTACGTATCCTAACTAGGATAGAATCAGAGCAATCGTAGTTCACCTCACTAGGTTTGAAGAACGCTTGATTGTGATCAAGGTTCCATGGGGAACAAACATAACAATGTTTGTGTAGAGTTTAACAAAACTCTCTATGTCTATGTTGTAACACTCAAAGGGGGAAGTAAGTGATCATATCCATGATCCTTACACAGAGTTAACAACTCTATCCTAGGGTTCTAGTTGGTAAACACTCCTAGTGAGGGGGAAGGTTTTTTAGACTTAAGCAAAGTCAAGTGGCTTATGGGTTTTGTGAACTAGGGTTGAAGGATGACTTTGACAAAGCAAAAGGGGGAAAGTAGGCTATCCATGACACAAGGGTCAATGGAGAGACTTTTCCTTTGGGGGAAGAAAGGGGAGGCAACTTGGATGAGAACTAGAGAGTTCCATCCCTTGGGGAAAGATAACTTAACAAAGCATAAACATGATGAATATAAGGGATATGATTACAATCAAAGATGGACAAGCACATTACAAAGAGCAAGTAATTCAAGTGAGATGAATGGTTTCAACCAAGATATACAAACAATGTTACAGATGGCATATCTTAACAAAGATGAAGGCGTATTTTAACAAAGATTGAAAGTATGATCTTAACAAAGATTGAAAACATGATAAAGGTTACAACCATATTAAACAAATAAAAATTTGAAAACTAATCATGTTATAGACTCAAAGTAGAACAAATATGACAACAGTGTGTATAGATAACAATCATACACAAATGAATAAATTAGTTTAAGGTCATAATTTTAGGAGGAGTTATGATGAAGGCCTACTTGACAAAGTAAAGATGGAGAAAGCACATGGTAACAACTAATAAGAGAGTGATATCCTATTATGGTAACAAACATAAATGGAAATAAATCTGACAAGATAAAAATAAACATGGTATGAAGGAAGTTCAAATCGAAACACACCGCAATGACCACTACGCCAGAAATCACTTTTAGCAGCGCATAGAAAGACAGCGCTTTATACAAAAGCGCTGCTAAAGGGCCAGTAAAAAAAAAGAAAAAAAGCGCCTACCAAAGACAGCGCTTTTAAAAAAGCGCTGCTAAATGGTGGGCCTAAGAAAGCGCTTTTAAAAAGCGCTGCTAAAGGGGGGGCCTACGAAAGCGCTTTTCAAAAGCGCTGCTAAAGGGGGACCCTTAGAAAGCGCTTTTTATATAAAGCGCTGATATATGGAATTGATAAGGCACCCTATGAAAGCGCTTTTAAAAGCGCTGCTAAAGGCCTTTAAAAGCGCTGCTATAGGTATTCATATTATAATTTTAAGGCACCCTATGAAAGCGCTTTTCAAAAGCGCTGCTAAAGGGGTACCCTTAGAAAGCGCTTTTTATATAAAGCGCTGCTATATGGAATTGATAAGGCACCCTATGAAAGCTCTTTTAAAAGCGCTGCTAAAGGCCTTTAAAAGCGCTGCTATAGGTATTCATATTATAATTTTAAAATACCCTCCAGAATTTTAATAGAATCAGAACAGTCACGCTAACTATTTCTTCTTTCTCTGGCGAACGAAAACACGAACCAACCACCACTGTTCATCGTCCGACCATCGCCTTCTTCCGTCCGATCATCCTTCCGACCATCACCGAACGTTCACCGTCCGTTTTTGAGTTCATCCATCCGTCTGCATTGTCGGTCCACCATTGTTACGGTACGTGAAGCTTTACTCTGCTTTTCTTGTTTTTTTTATCTTTTCACCATTGTTGTTCTGATGATATATAGATGGTTTTTATCTTTTCAATGGTGGTTTTTGTTGTTGTTGTGTTAGTTGTTGTTGTGTTAATATGATATATGAGATATATATGATATTGTTGTTGTTGTTGATGTAAAATAGTTTATATAGTTTACAATGTAAAATAGTTTATATATGATATTGTTGTTGTTGTTGATATATGAGATATATTGTTGTTGTTGTTCTGATGATATATTGTTGTTGTGTTAATATGATATATGAGATATATATGATGGTTTATGTTGTTATTGTTGGTTTATATTTGATATAGATAGTTTATATAGATGGTTTGTATAGATGGTTTATATTTGTTATTGTTATTTGATATTGGTTTATATAGATGGTTTATGTTGTTATTGTTGGTTTGTATTTGTTATAGTTGATATAGATGGTTTATATTTGTGTTATATAGATGGTTTGTGTTATATTTTATATTTGTTATAGTTTATATTTGTGTTGTATAGATGGTTTGTATTTGTTATAGTTTATATAGATGGTTTGTATTTGATATAGATGTTGTTATTGTTGGTTTATATTTGATGGTTTATACAGATGGTTTATATTTGATATTTGATATTGTTGGTTTATATAGATGGTTTATGTTGTTATTGTTGGTTTATATTTGATATAGATAGTTTATATAGATGGTTTGTATAGATGGTTTATATTTGTTATTGTTATTTGATATTGGTTTATATAGATGGTTTATGTTGTTATTGTTGGTTTATATTTGATATAGATAGTTTATATAGATGGTTTGTATAGATGGTTTATATTTGTTATTGTTATTTGATATTGGTTTATATAGATGGTTTATGTTGTTATTGTTGGTTTATATTTGATATAGATAGTTTATATAGATGGTTTGTATAGATGGTTTATATTTGTTATAGATGTTGTTATTGTTGTTGATATTTGTTGTTGTTGTTGTTATTCTGAATTTCAGGTATATTATGGCCAGCAACGAGGAAACATCACATGATGGAAAAGAAACACCCAAAGACGTTGAAGGCGAAATTAAAAGAGGCATAACGATAATGAAAAGTATCATCCGTGCGAGAGATAGAGGTGTAAAGTACGATGTCCATTGGAATGAAAGAGATCAGTTGGTTGAGCCTAATGGTGCGCTGCTGACAAGTTATATTGGAGCAGTTGTACGTTCGCAAGTTCCGATTACTTGCGATAACTGGAGAATTCCTGCATTAAAAGCGGCTAAGGATAAAATTTGGACCGAGATTCAAGTATGAGATTTGATCATTTTTAATTATGTTGACAGTTACATCTTTAAATTAATTATATTAACATGTTAGATGTATGTGTATTTGTTTGCAGAGATCTTTTAATATTGAGGATTCTAGGAGAAAATATTGTATTCAGTTGGCCGGAAAACGCTTGAGGGGATTTAGAGCGTTTTTAACCAACAAATATCTTAAAGATTCTGATGGCAACTTTGTAGAGTCGGAGCGTCCAGCGAAGTACGCTGATTTGATTTCGGATGCAGAATGGGAGACATTTGTTGCAAAGCGAAGAACCAAAGAATTTGAAGTAAGTACAACTTATCATGTACAATGTATAGTATATATACCTATTCCACAAACAAACTGATATGACTTAAACTTGTTTTTTCAGGTGAAGAGTGGCGTAAATCGGGAACGGGCATCAAACCCTGCGTATCCATATAGAAAGGGGCGTTTGGGATATGCACGCTTAGAACAAAAATTAGTAAGTGCATATATATGCTTTAATATGATCTATTTACAAAAAATAGTAAGTATACATAATAGGATATAATGCTTTATTGTTCGTCTTAATGCGTAGTTGGAAGAGGAGAAAAGTGATGCGACATCTCTTCCGGACCATGTCGTATGGAAGGCTGCCCGGGTGGGAAGAGATGGAGCCGTCCAAGAAGAAGTTCAACAAGTGTTTGAACAATGTGTAAGTACAACATTAGTTTTTGAACAAAGTGTTTGAACAAAGTGTATAAAATATTTAAATATGCTTTTATCTATATTTCAGGAGTCCCTATCCCAGACTATAACTCCTGCTGAAGACGATGATTGCAGGAGTTTATTGAGTCGGGTGTTGAATATTCCTGAGTACTCTGGGCGTGTGAGGGGCAAGGGATTTGGTGTCACTCCATCCAAACTGAATAAGCAGCCAAGGAAAAAAAGTCCAACCAATAAAGAAGTGATGGCTACTTTGGAGGAAATGAAAGCTCAAATTCGTGAATTACAGAAGGATAAGGAGAGATACATGTCCGAAAGGCACGCTCCAGAGGCCGGTAAAGCTACTAGTGACAAAGATAGTATCGGTTGTCCGCAGAAGCTTCCAGAGGTAATTGTATATATTACATTGAAATTAATTTAGCACATTTTTCTTAATTGACACATTAACTGATCATTATTTGTTTAGGGCATTTCACCTTGTCGACTATATTTATCGTCGCCGACTTATCGCATGGTTGGCAAGGGAAAGGTGCATAACACCCTGGGAGACTTACTTCACCATAAACCCCTCCCTGCTGGATTTTTGAAAGTATCTGTTGATATTGCATTAGAGGGGGGGGGCGTTGTTGCCTATGCGAGACGATGTATCAGACGCAAAAGTGGTGGAAGACGCGATAGGAGCTTATGTAGCATGGCCGGCGAATCTCATTTTCATGGATGATGAGGTAGGTTGAACCTTGTAATATTCCAATGTTTTATTACCCATACATGAAAGTTATTCTGACATTTACACTTTCTTATTGACATGATGATCTTAGACTCCCACAAAATCCAAAACAAAAGATGATAAAATTATTGTGCGGGATACCGATTCAGCTGCATCAAAGTTACAGGTACTAGTAATACAGTTTAAGTAATTATTTTATTATAAATTATTTACTGAAGTTATATATGACTTTTAGGTTCTTGATCAGCAGTCGCAACATGTCAGCAAGGGAAACATGCCTGAAACTTCCAAGGTGCCCCAAAAAAAGGTCGAGACAAAAAGAGCATTTGTTCCTCAATTTAGGTTGTGCCTTCAAACATATGTAGGGACAACAGACGTGCCTGAGGGCGGCATCCGTCTAATACATATGGAACAAGGTATTTTCGGTTTTGAATATTCTGAAACACTTGCTAAGGAGGATTTCGACCAGGTTTTCAAACATTTAGAATTGGGCGTCGGGGTTATGCATACCTACATCAGGTACTTCGATCCATTTTAATTAGATAATTGAACATTTTAAAATTCGCTCGTTTAACTGAATAAGCTAATGTTGATTATATTTTTTTTAGGCGCTTGTATGACAAGATGTTGGTCCCCGCTGATTTGACTTCAGTATTCGCATTCTTATCTGCTAGCAGTGTCAACTCACGGACAATAGACCAGACACCAGAAGCAGTCAAAGAGTACACAGTCCAGAGATTTATGGGTGCGAATACGGAGAAGTTGTTTATGTTGCCATATAATACTGGCCATGGGTTAGTTTTTATTCTAAATTCATTTATTATAATTGTTCTATTTTTGCCATATTATATAACATTTCCGTCTAAACTGTTGTCTTATTTTATAGTGGTCACTGGTTGTTGGTCGCAATTAATCCGATTAAAGAAATAGTGTATTATATAGATTCATTGGATGGCGATACAAACAAATATGAAAATCTGAAGAACATGGTTGATACGTAAGTGATGATGTATAGTGTTCTGAATAATTATATATGTTTATTTATTATGTGACATTGTTCTAAATATGTGTTTATATTATGTTAGAGTTATACAAATATACAGAGCACAGAGAGATGCAACAATGCCAAAAAGCAGGGCTAGCAACATCAACTGGATCAGAGTGGAGGTATATTTTCCCATGTTTCACTGTTATAGTGGTTCTACTTATAAAACTATTTAAACTATATATCCTGATAAATGTCCGTTTGCTTTTTTCCTAATACAGTGTCCTCGTCAGCGTGGTGGGATTGACTGCGGATATTTTGTACTGCGCTTTATGAAGGAAATCATTCTTTCTGGTCAATTAGAGATTCCAATCATGGTATGGATCAATTCATGAGTTATATGATTCATTTTGATAATTAACTAATATTTCATCTGAGTAATTAGTATTAAATCGTGGTTGTTCTGTTATATTATGTAGTATTTTGATGAATTCAGATGCGTTACGTACTCGAAAGTAAAACTGGAAGAAATTAAGGAAGAATGGTGTCAATTTATGATTGAGTTAAGAATTCTATAATGTATATTGGATTTGTAATTATGTGTAAATTGTATATTGTATATTGTATAATGTACAATGTTTAAATTATGTGTAAATTATACTTGAGTTAATTATGTGTAAATTGCAAAGTGTTATTGTATAATGTACAATGTTTAGTTATATTGTGTTGAATTAAAGGCCAAGTGTTGAATTACAATGTTTAAAGGCCAAGTTATGTTTAAAGCCTGAATTATAAGCAGGGAATTTAATTGTTATAAGCAGGTTTGTCTAAAAATATTAAAAAATGTGATTTTTCAAAAAAAAAGAAAAATTAAAAACGTGAGGTATAGACAGCGCTTTTACAAGAAAGCGCTGCTAAAGGGAGAAAAATAGGCATAAAAAAGCGCTGCTATAGGTTAGGAAAGGAGGGGTCTAAGAAAGCGCTTTAAAAAAGCGCTGCTAAAGGGTGGCCTACAAAAGCGCTTTAATAAAGCGCTGCTACAGGGGGGAGGGGGGGAGAATAGACAGCGCTTTGAAAGCGCTGCTAAAGGGGTAAAAAAGCGCTGTTAAAAGTGATACCTTTAGCAGCGCTTTTTCCATAAAAAAAAGCGCTGCCTTTACCTTTAGCAGCGCCACTTTAGGCAGCGCTTTAAAGCGCTGCTAAAGGTCAAAAAAAGCGCTGCTAAAGGCCATTTTTGGCATAGTGGACCTAAGAGTGAATCTACTAACAAGCAGGAAAAAAGCATTGTACGAGCAAGCAATTATGATATTACGATCCCTTAAATAAAACTAGACATTTAAATGAAAAGGTTGCAAAAAGAACGGATTAAAACTAATAAACGACGAATAAATTATGGACATTTGAAATTTGATGGATTTCATAATAATACAATAAATAAACAAGAAAATAAAAAAAGAAGGGGCATGGGTGGGGATTGAACCCACGCCCTTGGGCTCACAAGCAATGACAAGCTAACCACTAGGCCACAACACGCGCTTGTGTTAGGAGAATAGAAAGAATGAAGCAAATAGTTTATTAATGAAAATTGGAAAATAAAAACAAAAGGGTTCGACCTCCACCCGGATCGAACCCTGGTCATGCAGGTAGAGGGGCATAAGGCGCGCAAGGGTCTGCCACTGGGGTGGCTGTTACATCCATTAATTGAGTGAAAACAAAAAAAATACATAGCTTATTTGGCTGAATTTCTGGGCAACTCAAGAACTTTCAACATGATTTGCAAAACAACTCCAACTTTCTCAAATCTCAACTGATTTTAACAAACCTTATATGCATCTTACCCAGAAAATCATGAGGAATCTGATGGTGATGTTAGTTTCCCAAGATTCTTAGTGAAATAA
The DNA here is from genome assembly GCA_963859935.3 of Lathyrus sativus. Taxonomy (NCBI): domain Eukaryota; kingdom Viridiplantae; phylum Streptophyta; class Magnoliopsida; order Fabales; family Fabaceae; genus Lathyrus; species Lathyrus sativus. Next base: position 358,836,707 of record OZ012741.1, read on the forward strand.
AAAATTCGAATGCTTATGCTTTGTGATCCATGTGATGCAAATTGGTAATCCAAACTCATCTCAGCCACTCTCATACTAAACCATAATTGTATACACTCTAAACACACCTTGCTGAATGAAGGTAAACCAAAGATTTAAATGAAAACTGTTTGTGGTGAAAAATGATATCAAGTTGCAATCTCACACTTGGAAATGCATTTTGAGGGGGAAGATCCAAACAGAAAGTTTTAAATAGCAAATGGGAGTTGGAGCAAGTTGAAAATATGTTGTAGAAAGGGTCTCAACAGAAAATGTTACACAGAAACCAATAGAACAAAAATCAAGTGTGTGAGTTGTAGTTGAGTGCTATTGTGCTTGTGGTGTGAAGATCCAAATTTGATTCTATGCACCAACAGTCCAATGTGAGCCTTTTGACAACTCTCAAATATGAATTTAAACATGTCTAGGTAATAAGAATTGTCTTTTCAAGGCCCATGCTAAAATTGATCTCCAACTGTCTTGGATTCTTTGACAGCAAGCAAATATCCCAATAACTTCTACTATGTTCAAAGTATGATTATGGTGTTGGTGTCTTTAAGGTTTAAATACTTGAAACCACAAAATGTAACTGATGCAACCTCCCAAAAACTGTGTAGGGCTTTCAATCAGAATGTATGTAACTGTGATGTGCAGCAAATAATGCAAGAAACATGATTGAAAACTAACACTGCTCTAAATGCAAGCATCATTAATAACAGAAAGGCAACATGCTGTTCAGCAATTGAAACAAACAAGGCAGACCAAAATGACACATCTAACCTAAACTCCAATCAGCCTACACACAAGTACTCTTAGGGTTATCCTGAGCCAGCAAGACTAACAACCTTGATCTTACTACAGCCTTCCAAGCACCAAAGTCCTCATACCAAACAGGTCTGCTGCAATTATTTCTCAAAGCAAAGAGACCTCCATGCTAACAACCCTGCCTCACTCTAACAAGGTCAGTTCAAAGGTCTCATGTAACAGCCAGGATAAATGATGACCAGATTCTAGTAGGAATCAAATGTTGTCCCATTTTCTAACAAGACTTGGCCAGTAAGATGAATACTGAGGTGCCCTCCAAGAAACTCAAATCCTTACCTGCTATGACTGGCAAAAAAGCCTCAAACCCTAAAAGCAGTCACCAAATTGTACAACAAGATGCACAACAAACCCTAGCATGAATGTGCCAACCCTATGGCAAAGATGAGAATCAAATTTAAAAGGTCTTCAACATGATAATGCTCATTCTGCCAATAAGTCTCTATCATCTAGCAACAACCTCTCAAACAAAACCACAATTGATCCACAATGATAATCTTGCCTCCAATTTCTAAAGACCAACCAATATCCTCCAAACAGATTAGTCATCAAACCCTTGCAAACATGTAAATCTTAAACACTCCAACACCTGTTAGCACTAATATCCAACACAACAGAAAACCACCAACTCTAAGTGCTTACAATGGAATAGAGCAGAAAAAAATGAAACACAGTGGCCTAATGGTAGGTTTGGAAACAATCCAACAGCAAACCAACACAAGTTGTTAACAGCCCTAGCTATGTCTGAACAGACCCTAAACACCAATAATAGTCCAGCTAAGAATGAGTCTCCCTAAAATAAAACCAAACCAAAAAAGTGAAATGTGGTGTAGTTGTTTTTTGAAAACAGTTTGACAGCTATGGTGTTCTTTTCAAAACAGTCTGTTGATGTGGCCAGCAATTGATCTTAAACAATGTTTTCTAAATTCATATGATGAAATGCAATAGCATGGTATAACATATAATGAAAATCTCAACAAGAAAAATCATGGCAAGCAGGATCACTACAAACAGAATGTGTGTGTGGGTGGTTCAAGAATTTTGAGGCCAATATGCTTTGATATGATAAATGTCATACAGGAGCTCTTAGTGGAACAAAACCAGACTGATATGCTAACTAGTGTCAAAATATCATGACTGAGTTCTAAGTAAAACTAGATTCCAAGAATTTCACCACAGTCAAAAAGACTTCACAGTAGGATAACATCCACTTTGTACTGCATCAAAACAGGTGGCCTACAAGGATGGCTCTATTGCAGGTTTGAGTATCCTTGGTATGGGAAAGGGTTTAGGCCAGCAAAGTAAATTCATGTTTGATCTCCAGCTTCTAGGTTCTTTTTACTAACCACAAAATACTGAGCAAACTGAGATTACAGCAAGCACATCCTAGGTATAAAACAAATTGATTCCTTGGCTGCTCACTAGACCACAGTTGGTATAGGTTTCAATCAGTAGCAGACCTAGCCCTCATGTTATAGGAAAGTTATACAACATCACACAGTGGACAGATACTTCAAATATGAGTTGGTAAGCTATGGAACCACAAAATCAAGCAACACACTTTGAGCATGATAATACTCCACAATCCTATGTTTCTAACAGCATTCACACATAACATGAAATCAATAAAAAAACATCTTGCTCACAAGCTTTGAGGCAGCATCACAGTTGAATTAACACCTTAATATGACAAAAACAAATTGAACCACCTAGGCTAATACTGATGAGAAATCTCCACTATTCCTAACAGCAAATAATCATGAAAAGTAATAAAGTGTTCATAACTCAAATTCCATCAAAAATACTCAAGAATGCTAAATCATGAAATATGATGCTAAAGTCAACAAAGAGCAATTACATACCTTTTATAGATCCTTAGGAGCAGGTTATATCAATTGAGAAAACCAGAGATTGCTTGCTCCAATTTGGACTCCTTTGAGATTTCTTCCACTTTAAGCCACAACACACTTTCAATGCAAAATGGGGATATGTGAGTTTCCAGTGATTGGTGAGTGTTTGAACAGTTGAAGAATGTTGTTTATGAGGTGTAAGGGGGATCAAAACTTCAAGAACATGTTTAGAACAAGATTTGGTTGTTTTTGGTAGCTTTGGTCAAAGTATGGTGGAATGAGAGTTGACTTTTTGATTTTTTTGAGGTTCTTGATGTTTTAGTGAGTCATACACCTTCTATATGTCATTTATAAGATGTGTGGATGGTTGTGAGAGTGTTGGTAATGCTAGAAATGAAAATGGCATGAAAGTTTTAAAATGCCCATTTTTGGTGTTTTTGAGCTTTTCTTCACTTACAAGCAAGAAGAGAATGAGAAGGAGAGTTGTAATATGTTGATGTTATGAGCAGCTCTGGTGTGTAAAACAAGTGAGGGTGAGGCCTCTACTTATAGTAGAGATGAGGGTGAGGGCAGCTTGGTAACTTCCATTTTTGGAGGGAGTTTCATGAAGTTTCTTGCAAAATCTTGCCAAGATCTTCTTCCATCAGCTCCATGGCTCAAGAAAGATCAGAAACATCAAGTGGATATGTCCATGAAATGACAGAGGTGAGCTTAGAGGGTAGGATGGTACAGCTGCAGCAGTTGGAGATGGAAAGTTTATCTCTCATTCTTACACATTTCAATATTTTAATCCATAAATCACAACTTGCATCTCTCTCTCCAACCTCTCTTTTTCTGTCATTTCCTTCCTCTACACATCTGAATATCATAATGTATCATGATCCAAGGGTGGAGAGTGGTTAGAGATGAAAAATTCTGATTTTGAGAAGTTGGACCAAGTGGATTTCAAGTGTGACAGACCCAACTTCAATGCATCATAACTTCCTGCTCACAAATCCTTTTGAGGAGTTCTTGCACTTTTTAGAAAGCCCTTGTGTAGCTCTACAACTTTCATGTTTTAGGAATTTCCAAATTCTTGATGGAACTAGGTTGAAAAACCCCTTAAAGTTAGCAAAAAACAAGTTTTGATGCAGCCAGATTTTGAAAAAATCCACTAAGTGTTTTGTACTAAAAAATGATTTTGATGATAACTCCAATTCCATGCATTTTCTGAGAGTGGACTAGTATAGGACTTTTATAGGACTTGTTAAGAGATTTCCGACGAGCTTTGAACCACCTCGTTCGGGTGTGTGGTTAGGGAGTTAGGGTTTAGCCCCTTTCGAAACCCTAATTTCCCGATTTTTTGATTACTCTCACGTCTTTGATCTGATGATCATGAAAATTGATATGTAGGTCCCTCATGACATAAGGAACAACTTTTTTCTTCACCACTTGAAGTCCAATTCCTAAAACCCGAGGGGGTTGACTTTTCGGTCAACCGTACGATCGATCGACGATTACCGAACTGTCTGTTCATGTTTCGGAGCTTCCAAGACTTTGAAACTCTTTGATGGGACTTTGTTGCACCCTAAAATTTGACCAACAATTATTTATTCATTGAGTGTTTGAAAGTTGATACCTTCATCAGAAAGTTCAAGAGATCCTCAGAGGAGTTGGTTGAAACCAGAGTTGTGTGCTTCATAGCTTGAGAGTTGTGGGTGCTCCTCAGATGATTCTGAGACTTTGAGAATGAACTTGATGTTTTGAGAAAGCCTATGAGATGTCTTGATAGCCATCATGAAGCCCAGAGAGGTCATTATGCAAGAATTCAGAAGATTCAACCATGAATGGTAGAATTAGGGTTTTGACTAGGTCAACCCTAGATTAACTGAGGATTTGGAGAAGGTTGAGACCTAATCCAAGAGCCATGAGATCATGGAATGATGCATAGAGATGTTATAAAGATGATTCCTAGACCAACTCCTCATGATTGAGGAGTTTGAGAAGTTTTGAGTTAGGGTTTCTGAGGATTGTCAGTGAAAAAACCCTAATTTGATCCCTATTTTCCAGGCAGTTTTAGCTCTAGATGTGATTGATATCTCATCTTCCCCACAACATGAATGTTTTAGAGCTTGTTCTTAGCTTTAATTTGAGTGGTAGAAGTCCTTGATAGGATTTGTAGAACTCAACTTATGGTTTGAACAAGACAGGGGTATTTTGGTCATTTGTCAGTTATAGGTCATTTTAAGCAAAGGCCATGTCTCCTATTTCCAAACCTCAAATGGAAAAACTCAAAACATGAAAGTTGTTCAAAATGTGATTTTAAGTCTAGAAAAGAGGTCATGAATTGTTGGAAAAGCTCATAGCATGGATTTTCATGATTGGTCAAAAATGAACTAAAAATGGCTTATAAGTTTAAAAAGTTGAATTTGAAAATTGGTTTGGGAGATCTAGGAATCCAAAATAGGTCATCCAATATATCATTTTGATTGGAAACATCATTTTAAAAACAATGGTTTAGCCACATTTTTGAGTTTAGGCTTAAAAATTGGAGTTGCTTTGTAAATTTGTTACTTGCACTTTAAGGCATCAAAAGGAAAGATGGGAAAATGCTACATGAGGACTTGTAAGGCTTTGTTTTCATTTTACCATATCATTTGAGGAGAAATTAAGTGAGATTGCATGGTGTATCATGATATAGCATGAGATTTACTAAATATGGCAAATTCAAATTATCATTGCATGAGAAGTTCTAGAAGCTTCATGGAAGGTTCTACAAACTTCCACACACTTCTATTCTCATCTATATAAGCCCTAAAGTGGCTCCATGCATTGGTTAGAGATTTTTAGAGCTTGCATAATATACTTTGATTCCATCACTCCAAAAGTGCATTTTCATTTCAAACTCCATTGAAACTTCATCAATCACTACAATTCTGATTATCATCATCATCTACAAGCAACATTGAGTATTTGGCAAGAAAAATCAAGGAGAATTCGTGGCTGGTTCATGAGATCACAAGCTTCACTCCAACTTGCATGAAGGATTGGCTAGGTTGATTCCAGAGGTGTGAGCGAAAACTACTGCAAACAGAAGCACATAGAGCCATTGAAGATCATTCCAAGAGAGCACCAAGGCTTGAATTGGAAGAGAAACACCATAGCCATCATCACTTGCAAGGTATGCGTTTTCTCTTGAATCTCTTTATTTATTCTGTTTTAGGGTTGGTTGTTAGGATAAACACGATAGAAACCAATTAGGGAGGTGTTATGATTAGTTTGAAAGCATTACATGTAGGTTTGTGTTATGGCCGTTTCTGTTTTGAGTTCAAGAACTCGTGCCTTAATGTACTATAACCTTAGTTTTGTAGTTTAGAATAATCACCATGAAGTGTAGATCATTCTAGGTTAGTTTCAGCCAAGATCATGATCATGCAAACCAGAGGAAAGTAATGGTGTCCAAGACTTCCACGCTCCATATATTTTTCTAGAGTGAGTATTAAGAAAATCCGTGACCACAGTCTTGTAGAGGGCAAGGAGAGGAGTGAGTTTGGTTTTTGTATCGAGGGAAATGGTTGCGAGATGAGAGAGCTATGGAGGATGGAAGATTCGCGTATGGAAGTTGCTTCGTGAAACCCTAACAGGCCCAAGGTAGGAGACGCAATCGTCACCCTTGATTCATTTTGGAAAGTTGACTAGTTCACTTCATCCAGCGGTCCAGATTGAACTAAAAAATGGAGGGAAATTCAAAACAGCTAAACGCTGCCGTTTGGTTTAATGAGGCGCGTGTGGGCTTATCCAGAATGCTATCCACACCACCCCCTTTCAGCCCATTCTGAAATTGAACTAACTTGCCTTGCTGTTTTCACCCCCCATCCCCTTTAATTCTTTTTTTAATTTTCTTTTATTGTTTGTCTTTTATAAAATTCATAAAAAATAGAAAATTAAATATTTTTCAATTCTTGTTTTTTCTATAGGTTAGTGAATTTGTCTAGAAAATTATAAATAAATAAAATTTCCATTTTATTTTCTTTTCATATTTTTAGTATATTTTTCATTTTAATAGCTTTTAAAATAGGATTAATTTTGTACATGATTTTGTAGATTTTCTTTTAAGACTTTCCCTTAGGATTTTTAATTCATTCTTTTTGGTGTGATTAGATATTGAATCGTAGTTCCCCATAGGATTTAATTCTTGATTTTTAGATTAAAATTTGATTAGTTTAATTAGGTTAGCATTAGGGTATCCTAATTAGGGTTTAGGTTATGCATAGGTAAGGAAATTCATTTTCTTTAGAGAGTTTTGTTTGATTTTTGGGTAGGGGCATATGTGGATGTTATGGATAGATGTTGTAGACCCTTGTTAATAATTGGTAGAATTTTTCCCCTTGTGTTAGTATTTTTAGGTATTTTCTGAGGTTGCTGGATGATTTTGTCTGTCCTGTGGTTATCTGTTCATCTCTGGGGCTTATTTTGGGGAATTTGTTGTGGGGTTTAGTTTGTCTTGAAGACCTTGTCGGAGAGCATCATGAAGAGAAGATTGTAGATCAAGACTTAGAGACCCAGAGCTTGGCTTATTCCCTGTTTGTGAGGTTTGAGATCCTGAAGTTTGAGGGAATTTCATGGTACTTTCCTGAGGAAGGCACTATGAATGACTTTCATTCTTTCTTCTCACCTCTTTCTCAAGTATCCAATGATGTTGGAGCCAACTTGTGAGTTTAATTTCTCCTGAGGAGGAATGTAAACTGATCACCTGTTGTTGAGCCACATGGGATACAATTCCTAAGTGGAAGCCTCCTAGTACTTTCCCGAGGAAGGTCTTATGGGTCTATTCACTTAGTTCCATTAGTTTATCTAGGATTTCTTAAGTATCCAATGATGTCGGAGCCAACTTGTGAGTTTAATTTCTCCTGAGGAGGAATGTAGACTGATCACAGTTGTTGAGCCACATAGGATACATCTCCTAAGTGGAAGCCTCCTAGTACTTTCCTGAGGAAGGTCCTATGAGTCTGTTCATTTAGTTCCACTAGTTCAGATAGGATTTCCTAAATATCCAGTGATGTTGGAGCCTGCTTGTGAGTTTAGTTTCTCCTGAGGAGGAATGTAAACTGATTACAGTGGTTGAACCACATAGGGTATGACTCCTGAGTATACACCTCCTAGTGCTTTCCTGAGGAAGACACTATGAGTCTGCTTACTTAGCTCCCTTTCTTTGGTAAGCTTGTTCTGAAGCTGGAAGACTGGGATTGCCTTCTTGTTTAGGGTTTTGCTTTAGGGCTTTGCTTAGATTTGATTCAGATTCTGTGTTAGAGTTAGGATTAGAGAGGAGATGATTCTTTCTCAAGCATGTGTTTTGCCTGATGGCACTTCATTTCTTTTATCTGTTATTGCTTGATAGCATGTTGTTTACCCTTCAGTATGATTACTGTTATTTCATGACTGGCTTGAGGTTGAGATGAGCTTGTGGAGGCTGAAGCCCCACACACATTTCCTCCCTCACTTGCATTGCATGCATTTTACTGTTAAAGCTGATGCTTTTGTCTGTTTTGGTGTATCATTGACATGATCCCTTAGGACTCTCACTTCCTTTGATAAGGATTTGATGATAGACTTTTAGGTTGAAACCTATGCATGACAACATCTAGGAGTTCCCTGTTCAAACCTCAACCATAGGATGAATCCATGGCATGATAACAGTAGGACTTGATAGTCTCCCTCCTAGTTGGGCCTGCTCTCTTCTCACCTCGAAGCAGTTTAAAATACAGTAATCATGAATGATTTCTTTCGTACGTTACGAGCCTTAAGCTATCTGAGAAAGGACGCATTCCCTCTCAGGTCATAGTCTCTAGTGCGGTTGAAATCGCAAACACAATAAAAAACACTTCTTTTAGGAGATAACCCGTAGTTTCCCGAACTACGTTTGCTCTGATCTTCCATGCAGTATGGAAGTACGTAGGCATAGGATGCGATATCCTAGCGAGCAACCTTCCCCACCTTAACCCGTAGTTAGGCCGAACTACGTTGACTCTGATTTCTCATTCTCTGATGAGAATACGTAGGCATAAAGTGCGACGCTTTGCCGAGTCATTTTTCTTTTCTTTTTCAGCCAGCCTTGATAGGTAGATAGATTATAACCAACCCGTCCAAGTAAACAAACAAGCGAGGATCCCGTCGAGTACGACGAACGTGAGGGGTGCTAATACCTTCCCCTCGCGTAACCGACTCCCGAACCCAGACAATGGTTGCGATGACCTTGTCTTACCCTTTTTCGTCAGGTTTTTCCGATCGTTTCCTTTCCCGCTCTGAGGGATAAATAACGAAAGGTGGCGACTCTTCTGTTGTGCCGGCACCTTATTTTCGCGCAAGCGACAGCTGGCGACTCTGCTGGGGACCGAACCCAGAATCTCTGGTTCTCCGGTTCCCTATGAGAGTCAATCCTATCGTTTGTGTGTCTGCTTGTTGGGTTGCGTTTATTTATCGCATTTTTACTTCCCGCATTTTTATTTCCCGCATTTTATTTCCAGTTTGATATGATTATCTGTGCTGCTGTGGGAGAGGGATGTTACTATGAGTGAGAAGCCGGACCTAGGCTTGAGTACACACCTAGATATAGTTGCGGAGAAGTAGTAGACGAACCTGTCTGCTGAGCAGGCACAGTTCCCTACGAAAATCTGCGCTCAGACGAGATTCTTGCAGAGGTGCTCCTTTCCGGTCCTGAGGATCTGAGGGGAGTCCAGACGTGAGGATTGTCGACTCTGGGGACCGATCATTTGGAAGTCAGCTAAGAGAGGCCTCTTCATGACTTGATGATGCCACTCCTTCTGGGAATCGTATCATCACTCATGAAAGTCTGTGACGCTGATGACCGCATAGGATGTCGTACCTTCGTCCATGGATTAGGTCCATACCTGTGAGTGGGGTCGGGATATTGCAGGAAACTTTGACCTCCAGACTACCTGGTTTTCTTGACAGTGAATCAGTTATGTTGGGTTCTCAGTTGCAGATATGTTCTTGATAGAGCAAGGGTTTGATCAGAGGATCTTATCATTGGGTGTTTATCTGTTCTTGATAGAGCAGGTTTCGATCAGGATATTGTTATCAGTGGTTTGTTCTGGATAGGGCAGATTTTGAGTGAGGTCTGAAGACCTCATCGGCAGAGGTTATTTGTTCTTGATAGGGCAGATTTTGAGTGGGGTCTGAAGGTCTCATCAGCAGCTGTGTGTTTGTTCTTGATAGGGCAGATTTCTGATTTGGGGTCTGAAGACTTCATCAACAGATGTTCCTTGATCTTGCATCCCGGGTCCTTATTATCAGGCACTTACTCTTGACAGAGCAGAATTTTGATCTCGATCCTATCAGATGGTTATTCTCAGCAGATCAGATCAGTGGTTTTACACCGGGGTTTCCTTCTCATCAGTGACTGTCGATACCGAATCTCCACAGCAGCCACCTGGATATATTGTCGCATACCTGCATTTTGCATTAGTTTGCATAATCATTCGCATTCCATTGGCGTGCGTCTGTGACAGGTACCGTTTCCCCGGTCCAGGATTTCTCGCCTCTTATTGTATTACTGCAGCCTCTCTCAGGAAGACTGTTGCGTACGAGTTCTCGGTCCTTGATGTGTCGAATCTAACTATTGTTGATACCATATGTGAGATTGTTGTTTCCATGATTGGGCCCAGATTCCCCTCCTTGTTATTGTCAGCACTGGTACTAAGGCGCCAGGATCGGGGAAAATCTCTCAAGCACACAGAAACACGCATACATCGGCATAAAGCATTTTGCATGACATGCATTTTGTGGTTTTTCCTAACCTTTAATCTTGACAGGTTTTTCAGGTACACAGGTTCCGAGCTGCTTTCGATCTCCAGGATTGATCAAAAACTCATCCACCGTTACTCAACTCGCGCTAATCAGACAAGGATAATGGACCAGGTGCAGTCAGATGTTCAAGAGCTCCGTGAACGGATGGATCGTTTTATGGAGCTGATGCAAGTAGTCGCGAATGGTCAAGACCAGCTTCGTACTTTGGTTCAACCTCTAATCTCCAGGGTTGACAGTAATGGCATACTGCACGGCGGGGCTGTGCCTACTCCTCCTCCAGTGGACGCTCCACAGAATGTTGTTCCTGTTGCCGGGGGCAACGGCAGTGCTAACGGCAATCTGATGACTAATCTCGGACTCAATGCGGCAGGCGTCGGCAACGGTAGTTTGGGAGCCAATGTTAACATAGGGCCAGTCAACGGCAATGCTGGTGCAGGAAATCTGTTGGTGCCTCAACCGTGGCTGGAGGACCATCAGGATGACGTATTCTCTCAGAGAGGTGTAGAAGCAGAGTTGAATGCTGAAGCTCGACTCAGGTTCAAGGCGCTGGAAGACAAGATGAGAGACATCGAAAATCAGAACACATTGGGCGTTGACATGTCCAAGCTCGGGTTGATTGCTGACTTTAAGGTACCTCATAAGTTCAAGGTGCCTACCTTTGAGAAGTATAAGGGTACTACTTGCCCCCGGGTCCACCTCCGATCTTATTATAGAAAGATGTCTGCCTATTCTGACGATGAGAAGTTGCTGATGCACTTCTTTCAGGATAGCCTTTCTGGTCCATCGCTCGAATGGTATATGGGTTTGGAGCCCGCTACTGTGCGCACCTGGAAAGATCTTGCAGAAGCGTTCGTCCTCCACTATCAATACAATAGCGACTTGGCTCCCAACCGAGTTCAGCTTCAGAATCTCTCACAGCGGAACAATGAAAGCTTCAAAGAGTACGCCCAGCGGTGGCGTGAATTGGCTGCTCGGGTTCAACCGCCGATGGTTGAGCGTGAGCTGGTGCAAATGTTCGTGGATACCCTTCCTGGAATCTATTATGAAAAGCTGGTCAGTGGCATGTCTGGAACATTCTCGGCTCTCATCACTCTGGGCGAGCATGTTGAGAACGGTATAAAGATTAGAAAAATTCAGGGCGAATCATCCTCAGCTGGAGGAAGTAACAAGAAACCCTATACTGGCAAGCGTCGAGAGGGAGATGCCAGTGCTGTCACTAATGCTAGGAGAAAGGGCAAGGGCCCTCAGCCTCAGATTGCTAGCATAAATATCCCAGCTGCTCCACCGCAGCAGCAGCAGCAGCAGCAGCCTCAGCAGCAGAATCAGCAGGGGTATAAAAAATATCAGAATCGGGCTCCTATGGCAAGTCGTCATTTTGAAACTCCACCTATGTCATATGCACAGCTTTTGCAAACGTTGCTTCAGCTCCAATTAGTTCAAAAGAGGACGTTGGCTCCCTTAACAGGGGCACCACCACCGGGGTATGACGCCAATGCTACTTGTGAGTTCCATACTGGGGCGCCAGGCCATACGATTGAGAATTGTAAAGCTTTTAAGCACAAAGTCCAGGACTTGGTGGACGCCAAGGTCATCAACTTTTCTGACAACGTGCCCAACGTTACCAAAAACCCCATGCCTCATCATAAGGGGGGCGGAGTGAATGCCGTTATCACTGAGGAGAGTGCGGACTTGCTGACTGATGTCAAAGATTTGAAGACGCCGTTGAGTTTTGTCAAGGCTAAGTTGCTGAAGAAGGGCTTCTTTCCTGGATGCGGAGAGTTATGTATGGCTTGTGCTACACTTTCTGATGGGTGTGAGCAGCTGATCGAAGGTATCCAGAGTTTGATGTCTGAGGGTATTTTGCAGTTCAGCCGGAGCGTTGAAAGTGCATCAGGGGAAGTCGTACTGAAGCAGGCAGATGAAGTTGCTACCATTACTATTCCTCGTCACCCTATTACTATTTCTGCACCCCGTCCGCCTACTATTACTATCACCAGGGCCGGACCGATCCCATTCGAGAGTACTAATGCCGTTCCATGGCATTACGGCGCCGAAGTTTATTGTAATGGTCAGAAGATAGAGCTAGAGCCATTCGGATCGACTGTGCAGAATCTTACCGAAGTCAGTGGTATCACTAGAAGCGGTAGAGTGTTTGCGCCAGCGGAGGTTGCAGCAGAGAAAGTGGTCCGGGCTGACGCTGTGGATAAGGGTAAAGGTAAAGCTGTTGAAGAGGTCCCTGCTGGGGCAGAAAAAGATTTGCTAGTTAAAGATGCTGAAGAGTTCATGCGACTAATCAAGAAGAGTGACTACAAAATTGTAGATCATCTTCATCAGACTCCGTCAAAGATCTCGATTCTTAACTTGTTGCTGTGTTCTGAAGCGCACCGCAACGCATTACTGAAGGTATTGAATGCTGCATACGTGCCGCAGGAGATATCAGTAAATCAACTCGAGGAGGTGGTAGCCCATGTTAATGCTGGTAATGGGCTGGGATTTACAGATCTGGAGCTGACTCCTAAGGGAAGAGATCACAACAGCGCCTTGCACGTCTCAATAGAGTGCAGAGGCACGATTATGTCACATGTCCTGGTGGATACGGGTTCCTCGCTTAATGTGCTTCCGAAAAAAGCACTGATGAAATTGGATACCCGTGGATTGCTGTGCACGCCCAGTGATCTGGTCGTGAAGGCCTTTGATGGAACTAAGCGCCACGTCTTCGGAGAGTTGACCCTGCCAATTCAAGTTGGTCCAGAGACGTTCAATACGGTTTTCTATATCATGGATATCATGCCCGCCTATAGTTGCCTCTTAGGTCGGCCATGGATCCATTCTGCTGGTGTCGTGACGTCCACGCTGCATCAGAAGCTTAAGTATGCTGTCGGGGGCAGCATAGTAACCGTCTGTGGTGAAGAGGACATCATGGTGAGCCACCTGTCGTCCTTTAAATATGTCGAAATGGATGGCGAGATCCATGAAACTCTCTGCCAAGCATTTGAAACCGTCAGGGTAAAAGAGGTAGCTCCTGTCATCGCAGAGAAGCAAGAGATGAACCTCTCCTCGTTTAAGGAAGCTCGGGCCGTTGTCGAAGCCGGTTCCACCCCAGGCTGGGGGCATGTCTTGGATATACCAATCAAGCAGGATAAGTTTGGATTGGGGTATTCCCCTGGAGCTGAAGCTTCATCTTCTTCTGGAAGCTCGTCTCGTGGGAAAGGGCCGATCCTATTCACCAAGGGGGGAGTAATTTTTGAGAGCATCAACGCTGCGTCGGAGGATAGAGGGGACAGTGATTGTGATCTTGACGCCTGGATTCAACCGAGCAAGCCGGGCGAGCACCTCCACAATTGGACCATCAAGGAGATTATCAAGCTGACAAGTGAAGAGTAATGATTTGCTTTTTACAATCTTTGTACAACCCTATGTCCTGCCCGGGGCATAGTGGTTTTACTGTCAGGGCCTTGTTGGATTATGTGTATGCATTTTGTTAATAAATAAAAGGCGTTTTCTTCGTACTCAAATATTGTGTTCTCTGTTATTACTGTTTTATGTTTATTTCAAAAAACAGTAAAATGGCAACGAGGTTTGTGCTAACCTGCATATTCTTGCTTTAAACTTAACCCTTGTTATTGCAGGATCCACGTAACGGATGACATCGACTCTGGACCCTCTACGGCTCACTACGACTTTGATTGCCCGATCTATCAAGCCGAGGATGAGATTGATGAAGACGAAGACCTTCCGGAAGAGTTGGCCCGCTTGTTGAGACAAGAGGAAAAGGTTATTCTGCCTCACGAGGAGGATATTGAGATTGTAAATCTGGGTTCTGAGGAGCTCGTCAGGAATGTCAGAGTAGGGGCTGCGCTGCAGAATGATGTCAAGCATAGACTGGTCGAGATGCTTCGAGAGTATAGTGACGTCTTTGCTTGGTCATACAAAGATATGCCCGGACTTGACACTGATATCGTGGTTCATCGCTTGCCGTTGCGAGAAGATTGCCCTCCAGTCAAGCAGAAGCTTAGGAGGACGAGACCAAACATGGCTGTAAAAATCAAGGAAGAAGTCCAGAAGCAGTTGGACGCAGGATTTCTAGCCGTTACCACTTACCCTCTGTGGGTCGCCAACATAGTGCCTGTACCGAAGAAGGACGGTAAGGTACGCATGTGCGTCGATTATCGGGATTTGAATAGGGCGAGCCCTAAAGATGATTTCCCGTTGCCTCATATCGATGTGTTGGTCGACAACACAGCCCAGTTTTCCGTGTTTTCATTCATGGATGGCTTCTCCGGTTACAATCAGATTAAGATGGCACCGGAGGACATGGAGAAAACGACGTTCATCACCCCCTGGGGAACATTTTGCTATAAGGTAATGCCCTTCGGTCTGAAGAACGCAGGGGCCACTTACCAGCGAGCAATGGTAACTTTGTTTCATGATATGATTCATCATGAGATCGAGGTCTATGTTGATGACATGATTGCAAAGTCCCAAACGGAGGAAGAGCATCTGGTCAACCTGCTGAAGCTGTTTGAGAGGCTTAGGAAATTCAGGCTGAGGCTGAATCCTAACAAGTGCACTTTCGGGGTGCGGTCCGGAAAGTTATTGGGGTTTATCGTTAGTGAACGAGGTATTGAAGTTGATCCTGCGAAAATAAAAGCTATCCAAGAAATGCCAGCGCCAAAAACAGAAAAAGAAGTTCGTGGTTTCCTGGGCCGAATAAACTACATTGCAAGGTTTATCTCGCAGCTCACGGCCACTTGTGAACCGATGTTCAAGCTTTTAAAGAAAGATCAGGCGATTACTTGGAATGAGGATTGCCAGAAGGCATTCGACAAAATAAAGCAGTATCTTCAAGAACCTCCAATCTTGATACCCCCAGTGGCTGGACGACCATTGATCATGTACCTGACGGTTCTGGAGAATAGTATGGGGTGTGTTCTCGGTCAGCACGACGAGACGGGCAGAAAAGAACATGCCATTTATTATTTGAGTAAAAAGTTCACTGAGTGTGAATCTCGATACTCGATGCTGGAGAAGACGTGTTGTGCATTAGCTTGGGCCGCCAAACGTCTACGACAGTATATGCTCAACCACACCACTATGCTAATTTCGAAGATGGATCCGATCAAGTACGTCTTCGAGAAGCAGGCTCTTTCGGGCAGGATTGCCAGATGGCAAATGGTGTTAACAGAATATGATATTCAGTACGTTTCTCAGAAAGCCATTAAGGGAAGCGTATTGTCTGATTACCTTGCCGAGCAGCCAATCGAAGACTACCAGCCGATGAAGTTCGAATTCCCTGACGAGGATATTATGTTTCTCAAAGCGAAGGATTGCGATGAGCCATTTCCCGATGAGGGGCCAGATAGGAAGTCTCAGTGGAAGTTGATATTCGACGGAGCGGTTAATTCCTATGGAAGTGGTATCGGGGCTATCATCACGACTCCTCACGGATCCCACATCCCGTTTACTGCGAGACTGACGTTTCCAGTTACCAACAATGAAGCTGAGTATGAAGCATGTATTATGGGCCTAGAAGAGGCAATTGATTTGAGAATCAAGAATCTAGACATATATGGTGACTCAGCGCTTGTAATCAATCAGATTAAAGGGGAGTGGGAAACTCGTCAAGCGAACTTGGTGTCGTACATGAATTATGCCAGGAGGCTGCTTCCATTCTTTGATCGAGTGGAACTTCATCATGTACCCAGGGCTGAAAATCAAATGGCTGATGCCTTATCCACGCTGGCTTCAATGTATAAAGTCAATTATTGGAATGAGGCTCCAAGAATTGCGCTTTCGCATCTTGATAGACCGGCATTTGTGTTTGCAATCGAGGATGCCAACGACGGCAAGCCATGGTTCCACGACATCCAGACCTTCCTTATGACTAAGGAGTATCCTGCGGGTGCGTCAACCCAGGATAAGAAGACTTTGAGGAGGCTATCTGGAAACTTTTATCTCAATCCTGATGGTGTTCTATACAAAAGAAACCATGATTTGGTGTTGCTACGCTGTGTAGACGAGAAAGAGGCAAGTATGCTCATGGAAGAAGTCCATGAGGGCACATTTGGTACGCACGCCGGCGGGCATGCCATGACAAGAAAGATCCTGAGAGCAGGGTATTACTGGCTGATTATGGAGTCGGATTGCTTCAGATTCGCGAAGAAATGTCACAAATGCCAGATTTATGCGGATAAAGTTCATGTGCCGCCGTGCCCATTGAATGTCATGTCCTCCCCTTGGCCGTTCTCCATGTGGGGCATCGACATGATAGGCAAGATCGAGCCCACTGCATCCAATGGTCATCGTTTCATTCTGGTAGCTATCGACTACTTCACCAAATGGGTGGAGGCAGCCTCGTACGCTAATGTGACCAAGCAGGTGGTAGCTAAATTCATAAAGAAGGACATCATCTATCGCTATGGAATTCTCGAGCGGATCATTACTGATAATGGTTCGAATTTGAATAACAAGATGATGAAGGAGCTGTGCCAGAGCTTCAAGATTGAACACCACAACTCATCTCCTTATCGGCCAAAAATGAATGGCGCTGTTGAAGCGGCCAACAAGAACATCAAGAAGATTGTTTAGAAGATGGTTGTGACATACAAAGATTGGCACGAGATGTTGCCGTTTGCCTTGCACGGTTATCGTACGACGGTGCGTACGTCGACCGGGGCAACTCCTTTCTCCTTGGTGTACGGTATGGAAGCTGTCCTACCGTTAGAAGTGGAGATTCCTTCTTTGCGAGTTTTGGTTGATGTGAAACTCGACGATGCAGAATGGATTACGAATCGCTTGAACCAACTCAGCCTGATGGACGAGAAGAGATTAGCATCGATTGCATTTGGTCGCCTGTACCAAAGCCGAATGAAGAAAGCTTATGATAAGAAGGTGCGTCCTAGAAGCTTTCAGACGGGTGATCTCGTCCTGAAGAAGATTCTTCCGCCACACTCCGATCACCGGGGCAAGTGGACTCCGAATTACGAAGGGCCGTATGTCATCAGCAAGGTCTTCTCGGGAAGAGCTTTGCTGTTATCCACGATGGATGGTGAAGATTTCGCATCCCCGGTGAACGCGGACGCAGTTAAAAAATACTTTGCTTGAAAGAGACCCGCTGGACAAAAAAGAAAGAGTCCAGGCAAAAAAGGGGCATCCCGGCGAACCAAAAACAGAATAAAAGGTTCGGGCAAAAATTAGGGATATATTGAAAAATGTACACCCGCGAAGTCGAAAACCTACACTGGGCGGCTTCGGCAAAAAAGGGTATCCCGGTGAACTGAAAACCCGTAAAGGGCGGTTCACGCAAAAGTTAGGGATTTGAATAAGCAAATGATTGCGTTCCGCGTATGGACTTTCATTGTTTAGTGGTTCGGAGGACCTGAGGGCCGTTTATCTGAATCAATCTCTTCCGAAGCTGAAGCATCGGAGAAGTATCGAAGTCGAGTGGGTCTTAGAGGGATCAACTCATGGTGTTCGTCTACGCCTCGTTGCCAACATTTGTATATACTGATGTATATTTATGTTTTATTTTTGCGCGGCTTCCTCATTCCAGGAGCTTGCCTCTGTTGTAAAACATTTTTGCCCATTCAGGGGTCATCATCAATAAAATGCATATTATTCAGCAATTCTGCTTGTCTGTTTAGCATTTATCTGTTTTGTTTGCGAATGAGAACGCCAATGTTTTTTAATAAAATGCGCATACATAAACTTACGGGCCTAGGCCCATTGATTGTTGAAACAATTAATTAACTGAATATTGTCACGAGATAATAACCTGGATAGGCCCCTTTGAGGAGGGTATCTTGTCTGTTTGTTTGTGTTGTTGCAGGTGTAGCACCTTCCAGAAGATGTGCCGTGCGCATCCCCGAAGCGGGGCGAGTCCTCCTTCTCCAGCAAAGTTTAGTAGTCTCTTCTCCGCAGAATCTGAACGCAGGATAGTGAGCATTGATATGTCTCCCCGGGCAGAGACGATTCTCTTCCCCAAGCAGACGCATCCTGAAGGAGCGTCACCCCCATCAGCTGAGCCAAGCACCGAAGAATGATGTCGTCTTTCCCCAGCACCGGGTCACAAGTGCAGATTTCATAGAAGTGTTCGGGTGCCGAAGCTCGTGTTTCCCCAGTAAAGTCTCCAGCGGAATTGAGATTCCCCACCAGAGTCATGCTCTCTCCTGAAGTTGGATGATTCCCTCTTCCCCAGTAGAGTGTTGGAACGGCTGATGTTGTATTCCCCTGCAGAGTCGTACTCTCCCCCGAAGTCAGATGATTCTTTCTTCCCTAGCGAAATTGAAATTCCTCACCAGGGTCGTACTCTCTACAGTGAAGCAGAATGACTTCTCCTTCCTCAGCCGAGTTTGCAGACGTCCAAGAGAGTCGAGTCCTTGGAAGTTGATCAAATCGTGATTGGTTTTTCCCCAATGGAGTGTTGAGCAGCTGAAGCTGTTTTCCCACAGAGTTGTTATCCCCAGAAGAGTTAGCCGAGACGGCCACGCAGTTCACTCCCGCGATTGACACCGCTTTCCTTCAGCAGGTTCGGGTTCTCGTAGAGCTTCGTCCCCTGCAGCAGTCAGCTGAAGTTGTTTGCCCTGCAGCAGTCAACCGGAAGATCAATTCCCTAGACAGAGCCTGATTGATATTGGTGTGTCCACGTTCTCCTCAGCAGGATGATTCCTTCATCTGAGTAATTCTTTCTCCGTGATAGGAGAGTCTCCCCTCGGCATTTATTTTGCGGACGGGATCGCATCATTGTGCATGACTGCATAGCATTTAACACTGCATAGCATTTAAACACTGCATAGCATTTAACATTGCATAGCATTGTGCATGATTGCATAGCATTGTGCATGATTGCACAGCATTTAGCATAAACGCATAGCATTCCCACCGTGTGGGGCATAGCGCAGAAGCATACGCATCATAAGCATGATCTAGGTTACCATCATTCATGTCTTACAGGCGTTCCACCAAAAGACCAGTTGCTCAGGATGATTCCTGATATTCTCTCCAACAAGGTCGCTTTCTTAAGATGATTCTTAAGACCCCAGAGTAATCCCCACAATCGCTCGCTCAAGATGATTTTTTGAGATCCCCAGCGAATTCTTCAGTTCGAGATGATTCTTGAATTCCTCAGCAGGGCCGTTTGCTTAAGATGATTCTTAAGACCTCAGTACCGCTTCCCGAGTTGTTCGCCTAGTATGATGCTTGAGTTCCCCAGTAGCGTCTCCCAGCAAGGTTTGCCCAGGAAGATTCCTGGAACACCCAGCAGAAAAAAGTCTCCAGAATGGTTATCGGGTCAGGATGATTCTTGAAGGTGCCCGACGGAGCTGTTTGTTCAAGATGATTCTTGAAGTCCTTAGCGGCGTGATATGTCTGCTCCAACAGTGATGTCTAATCTGAAGATTGACTTTGTAAACGCCTGAGGGCGGTATCAGAAGGTTCCTGTGAGTTCAGATTTCCGTATTGATGAATCAACGGGTGGCTGAAGACAAGGTTCTGAACTTTGTATCCAAGGTGATCCGTGTTGGTCTGAAGACCAAGTCAGTTGTCCTGAGGAGATGATTGATTGCGATCAAGTGGATAGTTTTTCTTCTGACTGAGGTCGAAGATGTTTCTCCAGCTAAAGCGGAGTTTTGCCTGAAGGCAAAGTGTTTGAATCCCCGTAGAGTCATGAATGGCTCAGGATACCATTTCTCTGACTGAAGTCATAGATTTCCCCAAGCTGAAGCGAAGGTACCTAAGGGCAAGGTTATCCCCAAGGTCATGAATGACCTAGGATTCATTTTTCGGACTGAAGGCCGAAGTATATCCCTGACTGAAGTCTCGGATGCTCTATAGCAGAGGTGGAGTTGCCTGAAGGCAGATCCATGTATCCTTGAAAGCCAAGGACCATTTCTTTAGACTGAAGTCGAAGATACCTCCTGCAGAGTTGCCGACGGGCAAAGTTTACATCCTTGAAGGCCAAGGATGTTTTTTCTAGCTGAAGCTGGAATAGCCGACGGGCAGGGTTTCATCTTTCTTCAGAAGAACATGAAGATTCTCCAGCGGATCTGGAGTGGCCAGGGGCCAGGGTTCCATCTATCTTCAGAAATGCTTGAAGATTTTTTTCTAGCTGAAGCTAGAAATGGCCAGGGGCCAGGGTTTCATATATCTTTAATGTTGAAGTTCTACGGCGGGCAGTGTGCAGCAGTATTCCGATGTTCGTTATGGTTCTGAGGGTGAACCCCAGATCAGAGTGTGCTCGGTTATGTCTCTCATTCCCAGCGGAGTAGTTTCAAATACGCAAGTGTACCTTTTGTTCCGTTTACCAGGGGTGAACCCCAAATCATCATTTATCCGGCGGCGAGGTTGGATGTTTGTTCGACGGCGAGGTTGAACGTTTGGATTTGACGGCGAGGTCAGATCATCATTTGTCCGGCGGCGAGGTTGGATGTTTGTTCGACGGCGAGGTTGAACGTTTGGATTTGACGGCGAGGTCAGATCATCATTTGTCCGGCGGCGAGGTTGGATGTTTGTTCGATGGCGAGGTTGAACGTTTGGATTTGACGGCGAGGTCAGATCATCATTTGTCCGGCGGCGAGGTTGGATGTTTGTTCGACGGCGAGGTTGAACGTTTGGATTTGACGGCGAGGTCAGATCATCATTGGTCCGACGGCGAGGTTGGATGTTTGTTCGGCGGCGAGGTTGAACGTTTGGATTTGACAGCGAGGTCAGATCACGTTTGTTCGACGGCGAGGTTGAACGTTTGGATGTGACGGCGAGGTCAGATCATCAGTTGTCCGGCGGCGAGGTTGGATGTTTGTTCGACGGCGAGGTTGAACGTTTGGATGTGACGGCGAGGTCAGATCATCAGTTGTCCGGCGGCGAGGTTGGATGTTTGTTCGACGGCGAGGTTGAACGTTTGGATGTGACGGCGAGGTCAGATCATCAGTTGTCCGGCGGCGAGGTTGGATGTTTGTTCGACGGCGAGGTTGAACGTTTGGATTTGACGGCGAGGTCAGATTATGTTTGTTCGACGGAGAGGTTAGATATTTGTTTGACGGCGAGGTCAGACTCTTTAAATCCCCAGTAGAAATGATGTTTGTACAACGGCGATGTCGAGTGTCTCTCAGAGCGATGTTTGTTTCCGGCGGCGATGTCAGATTCAGTTCTCCAGCGGCGAGGTTGGGTGTCTGAAGGCAATGCCAGAAGAAGTTGATGTGGATAACTGACGGCGACGTCAGATCGATATTTCTCCAGCTAGTTGCCGTGCAGCTAGTATTGCAGTATTCAAAGGTTTGTTCCCCGCATAGTATCGTGTGCCTGTGCAGTTGACAAATTTTCGGGTTTACCGGTATTCAACCGTCTCGCACCTTGATTGGCTGAGAGCCGTTCGCTTCTCACCCATTCAGGTTCAAACCGTTTGAATAGGGGCAGTTGTTGCACCCCAAAATTTGACCAACAATTATTTATTCATTGAGTGTTTGAAAGTTGATACCTTCATCAGAAAGTTCAAGAGATCCTCAGAGGAGTTGGTTGAAACCAGGGTTGTGTGCTTCATAGCTTGAGAGTTGTGGGTGCTCCTCAGATGATTCTGAGACTTTGAGAATGAACTTGATGTTTTGAGAAAGCCTATGAGATGTCTTGATAGCCATCATGAAGCCCAGAGAGGTCATTATGCAAGAATTCAGAAGATTCAACCATGAATGGTAGAATTAGGGTTTTGACTGGGTCAACCCTATATTAACTGAGGATTTGGAGAAGGTTGAGACCTAATCCAAGAGCCATGAGATCATGGAATGATGCATAGAGATGTTATAAAGATGATTCCTAGACCAACTCCTCATGATTGAGGAGTTTGAGAAGTTTTGAGTTAGGATTTCTGAGGATTGTCAGTGAAAAAACCCTAATTTGATCCCTATTTTCCAGGCAGTTTTAGCTCTAGATGTGATTGATATCTCATCTTCCCCACAACATGAATGTTTTAGAGCTTGTTCTTAGCTTTAATTTGAGTGGTAGAAGTCCTTGATAGGATTTGTAGAACTCAACTTATGGTTTGAACAAGACAGGGGTATTTTGGTCATTTGTCAGTTATAGGTCATTTTAAGCAAAGGCCATATCTCCTATTTCCAAACCTCAAATGGAAAAACTCAAAACATGAAAGTTGTTCAAAATGTGATTTTAAGTCTATAAAAGAGGTCATGAATTGTTGGAAAAGCTCATAGCATGGATTTTCATGATTGGTCAAAAATGAACTAAAAATGGCTTATAAGTTTAAAAAGTTGAATTTGAAAATTGGTTTGGGAGATCTAGGAATCCAAAATAGGTCATCCAATATATCATTTTGATTGGAAACATCATTTTAAAAACAATGGTTTAGCCACATTTTTGAGTTTAGGCTTAAAAATTGGAGTTGCTTTGTAAATTTGTTACTTGCACTTTAAGGCATCAAAAGGAAAGATGGGAAAATGCTACATGAGGACTTGTAAGGCTTTGTTTTTATTTTACCATATCATTTGAGGAGAAATTAAGTGAGATTGCATGGTGTATCATGATATAGCATGAGATTTACTAAATATGGCAAATTCAAATTATCATTGCATGAGAAGTTCTAGAAGCTTCATGGAAGGTTCTACAAACTTCCACACACTTCTATTCTCATCTATATAAGCCCTAAAGTGGCTCCATGCATTGGTTAGAGATTTTTAGAGCTTGCATAATATACTTTGATTCCATCACTCCAAAAGTGCATTTTCATTTCAAACTCCATTGAAACTTCATCAATCACTACAATTCTGATTATCATCATCATCTACAAGCAACATTGAGTATTTGGCAAGAAAAATCAAGGAGAATTCGTGGCTGGTTCATGAGATCACAAGCTTCACTCCAACTTGCATGAAGGATTGGCTAGGTTGATTCCAGAGGTGTGAGCGAAAACTACTGCAAACAGAAGCACATAGAGCCATTGAAGATCATTCCAAGAGAGCACCAAGGCTTGAATTGGAAGAGAAACACCATAGCCATCATCACTTGCAAGGTATGCGTTTTCTCTTGAATCTCTTTATTTATTCTGTTTTAGGGTTGGTTGTTAGGATAAACACGATAGAAACCAATTAGGGAGGTGTTATGATTAGTTTGAAAGCATTACATGTAGGTTTGTGTTATGGCCGTTTCTGTTTTGAGTTCAAGAACTCGTGCCTTAATGTACTATAACCTTAGTTTTGTAGTTTAGAATAATCACCATGAAGTGTAGATCATTCTAGGTTAGTTTCAGCCAAGATCATGATCATGCAAACCAGAGGAAAGTAATGGTGTCCAAGACTTCCACGCTCCATATATTTTTCTAGAGTGAGTATTAAGAAAATCCGTGACCACAGTCTTGTAGAGGGCAAGGAGAGGAGTGAGTTTGGTTTTTGTATCGAGGGAAATGGTTGCGAGATGAGAGAGCTATGGAGGATGGAAGATTCGCGTATGGAAGTTGCTTCGTGAAACCCTAACAGGCCCAAGGTAGGAGACGCAATCGTCACCCTTGATTCATTTTGGAAAGTTGACTAGTTCACTTCATCCAACGGTCCAGATTGAACTAAAAAACGGAGGGAAATTCAAAACAGCTAAACGTTGCCGTTTGGTTTAATGAGGCGCGTGTGGGCTTATCCAGAATGCTATCCACACCACCCCCTTTCAGCCCATTCTGAAATTGAACTAACCTGCCTTGCTGTTTTCACCCCCCATCCCCTTTAATTCTTTTTTTAATTTTCTTTTATTGTTTGTCTTTTATAAAATTCATAAAAAATAGAAAATTAAATATTTTTCAATTCTTGTTTTTTCTATAGGTTAGTGAATTTGTCTAGAAAATTATAAATAAATAAAATTTCCATTTTATTTTTTTTCATATTTTTAGTATATTTTTCATTTTAATAGCTTTTAAAATAGGATTAATTTTGTACATGATTTTGTAGATTTTCTTTTAAGACTTTCCCTTAGCATTTTTAATTCATTCTTTTTGGTGTGATTAGATATTGAATCATAGTTCCCCATAGGATTTAATTCTTGATTTTTAGATTAAAATTTGATTAGTTTAATTAGGTTAGCATTAGGGTATCCTAATTAGGGTTTAGGTTATGCATAGGTAAGGAAATTCATTTTCTTTAGAGAGTTTTGTTTGATTTTTGGGTAGGGGCATATGTGGATGTTATGGATAGATGTTGTAGACCCTTGTGAATAATTGGTAGAATTTTTCCCCTTGTGTTAGTATTTTTAGGTATTTTCTGAGGTTGCCGGATGATTTTGTCTGTCCTGTGGTTATCTGTTCATCTCTGGGGCTTATTTTGGGGAATTTGTTGTGGGGTTTAGTTTGTCTTGAAGACCTTGTTGGAGAGCATCATGAAGAGAAGATTGTAGATCAAGACTTAGAGACCCAGAGCTTGGCTTATTCCCTGTTTGTGAGGTTTGAGATCCTGAAGTTTGAGGGAATTTCATGGTACTTTCCTGAGGAAGGCACTATGAATGACTTTCATTCTTTCTTCTCACCTCTTTCTCAAGTATCCAATGATGTTGGAGCCAACTTGTGAGTTTAATTTCTCCTGAGGAGGAATGTAAACTGATCACCTGTTGTTGAGCCACATGGGATACAATTCCTAAGTGGAAGCCTCCTAGTACTTTCCCGAGGAAGGTCCTATGGGTCTATTCACTTAGTTCCATTAGTTTATCTAGGATTTCTTAAGTATCCAATGATGTCGGAGCCAACTTGTGAGTTTAATTTCTCCTGAGGAGGAATGTAGACTGATCACAGTTGTTGAGCCACATAGGATACATCTCCTAAGTGGAAGCCTCCTAGTACTTTCCTGAGGAAGGTCCTATGAGTCTGTTCATTTAGTTCCACTAGTTCAGATAGGATTTCCTAAATATCCAGTGATGTTGGAGCCTGCTTGTGAGTTTAGTTTCTCCTGAGGAGGAATGTAAACTGATCACAGTGGTTGAACCACATAGGGTATGACTCCTGAGTATACACCTCCTAGTGCTTTCTTGAGGAAGACACTATGAGTCTGCTTACTTAGCTCCCTTTCTTTGGTAAGCTTGTTCTGAAGCTGGAAGACTGGGATTGCCTTCTTGTTTAGGGTTTTGCTTTAGGGCTTTGCTTAGATTTGATTCAGATTCTGTGTTAGAGTTAGGATTAGAGAGGA
Source organism: Lathyrus sativus (assembly GCA_963859935.3). NCBI lineage: Eukaryota > Viridiplantae > Streptophyta > Magnoliopsida > Fabales > Fabaceae > Lathyrus > Lathyrus sativus. The sequence continues at coordinate 358,862,361 of OZ012741.1, forward strand.
GATGATTCTTTCTCAAGCATGTGTTTTGCCTGATGGCACTTCATTTCTTTTATCTGTTATTGCTTGATAGCATGTTGTTTACCCTTCAGTATGATTACTGTTATTTCATGACTGGATTGAGGTTGAGATGAGCTTGTGGAGGCTGAAGCCCCACACACATTTCCTCCCTCACTTGCATTGCATGCATTTTACTGTTAAAGCTGATGCTTTTGTCTGTTTTGGTGTATCATTGACATGATCCCTTAGGACTCTCACTTCCTTTGATAAGGATTTGATGATAGACTTTTAGGTTGAAACCTATGCATGACAACATCTAGGAGTTCCCTGTTCAAACCTCAACCATAGGATGAATCCATGGCATGATAACAGTAGGACTTGATAGTCTCCCTCCTAGTTGGGCCTGCTCTCTTCTCACCTCGAAGCAGTTTAAAATACAGTAATCATGAATGATTTCTTTCGTACGTTACGAGCCTTAAGCTATCTGAGAAAGGACGCATTCCCTCTCAGGTCATAGTCTCTAGTGCGGTTGAAATCGCAAACACAATAAAAAACACTTCTTTTAGGAGATAACTCGTAGTTTCCCGAACTACGTTTGCTCTGATCTTCCATGCAGTATGGATGTACGTAGGCATAGGATGCGATATCCTAGCGAGCAACCTTCCCCACCTTCACCCGTAGTTAGGCCGAACTACGTTGACTCTGATTTCTCATTCTCTGATGAGAATACGTAGGCATAAAGTGCGACGCTTTGCCGAGTCATTTTTCTTCTCTTTTTCAGCCAGCCTTGATAGGTAGATAGATTATAACCAACCCGACCAAGTAAACAAACAAGCGAGGATCCCGTCGAGTACGACGGACGTGAGGGGTGATAATACCTTCCCCTCGCGTAACCGACTCCCGAACCCAGACAATGGTTGCGATGACCTTGTCTTACCCTTTTTCGTCAGGTTTTTCCGATCGTTTCCTTTCCCGCTTTGAGGGATAAATAACGAAAGGTGGCGACTCTTCTGTTGTGCCGACACCTTATTTTCGCGCAAGCGACAGACTTCAATAAGCCATATGAACTTTTTAAACCATACTTTTATCCTTGAATTATTTCCCAAATCTAAAGTCAAACTACAGTCGACTTTTTCAACCCGAAAAACCCTAATTGGGTGCCTTGAACTGCACTGCACCCCATCTGTGGGTGATTACTTCAAATTGAACTCACACATGGCCCAATATGGTATTCTTGATCTTATTTCATAAATGATTCAACCCAAAACATTGATTTCCCAATCCTCGAACCTTCGATTTTATCAGTGCGGAGCCCCGTTTCATCTGTGTCTTGACAAAACACACTTCGAAACTTGTTAAGGTTAGATAAATAAATGCATATGATATGAAGAGGATATAAGGGGTCAAAATTTGGGGTGCAACATTATCAAAGCTAATTCATTAATCCTAATCAATATATATTAAAACCTAAAAAGAAATAATAAAAATCTAATGAAAATCTAAAAGAAATAGAAAAATGTATTTAAAAATGTATTTAAAATCTAAAAATATCCTAATAAACCTCTAAAAATCTATTAAAATAGAAAAAGGCTATTAAAAATCTATTTAAACTCTAATAACTAAAATATTCTAAATCAATTAAAATCTAAATTCTATGCTACAGATAAGGAAATAAAATCTAAAAAATTAAATCGGTGAATATAAAATGCAAGAATGCGATAAGATAAGCGGTAAAACGGCGGACACCGAAATATCCTCGAGATAACACTACAGACTGAAAACACCGGGAAGAGCACCATTTCCAAAATAATCCTCCTTATTCAAACTGGTTTGAATTGCCTGAAACGCGAGAAGATGGATGTAATCCCGATAAAATCCACCCGGATAAAGAAATGCACAGTATGCGATATGTAGATGCAAATGCAAAATGAATCAAAACATAAGCCAAATAGCGAGAAACGGTTGGTCAAATTTTGGGGTGCAACAACTGTGATCTATTTTCGTTGGTTGACTGAGTGTTTGATGGACTGGGCTTGGATTGCTTTTGGCACACCCCTCAAGCCAGGCCCATGGGTTTACACGTTATTTATTTACTTTTCACACCCTGGCTTTGTTCATTTTATTTTCTTTTTCTTTTTATTTTGTTTTGTTGCTCTTTTGATTTAATTCAAATTAAAATATCTCCAATGTCGATAAAATCCTACAAAAATATGTTTAAGACAGGATTAATCAATTGGAGGTGTTTATTTGAATTAACAAAGGAAATTTTATTTTTAGGAAATTTTATTTTGTTTTTTTTGGTTTATTTTTCAATTAAAAAAGGATTAATCAATTGGAGGTGTTTCATTTGAATTAAATCTTGACGTGTCCTTGTTCTTGATTTGTTTTTGTATTTCCTTTTTGATCCAATGACTAAAAATCAATCCTCATATCCATGATGAGTTGAGTGATTTTTTAGGACCATTTTGCCCCTGTTTGGTTGAGTTTTGGTTTGACTTTTGTTGCATTGCATTTGACCCTCGACAATCCTCCATCACAATAGGACACCCTTGTGAATAAATTTCTTTGGTGGTGTTGTGAAGTGACTTTGATTGTAATCTCTTGGCCTCTGGTTGCCAACATGTTTATGAGCTTCTTGCATTTTCCTAATTATGAGGTAACTTGCAAGTCAAGTTACCCCAAAGGGAGGTTCATACATACACATTGACCTAGCTTGCTTTGGAGATGACATTTATGGATCCTTGGAGCCCTTAAATCCTTTTGATTCATTTTGCTGACATGTTAAGGTTGCTGCTTGCTCAATTTTAGGTCATGACATTGTGTTTTGCTTGTTCATTTGTGTATCTCTTTTGGTGTTTCCAATTAGGGTTTCCTTATGTGGTTTGTTTGCCTTCCTTTGTGTTCATGCTTTCCTTTTCTTTTGATGTGGTTGCCTTTTCTTTTGAGCTCTCTTCTCTCATCTTCCCTTCTGTCCCATGACCTTGGAGTCTCATTTAAGGTGGTTTTGTCCCTCCTTAGGAGGTACTTGAAGCATACCTAAAGTGATGAATCCATGAGGACTTTCTTTGTGTTTATTTGTGCTTCTTTTCACTTTGTTTGTGATGCTTATGTTTGAGTGCATATTATGAGTTCCTTGCTATCCTCATATAGCCTCCCATCCTCACTTTCTTTTAGGTTTTCTTTTCCTTTCATTTGGGTTGCCATTTTGGTTTTGTGGTTGATGTTGTTTGGTTTAGGCCATTTCATCCCACTTTTGGTGCATTTGTGTGATTTCCTTTTATGCATTCCTTATCCTTCCTCCTTTTTCATTTCTCATATGCATGCATGGTTGAGATGAGCTTGTGGAGGCTATTCCCCAAACTATTTTCCTCCCTCACTTTCATTCTATGTGTGCATTCCATGTTTGCATGTTTACATTTTCATGTTCTTTCTTCTTCTTCTTCTCTTGTCTTCCTTCCCTTAGGATCTCTAGTCTCTCTTGTTCAAGAGAGGTTATGATAGACATTAGATTCTTAACCATGCATGACAATATTAGGTAGCTCCCATACCTCAATCTTAGGACCATCTTTGCATGACAACTTTTAGGTTTGAGTTAGTCTCCCTTTAGTGTGTCCTTTCTCTTCTCATCTACAAACACTCATAAAACACTTAATAAAGGTTAATGATTGTTGTACGCATGAGCCTTAAGTATTTAGGAAATGGTGATTGAGTGGATTCCTCTCAATTGCTTAGAGTGTTTAGTGTACACCCTTAGGGTGATATGCGACGCATTCGCTCCTAAGTCATAGTCTTTAGTGCAACATAAGTTACAAACAAAACTCGAAACACTTCTTCCATAAAAGACTTTAAAAAACACTTCAAATCATTTTGTCCTTTGGGACCTTTAACTTTGGAAAACCATTTTCATAAGGAGAGTTTTGTTAACTCTTGGTTCTATCGCAAACAGTAACGCCTAAGTCTCCAATGGTCGAGCTGCATACACCAAACTGCTAGAACTGATTGTTAACCCTACTCGGGTAAAAATTTTGAACCAACCTATGGTCATGTTATCCTGAACTATGTTTGCTCTGATCTTTCATACTAGATGAAAGTACATAGGCACGAGACGCGATGTCTCGGCGAGCAACCTTCCCCCCCTTTTCACCCGTAGTTAGCCGAACTATGTTGACTCTGATTTCTCGTACCAGACGGGAATACGTAGGCACGAAGCAGCGACGCTTTGCCGAGTCATATTTCTTTTCTTTTGTCCCTGAGACCTTTAGCTAGATAGTTTTAACACCCTTTTAGATAGACAGCAAGCGTGGATCCCGTCGAGTACGACGGATGTGCGGGGTGCTCATACCTTTCCCTTGCGTAACCGACTCCCGAACTCGAGATTTGGTTGCGATGACCGATCTTTTCCCTTTTTCGCAGGTTTTCTCGGATTGTTTCCTTTCCCTCTTTTGGGATAAATAAAGAACGGTGGCGACTCTTCTGTCATTGTCGGCCTCTTTTTCACAGTAGCCACAACGTCCATTTGATAGATGGACCAATTGCTATTGTTTACAATCCCAATAACCAATAAAATGGTCTTAATTCTTTCTACCAATGCGAACACTTCCTCAAAGTCAATTCCTTCCTTTTGAAAAAATCTCTTAGCTACCAATCTATCTTTGCAACTAACAACCTCTCCTTTAGGATTTTCTTTGACCTTGTACACTCATCTCACCTATGGGCATTTTCCCTTGAGGCAAATCAACCAGCTCCAAAGTCTTATTCTTCTCAATTTATTCCAGCTCCTCCTTCATAACACAAATCCTTTTTGGATCACTCAAGGCCTCCTCTTACATCACCGATTAGATCTACTGTGTATTTTGAACCTATCTTGTCAGCCTCCTCACTAAAGTATGTTCATCGCCACGAAGGCGAATCAATTTCTACGAGTAGCATCATGTCCACCCCATAGACCATTAAAAACATGGTCTCCTTGGTAGTGGAATGTGGCGTGGTGTGGTATGACCATAATATCTCATAGAGTAGTTCCGCCCACATGCCTTTGGCGTCATTAAGCTTTTTCTTAAGTCCCTTAAGAATTATCTTCTTTCTTGACTCAGCTTGACCGTTAGGTTGAGGGTGGACCACATGCACGGATTTCGTGTGCACACCCAAGTCTTTATAGAATTTAGTGACCATGGCACTAGCGAAATGGGTCCCATTGTCGGGATAATGTTCCCAGGGTGTCCATATATGCACATAATCTTCTTCCAGTGGAAACGATGCACTATTTTCATCGTAATCTTGCCTACTTCTTCTATTTTTATCTATATCAACTCCTACTATTAGGAATTTTAATTGACCCGGTGCCAAGGGGTTGGGCCTAAGATGTCCATGCCTCATTGGTAGAAGGTCCAGGTCGAGGTCATCGACTAAAGAAGTTTTGTCGGGGCATGGTGAAGGACATCACGTATGTAGCATTGGTGGCACTTCTTGATGAAAGTGACGTTTTCCTTCATTAAAGTGAGCCAATAATATCACACTCTCAATAACTTGTGAGCAAGTATTTTTCCACCAATGTGGCTGCTGCTGGCTCCCTTGTGAACTTCTACAATTACCAGTGTAGTTTCATCCTCGCCCAAGCATCTTAGCATGGGTGTAGGCTTTCCCATTCGGTAAATTTCCCCCATAGTAGGGTATACTTGGAAGCATGCTTTTTGATCTTCCTCGCTTCTCCCTCATCTAGTGGAAGCTCGTCCGACTGTAGGTAGTGTAGCATGGGTGACATCCAACTAGTTAAAGGGACGGGTTCTAAAGGGTATACTTCATCCACCTCGGCTTTAGGGTAGGCTAGAGTCTCATGTATGAGTGTTCTGTTAAACCTTGTGATCTATGGGGTGGCTAGATTGGATAAAAGGTCCTCCTTGAAGTTCTGCTCACGGGGGATGTTCTCTACTTCAAAAGAGAGGAAACGCGAGGATAAACTTCGTACCTTCTGTAGATATTTTATCAGTTGTTGAACTTTGGCCTGATATTGTCTCGAGACCTGGTTGGTGACTAGTTGGGAGTCAGTCTTAAACTCCAGTCTTTTGTCTCCCATTTCCAAGGTGAGGATCATACCAATGATAAGAGCCTCATATTCTGCTTGATTTTTGTTGGCGGTGAACCTGAACTTCATCGCCTACTTGATAACTATATCATCAGTTTCCTCAAGGAATATTCATGCACCATTTCCTTTTATGTTGGAGGCACAATCTATAGATAACACCCAATCTGAAGGGCTTTCTCGTCTATGGGTGAGCTGAGTCTACGAAATCACCTAGGGTTTGAGATTTGATGTTTCCCAACCGGATGTGTTAGATGTTGTATTCTAAGATATCTACTTTCCAAGATACCATTCTTCCTTTAAGGTTAGGTTTTTCAAAACTTGTCGGATGTGATAGTTGGTTTTTACCAAGATGGTATGCCCTTGGAAGTAAGGCTTGAGCTTTCATGCTGTAATAAAAACGACCAACACCAGTTTCTCAATCTTCTGGTAGTGTGTCTCAGTGCCTTTGAACACTTTGCTTATGAAATACACAGATCTCTCTACCCTACCTATTTTTTGGACGAGGAGTGAGCTCATCGCCCACTCTATAACCAAAAGGTAAAGGGCGATGTGAGGAACTCCTTTACCTTAGTGAAAGCCTCATCAAATTTAGAGATCCACTCGAATTTCTCCTTTTTCTTAAGTACGACGAAGAAAAGGAAGGTTTCATCGCCTGCACGGGAGAGGAAGAGAGAAAAAGCGAAAAGGCGACTAATAAGTTGTTGCACTTATTTCACGTTTGTGGGACTCCTCATGTCAATGACTACTATGCGCATGTCTGGATTGGCTTCAGTACCTCTCATTGTTACCATAAAACCTAGAAATATCATTGCCTGAACCCTGAATGAGAATTTAGTGGGGTTTAGGCACATATTATATCTTCTCATTGATTGTAGGATATCCTTCAGGTCATCGACGCGACTGTGCTCTTCCACAGTTTTAACAATCATATCAACAACGTATACCTCCAAGTTTTGTCTTAGTTGGTGGATGAAGACTGCAACCATTAGTCGTTGGGATGTGATGCTCGCATTCTTGAGGCCAAAGGGAATTACATTGTAGTAGTAATTTCTATGGTTCATCATGAAAATGGTTTTTGGCACATCCATTTGGATCTCATTGTATCTTTAGTGGGTGTCTATGAAACATAATGTGTGTTAGCCTGATAACTCGTCAATTCGACAATCGATGTCTGGAAATGGTTATGGATCTTTAGGACATGCAGTAGCCAGATCCGTGAAGTTTACACACATGCGTCATCTATTATTGACCTTTCATACAAGGACTATGCTGACCAGCAATGTTGGAAATTTTGTTTTAGTGATGAATCCGGCGTTGGATAGTTTTTTCACCTTTTCATGAATGGCAACCCTCTTTTCATCGCCAACCTTCCATTTCCTATGTGCAATTAGTTTGGCGAATGGGATGGATGGAAAGGAGATGGCTTACAAATTTTTTGTATATACCTGGCATGTCTGAGGGGGCCCAACGAACAAGTCAACGTTCTTTCTAAGTCTGTCGACTAGCTCTTGTTCCACCCTTGCGCACAAGGAAATGTCTATCTTTATAACTTAATAGGGGTGAGTTGTAACACCCTTTTCTACCCCACGAATATTACGGAAAATTAACATAATTTACCAGAGTAAAATGTTAAACTCAATAAAAATCACCTCAAAGGGCGTACATTTCTCAATAAATTCAAATATAGGTCAAGGCTTCGTTAACAACGGGTTTTCCCAAAAGACATCAAAAATTGCACAATGGCCGCGGAACTCAAAACGACATAATCCAAAGTTTTCCTTATACGGGAAGGTAATCAAAATAACTCAAATAAAACATGGTTTAACTCAAAGACCCCAACCCGATGTTACACTATCAGAGCAAGACCCTCTAAGTTAACCAAAAGGCCAATAACTCACAACTTCAAAAGTCCTCAACGGCTAAACCTGGTCATCTGCATGTTACCCACGAGGAGGCAACATTCAAATAGGCAGGGTGAGTAAAACGATTAATAATAATCAATGTAGGAAATCAATATATAAAATGGCATTATTTTCATATTCAACATCATCATATTCATCAATAGACATCAAGGATCACAACGTCACAATTTACTCACAATCATCTCATAAATGTAAATGCAACAAGACTCAATGCATGTGGTACCAATCATCACAACACAATGGACATTGGGCCATCAACCCTCCATAGATCCCCATCAATAGGATCAATTCTACTCAAGAACCGGAGCACATCAGAATACTTCACATCTGCACAATGGGATTGAAGCCAAAGTAATCAAGATCCTGAACCGAAGTCCGGATGCACATGAATGCATGATGCACACGTCAATAATCATCCTCATAGTAACATCATAGGTGCATCATCATTCATCATAATCATCATCATCAAAATCATATCATCATAACGCATCATCATCACATTATCATCATACATCATGTCATCATAGCTCATCATCATTACATCATCATCATACATCATGTCATCATAGAATCATCAAAACTCATGGAAATATCATCATAGCTCGTTATCATTACATCATAGAAATCAGCATATAATCATGTACAAATTACATAGCACTCACAGTCATACTCATATTAATTAATCATACTATCACATATTTATCACATAGAATTCATAAATTATACTCATGGTAATCATCATACTATCACATAGCAATCACGTAGAAATCATAGTCATACTCATGGTAATTCACCATACATTCATTTAATCACATAGGAATCACAGCTACACTCATGGTAATTCATCATACATTAATTTAATTACATATAAATCATAGTTACCCTCATGGTAATTCATCAGGAAAATCACAGCATCAAACATCAAGACATCATTGAACCAGAACATGATTCATTAATAGAACATATACACAATTGACTTCTCAAACATAATTAGATATAAAAATATTGGGAAACCAATTCCCTTATCTATATTATGTTATAGCCCTGTTCATTAGCTTCCCAACTATTCGAACGGAGGCCAAAACGGACTTACGGATCAAAAGTTACATCCAAAACAATTTTGACCGAAAACATGAACAGTCGTGACGGACAGTATGCAATTTTCTGCGTTTTTCACCGTTGGAGGCCTTCTGAACCTCCGATTTCGATTCCGTAAAAACCCGAACTCTCAGAAAATTACAACCCATTTAACACTATAACTATCTCAAGTAAATTTACAATTTTAACACAATTAAACCATCTAATTCCCATAAACCCTTACAACTACACCACAATCATTAGAGTTCCTCACTATCCAATTTCTCTGCAGGGTTAAACAAATGTCAAACCAGAGTTTTGGCCATGAATGCCTAATTTCCCTTTAACCCAAATAAATCCCTATACGGTTAAAACCTCACAAATATGATTTGGCCACGAAAACCAAAAATCCCTTTTTTCATCATAATTCGCCTTAAAGCCCTTAAACCTTCAAATCGGCCTTAAATACATTGAAATTATACATTGAAAACAATGAAGGTAATACTACATATACCTTAATTGTCGACTCAAAGCCTTCTCAAATCTTTCAGAAACCTTTCGAAGCTTTTGCCTCAATTCTTCCTCCTTAGAGCTTTGGCCTCAATTATTTTCACGGTCTAACAAAATGAATCCTAATCCCATCACAATTCCCTTTTTGTTAAACCTAACCTTGGGCCTCAAAATTGGGCTTTTCCAATATTACCCTCACTAACTCGAATATTCATATTATATATATATATATATATATTAATTAATAATAATACTAATATCTTTCAGAAACCTAACCTTGGGCCTCAAAATTGGGCTTTTCCAATATTGTCCAATTTGCCCTTATTTCACTTATATTTATTTTAATTAATAATAATACTAATATATTCATATTATATACTATTAATTAAATAAATAACCCAAAATGCATTAATTCTCAAAATTCCACAAAATCACCGAAAATTTGAATATTCTTATTTAAATAAATTAAATAAATATTCCAAGAATTTGGGATGTTACATGAGTCACTCCACCTCGACGCCCAATCTAGGGTCTCAAACCTTGAAGTAAATATTTGGAACTTTAAGGATAGACATGAACTAATGTGAGTTCTTCTCTGGTTGTTTCCAGGCCGCTCATATAGCATATGTGAGCTACTTATTGATCTTCCCAAATTGTACCCACTCTCCCGTCTGGGAGTGAATATTTTAAGGTTAATGATCGTGTGTATATGACCTCTCCTAGGGAATTGATAGCAGGATGCCCCAGGATGATGTTGTAAGGTGACATGGTGTCTATGATGAGGTAGCTAATGTCAATAACATTGGCGTTTTCTCCTTAACCATATCTGGTTTTTATGGTAACATGGCCCATTATCCATGCATGTTCGCCTTATAATCCAATCAAAGAAATTTTGAACCTCTTTATGTCATCCAAATCCAACTGTAGTTTTTGGAAGGCATCCTAGAACAGAACATCTGCGGAGCTACCTAAATCTATTAAGACACACTTAATATCCCAATTGTTGTATTGAACAGTGATGACTAGGGGATCATTGTCGTGAGAGTTAATTTCTATGACATCCTCCTTGGAGAAAACGATATAAGCCCCTAGTTTCCCTATGGCATTTCTAAGAAGGCCATGGGATATAACTTTGGCTGAGAACATGTGCTTCGCACATCTTCTTCGGGTAGCTCTGGAGTTTCCTTTCCCAGAGATACCTCGGGCGATGATGTTTGTTTTGTAATGTAGGACCCTGTCAGTCATCTTCAGTAAGGAGAATAAAGGGTTATAATAGAGATGTTGCTCATGTTAGTTTTACCAGGACCTCATAGTACTGGTCAAAAAGTACAGGTGTGTGTGATTCCTCTACAAGGGCAGAGATACTCAGAGGCCTTACTAGGCGTATAATATGTTTTAGTTGTGAGTGCTTGCTTATGAAAACGAGAAGCCTTGTACGATGGTGTTTGAGACTATTTAAGGTAACCACTCACATGGGGTGGGAGGCCCCTTTTGGTGGTCGGCGCTGCTAGGATTGCAAGCGAGCGGTTAGGTTATTCGTGATAAAGAATGTGATGCTCTTTTAGTTGTGACGAGTGTGTATGACATAGAGTCCATCCCCATATCCTTGAGGGTAGATGTATTCATAGAGGCGTCTAGGACCTAGGGTTTTTTTAGAAAGGCCCACCGCCCACTTAGTAAATATTGGACAATTGAACTTATATTTCCAAGGAAGTCATGGGTCAGTTAATGACCTTGACTTTCTCTCGGCCCCATAAAGCGTCTTATCCCACGTTTCTCAAGTAGGTGTCGTAACCCAAAATTTGACCTACCTTTTTGCCTTTTTCATAAGCATGAGCATTCGCATCAGTGGCATACGCATTAGCACTTTTTTCTCTGTGGGTTTTTTGTTGTAGGAGTACTCAGGTTTTCCAAGCCCGATTAGTCATATCCTCATAAAGACATCATATTATCAACACAAGCAAAAAACAACGGTTTCTATGCCTATTCATCAAAGCAAAAGGTTGAAAATATGAATCATGGCCATAACACCTTTTTTCAAGCAAATTGGGAAAACTTTGGCTTGGTTAATCGATTAACCATCTGCTAGTGCAAAATGATTAATCGATTAACCCTTGTACTTTGGCAGATTCTGCTGCATTTTCATGACAACAGCTTTTCCTCTATTTTTTTGGGGTTCACTTAGTTCTAGTGACATGTGGAATATTCTAGGCACTTCAAGAATCCACTTGCATTTACTACAATACATCATTTCCAATCAAGACCACCATGTGACTTCACTTCCAAGCATGTGAACCATTGGATTTTAGACTTGCATTAGGATTGCTCCACTGAGTTAACAACCTAACTAACCGAGTCAACTTCCGACTCAGTGAATTAAGTGCAACTAACTCCAAAGCTAGTTCCAAAGCAAACTCCAAAGCACATTCCAAACCTAGCCACTCCTAAGCTAGCTTATATATAAAGAAACCTTCACTTTATTGCAAGGGACCTTCAACCATTTTCACAATTTTCTCTCAATTTTCAATCTTATCTCTCACATTCTCTCTAAAGTTTCTGCAACTTTTTCTCACATTCATCTTCATCTTCTTCCCAAACCACACTAGAGCTCAATTTCCACCATTGAAGAGTAACAACTTTCACATTAAAAGTGCTTTTCTCTTGAGCTTAATCTCCACTATCTTGCATTTCTACTTGAATTTCTAGAGTTTCAGTAGCCTTTTCTTCAACTCAAGTGATTATCTCAAGTTTCTTCAGTGCAAATTCGTATTTGGAGCTTTCGGCGCATTTTTCTCGATTCGCTATGATTCGGTCACAAGTTCAGATTTCTCTGGTTTTCTTTGATTATTCTCATCACAATTCACTTGCAACAATCACCAAGGCAATCCTTCGCCTTGTAGGTTGGAATTTCTCACTTAATTTACTATTTTCGATCATTTTCGTATTGTTCGCGATGTAGATTTAATAATTTTTGTGTGCGAATTGATTATGAAATTGCCTGAGCTTGTTCTTGATGAATTAATTGATTCAATTAATGCTTAATTGTTGATTTTGAAATTGATTTTCGTGCACAAATGTTTGCCCTAACATGTGAGTGATTGCATAATTGATAAGTTGGTAAAAATGCTTTTAAATAACTAATTTTATGTCATTGCTACAGGGTTAATCGATTTAACCATTTGCTAGTGCAAAATGGTTAATCGAATAACACCTATGTTTTCAGCAAAAATCTTCTTTTTTTCAAAGGTTAATCGATTAACCATTTTGCACAAGTAAATGGTTAACCAATTAACACTAAACCAGAATGTCATTTTTGTGTTTTTTCAAGCTTGTTTGATCTTCTTTCCTCATATAACTTCCATGGCTTGCTATGCTTGATATTTGTGGATGTTTTATGAGTTTTTTTAGCCTCTGTTTGAAGCATGTATGCAAACTTTGATGCTCGATTTATCGATTATGTAATTGTTTGTAATTTCGACATTATATGATCATGATCATTTTGGCACTCTTTTGTCCACATGATAACATGATTAGTGATACATGCTAATTGATGTTTGTTGCTGCCTTGCAATTTCTTCTTGATTGCATTAAGTTTGTTCTTCATTTGAATGAACTTAATTTTGTATAATCATTACCTCACACGCTTGTTTTGATGATCTTTTAACTCGCTTGAAATATTATTGGCTTGTTCGTTCCCTTTTGATCGATTTGATTCAAACCTTGTTTCGATTAGTTGATTTTCCCTCTTTCTTCTCTTTAGGATCCTTTAGAGTCTTGTTCTCTCGATCCCTTGATGAGTTGGAAGTTTGCACAATATGTTGGAGCATTGCACAAGTTTGCGTTGTCACCTGTCGGTTTTGGTTTTTGCTCTATACTTTGGTGCTAGAGAGGGAATGAGAGTGGATAATTCCTACACTCATTCTGATTATTTTGGGTAGGGGACGAATGACCCTCTGCCTAGAATTATCATCTCTATCTCCTTACTGTGGCGTCTTTCGATTCCCAGTTGACTCGATCCTTGATCACTTGTACCCTAATCTTTTTTCCTTGGATTTAACTTCCTCCTTTTGATCCAACACCTTTTTCTTGTGGCCAATCACTATTCGTTGATTCCCTAGAAAACTTGTAATCATCCTTTTCTTTGGTTAATCAATTGTTTTTTGGTTAAGACCAATTCTTTTCTTCCCTAGCAAAGTAGCATACTTTTTGGTTTATCACCTCCTCTTGGTTAATAACCATTTTCTCAGTTAACCACAGTTGGTCTATTAACATATTGAGTTTTGCTTGAGTTAATCACCTTCTCTTGGTTAATCACTCATTCTTTTCGGTTAATCATAATCTGTCTGTTAAAACACTGAATCCTCTGCAGTTAGCAACCTTTATTTGGTTCAAACACTTGCACCTTTGGGTTAGTAACTTTGTTTGGTTCAGATACCATTTCCTTCAGTCAAGTACTTCTTGTTCAGTCAGTGTACCGTCCTTTGGATCACAACCTTCACTTGGTTCCACACTCATCCTTTCAGTTAACCACTATTTATCAGTTAACGCACCGAGTTCTCCAGAGAGTCAAACACCTTCCGTTGGTTCAATACTCTCATTTTGGTTTATCACAGTCTGTCTGTTGACACCAACCTTTTGCTTTCTCCACAAAGTCTTACTTTTATCTTTCTTTAGTTAATCACTGTCTACCAGTTAATGCACCGAGTCCCCTATGAATCTTACCTTTACCTCGATTCTTATCCTTTATTCCTTTATTCTCCTGGTTTTGACACTATTCTTTTGTTTTCTCCCCAATGGGGTCAGCACCATTCTTCTGTGTTCCTCAACAGAGTTTTCCTTTACCTTTCTTTCTTGGTTTTGACACCACTCTTTTGTATCCCCAGTAGGGTCTTGCTACCTCCTTTCGCACTTAGTTTTAACAACTTCTCCGTTCCCTTTTATTTCTCTATCCTAGTTCCCCAAACTATGTAGGCTCTAAATTCCTCATTGCATTATGAGTATACGTAGACACGAGATTGCGAAATCTTGGCGAGCCACCTTCTTTCACATTTTTCTCTCTCTTTCTTGGTTCCATGAACTACGGAGCTCTGAATTCCTCATTGCACTATGAGGATACGTAGGCACGAGGGCCCAAATCCTCCACGAGCACTTTCTTTCTCTCTTTCTCTCTTTTCTTTCCCCTTATCCTTTTAGCTAGTAGCCTTTAGATAGATAACTCATCCAAGTTTAGAAACAAGCGGAACGGTTCCCGTCGATTATGACAGATGCATAAGGTGCTAGTACATTCCTTTCGCATAACCAATCCCCTTAGTTGTTTCTCTTTACTTTGGGTGGCGACTCTGTTGTATCTTTGAGTGTGTGATTCGCTCAGGTATAATCCAGCTAGCTTCAGTAGAGGTAATGGAATACTAGACGGCGAGGCGATACTTCCCTTTGGGCGATATTCACTAGTCGCCTCTCCATTGGCGGTATAAAGACGTTGCCCTAGGTGAGGTCCTTTGCAATTATAACACTAAAGTTTCCTTCTCCTCCCATTGAAATAATTTCAACTATCTTTTGTGAGTTTGTAACCTCACCACCTTTTCCTTATTAGCTCCTGTATAACTTTTTTCCAAGATTTTCCAAGCTTTCTTTAAAGATGTACAACAAAGTTGTCGGACTCAACACATTGATGAGTTAGATACATCGCATTGTAATCTTTCGTCTTCTCTTCCTTATGCGAAGTCTTTTGTGCAACGGTTACACCTTCTACGAGTGGAGTAGCACCGTTCTTGATAACTTGATGGAAAATAGTGTTGCACACTAAATGTTAAATGGATTGAACCAAACTCTTGATGTCAAATGTTAGAACATGAAACCACAAGAATGGTGAATTCTAATGTGGAGAGAGAGGGTGAAAATAGTGCTCTACATTAATAAGATATAAAGCTGTAACTGGTTACATTCCATCAATAACCGGTTATCAAATGCAATTGTTACTACATTAATTGGTTACCTAAATTCTATAATCAGTAGCAACAATTGTATGTTTGTTTTCTTCAAATGGGTGTAACCGATTACAACGCCATAGTCACCGATTACAGACACATGAATTACTATTTTTCACTTAACAAAGAGAAATGTTTTTTTAGTTGAATTGTAAGTTTTGTTAGAGTCCATAAGTTAAACTATGTTTGAGGATGTGTGAGGTGAGTTACCGTACAAGACTCAAATTTTTTTAGAGTTTAATTGTAGTTAAATAAAATCTTATAAAAATATTTGTCAAATTAAATTGTAATTAAATATAACTCATTTATTTTATTAGGGTTAGACTCTGATTAACTTATACATAACTTCTAAAAATTTGAGACATTTATGAGTTGTATATCTCAATTTTGATTAGTTTTAGTGTGTTGGGACATTATTTTATTCTTTCATAAATCTGGTTATTAGCTTATTTCCTAATGAAAATTACTTATGTTAAAATGATGTGTTGATAAAGGGTGTTTTGGGGACTTCGGAATCCTAGGAAAGGGATGAGGAATTTCCTAATATGAATAGCATCTTTATTAATGAACCATCATTATACTTTATTTATTACAAAAAATAATAATCAGATTAAATAGACCACTAATCTTTTCAAAGCGCAACAAACATTGGGTCCTACTATTGTTGAGCCTTTCATGCATTCAAGTGAGAAAGAGGTGAAGCAAGTACAACTAGTCAAAGTCTTCAACTAGCTACCACTATCATTTCTTTATCTGACAATCACATGCCACAAAGGTGATGGTATACTATATTATTATTATTTTCATTATTAATCAATGTATCAACACTAATTTCCTTTTAATTTCTTAATCTATCATTTTCAATATAAGGTGGGCCAGGTCAGAGAGATACCTAACTTGAAATCCAAGTGAACCATATGGTGCAGACAATGGGAATATATATGAACCTTATGACCAAAGGTAAGGAGCTTAAAATTAAATGAATGAATAAAAGCTTATTACAGTAGGTATAAGATGCTATTTATATATAAATTCTAACTATGATAAAAGAATTTTACTACTTAATAAATCAGTAAATCGAACCAAAATCAATAAAATTGAAAAGAATCGGTCTAAAAACTAGATTGCTTTATGAGTTTTTTTTTTTTTCAGTGAGGCAAAAAAAATTTTAATTCTTTTTAACGGTTGTTTCTAAATTTTATTTTTGGTAGAATTGTTAAAATGGGCCTGACCCATCTCTTTGAACTATTGGCCTTATATTTTAATATAAATGGACTATACAAAATTATAGTGATTGTCCTTTATAGCCTTAGTGGTGATGAGTCATTTTTGAAAAATTAAACAAATTGTTTTTTTTTAATATTTTGAAGTATATTTTCGTCCTCATCCAAAATATATCACATTTCTTCGTAAATGAGTAACATATTTTATTTTGTCAAAAATTAATTTGAAAGTGTATTTCCATACTAATGAAATGGTGAATTTGTATGTGCACTTCTCTAATAACCCTTAGACATATTTTGACCTCATGGTAGTGTGTTTGTTTTACAATTCACAAAATAATTCGGAAATATACTTTCGTAATAATCTTTGAGCAGTAAGTTTGTTATAAATTTGACATTTTTTAAGAAACCTTATATTTTAGGGTATTTGTACTAAATATGTGTAATTGTTATTCTATTAAGTTATGCACTAATGTAATTCATTTAAAATGTCATATATTATTTCAATTAAAATTCATAATCAAACATTATTGTTGACAATTAGAAACCATAATACAAATGTTATCAAAATACAAGTAAAAGTGAATTACTTGGTATATTTTACTACCCTACTTTCTTCTATGCCTTTTGTACTGCAAGATATTTTGTCTCGACTAGCATGGCCTCTAGAGTGGCTCTCCCAATAGTGTCTTTTGGAAAGTCTCCTCTCTATACATAGCCATAATACACAGACATGCAGGTAACACATGAACAACAAGATTTTTCTTAGTTTGCTCCTCCTATAATATCTCCTGATTAGTTGGACTATATGGCTATTCCTCAGCATGTAGTGTCATGTAAGAATGTGACACTCCGAAAAACTATTACATGTAGTCGTATGCAGCATTCCATGGTTGAGAAGTTGATACACTTTGTATTTCCTCTAGTACTATATGAGTATATAAATCATTAAACATCGAATCAACATTTTTACTGACGTTAGTGGAAGGAGAAGACACAATGGGGTATTTTGGAATATTATGTAGAAAACTAAACTGGCGCATGAATCGCTTAGGCAGATGCAGATACATCAAGCATGACCCATAAGTCAACCATCTAGAGTATAAGGCTATGTGATCCAAGGGACGAGCCCGATGGTGATCATCGTACGATGTGTAGCATATATCATCTGCTCTGATGCAATCAAGAAATACTCAAAACGTGTTGCTTATTGTCATCTGTCTAGTCTTTCACAAACTAGTTTTACCTAACTTAGAGTATAGGTAAACGAAACAAGCCCTTCTAGGATGTACTCACGAATCTGCTTGAAGTCAATGAAGTATTTAAAATAAAATAAATCGACATAATAAGCACTTTTGTCCTTAAATATGGAGGTGCCAACCAAATTCATGAGGCATGACCTCAATGCACATGCTCTAAGATGCAAAATTTGCACATCATCATGGTCACCATTGATATGCCACAAGCATAAGACATTATCGAAGTAGTTAAAGAGTTGTCGTACCATTGAGACCAATCATCAGACTTGTAAAGGGATAAGTGTTTTAAGCTTTCTTTGAGCTAAACTTTGTGGTTAAAGGCGAGTCCTCCAATTGAAGGAAAGTCCCCTAATTAAAAGTGACTATCTTAGATGAAGGCCAGTTCCTCAATTGAAGGCAACTCATTTAAATGGAGGGTGAGTCCCTCAGTTAAGGATGAGTCATCACCTTTTTACCAAATGTCTCCTGAGTAGCTATAGTGTTAATCGGGGACAGTAAACGTCACTCTAGAGATATTAAAACGCTAGTTATTAGTGAAAGCTTGCACGTTTAGTGGGAAAGGAGTGTGACTAGCATTTAATGCATCTTATGATGATTTAGGGAAAACCAATCTCCCCCTCTTCTGACACGTTTTCTAAACACGTGGAAACCTTTCCACTATTTGCAACAATCATTCCATCAAACTAGTATTTTGCGTGTGTTATTGGTATAAAAGATCCTAATATTTTTTCCAAGAAATCTTTTCCCTTTTCTTCCCTTTTAGAACCTCCATTTTGCTCCCACGGGAAAAATACACAATCATAAGAAAGTTTTAGGGATGAGAAAGGCATTATGAGGTTCATCATCCTCTTAGGACAATCACACGTTATTTTCCTTATCCTTTCCACTTTTTTAGAAGCTAATGGCTTGGAAGGGAGTCAAATATGTTCATGTTTGAGACATTCTGTTTCTATACTCAAGTCCTGACATGATTAAAAGGTTTTGTCAAGGTGTTGGTTTTTCTGGTACAGGGCGTGAAGAGGACATGGTCTTGGAACCTTGTTCTGAGACGGAGAGGGCCAACATGACCACCGCAGGTGGGTCATTTACTCCATACTTCTACTTTTATCTCCTAGTTATTCACGATTAGAGAGTTTTAATCCCTTTTATGTCATTTGAGATTGATCTTTTTCCGATCATTAATGCCACCCTTCTTAGATCACGCGCAACATGTGGAGCATTCTTATGGCATACCAAATAATTTATTGTAACCTAGGCGTCCCGCCTATTATTTGGATATCCCTTTCCTTCTTTGGCGTAGAGGTTCACCCTAACAATGGTTGGATAACTTTGCACGCTTTATTAGGTAGGCGTTTGTTGAAGCCCTATGCAGATTCGTACAAGGACTAGAAAGATGGGTTTATATAAGTCATAGGGCGATACAACACCTCTATGATGACCATAGGGGCTATAGGTTCCCCTTGCTTTCCTTCATCAAGGACATCAGATCCTTAACTCATCAAAGGGATAGACTCTAGTGCCCACTCTCCCCGTGAACAAGAGGTGATCCAGATTTTGAGCTGCTTCCAGCTCTTGATCTCCCATACTCTCATTACCCGAACTGAGAAAACAAAGATGGGATAGAGAATCACATGTGTAAGCTCTATGGTATGAAAAGAAACTGCTGACTTGATCCATTATTTTATGTATTAACAATACATTTTTGCATAGAGTATGACTGAAATCTCACTCGACAAGTAAAGAGAAAAGTTGGTTCGGATGCAAGCCACGCAGTGTATCCAATAAACTTAACTTCTTTTAGTAGCTTGAACTTTACAACCCCCTTATACAAGGAAAATTAATTTTATGGCTAACTTCTAACCAAACATAAAATACAGAAAGAAATGATGAGTCTTCCTTCCAAAAGATTGGTTGAAGCGGCTAGTCTTCTTTCCAAATAGAAACTTGGAGCGGTTAGCCTTGAATATTTAAAACCAATATTTTACATGGGTTGATATCGAAATTGGGTGACATTTTAATACGGGCTAAACTCGAACCAAATTGGGGTTTTCACAGGCTAATTTCGAACCTAGGTGAGCTTGTAATATGGGATGAACTTGAACGAAATCGGGGTTTTTACAGGTTGACCTTGAACCTAGGAGATTTTATACTTGGCTTATCTCTAACCTTAGTAAACTTTTAATTCGACTTAAATTACAAACTGAAAAGAGCGTTTACATGATGTTGTCGTTGTTGATTTGAAAATGTTGAAAATCATTCTTTCTTCAAGTTAATCAAAAAATGGAGCTTAACCAACAATGAAGGGAGCTCAACCTTTGAAAAGTGCTCATTTGATAAATTGCAAGTGTAGAAAATCATTATTGCTTCAAGTTAAACAATGAATGGAGCTTAACCAATAAAGAAGGGAGCTAGCTCAACTCAGTTGATAGATTTCAAGTTCATAAAATCATTCTTGTTTCAAAAAAATTGTTTTAATGGGTATGCAACAAGATCTGGATATCACCGAAGATTTGTTGTAAATAATATTTTTTAATATTCTATGTAAACAATGTATTTCAAAAAAATAGTCACCTCGATTTTCTTTAAAACAGAGGTGATAGTTAATATAAAACCTCGATTTTATAGTAAAATCTAGGTGGTTAGTAATCTTATTTTACTATTAAAGCACTCGTTAAACAGATTTTACCAAAATACTAAATTATATGTAATCGTCCCAAAGAGAAAATATTCACCACCGTCCATTTCTATCATTAGTTGCTACTATAGAAAATAAAAATTCTCATTGAGAAACAGATCGATAACATCTTGCATTGGACCTGGACATGTAAAATAAAGTTTCTCATTTCGAAACAGATTTTACAATATATTTTTAATATTTTGTGTAAACAAAGTGTCGTAATGCGAAAAACAACCGGCGGAAAAACAGAGTCGCCATCAAACTTTATTTATCCCAACAGGGAAAGGGAAACATCGAGAAAACCTCAAAAGGGAGAAGACATGGTCTCACAACCAAATCCTGGGTTCGGGAGTCAATTACGCGAGAGGAATGTATTAGCACCCCCCACGTCCGTTGTACACAACGGGATCCACGCTTGTTGTTCTAATCAAAGGGTGTGTTTATTTAAAGCTCTACTAGCTAACGGGAACGACAAAGAGAACTCGATAGGACATCACTGTCTTATACCTACGTATTCCCTCGTGTAATGGGAAAGTCAGAGTTAATGTAGTTCGGAGGACTACAGGTGATTGGGGGGATTGTTCTTGCCAATACTTCGCCGTCTTGTGCCTATGTATCCTCATTCGGACGAGAATGAAGAAGTCAGAGCAGTCGTGGTTCGACCTACCACTAGTTGGTTGGTGTCTTTAATGAGTGATACTAAACTCATGTTTCAGCAGTTAGGATCGATGCCTATTTGCGGTAGAACGGAGTTAACATGCCCTTTCTGAATAAGGTTTGGGAGGAAATCTCGAAGGACAAAGTGATTTGCGGTTTGTTTAAGGATTTTAGAGAAGCGGATTGACTTTGTTTGTGATGTGTATCACACTAAAATCTATGACATATAAATGAATACTTATTGCTAACGATCCAAACGGCTCGCGCTCAAAGTACCCTAAGATGAGGTTAGAAATGCATCCGCTCATCTTTTCTTATGTGCTTAAGGCTCTTGACACACTTTACACATCGTCTTTATTAAGTGTTTTATTTTATTTGAGAGAGAAGATAAGGACTCAAGGGATAAAAAAAATCTAAGGGAGACTCGGTCCTAGATGTTGTCATGCCAAATGGTCCTATAGTTGAGGTTGAAAGGGAGACTCCTATCCTAAAGGTTATCCTACAACAATTTCAACCTAGTATCTAATCCTCTATCTTAATTTGATTTAACGAAGATAAATGTTGAAATTTTGCAAGTAACTAGCGAGAAAATTCAATTAGGACCTAACCATAACCAATATTCAAATTAACATCGAGACGGGTTCAAAAACATATGGCTTAGAATTAAGGTTAATATTAAAGCTAATGTCAAATTTTAAATAGGAACCGAAACTTAAATAGAAATATTACCTAAAAAAATAATAGTAAACTAAGACTAATTATGTTTGTAATCAAAGCTAAAATCCTAATTAATATTGACCTCTCTCCATTAAAATTTGCTTTAAAAGTAATAAATTTAAGAAATAACCCAATTAAAATTTTAGAAACAACTATTCGCTTAAAGATACAAAAATTGTAAGGTAAACAAGACAATAAAAGCGAGGTTAAAATTTTGACAAATCTTTTGAAACTATAAGTCAAAATATAAACCATTAGTTATTATAAATCTATGAGAAAGAATATTTATAAAGGTAGAAAAGAGTAATGCAAGATTATTTGTTAGGTGTAGTAAAAATACGTAAAAAAAATTTGATGTGACGGTGAGTTTACACGTGTGAGAGAGATTAGTGAGGATTTTCATGTCAAATAATTTTTTGTGAAGAGAATTTAGGTTAGCTAATTTGTGAACGGTATATATCAATACAAATAAATCAAATCACAATAATAATAGTAATGAGCAAATTTAAAAATAAAAACCATCAGATAATTATCATCATATGGTTGTTAAGATCAATACAAATAAATCAAATAATAATAATAATAAGCAAATTTAAAAATAAAAATCGCCAGATAATTATCATCATATGGTTGTTAAGATCAATACAAATAAATCAAATCATAATAACAATAGTAATGAGCAAATTTAAAAATAAAAACCATCAGATAATTATTATCATATGGTTGAAGTAAAAAAAACAAAATTAAAGTAAAGTTAAAGAACTGTAAAAATTTGAGACCTTTTAAAACCATCAGATAATTATCATTATATGGTTGAAAGAAAAAAATAAAATAAAAGTAAAGTTAAAGAACTGTACAAATTTGAGACCTTTTAAACTCTCCAAGACTTTTGTGTGCAAAACCTTGTATAATTCTGTCAGTGAGAGTGTCTAAAAAATTATGAGAAGAAAAGACTCTACTTATAAGAAAAATTAGAGTTTAAAAAAGGAAGAAATCAATTTGATCAATAAAAATAATCAAAAGTTCAAAAATCAATTTTAATTGATTTTGATTTTGTGACTTATTGTATCAATCATATTGATTCTTTCTAAAATTAAAAATATTATAAAAAGAACAAAATATTTTCCAATATTTTTTATTTTATGATTTTTTGGATAATTTTACGAATAATATGGAAAAAAGTAAAAAAAATAATATTTTAAAAAATACCTTAAATAAAATACGAAATTAATAATTAAATAATAAAAAAAAACTATTTTTGTGATTTCTTATGAAAATAGGAAAGTTAGAATAAAAATAAAAGAGAAAAATACAAAAAATTTAATTAAAAAAAGAAAGAAATCAATTTGATCAATAAAAATAATCAAAAGCCCAAAAATCAATTTTAATTGATTTCGGTTTTGTGATTTATTGTATCAATCATATTGATTCTTTAAAAATATTATAAAAAGAACAAAATATTTTCCAATATTTTTTATTTTATAATTTTTCTGGATATTTTCATGAATAATATGGAAAAAAGTGAAAAAATTTTTTTTTTAAAAAATACCTTAAATAAAATACGAAAATTAATAATTAAATAATTAAAAAAATACTATTTTTGTGATTTTTTTTATGAAAATAGTAAAGTTAGAATAAAAATAAAAGAGAAAAACACAACAAGTGAAAAAGATAGGATTCAAACTCGCAACCTCTCACACTCACAATTTCTTACACATGGTCTCTTACCAATTGTGTCATTTTATTCATTCAAAATAAAGTGGCACTAGAAACCATGTAAAGTGTGGTCAAAATTTGGGGTACGACACTAATTATCCTACATATTTAGACAAAAATGTAAAAATAACTAGAACACAAATAAATAAAAGTCGGACACCCAACTGCTCGAAAAAATAAATCGAGTACACCAAAATGATCAACGCAAAATATACGACTCAGAAAAATACATCATTTGGTCAGATTTTAAAATAATTTTGACCCGTTAAAATCCTCAAACTAATCAAAATGCAACGAAAAATGTTCAAAAAATTAAAACGAACACGTCGGGTTAAACTACGTGAAATGTAGATCAATATAATTGACGTCTGCAAGCTCGATTTTTAAATTTCTCGTCTACCGATTTTATGCACCGTTGAGATTCAATTTGACCGATCTGTCTGTAACTCCGAGAAATTATTCCTGTGATCTTTTAGGTACTATGCGAGATAAAATGCGTGCTATGCAAAGTAAAAATAAAGTTGGATGAATGAAAAACTTAAAAATTAAAATGACCAAACAAATGCATGATTGAATAACCAAACTTGACTTGAAACCGAAATTTCTGCCCTTGAGTGCACACTGATCCTCTTGAGAAATCATGAAGAAGAAGACCTTGATATCTGCTGAGCCTCGGTAAAGAAGATAATCATGACGTTGGGAACTCAGTCTTTATCTCAACTCGAGTGCAATAGCCAAATGAATCACCTCTGAATAGGGAAAACTCAACTCACAGGAAAATGCCTTGATCCCATGTCTTAAGATATCAATGCAAAATTATGACCTAATTAAAACACAAATAAAAGAGAAACACAAGCCAGCTAAGGTTAGAAGAAGAGAGGATAAATTTTGGGGTACAACACAGTATTTAAATAAAAAAACAACTTATTCACCTCGGTTTCTTGTTGGCTGAGGGGATGGTTAAGCATTTTCTTTACTATATTCAACGCCCATAAAAAAATCTTTGTCGTCCATTTAATGTTTATCAACGCTCGTGAATCTGCCATTAGTGATCCACGTGAAACCTAAGGGACATTCGTTATAAAAGCATGCTGAATATTGAAAACCTAACCTAAATGAAACATGAAGAGCTTGAAACATAAAGACGTTTAGAAAAGTTCTCTAAGATGAATTGCAAGAGCAAAAACTTACTTGAGTTTAATGTTTTTTTTCTAAAATATATATTTGAGCACAAAATTATATATTTGAATATTCATTTTATTTATCTAACCCTTATTTTGTTTTGCTTCAGAATCAAATGCATGCAAGATCCGTAGAGAATAATCTTGCAACATTTGGTCTTCCTCAAGATTCAATAATTCGAAGATCTAAAATCTAGATCTTCAGGGAATTTGATTTTTATCTAGATCCCTAGGAAATTTGTTTTTTATTTTAATATTCTGTATAACTAACGTAATATTCTGAGAAAAAATGTAATATTTTTTAAAAAAATGAATAATCTTACCCCTCGGTTTTCTCGATAAACCGAGATGAAAGATACGCTAGTTTTGAAAATAATAAAGTGCTATTGGTGGGGGTTAGAACCAATGTGCATTTAACTTTACTTTTGGTTTTAATACCATAGAGGTGATAAGTGGCGAGCGTAACCCCCTGTATAATATATATCTAGAATAATACCATACAATTATTAATATCTAGTACTGACACCATCATAAGTGCTTATTGACATAATTTATATACTTGAACATTTTACAAAACATAAAAGAATACCTATGGTACATGATATGGAAAGTTCCAAAACAATAAAAACTAAGATCGGAGAAAAATATCCAGCATTGTACAAGATACATAATACACAGCGGAAAACATAATCTAAGTTTCTCTTAAAACATCCAAGCATAGCTCCACTTGTAAACTAAACCTGCAAACAATACCTGAAAAACAACAACAATAATGGGGTGAGATGATAATCTCAGTGAGTTCCCCTATCTTATTGGTTCACTCGACTCTACAGGGTTCGAATCAATTTCTATCTCAATTCAAAAGGGAAAGGGATAAGCCTTGAGTTTACATAATTCACAATGTATGGAAACATGTACCTTGAGTCCACTAACTCAAACAGTTACTAATCGGAAACTATACCAAGGAATCCCCTTTTCCCGTCCTCACATACATCTAGGATTTTCAGCATGGATCATGGATCCTTTTAATGTACTTTGACATATGAAACGAATTCAGATTCAAGATGCTTTCCACATGAATTGTCTCTTTGCATGGGAGTACCCCCATCTTAAGAATTTTACCCGTAGGCTTCATTCGTACTACACACGGGAATCAAACCCGTTGAAGTAATAGTGCGTACATTCTAAACGAGGGTTCTACATAAGCCTCAACTCTTAGAACAACACATCTCAAGGGATTATTTTCGACTACGTGATAAAACATAATATAACATCGAATGGATTCGAATTCTAAGGGATAACATCAACCTTATGAATTGTTGTTTTCCATAGGAATACCCCCATCTCAAGCCTTTTACCCGTAGGTTCTATTCGCTTATGCAATCACTATGGATAGAGTGCTTGTATTCGACAATCACAAGGAATCACATTTGCCTTAACCATAAACAACACAAACTATACATGTTCCATACAAAGCTCTCCTCACAAATAGATAACTACTTACCAATGATACACACCTAGGCATCCTTGCACAAGCATTGCCATCAATTTTATTCATCATGACCTAATCACTTTACTAATTCATTCCATTAATTAATATCATGGATTTCCACACCATTCTTATAGTCTTTTAAGCATGTTATCACACAATCAAGATATCCATGTATACATAAATGGCATAACACATTATCATAAAAGAAATACATATAATAGCACATCATACTAAATATAACCAAACATAGTGGCTTATAACACATCAAGGCATTATAAGCCACTATCATCCTCTACCAAGTATTCTTGGTTAGTTCATGGTATCACATCACCATTTAATATCCATTGGGATTGTCTTTCCAACTCACATGGAGCTCAACCTCACACAATCCATAATATTCCCCATTCTATCAATTCCATACCATTCAATCAAGCACACGTATATGTACACTTTAGACATGCATATCAATCATCATACTCATTATAAACAAACCGTGATACAATGAACTATGCATAAAGAACCAACCAAACAAGTGAACAAACAAATGAAACAAAACCTGCCAAACTCGTTGTGCAAGCTCTAGGCGATGTCCCTTCGCCTTGAGTTTACTGTGTGAACTTTGGGCGAGACATAAAAATCAGAGGTACTGGAAAAAGCCATCAGTGCTCGTTGTGCAAGCTCTAGGCAAGGTCTCGCCATCGCTTCACTGGAAGCTCGCAGTGCAAGCGTAGCAAACTGAGATATTCGCTGGAGCGCCCTGTTTGACCCATACATTTTCTAGATTTCCAGCAACGTGAAAAGAAATCACCCATGGCCAGAAACTCCAACACCCAATAATCACAACACACATATAAACATCTAATAAGCATGCTATAACATGATAGTGCATGAAATTCATCATATAACAACGTTCAAACTTCCATTTGACATGTTTTCATACAAAACCCTAATCCACCATATTGTAATGTTTTTCCCCAATGTTAAACTAACTAACAAAACTCACCTTATTGAAGAAGAAGATGAATTGATGATAAAGATGATAAATCTAAAAACCTATCTTCTTCCTCTTCCATGAGTTTCTCCTCTTTTCCCCTTTCCTCTTTCTTTCTTCTTTCTCTTCTTTTCTATTTTATTCTTTTTCTTACTATCTTTCTTTCCTTCTCATAAATATATAACACACACTCACACATACACAATCACACACACACACACACACACACACACACACACACACACACACACACACACACACACACACACACACACACACACACACACACACACACACACACACACATCATAAATAGTTAATGACATAAATATCTTCCTTTGATATTTTGTCATCTAAGACCATTGACTAAATATTAGAGTTACCAAAATATCATCTCTTATACTTATTAATATTGGTATGTCTCTTTTATCAATAATTGATCTCTTCATAGTTCACTAGTTACTCTATTGGTCCTAACTGACAATATTTTAGAGCACTTAGGAGCTTTAGTTATTTTAATTAACAAAAGATAGAGTATGTAGGAACTCGATTGATCCCAACTGACACCCAATTGAGCATTTAAGAAAATATGGGGTATTATTGCGAGTTTTCATGTCACCTTTCGTTACCTCAAAATTCAAACTTTTTATTTCAAATAGGAATTCAAGTGAAATTCCATCAAATGGCATTCAAATTTTGATCACGCCTTTTAAATTTTCACATGAACCATATACTAAGCTTTAACCTAGTTTCTAGCCTATAAATCAAGTCATTCTTATCAGTAAATGACAACAAAAATCTTACACAAGCCTATCTAAAACCTTGCATAAATTCACCTCCGTATTCAAGTTTCTTAACATTGAAGAAACCTTAAAATTTTTGAGAAAATCTTTCCATCTTAGAGTTTGCAACATTGTCTTAGGGAGGAAAAACCCTAGTTTCATCATTTCTTCATCAAGAAGAGATCTTTTGCAAGTAGAAGTTGGATTCGCATCCTAGATCGATTCGTCATCTTGGATGCTCATTCATCTTCTTTCTTGTCTTTTAGAGTAAGCTACCATGAAAGTGGGTAGTTAAATCCTTTGTATCAAAGGTAGAGGTAGTCTATCTTAGCTTGTATGTATTTATTTTGATTTATTTGTATGTGAAGAAGTGAATGATTAATATATGTTAACTTTTTTTCCTTTTAATGATCCGTTTATGATTTGTATAACTCTAGACATAGATTTTACAAACCTTAATCTAAAATATTCATCTATTAACAAAAAAACTCTAGATATAGATTTGTGAGTGTAGCACCCCAAAATTTCCCCTTCCGTGTTGACCCTAACAGGCTTTTGTTTCTTTGCATTTTTCATTTTCGCATATCATAGCATTTATTCTGGAGGCATGGGATTAAGGCATTCCTGTGGCTTAGGTTCATTTTTGGTGCAAGAGACTGAACAACGAGCATCAGAGGCTCTGGCATTTATTTTGCCCAGTGGTCGAGCGACCAATTTTATTTGGTTTTGTAGGATAATTTCAGTGCAGGAGACATCATTCAGGCTATATCAAGCAATCTCACAGCGGTAACATTCAAAGGCAAGATTCAGTAGCTTAACAGAGCTCCAAACGGATGAAAACAGGCAAATGTGCAAATTTCCCTCCAAAAGGCGCCAAATTCAAATTTTTGAAGGTGTTAATCGATTAATAAAATGTGTTAATCGATTAACCAAGTTGAAATCAAGCCAGATTTGAATTTTTGCAGGTGGTAATCAATTAACCAAATGCGTTAATCGATTAACCAGTGCAGATTTTGCCTCTACAAGTGAATTTTCAAGAGAAGCTACCTTTGGGGTCCAATTTTGATCACTTGGGAATTCAATTTTACACTTGGGAAGGATCTAGAACCTCTTCCAATTTTGGTTAATTCCATTTTCCCTCCAAACTCCCATTCCTAATTCCATTCCAAATTTCACAAACCACCTTCCAAACATCTCATTTGGATCCAAACCTAAGGGGTATTTAATTGATTTACTCTAAACCTCACAAATCGAATCCTCATAATTTCATTTCAATTTCAGAATTCACTCTCATTCTCTCAAGTTTCTCTCAACTTTTTCATCTTCCAAAACCTTTACCAAAGCTCTTCATCCATTGAATTCTTTAATTCTCCATTGGAATCAATGAATTTTTGAGCTAAAACCTCTATCCATTATCCTCATTGAATTAATTTCCTCATTCAATTTTCGTGCAAACTTGGATCTGAATTTTGAAGTGGATCTAGAAGTGATTATTTGGAGTATTTTAGCTTAATTATGAAGGATATTCATTCCTACTACAAGAGTTGGCTTGGATCTTGAAGTATTTCGGGTTTCTAGCATTGGATATGTTCAATTACAGTTGAATCAACATTAATTGAAGCAATTCTCCGCTTCGAATGTTGGAATTCTAGACCCATAGCATTTTTGAGCTTATTTGCATAATTATCATGTGGATCTTCATTTTTGATTGACTTTTGGTTGATTTGATTCATGTTAATTGTGATTGTTCTGTTTAGATGTGTTTACATCTTGATTGGATCCCTGTTTTCTGGTTTAATTTCGTGCACAATTGATTATAAGCTCATGTGGATGTTTGTTTAAGTGATAAGTTGCTGAAAAGTGCTGTTCTGTTGCTTTTTTCTGCTGTTGGAGCAGTGTTAATTGATTAACCCCTAGTGTTAATTGATTAACTAGTTCAAATCTTCAAATTCTTCAAATGTTTAACAGTGGTTAATCGATTAATCCCTGGTGTTAATCGATTAACACTTGTCGCTACTGCGAAAAAAGGTCCCGGCAAAGACAGAAGAGTCGCCACCTATCGTTATTTATCCCACAGGAGGGGAAAGGAAACAATCGGAACAAACCTAGCGAAAACGAAAAGACGAGGTCATCACAACCAAGTATGGGTTCAGGAGTCTGTTACGCAAGGGGAAGGTATTAGCACCCCTCACGTCCGTTGTACTCAATGAGATCCATGCTTGTTGTTTATCTGACGGGTTATTTATCTATCTACCTATCAAGGTTGTCTTAAAAGAAAAGAAAATAAGTGACTCAGCAAAGCATCGCGCTCCGTGCCTACGTATTCCCGTCTGGAACGAGAAATCAGAGTCAACTTAGTTTGGCTAACTACGGGTGAAGGGGGAAGGTTGCTCGCCAAGACATCGTGTCATGTGCCTACGTATTCTCATCATAGAAATCAGAGCAAATGTAGTTCGGGCTAAAACGAAACACAGGTTGATTCATCTGTTTTACCTGAGTAAAGTTAAACAACAGTTCCAGCAGTTAGGGACAATGCCTGTTTGCGGTAGAACTGAAGCTTAACAGCACTCTTTTCATCAGAAAAGGTTTTCCTTGAATTAATAGCCCACAGGGCAAAAGAAGTTTGATGTTTGTTTTTGTCTTTTATCAGAAGAAGTGTTTTTTTATGAATGTTTGTAATTCATACTGCACTATAGACTATGACTTAGGAACGAATGCATCGTACATCGCCCTAAGGGCGTGTACTAAACACTCTAGGTAATTGAGGAGAGGCCCCCCAATCACCATTTCTCAAATGGCTTAAGGCTCGTAGCATACAATATTCATTAGCCTTTATTACGTGTTTTGTTATTGTTTGAAGATGAGAAGAGAAAGGACTCTACAGGGGAAACTATCAAGCATCCTACTGTTGTCATACAATATGGTCCTAGTGTTGAGTTTGAAAGGGGAATCTACCCTACTGTTATCATGCATGGATTCATCCTAAAGTTCTATCATCACTATCCTTATCAAAGGAAGTGAGAGCCCTAAGGGAGCATGTCAAAGGTAAACACCAGCAAAAATCATTAAGCAGATGAGTACAAAGCTATCAAGCTACTGAAATAAGAACATGTATAGATATGCAATGCATCAGCACAAGCAGAAGGAAGAAGCCTCAACTTCTAATGCAAACAAGACAAGCACATAAGAAGAAAGAACACACAAGCAAGGGAGGATCACCTCAAACTTCAATGCAATCAAGCAAGGGCAAGTATGAAAGCAGTTAAACAACCAAGAAAAGGGAGACAAGCTCAACCTTTCAATGCAGTCATGCACCTAAACAAGAGTATCTACTCATGCAAATCTATCCTAATGCATCACAACAACAGGTAGTCAAATAAGAATGCAGTCATGCACTTAACAAGAGTGTCTACTCATGCCAATCTATCCTAATGCATCACAACAATCAGGAAAAGCAAATCAATCACTGCAGTCATGCACCTACCACAAGAGTGTTTACTCATGCAAGCCTATCCTAATGCATCACAACAACAGATAGTCAATCAATCAATACAGCAATCATGCAAACAATCCATCAGGAGAGAGGCAAACAAGAAGAGCAACAAGGAAATCATCCCAAGGCTACCTCATGTTGGATGTGTATCAACACAAGAGTCCATTATGGGCTCAAACTCTTCATGGAATGCACGGAGTACTTCCTAAGGAAGATCAGTCTCTCATGAGAGGGATCCTATGTCAATAGGACAAAGAAAGTGAGTGTGGGTCCTAGATGTTAATCTAAGGTTTTAGGGTTAAAGTGCATCAGCACAAGAGTCCATCATGGGCTCAACCTCTTCATGGAATGCACAGAGTACTTCCTAAGGAAGACCAGGCTCTCACAAGAGGGATCCTATGTCAATAGGACAAGGAGATTGTTAAGGAAGAACCTAGATATCAATCTAAAGTTTTGATTTGAAGTGCATCAGCACTGGAGTCCATCATGGGCTCAACCTCTTTGTGGAATGCACAGAGTACTTCCTAAGGAAGACCAGGCTCTCACAAGAGGGATCCTATGTGAATAGGACAAAGAGTGGGTGATTAAGAACCTAGAAATTGTCTAAAGGATTAGGTCAATATGTTTCAACACAAGGAGTCCATTCATGGCTCAACCACTTCATGGAATGCACAGAGTACTTCCTAAGGAAGACTAGGCTCTCATGAGAGGGATCCTATGTAAATAGGACAAATAGAATGATTTAAGATGATGGGAAGCATGGTGACAACCTAAGGAAATCACCATTGCACTCAACCAGATTCATCTAATTAGGAGTAGACCTTAATGGTTCACCTCTTTATGGAATGCACAGAGTACTTCCTAAGGAAGACCAGGCTCTCACAAGAGGGATCTCATAATAAGGACTAGGAGAAATTGGAATGACTTGAATTGATCAAGGCAAAGGGAAGCACAAAGAGGAGAGGAATCAACCTCAAAAGCCTCTAAGAAACCCTAATATCTAAGCACTAAAGGATATCTATCCAAAGGGATCTATGAACACTATCAAGCATTGTAAATTATTCTAAAAAGGTGTCAACCTATACTCTAGGCTATTAAGAAGGAGTGAGGAATCTAAAGTTTGCTAAAGATCACCTTTGAAGCTAAACTAGGTGGTATGCTAAGTTAGGGACACCCTAAAAACCAGCCATCATGTAAAATCTAAGAAAAATAGGAAATCTATCCTAAAAAATCGAGTAAAAATCCTAGGGAATCCTAAGGATGTCATAAACCTATGGTAAAAATTTCAGAGCCAACCTCTAAGTTTAAGGGCACTATCTAAATGCTAAACCTAAAGGTGTGTTATGGGAAGTTCACATGGGGAGGGTCCTAAAGAACTAGTTCAAGCTTATGTCTAAAGGCCTCTAAAAATCGGAAGAAAAATCATACAAGTCATTCAAAGAGTCTAGAACTATCAAGCAAAATTTAGACATTTAATCAAAGCCATTACCAAGTAATAAAATCAGCAAGCAAACATATATTTTTTACATTTATTAATGAACTAATTAAATGGAAAAAATGCAATTAAATGGAAAATACATCAAAAATGGAATTAAAAGATTCACAAAATTAAAGAAAATGTTTATGAACATCCATGATTTTTCTCAAAATGATTTGACAATATTAGCTATTTTTTATGAATTAAAAATGAACAAAGAATAATTCTCACGCGTTGGATCGACATACCAAGTCCACCAGGTTAGCCAGATCTAACGGCTATTGCATTATCTTCTTCATTTTAAACCCTCAGATGAGAGGGAACTTCAGATGGTGGCCGGAGAAGACTCCGGTCGTCTTCTCCGGCGAGGGGAATAGTGCTCTGATGCAAAACATCACCAAACTCAACATAAATGGTGCCAATCTCTTCCTCTCTCCACGTACAACAACCTGACATGCTTCATTTTCGTTTTCACTCAAGATTCAAGCCTACTCGAAGCTAAACAGAAATGGTGCATATCCAAAAATTCTCTCAAACAGCCACGAGTCTTAACCTAAATTCATCTAGGGGTTTCACTGATCCTAACCACATGCATAATCTACTCTAATTCAGCATAAATTAGGAGAATTTTGGAAAGAAAGAAAACCTGTAAAAGCTTTAAACAAAGGCACGAATTGGTGATGAAGCTTGCTTGAATCAATCCATAATCACTCAATGGTTGATGGTGAAGCTTTCTTGATGCTTGATTCTGCTTGAAAGTGCTTGAATCACAAAAACGATTTTCAACTCCAACTAACTTTTTCTTCAACTTCTCTAACTGTTTCTTCCACCAAAATTCACCAACCTTCATCTGAAAGCAATGGAAATGTTATATAGAAACTGTTTGGATCATGTTCAGGCCCAATCGCAGCCGATAGAGTCCAATCTAAGTTTCAACTTTTCTTCACTTTTTCATCCATGTCAATGCACGAAAATGGCTTCAAGAGTGCTTGAAAATGCTTCATTCATGAAGCTGATGGGGAGTATGATCCAATGGCTGTGATAAATCCCTTGAAACTTGATCAATGTTGGATGTTTGTGGTGTTACTTATTCTTGAAGTAACATGGAAATTGGCCATGAAATAAGACTCATCTTGCAATTCAAATGATGCCAAAGTGTTTAAAACATCAAATGCACTCAAAATATGCACAAGTTTGCAATATTTTGAGCCAATATGAATTGATTTGAATTTTTTTGTCATTTAATGCCTTTAAAGTCTCTTTTTGTGAATTTTTCTCAACCAATCTTCACTACATTCCATATCAATGGATCCATGGTGTTTGATTGACTAAATAACCCCATTTTGAGCAACTTTCAAGTTGGACAAATTTCCATTTGAGGTATGTATGATGGTGAAATGGACCTATAACCAAAAATGACTTGTAATCTTACTTTCCCAAAATGCCCTTGCCTTGCAAGCTCCATATCTTGAGTTCTACAAATCCAATCAAGGACTTCTAGTAATCTTTGGAAATCTAAGAAGATAAGGAAGAACATTCATGTTCACCTAAAGTTGAGGAGAAGCTTCCGTCTAGGTCAAACGTGTCCTGGAAGTTGGTTGACTTTCAAGTACCAAAATCACATTCATCTGATGACCTGTAACTTGTCTGCTTCATAACTTGAGTTCTATAAATCCAATAAAGGACTTCTAGTACTCAAATTAAAGGTAAGAACATGCTCTACAAGTTCCATGCCGATGTCAAGATGAGATGAAACTTGCATCTTGAGTTATGTGGTCTTGAAGTTAGGCACTAAACTAGAGGATTTTACACTATCAAGCTTAGAAACCCTAGCCTAGGAACTTCTCACACTCTTGATTATTGATGCGTTGGTCTTGGAATCATCCCTTGAGTGTCTCAGCACATCATTCCATGATCACATGGCCTTGAAATTAGGTCTCAACCCCTTTCAATTCACCTGTTGACTTAGGGTTGACCAGATGAACCCTAATTGCACCAATCTTGGTTTTAACTTCTTATACCTTGCATAATGACTTGTCTAAGCTCCATGATGACTATCAAGACACCATATGGACTCTCTCAAGGCTCTAGGTCCGTATCTATGGATTCAGAATCATCTGATGCCTTCCCATAACCTTCAAGTTAGGAAACATGCACACATGTAACCAGCAATTCTTCTGAGGATCTTTGACTTCTTTAATGAGGATGTCAACCCTTAGATACATGAATAAAGACTCTTGGATAGCTTCATGACCTTGGTAGCTTTTTTTTGGTAGTCATACTGTTGCGGTGGAAATAGGATATCAAACTATTAATGAGTTTGAATCGCAATTCAATTCACAACCGCTCTTTGATTTATCCGAAGGAAAAGGTCAAAAGAGGGAAAACTTATTTTGCATCGTAAACACAATGCGGGGAGATTCTAGGATTCGGGGGTTGGTTAAATTTAGGGAAGGTATTAGCACCCTAAACTTCTGTAGTACTCTACAGGAACCTTTTGTTCAAATATTTACTATTTGCTTTATTTATTTGCTTAAGGTATATGTACAAAGGATTAAAAGTGAGAAAAGAGACCTAAGGGGTTAATTCTAAGTTTACTCGGCAAGACATTGCATCTTGTGCCTACGTATCCTTACGGGAGTGGAATCAGAGTAATCGTAGTTCCCCTCAAAAGGGAGGTTAGAGACTTCTTGACTGTGGTCAAGGTCTCAAGGGGAATAAACGCATCTTAAGGACACGCTTACATGGAGTCTTAAACTCCGATCTCTATGTTATAAATTGTTAAGTGCATTAGGGTTAGGTTAGGGATTCCGCGGCGGGAAACCCTAAAATGAGCGCGGCGGCTCTTTGACCTAAAGCTAGGGGTAGTTTTGTAATTTTGTCCACGGCGAGACATTTGAAAATTTAGGGTTGAAAAGGTGTAAGGGTTGAAGGTGAGGACTATTGACACGGCGGTCAAACGGCTAGACCTAATTCCTTCGGAGGAGTGAAATTAATTATAAAGATGCGATGAAATTAAATATACATACAACGGCAGAAAATAAAGTGCGGAAAGATAAATGCGACAATTGTCTCGCAAAATTACATCCCATAAGCAGTTACAAATATGATAATTGAATATTTAAACTGAAAATAAAATCAATTGAACTTAGTCAGCTGCAAAAAACCAAAACAAATAGAGACTGTTATTATACGGGGTTAGACAAAAAATTAGACGGGAATGTTAGGAATTTAAGTAGAAAATTATAATTTTAACGAAACAAGAAAAAAAGTTAGAAATTTGGATCTTAAAAATGAGGATGTTAGCGAAAAAATAATAAACAATAAAAGTTGATACGCAATGAAGATGATGATAATATACAAGTGATAATGGAATATGAAATAGCAACGATGATGTCAGATTATGTACAAATATAAAAATAAATAAATATTAGTGAACAGGTTCATGGATAATCAAGAATACTGTTAGGAATGAAGGACGAAAATTGGAGTTGACGATAATTAGAAGTTAAGTGATGAACGTTTTGAGACGATGAGAATTTAGGTAATTAGAAAAGAGTTAGAAGGAAATTAGGTTTTTTTTTTTGTGTGAGATTTGGAAAAGTTAGAACTTTAATGTGATTAAAAAGTTAGAATTAAAAGTTAGCAAAAAATTAGAACTTTGAAATTTGCTTTTGAAAAAAAGTTTTGAAAGTAAAAAAGAAAAGGTTAGATTTTAATTCAAGAAAAAAAGTTAAAACTCCTGAAAAAAAACAAAAATAAAATTAGAAATTTTTTTAAGAAAAGAAGAGTTAGTTACTTTTGATAAAGACTGTAAGAGTCTTTGATGCTTGCCGATCCCCCGTTTTGTTGCTCCTGAGGGTCCTTTTATACTTGATTTTTTTAAATCTTTTTCAATCTCAGATTTGATTTGAATATCTCAATCTTTTTCAATCTCTGATTTGATTTGAATGAATTTTTATGATGATTTCAGATTTGATTCAATGATGGTGATGTTGATATTTAGATCTGATTTTCTTATGATGATGATATGATCTGATTGATTTGATTTTGCTCCATCTGTGATTTATTGTGATTGGATTTGATAAAAAAAAAGTGTTGGGATTTAAATTTAAAAATGTTAGCAAAGAAAGTTAGAGTTTCAAGTTAAATAAAAATTAGAGTTTTAAGTTTAAAAAATGAGTTAGAATTTTAAAATAAAAAACATTTGAATGTTGATTTTAAAAAAGTGTTAGAATTATTTTAAAATCTGTTGGAATTTCATTTTAAAAGGAATTTAGAATTTAAAAAAAAAAAAGAAAAAGAAAAGGGCGTTAGAATTTAATTTTAAAAAGAACTTAAAATTTTAATTTGAAAAAGAAAGGTGTCAAAAAAAATTTAGATTTAATTTTAAAAAAAAGTTAGAAAAAAATAATTTTAAAAAGAAGTTAGAGAAAAAAAGATTTAATTTTTAAAAAGAAGTTAGAGAAAAAAAGATTTAATTTTTAAAAAGGAGTTAGAAAAAAGATTTAACTTTAAAAAAAGTTAAAAAAAAAAGATTTAACTTTAAAAAGGAGTTAGAAAAAAGATTTAACTTTAAAAAAGTAGTTAGAAAAAGGATTTAACTTCTAAAAAAGTTAGAAAAAAGATTTGATTTTTTTAAAAAAATTTAGAAAAAAAGATTTAATTTTAAAAAAGTTAGAAAAAGATTTAACTTTAAAAAAGAGTTAGAAAAAAGATTTAATTTTAAAAAGGTAATAGAATTTGATTAAAAAAATTGTGTTAGAAATTAATTAAAAAGGTTATAAAAATTTACTCTTGAACAAAAGAAGAAAAAAAAGTTAAATTTTAATCTAAATCGTAAAAGTTAGTAAGAAGAACTTTAAATGATTTAAATAAATAAACTAAATAGAAAAAAAGTTAATAAACAAACATTAGTAAAGTTATAAAAAAGGTTAATTAAATTATTATTAGTTAAAAAAACAAGATCTAAAAAAAAAAGGTTAATTTATTAAGTTAATAAGAATTTAAAATAAAAATAAAAAGGAAAGGGTAAAATTTGGGGTATTACAGTTGCCCCTATTTAAATAACTACACCGGATGATTTGAGTGGCGGAGACCCGAGGAATCATGGTGGAGGGATTTAAATATAGATAACCGAAAATTTTGCCCTTATATGTGGCGATATGCAATGCTATGGACCAAGCGAGAACAGACTAATGCAGACGATGCCATGAATATGATATGATGCGTATGCTGGAATGATGAATGCGACAATGCTGACGAATACCACGACACAGGGACAGACGCTACGAGAAGAGCACACTGAGGAAAACGACGCGCGGGGACACAACACAACACTGGGGAATTCTAAAATGATGGTCAACTGGTGCGAACACGGCCAATTGTCATTTTTAGAAAAGGAACGAGATTCTCAAATGGAGATGGCACCTATGAGACGGCCTCCACTGGGGAATCTAAAAGTAAAACTGGATCATGTACGACTACAAGATCGATTACAGAATGCTGGAGCATTGAGCAAAGAATAAAATCCAAGCTTCTGTAAACTATCCCTCGTGACAGGATCAAACGGACTTTTCGGGAATCCGTAGCAAATATACAGGGTGAAAAGAACCTGCTGTATGCCAAAATAAATGGACTTAAAGTGGTTAGAACATGATCCTAAATGGAGATGGCGCCTATGAGACGGCCTCCACTTGGGAATATCTAACAATAAAACTGGATCTACACGACTGCCAGATTGATTACAGAATGCTGGAGCATTGAGCAAAGAATAACATCCAAGCTTCTATAAACTATCCTTCGTGATGGGATCGAATGGACTTTTCGGAAATCCGTATCAAATATACAGGGTAAAGACCGGCTGTATGCCAAAATAAATGGACTTTGATAGGAAATGCCCTGATAAGCTTCTCGAGGGAGAACTGTCACTTATCGTTGGAAGGGACTTACATGCCAAAATGGATAAACACTCAAATAAAGAGGCTGCTGCTTATCTGATATAGAAATCTTCTCATATTTAAGGTCGACACCTGGAATACGATTCTGATTCTTCTAAAGGATAAAATAAACTTCTTCATACTTCCGAGGACAGCGCGTCGGGTATGATTCCGCTTCTTCTTTTGCTAAAGGGTAAACTGAACTTCCTCATACTTCAAGATCTGTGCTCTCCTGAATATGATTCCGCTCCTTCTTTTACTAAAGGGTAAATGAACTTCTTCATACTTCAAGATCTGTGCTCTCCTGAATATGATTCGGTTCAAACCTCCCCATACTTCAAGACGACAAGGAAAATGGAAGCCCAACTGCTCGATGGAGATGGCCATTTGCTGCGAGTCATAACGAAGATAGGATCAGCTCCCCGGGCGAGAAATGTCGTTTTTTCTGCAAGAGTGGCAGTAATAAGCTTCTCAGGTAAGAACTGCTTGTAGAGGTGATAACAGATGATGATAAGCTTCTCGGCGGAGAACTGTTGCATACCGTTGCTGAAGAACGTTACGATAAGCTTCTTAACCGAGAACTGGTGCTGATCGATGATAAGCTTCTCAGGTGAGAACAGGTGCTGATCGATGATAAGCTTCTCAGGTGAGAACATGTGCTGATCGATAATAAGCTTCTCAGGTGAGAACAGGTGCTGATCGATGATAAGCTTCTCAGGTGAGAACAGGTGCTGATCGATGATAAGCTTCTCTTGGCGAGAACAGGTGCTGATCGATTGTGATAAGCTTCTTTGGTGAGAACTGTTGCTGTTTGATTGTAAAATTTTGTGATAAGCTTCTCTTGGCGAGAACTGTTGCTGATCGATTGTGATAAGCTTCTCTTGTAAGAACTGTTGCGTATCTTGTTGTGTAAGGTTGTTATATCGATAGGCTTCTCAGGCGAGAACAGTTGCATACCGATGCTGTAGGATTGTAAAGTGTTGTACCGATAGGCTTCTCAGGCGAGAACAGTTGCATACCGATGCTATAAGATGTACTGATGGATTTCCAGGCGTGAACTGGCGTGTATCTGTAAAGGATTGTGATTGATTTTCTTGAAAGATAGTGCAAAATAAATGCACATCCGGGTACAGTGATAAGCTTCTCAGGCGAGAACAGTCACATATCTGTATGGTGAAAAGTTTTAAACGGTGCAAAATAAATGCACGTATGGTTGGGCTCGACGACCGACAAGACTGAGATTCAATCTAGGATCGAGCTAGAAAGAAGACTGGTAATCAAAACTCCATCGAGGGAATGATCTCGAAGGGTAAATATCTTATCCTGGTGAGGAAAGATAGCTGAAGTAGCCGTCATCCACGAGGATCGAGCTCTATGGGGAAACTGGAAACACATATGTATTTTATGCTTAGGGCTGACAATCTATTTGGAGAGAATGGACCAAACCAGTTACTCGGCGGTAACAACCAATGATGGCGAGACACAATGGACCTGTGAATGCTAACGCATGTGTTACTGCATATGCTAATGTGAATGTATGTTAATGTC
The DNA here is from genome assembly GCA_963859935.3 of Lathyrus sativus. NCBI lineage: Eukaryota > Viridiplantae > Streptophyta > Magnoliopsida > Fabales > Fabaceae > Lathyrus > Lathyrus sativus. The sequence continues at coordinate 358,903,088 of OZ012741.1, forward strand.
TATGTATGTAGTTAAATACGCAGGATGTAATGGAATGAATATGCAATGAGTATGTGAAATGAATGAGTATGTAAAATGAGTATATGAAGTAGGCATGTGATGCTTATGCCCCTGCATATGCTGACGAAACAGACTAGAGACGGGACGAGAGATGAAATAAACATCTCGACGGAGATACCCTGCGTTCTCTGCAACCAATATGTCAATCATGGGTGAGAAAGATCAATGGTAGAACCAAATCTGGTTTCAGAATTCTGACTTCTTTGGGGAGAAGGTAATCCGTTTGGGTGTACATTATCACGTCTTCACATGGGGAGAAGAAAACCTGAGGGACACTTTCGAGTTACCCCAGAAAAAGTTGTCAGCTTATAGTCTCTCTAGGGACTATGATGAGGCAATAGTTTAGGATCCTGTTGCAACACTGAGCTTTACTGGGGGATGAAGGCCGCTGTGAGTAAAATCCGTCGGGTACATGAAGAGAGTTATGAAACCACATAGTTTTGATCTTGAAGGACCTTGTAGTAGTCGCCATTTGTTTCTTTTTTTAAAAAACACGGTGCCCCAGGATACTTGTGTTGTAAGGTATGGTCATCTCAAGAGGATTTTATAGAGAACACGGAGTCTGGTTGCCCCACTGTTTTCAAACTCTTTGAGAGATGCGTCAGGCCTCAACGTAATTGGCACAAATTAATTGTGTTACGACGAAATCTTTGAGAAATAGCTCTTAGGAACGTCAGACTCGCGTTGGTAAGCGAACTGGGAAACTGCCTGCCCCTGTTTAGCAGGATCTTCAAGTTCCACGGGTTGTGTCCATATGTAAATCTCTAAGATATCAAGCAAAGTCGTCATGCCTGAAATGCCTATCCTGAGCTTGTCAATGTACACATATATTTGTCTTGAATTTTTGTTCTGAAAAAGATATCGCAATAACTTGTGACCGAAATCACTAGTCAGGATATAAGTTTTAATTATAATGCCAACATGAATTTTTTTCTGAGCATAGCTCGTAGGAGTCAGGAAACGTGATCTTGTCGAGTATGCTTTCAACCGAAGTCCTACTTCAATTAGGTCTTTTAAAGGTTGTATTGTGGCTCGGTTCACGGTTTAAGAAACAAAGGATAAAGGCTCAAAGTTATATTTGTACCCACCCATTCTTCGTGATGTTCTCCAATCCTAATTCAGTTAATCGGATACGAGCACTCATACCTCAAACGGATTTGCTATGGTTGAGAAATTATCAAGGCTTTGGACATGGCATTCACTCGCCTATTTCTTTTGGCGTTCCGATCACACGACCTTGTTCTTTACTAGGGATTATTTATTGTACCCTCTTGTTTTGCTTTTATTCCCTAACTTTTGTCTGGACAACGTCTTTTGATTTGCCTTTGGAGTCCAGCGGGATGCCCCAGTTTTGCCTAAGTCTCCTTCATAGGTTTTGACTTAGCGGGCTCTTATTTTTGCACAAGTCGTGTAAATCTTTTGAAAGGCTCGTGACTGCCCCACTCTTTAGGTAACCGAGGGATAATCATTGTATTGGACTTCTTAAGATGCTAAGGATAAATTCTCGAAGGTTTGCTCTTCCTTTTTTAGGATCTAAGCGCTCGATCGGTTTAACTGGAACCTACCCTGCCCCAGGTTAGGATGAAGGTTCTTAAAAGAAAGAAAAACTCCTACTTCAAGGCTCAAAGAGGTTAACGAGGGATTATCATCCTTATATCTCCAGTGTATGGGATTTGAACCAATGCCTTACATCATCAGCAGGTTTTAATTGAAAGCATACGACAAGAAATCTGACGTTTTGGGTTCGTCATCCTCCCCCCAATTCTCCATCAGAACAAGAGATCGGATAAAGTTGGCATTATGATTTATGAAAACTTTTTTTGAATGAGTGAAACGAATGGATTTATTCAAGACAAACATATGCGTTGCATTAATTAATCAAAGATAAACAAGTTCGAGCATGCTAAATATGCTTAACCAAAGAGAAATACATATAAATAAACAAATGAACTGTCGGAAAAATCCTTCTAAATGTTTATGAAATCTTGCATTCAATAGTAACAGTTTCCTTTGGCGGAGCCTCAATGGAAAGGACGTCAGGTTTATGATCACTGTGAGTCGTCATGGCTTGCCCCAGTTATGCTGGTCACATCTTCAACAGTTTTCAGTCGTTGCTTCAAAATAACTTTCCCAGATTCTTTGTTGATTCCGGTCATATCATCTTGAGGGTTACTGAAATGAAGCGAGCTAGGCCTTTGAATAATTACTGGATTCGGCTGATTTGCTGAGAGGTCAACATACTTTGCAGAATCTAAGCTTGACAAGCGGGGAACCCCGAGAGGAGTCTCGATCTTCGGCTGAGCATCGCCAAAAGACAGCTTCTTCGTTTCTAGCAAATTTCTAACACAGTTCTTAAGAGCGTAGCAATTCTCTAGATCATGGCCGGGCGCACCCTCATGAAATAAACAATGAGCGGCAGCGTTGTAACCTGCAGGTAACGGATTAGGCGGAGGACCCAGAGCACGGGTGGTAATCAGACCTTGTTGTACCAAATGGGGGTATAACTCAGTGAAAGTTATCGGAATTGGAGGACAAGGCTTATACTGCTTCTTACGGGGATAAGGAACCTGATCCTGTGATTATTGGCGAACAGGAGCGTTGGGCACTCGTTGACTGTCGACAGGAGCTTGCACGGGCGGATAACCGGAAGGTTGTTGATAAACCGGTGCTTGATATACCAGAGCTGACTGCTCAGGCTGGTATGTAGGAAACTACTGATCGAAAGGAGGTGCAACAGTAGCTACATAGGGTTGTTGGACATATGGAAACGGATAACCTTGAACATAACTCTGCTGATGTTGCCAAGGTCGAGGGGTAGCCATTTTGCGGTTCTTCGAACGTGCAGGTCCTTTACCATGGTCGGAGTTAGGAGTTTTGCACTTTGGATGGGTAGCTCGTCGAACTGGTTGAGCACTAGGAGGCACCAAACCGGATTGAAGAGTGTGAGGAGGTACATTCTCGACAGTAACAACTGGTTGAGATTCCATAACGGCATTGGTAGTCTCAGAAACAACAGCAGACTGAGCGTCCACCTTCACACTAAGAGCTCGTAGCATCTCCAAAATCTGCCCTACACTTCCTCGAAGATCTTCGAGTTCATGGCTGACACGGTTGATCTCTTGGTTTTGATCTTCCATCCTTTTGAAGGGTCGTATTGATGCAGAGAACTTAGGGTGACAAAACTGGAAGGTGAGAAAACCGCGTATGAGAAATCGGGAGACACATGCAATGCAAAAGTATGATGCTAAAATGTGAATGCAAATGAAGATTTCATGGAATTCGAATATTTACGAATACTGCGGAATACCAAGGAAACTTTTAATTCATTGAAGACAAATTACAAATAATATTCTTGCAATCAAAATAGCTAAATAAAAGCCTAGAAAATCCTAGAGAAGCATCTTCCACAACTTCAGTGAGCAGACGGAGATTCGGAGGAAAATAAATATTCGTAGAGCCTTCTCTTCTTGTAGGATTGTATCTCATCATTCTTCGACTGAATCTACTTTTGAAGTTCTTCGTACCCGCTGACCATCACATGGTATTTGTTCTTCCATGCTTCTGTTTCGTGTTGTGATCTCTTCAAAGCGATCTTCAAAGTCTCAACTTCAGTCATGAAATACTGGACAGGTTCTTCTCTTTGAGGTAAAGGATCTTGGCGAGAGTAGGGCATCTTCAACTCAATAGCTCTTCCTCGGACCCATTGAAGGTATGGTTCCATGGACACACAATTAGGTCTTCCCAAACTTTCTTTGTCCTTCCTATGCAGATGATTCCAAGAAGATAGAATCTGATCCTGAAGCTTTTTGTCGTCTTTGAAAAAGATTTTCTCCACATGAATACCTTTAGGCGGTTCCTTCAAGGGATATCCCAACTGTCGGCGAGCTAAGACTGGATTGTAGCTAATTCCTCCATTGAAACTGAGCAAAGGCACATTGTTGAAGCTTCCGCAACTATCAATGATCGATATCCCATCGTACATGCGATTATACCAATCAATATCAGAGTGAGTTAAAGCCATGACTTTTTGCGACCAACGTTCTTGATTAGGTCTCCAGAACGGACCGGACTTGGGTAAGTGAGAAATAATCCACTTGTATAGTAATGACACACAACATGTAATCATTCCTCCACCATGAAAGCTTCGGAGATGTACTGAATGATAAGTATTACCCAATAGTGTTGGAATTGGATTTCTTCTCATGAAGGTCTTGATTGCATTAAGGTCCACAAACCCCTCAAAACTAGGAAAAAGCAGCAACCCATAGATAAGCAAAGCAAATATTGTCTTTATGATCGGCATAAAATTGGGCCTTCTTAATTAGGAAGTCCCTGAGAAAACCGGAGGTCCCCCCTTTGGTGATCATATTGTTCTTGACATCGGATATCCTTAGACAAATGGATTTAGCAATATCTCGTTCTTTAGGGTCTTCCTCCAAGAAAGGGAATGGAGACTTATCCAAGATAGGTAATCCCACCAACTGAGAGTATTCTTCTAAGGTAGGTAAAAGCTGATAATCTGGAAAAGTGAAGCAGTGATAATCTGGATCATAAAACTGTAGCAAAGTCGCAAGAAGTCCTTCGTTTACTTGAATCTTCAACAAAGACAATAGCCTTCCATATCTGTTTTGAAATTTTTCTTGATCTTGAACCAAATCTCTTAGCTTCTCTAGGACTTCCAAATTAAAACCCTTAAAAGTAAATTTCAAAGTATGCTTCCTAGAGTGATCCATGGTATCCTGCAATGTTCATAAATAGAGTTTGAATTCCATGAAATCTTAATGCGATATGATGTTTTATGGATGCAATGCATGAAAACACATAAAGTCCTAGGTTAAAAGAACGTGAGCGGAGTTAAGGTCTACCCATCGCCAAAAGGAGTGTACTATAGGTTAGTTGTACCTGCAGAACAAGGTTCTAAAAAATGCCCAAAGTCATCAGCCCATCTTTCGGATATTATCAACTTTCCGACTGACTCGGGGTTAATAATATTCTCAAGAGAACCTCTTTTGAGTGTAGTATCGCGTAGCAACCATTGTAGGACTACTCCCACATAGTTCCCGCACTACGTCCTAAATAAGGCCAAGGTGGTGTTAAGGTACTACGGTTCCCAATATCACAGACTCCAATCGACCATGGAAAAAGTTTTCACGATTACTCGTTCAACCGAACCATTTTCGAAAAGGTCTCAACTGAGCGGTGATTCTCGAATCAGCTTGGTCGGGATTCACTCCCTATAAGCCTCATCGAATATATCCCCATCCTATAATAATGTCACTAGTCCGGGCGTAGGACTTATCTCACAACACAAAGAACAGTCCCAAAATCAAAGTACAATATATACATGCAAATGGATAGTAAAACAAATAGTAATAAATATGAACAAATTAGGGATAACCCTCAAAAGTTTAGAAATTCCCCAGTGAAGTCGCCATTTTCTGTTGCGGTGGAAATAGGATATCAAACTATTAATGAGTTTGAATCGCAATTCAATTCACAACCGCTCTTTGATTTATCCGAAGGAAAAGGTCAAAAGAGGGAAAACTTATTTTGCATCGTAAACACAATGCGGGGAGATTCTAGGATTCGGGGGTTGGTTAAATTTAGGGAAGGTATTAGCACCCTAAACTTCTGTAGTACTCTACAGGAACCTTTTGTTCAAATGTTTACTATTTGCTTTATTTATTTGCTTAAGGTATATGTACAAAGGATTAAAAGTGAGAAAAGAGACCTAAGGGGTTAATTCTAAGTTTACTCGGCAAGACATTGCATCTTGTGCCTACGTATCCTTACGGGAGTGGAATCAGAGTAATCGTAGTTCCCCTCAAAAGGGAGGTTAGAGACTTCTTGACTGTGGTCAAGGTCTCAAGGGGAATAAACGCATCTTAAGGACACGCTTACATGGAGTCTTAAACTCCGATCTCTATGTTATAAATTGTTAAGTGCATTAGGGTTAGGTTAGGGATTCCGCGGCGGGAAACCCTAAAATGAGCGCGGCGGCTCTTTGACCTAAAGCTAGGGGTAGTTTTGTAATTTTGTCCATGGCGAGACATTTGAAAATTTAGGGTTGAAAAGGTGTAAGGGTTGAAGGTGAGGACTATTGACACGGCGGTCAAACGGCTAGACCTAATTCCTTCGGAGGAGTGAAATTAATTATAAAGATGCGATGAAATTAAATATACATACAACGGCAGAAAATAAAGTGCGGAAAGATAAATGCGACAATTGTCTCGCAAAATTACATCCCATAAGCAGTTACAAATATGATAATTGAATATTTAAACTGAAAATAAAATCAATTGAACTTAGTCAGCTGCAAAAAACCAAAACAAATAGAGACTGTTATTATACGGGGTTAGACAAAAAATTAGACGGGAATGTTAGGAATTTAAGTAGAAAATTATAATTTTAACGAAACAAGAAAAAAAGTTAGAAATTTGGATCTTAAAAATGAGGATGTTAGCGAAAAATAATAAACAATAAAAGTTGATACGCAATGAAGATGATGATAATATACAAGTGATAATGGAATATGAAATAACAACGATGATGTCAGATTATGTACAAATATAAAAATAAATAAATATTAGTGAACAGGTTCATGGATAATCAAGAATACTGTTAGGAATGAAGGATGAAAATTGGAGTTGACGATAATTAGAAGTTAAGTGATGAACGTTTTGAGACGATGAGAATTTAGGTAATTAGAAAAGAGTTAGAATGGAATTAGGTTTTTTTTGTGTGAGATTTGGAAAAGTTAGAACTTTAATGTGATTAAAAAGTTAGAATTAAAAGTTAGCAAAAAATTAGAACTTTGAAATTTGCTTTTGAAAAAAAGTTTTGAAAGTAAAAAAGAAAAGGTTAGATTTTAATTCAAGAAAAAAAGTTAAAACTCCTGAAAAAAACAAAAATAAGATTAGAAATTTTTTTAAGAAAAGAAGAGTTAGTTACTTTTGATAAAGACTGTAAGAGTCTTTGATGCTTGCCGATCCCCCGTTTTGTTGCTCCTGAGGGTCCTTTTATACTTGATTTTTTTAAATCTTTTTCAATCTCAGATTTGATTTGAATATCTCAATCTTTTTCAATCTCTGATTTGATTTGAATGAATTTTTATGATGATTTCAGATTTGATTCAATGATGGTGATGTTGATATTTAGATCTGATTTTCTTATGATGATGATATGATCTGATTGATTTGATTTTTCTCCATCTGTGATTTATTGTGATTGGATTTGATAAAAAAAAAGTGTTGGGATTTAAATTTAAAAATGTTAGCAAAGAAAGTTAGAGTTTCAAGTTAAATAAAAATTAGAGTTTTAAGTTTAAAATATGAGTTAGAATTTTAAAATAAAAAACATTTGAATGTTGATTTAAAAAAAGTGTTAGAATTATTTTAAAATCTGTTGGAATTTCATTTTAAAAGGAATTTAGAATTTAAAAAAAAAAGAAAAAGAAAAGGGCGTTAGAATTTAATTTTAAAAAGAACTTAAAATTTTAATTTGAAAAAGAAAGGTGTCAAAAAAAATTTAGATTTAATTTTAAAAAAAAGTTAGAAAAAAATAATTTTAAAAAGAAGTTAGAGAAAAAAAGATTTAATTTTTAAAAAGGAGTTAGAAAAAAGATTTAACTTTAAAAAAAGTTAGAAAAAAAAGATTTAACTTTAAAAAGGAGTTAGAAAAAAGATTTAACTTTAAAAAAGTAGTTAGAAAAAGGATTTAACTTCTAAAAAAGTTAGAAAAAAGATTTGATTTTTTTAAAAAAATTTAGAAAAAAAGATTTAATTTTAAAAAAGTTAGAAAAAAAATTTAACTTTAAAAAAGAGTTAGAAAAAAGATTTAATTTTAAAAAGGTAATAGAATTTGATTAAATAAATTGTGTTAGAAATTAATTAAAAAGGTTATAAAAATTTACTCTTGAACAAAAGAAGAAAAAAAAGTTAAATTTTAATCTAAATCGTAAAAGTTAGTAAGAAGAACTTTAAATGATTTAAATAAATAAACTAAATAGAAAAAAAAGTTAATAAACAAACATTAGTAAAGTTATAAAAAAGGTTAATTAAATTATTATTAGTTAAAAAAACAAGATCTAAAAAAAAAAGGTTAATTTATTAAGTTAATAAGAATTTAAAATAAAAATAAAAAGGAAAGGGTAAAATTTGGGGTATTACACATACCTCTTGATCCCTGCCCACATGTCAATGCAATGCAGATGATTATGCTAAAATGAATGCAATGAAACACAAGCTAGGTAAAGAAAAAGGTTAGGCAAATTTTGGGGTGCAACAACATTGTTCCTGCAGACCTGTTTTTGCTGTTTTTCATGCTTGCTTCGGTTTCGTTTCACTTCGAATCATCATGGATCAGTGTGATGCATTAGGAGTGAGATGTTTTGGATATATGTCGCTGTTCTTGATTGTTTAATCGAGATTTCTTCGACACGCGCGCTTGCTTTCCACTTGAATGCATACTCTCGTATATGTCGTTCAAAGTGATGTGCGTTTTCTGTTGCTTTTCTTGAGTGTGAGAACCGAGTGGTCGAGATGTGCTTATGGAGGCTGCTGCCCCACACTTCTTTTCCTCCCACTTTTCTCCGATGATTGATGGTCGATGGTCGTAGGAGTTCGCTTCTCCCATTTCATCTAATCCACTCTCTTTTGTGCTTGTATTTTCATGTTTGCTTGCCTTCTTGTATTTCTCTTTTGCATTGCATTCCTTGCTTGGTTTCAAGAGGTCGAGACGCGCTTGTGGCAGCTGCTGCCCCACACTATTTTCCTCCCTCTTTGCATGTTTATTTTCCATGTTTGCATCTCTTACTTGTGATTGAATTTATCTTGTGCTTTCTTGGTCTTTTGCCATGATCCCCCTAGGGTTCCTAGTCCCTCCGTTTAGGATGGGAGTAGGAGAGACATTAGGTGTTCAATCCAAGTATGCTAACATTAGGGTAGATGTTTCCCCTTTCAATCCAAACTTTAGGTCCACTTTGCATGACAACATTAGGACCGAGTTTCCCTTAGACCTTCCATGCGTCTCTCTTCTCATCTCAAAACATTCTAACTCATCTAATAAATACGATGAACATTGTGCGCTACGAGCCTTAAGCAGATGGGGAATGATGATTGAGGGGTCTCCTCTCGCTTGTCTAGAGTGTTTAGTGTACGTCCTGTTTGGGGGCGATATGCGACGCATTCGTTCCTATGTCATAGTCTTTAGTTCAACGTGAATCACAAACCGAATTAATTCACTTCACTAAAAAACACAAACAAAACATCAAACTCTTTTTCTCTTTCGGGATTAATCAAACCTTTTTCATAAGAAGAGTGTTGTTAAGCTTTGGTTCTACCGCAAACAAGCATCGTCCCTAACTGCTAGAACGAAGGTTTAACCCTACTCGGCTAAAACACTTAACCAACCTGTGTTCGTGTTAGCCCGAACTACGTTTGCTCTGATTTCTCCTACCAGACGAGGATACGTAGGCACAAGACGATGATGTCTTGGCGAGCAACCTTTCCCCACCTTTTCCCCGTAGTTTTCCGAACTACGTTGACTCTGACTTTCCCATTGCACGAGGGAATACGTAGGCATGGAGCGGCGATGCTCTATCGAGTCCTTTTCTTCTTCATTTTGTCCTGTGAGCCTGTAGCTTAGATAGTTAAACACACCCTTAGATTAGACAACAAGCGTGGATCCCGTTGAGTACAACGGACGTGAGGGGTGCTAATAACTTCCCTTTGCGTAACCGACTCCCGAACCCGAGATTTGGTTGCGATGACCAATCTTATCCCGTTTCGTAGTTTTTCTTCGATCATTTCCTTTCCCTATCTTTGGGATAAATAACGAACGGTAGTGACTCTTCTGTTTTCCACCGGGTGTTTTTCACAGTAACGACAGCTGGCGACTTTGCTGGGGACTATGATGGTTCCCTATGCGAGTCAATCCTAGCGCTTGTCTGTTTGCGTCTTTGGGTGTTTACTTTTGTGCAGTTATTTTGCTTTCTGTACATTATGTGTTGTATATTATTGCATTTGCATTTTATTATCATATTATGATGCTGCTGTGCTGTTGGGTGGGTTGTTCCATTGAGAGATAAGCCAGACCCAGGCTTGAGTATACACATAGGATTAGAATGGAGAGTAGCGAGAGCTTGTGTGGCATTTGGCCATGTAATAGCTCGCGCGAAATTCACTTTCAAACGAGGTTTTTCTTTGGAAATATTCTATCCTGCGCATCTGGTGCAGTTGAGGGAATATTGACTTAGAGAGACTGTCGACTCTAGAGATTGTTCATTTGGGGGGTCAACTAAGTGAGGCCGCTTCGTTAGACTATGATGCCAAACTAGAAATGGTGAATGTATCATCGTTTCTCGAAAGTTTGTGACGCTGACAACCCACATAGGATGCCGTACCTTTCAAGACTAGAACTCACATGTGAGCGGGAATGGGTTTTGCAGGAAAATTAACCTCCAACCTACCCGGTTTTCTTGTCAAAGTGGACCTTTGATATTTGATACTGTGGGTTCCTATATGTTGGCATCCTGAGGTTCCGGTATTTCCTCGCTGAAGTAGAGCTATGGTTGAGTTCAGTCAACGGCACAACAACAAGTTTGAGCATTGGATACCTTAATCTCGTATCTTTGCATCCACATCATCATAACATGTTTGCAATTTGACATACATGTTCTTGTATTTCCAAGGATCTTAACTTCGAGACTCGCTGTTGAGCATTAAATCTTTTCCTTATGGTTCGTCTGTGTAAAGCATGAATCGGAGCAGACATGTTCCTTGGAAATACTCGAACATGACATTAGCATTTCATTTGCATAGCAGGTGTCCGAGGCTGGGTTTTGTTGTCCTGATCTGGTTTTTATTTAGAATTTCAAACGTCAGCTTGTAGAGAAGACAACAGTTGACTATGGATCAGATTTGAGCAGAGTTGAGGGAAGTCCGAAGCCAGATGGGACAATTCATGATGGACATGCAAGCCTTATGTATGGATCAAAAAATTCTTAGGGAGGAGGTTCATCAGCTGAAGACCCAGATGGGCCTGATCACTAAAGTGATAAGAAGCGTGTTAAGAAAGGAAGGCGATCAGGTGCCTGAAATTGCAGCAGAAATGGTTATCCCACCTTTATTTGCGGAACCTCTCCCAAGGCGTGGTGTGCCTCAAAGATCTTCTGCACCTGAGTTTCCAGGATTTCTCCGTCAGCAACTACCTCCCATTTCTCAAGACAATTCTAAGACTAGGAGGTATACTCAGAGGCCGAAGCAGCCCGACAGAAAATTCGACCAGATCCATATGACTTATGCTCAGTTGTTGCAACTCTTGCTTCAGGTTCGATTGGTTGAACTTCGAACTCTGGCTTCATTTACTGGTAAGCCACCACCAGGATATGATACAAGTTCCCATTGTGATTTCCATTCTGGGGCACTGAGGCATAATATCGAGAACTGCAAAGATTTTAAGCACAAAGTTCAGGACTTAATTGATGCAAAGGCAGTTGAATTCGCGCCGGGCGGCATGAGTGTACCAGATGGTCTCGCTCTGCTTACTACAAAAGATGTGGATGTTCCTGTTCTTTCCTCTGACGCTACATCAGGTCAGGAGTACGTCTTGCAATCTGTGATTTCAGAATCTCTGTGCCCACAGCTGTTGTCTGTTCCTAGGCCAAGCTTGAGGATGAAAGTACCTGAACAAAGGGAGTCCCTGATACCTCAGACTCAGTCTCCAACTAGGTCAACTGTTCAGAGTCAACGATCATATCAGCCGCGTCAGCATGCTCAACAAAGACCAAAGAAGACAGAAGGGCATTTCACTCGATTGCCAATGTCATACAGTCAGATGTTGCCAGATCTGATCAGAGGCGGATTGATAGTGCCAAAGAAGATTATTCCGGAAATTCCTCCGTATCTTCCAGGATTTAATGTCAATGCCCGCTGTGAGTACCATGCTGGGGCACAGGGGAATTCAACGGAAGACTGCAAAGCCTTTCAAGCCAAAGTGCAACAGTTGATGGACAAAGAGTACATTTCCTTTCCCGAAGGAAATTTGGTTGTGCAGGTCGACCTCTCATCTGATTGAGTTTGAAGACTTCAAGGGTCATATCCTCTAGTGAGTGGTTCAAATAGGAAGCCCGGTTCCTCGAAGCTGGCACTTTTTGTTGTATCATGTCATTTTTTTGCATTTGTAGTTTCTTTCCTATTTAGGTGCAAATCTCATTTGTAAAACTTGCTTGTTTTCAATGGATATTGATAATGAAATGAATATGCATGTTGTTTAAATCCATTTGTGTTCACTCTATGCTTTCATTTATGTGAAATGCTTGTTTAAGCGGAATTCGGGGAGGATGACGAAGTTGAAAGACGCACAAGCTTCCGATTGTATGCTTTTGAAATAAAACCCGCTGATGATGTACATGCATTGTTTCAAATTCTTAAACACCGGAGATATAAGGAAGATAATCCCTTGTCAACCCCTTTGAGCCTAGTAGTAGGAGTTTCTTTCTGAAAAACGAAAAACCCTCAATCAAACCCGGGGCAGAAGGTGTCAGTTAATTTGACCGGGCATCCAAATTGCAAAAGGAGTGTTCCCGTTCGAGGAATAATCACACCTCTAGAGGTCGTTCCTAAAAAACCACAGTGGTTATCCATTACCGATCAATGAGTGAGACAGTCACAATCCTTTTTCAAACAAGTCAGACAAGCCAGTGTCACATGATTTATTCTAAAAAAAAGAGAAAATAAAAGGAAAAGAAAAAGCCCGCTAAGTTGAATCTTGACAACAAGTGACTTAGGCAAAAAAACAAGGGTATCCCGTTGGACTTCGAAATCGAAAATTCAAAAAGAATTAGTCCAGGAAAAAATTAGGGAAAAACGAAAAAGCAGAAAAGCGAAAAGGATTACAAAATAAAAATCCTCGAAAAAACAAGTCGTGTGACTCCAGGCACCAAAAGACAAAAAGCGAGTGACTGTCACTCCAAAAACTTGTGGTTTCCTGAACCATCATTCCTGTTATTCAACCTTTAAGAGGTGAGCGCTCATGTCGAATTAGCTGAACGTAGGACTGGAGAACATCAAGGAGAATGGGTGGGTTAAAATTAATTTTGAGCCTTTATCCTTTCCTTCAAACCGTGAACCTGACCATGTTACAACCTTAAATAGTCCTAATTGAAGCAAGGTTGTTTCAAAAGCATACTTCGGTAAAGATCGCATTGAAATTGACTCCAAAAAAGGATTCCTCTTACCATGTTGGTACTAATATTGACATTCTGATAAGTGATTCGTTCTCTATATGTCACAATTTTTTTCCAGTGAACAGACTTGAATTTCAAAACTGTCATATGCATTGCATTAATATATCTTTTGTGGAAAACAATTTGTTTTACTTGTGAGTAAGCACTTGACATCAGGAAAGTTTTCACAGTGGAAAGTTTGATCAGGATAGAATGCAGAACGCCTGAATACCTCGTTGAACCGGGACAAGCTATATCAAATGATCATATCATGGGAGTCAGTCATCCATAAATAAGTCAACCATGGGCAAAGTCATTGCAAGGCTGGGGCATGCCACCCTAAGAGCACATAAGATATCTTTATCCAGAGGGCAATTAATCTGAAACACCTCATCAAAGTTCAAAATGCTAAGGCAGTTCATATGAAGCCATCAGGGTACAATTATTTCAGTATTCCTTTTGAGGAAGATTTCTATAGGGATCCCATAAGCTGGGGAAAAATTGGAAACAAAGGAATTGTTCCTCGCCATATCTTCAGAGTTTATCAGAAGGGGACAATCAAGGACGGATCCTCCCATGGTACAGATTCTGGGGCAAGCCATCTCGAGGTCGTCTCATGGCAAGATTTTCGTTTCAAGGTGAACTGTCCCAGAGATCAGACTAGGGCAAGTTAAACTACACTGGGGAAGTTACTCAAGCGAGTTTATTCTCGTCAGCAAGAGTTGAGTGTCGGGAATTGGGCCGTCACCCTATCACATAGCCGAAACTTGTTACCTGTCAGAACCTGGTAACTAAATCAACTTCTAAAGCCCAGTTCTCGTCTGGAAAACCTTTAAACCAGTCATTGTCTGGTCAACCCTTCAGTAAACACCAGTTCCTGTCTGGTACATGTCAGATTTTCGACTAGTTCCCGTTCAGTCACCCTTTCTGTAGCCCACTGTTTAACTAGTTCTCATCTGGCGAACACAGTCTCAAAGTCCAATTCATGTCTGGCAAACCAGAAATCAGTTCTCGTTTGATATCCAAAACCAAAAATCAGTTCCCGCCTAATATCTAAAGTTAGGAGCTCAGTTCCCGCATGACAATATAACCTTTTACCACCAGTTCTAGCCTGGTAGTCAGTTCTCGTCTGACCTTGTTTTCAGAACTCCAGTTCTCGTCTGGTAGTCAGTTCTCGTCTGACCTTGTTTTCAGAACTCCAGTTCTCGTCTGAACTTGTTTTCAGAACTCCAGTTCTCGTCTGGTAGTTAGTTTTCGCCTGACACGTTTTGGAACTCCAGTTCTCGTCTGGTAGTCAGTTCTCGCCTGACACGTTTTGGTAAATCCAGTTCTCGCCTAGTAGTCAGTTCTCGCCTGACACGTTTTAGTGAATCCAGTTCTCGCCTGGTAGTCAGTTCCCGTCTGACCTTTCTTCAGAGCCCAGTTCTCGCTTGGTAGTCAGTTCTTGTCTGACAGCTCAACCTTGCGCCACCAGTTTTTGTTTGGTAGTCCATCCTTAAATACTAGTTCTTGTCTAGTAATTCCCTTTTAAATCCACTTTTGTTGGTAACCAGAGATAAATCCAATCACCATAAACCTGGTTATATCCCTAAACCAAAAGCCCAACCGTACTTGGCACACTCCAGTTCCCATCTGGAAAACCGTTTCAGAGTCCAGTTCTCGCCTAGCCTATCATTCCTTCGAAGCTCATTCCCCGTATGATAAGTCTTTATGGAATACCGGTTCTCGTCTGGTAGACAACATTTGATTTCAGTTCTCTCCTGGTAAATTCCAGTTGTAAACACCAGTACTCGTCCGATCACTTTTTCTTTAGCCTGCAGTTCAAACTCCAGCTCTCATCTGGTGGTCGGTTGTCTTTAACACCAGTTCCTGTCTGGTGAAAAGCGTTTTGAAGTCTAGTTATCGTCTGGAAAACCACAAAATTAGTTCATGACCACCGCATAAATAAGAGTTCAGTTCTCGACTGACAATGTTTGCCACCGGTTCTCGCCTGGTAGTATGCCCTTTCCAAACGGTTCTCGTCTGATGATTTATGTTCAAAGCCCAATCACTTTTGGTACAATCGAAATTCCTAGATCGCGTGTCCTCGTATCCCCAGTGGATTTATCCTATTGTTGGGTCGTAATTCCCTGGATTCTACTTCTGATCATCCTAGTTCTCGCCTGGTTGTCAGCTCTCGTCTGACCCATTTTGTAAACTTCAGTTCTCGCTTGGTTGTCAGTCCTCGTCCGACCTATCTAATTCAGATCCTTGCCTCGTTTGACTCATCCTTGTGTTGCACCCCAAATTTTGACCCCTTAGATCCTCATCATCATTGCAGGATCATATTCAGGTATTTAACTAACCTTAACCCATTTCAAGTTTATCTTTATCAAGATGTAGATGAATCAGGGTTCCGTACCATCAAAATCGGGGCTTCAGTGGTTTGATTAATCAATGTTTTGGATTGATTCAACTATAAACAAGATCAAGGACACTACATTGGGTAAAGTATGAATTCAATTTGAGGTGGTCACCCAAGAATTGAGAATAGTGCAGTTCAAGATACCCGATTAGGGTTTTCGATCAGGAAAAGTCAACTGTAGTTTGACTTTTGATTTAAAGAGTGTTTCAATGGTGGGATCATGGTCCATTAAGGTCCTATGGCTTATTAAAGTCCATCCAAAGAGTTTCAAGTCCTCAGAATACCCGGAACATGAACAGACGGTCCGATAGTCATCGATTGGTCGTACGATTGACCGAAAAGTCAACTCTTCAACAATAAGGAATTTGACTTCAAGATGTGAATCAAAAATGTTCCTTATGTCATATTACACCTTCCCATAAAATTTCATGACCATTGGATCAAGGGTTAAGAAGTAATTGCAAAAATCGGGAATTAGGGTTTTGAAAGGGGCAAGACCATAACTCCTCAACCGCACATCCAAATGATGTGGTTCAAAGCTCATTGGAAAGCTCTTGACAAGTTCTACAAAAGCCTCAAAGTGGTCCATGATCAAAAAATGCATAGATTTGGAGTTATGACAAAATTCATTGCAAGAAGGGAAATGACTTAGAAAAATTCTAAGTTATTTTGGCTTTTTAAGTGATTTTTTCAGCAACTTGGAAGGGTTTTTCAACCTAGTTCCATCTAGAATTTGGAAATTTCAAA
Organism: Lathyrus sativus; assembly: GCA_963859935.3. Taxonomy (NCBI): domain Eukaryota; kingdom Viridiplantae; phylum Streptophyta; class Magnoliopsida; order Fabales; family Fabaceae; genus Lathyrus; species Lathyrus sativus. The sequence goes on from OZ012741.1 coordinate 358,919,524, forward strand.
AACATGAAAGTTATAGATCTACTTGAGGGCTTTCTAAATTATGGTAGAACTCCTCAATAGCATGTGTGAGCAGAAAGTTATGGATCATGAAAGTTAGGGCTGCCACACTTGAGATTACCAATCCAACACTTTTCAAAATTCAGATTTCCTTAACTTGAGCTATCCTTGACCCTTGTATTATGATTCAATATGATAATTAGAGGTGTGGATGAAGGAAAATGCAGAAAAATGAGAGGTGTGAAGGGAGAGGCAAGTTGCAAGCAACTTGTAATAAAATAATCAAATGTGTAAGAGGAAAGAGAAACTTTTCTCCTAAGAAAACTGTTGCAGCTGCAAGACTCATCACTCTAAGCCCTATGCAGTCACTTCATGCATCATTCCACTTGATTTTATGACCTTCTTTGAGCCATGGAACTGATATGTAGAGATCTTGGCAAGATTCATTTCAAAAACTTCATAATCTCCCTCCAAAAATGAAAAATCCAAATCTGCCCTCATGTTCATTTTCACTATAAATAGAGGCATTGCGATGATGTTAGACACACCAGAGCACTCTTAAAAACCAAGAGAAATCACATCTCTCAACTCTCCACCATTTTCTCAAAAGCTTCATTTTTTAAAAACTTCAAGTTTTCACTAAAAATTTGTCTTGAGTAAAACTCTGCTCAAACTCAGTTCCACCACTTTCAAGCCACTCAAAACCATTTACACAATCTATAAACATTGTGTAGAAGGTGTCCATACACTCAAACCACCCAAAAACATCATTTTCCTAAAAGTCAACCTTCACACCTTAGTATGTTGACTTTCATGCACTTTGGAAGCCAAATCCTTACTTGAGGCATTTCCCACCATTCCAACACTCCCAACACCTCATATATATCATACCTCAACTGTCCAAAGTCTTAAAAACCAGCAGGGAAGTTCACAACTCAAACTGTCTTGAAAGATAGCTTGTTGCTTCAAGAGGAAGAAAGCTCTAAATCCTTGCCAAAGAAGAAGGTCTCTGGGTTTCTTAGCTTTCTAGCTTGCTCAAGATTTGTCTACAAGAGGTATGTAATGTTCAATCTCTTTATTATTTACACATTGTCATGTTTTACCATTTTGAGATGCTTGTTGTGAAATATGGTCATTGCTGTCCCATACTAGTTCTTTGTCAAGAACTCAGGTTTTGTAGCTATGGTATTTGCTTTTGTCAAGGTATATTATCTATGAATGATGTGTTGTTGTTATGTTACCAATATTTGAGCTTCGATATTATGTATAACTTGTTTTGGAGGATTTTGTCTACATGGTAGTTTTAGGGATCCTAACATTGAAATGTTGGTGCGCTTGCCCTAGATTTGTCAATTTTAGTTTATTGGTGATATTTAGATAGCTTGTAAGTTAATTCATGAGACCCCCCTGCCCTAGATCATGTTTGAATCTAGTTTAGCTCTTGTTTTCACACTTGTGTTATTTTGTGTCATTTTTGCTTTACCATTACCATGAATCTTGTGCCAAGATGCTTGTGCTTGCCATGTTGTGTCTCAAATGTTTTGAACCTTTAGTTTGTGTTTATATGACATTGTTTGCCTAGTTGAACTTGTTGAAAATGTTGAAAGCATGAACTTAGTCATTGGGGCCTGCTGTGAGTTTTTTATTGTTTTGCTGCCAAAAGTTTGGATCAGGATACCAGTCCTTATTTGGGGCAGTTTTTGATTGATTTTAAGATGTAGAATCATTTGTTAATATGTTTTGAGATTGTATGTGATATGTGTATTGCCCTTGCTTTCTCAAAACTGTTTTGTCATTCTCCACTGCATTTTCAAAACCTTATGTACCAACAATATACCATTTTCTGTTCCAATTGAGTTTTGCTTTATCCATGTGTATAGAATCAATGTTCTACATGTTTGAAACTTGTATGTGGTGCCAAATCATCCCAACTGCCATGAACTTGTTTGCTGCCAAACTGTTTTGAAAACCACAGCTGCACACTTCATCTTGCTTTTGTTTTTATTTACTCCATGAAGCATTAGACCTCTAAATAGTGTTTAGGATCTGTATGTGTATGAATCAAACATCTTTGTGATTGCTTTGCTTATCTGATTAACAGCCTTCCTCACCTATGTGTTACCATTGCAGTTTGAGAACCTTTTTTTGTTGTATGCATTTCATGACCAATCTTAGGTGCTAGAATCATTCATTAATGTATTTGAGACTTGTGTGTGGTGTCTTTTTTATCTCAACCTGTTCCAATCATGTTTGGTTTCAATTTATGCATTTTTATGCCTAAGTGAGCAGTTGGTATGTGAATTTCATCTCTATGTTGTTTGTGACTAATTTTGAAGCATAGGCACACTTTATATCATGATTTGAGATTGTGTGTGGGGCCTATTCAAACAGATTATGCTTCTTCCATGATTTAGCCTTCAAATTTGCATCTTTCAATTCCATTTTACTTGGCATGACAATTGTGTATGATCTTGACATTATGATTGTGATCTTTGTGTTTCTCATTGCATTTTTGGTTAAGGTTCCATGTTTGTATTGGTACTGTTGTGATCAAAGTTTTGTTTCATTCATGTTTGGTGCTGTTTAAATTCTGGTGCAGCAGGGCCACTTTGGCCCTGGCCTATAGCTTGGCTGCTATGCTCATCATTCTCGCCCCTTCCATTTTCACATTTGATTTAGCCATAGGTGTACATGATGTAGTTGTTTGCCTGTGTTAATTTTCAACAACTTGGTTTAAATGTGAGGTCATGTTTTGTTGTGGTTTTGAAAGCAAGTTCATCTTTTTTCACAAAGTTCACTCAAGTTCATCAATATATTGCCATGCTATCTTCTTGTTTCTATTTGAGCATTGGTGATTTATTTGTAAGCATTTGAAAAATCATCAACATGTTTAGAACTGTTAGGCCATATGTATTGATTTGAATCTTTCCACCTGTTTTGACAGTTTGCCTCATTCTCACACCACATTTGCAATTCATGAACCAATTCCTATTCCACTGATTTATGCTTGAGCCCTAAGTGTTCAATACCTCTGTTATGACATGTATGATTTGTGTGCAATGCCCATTTGATGTATTTGAACTCATAGCTGGTGTTAGTTTTCAAAATGCAATTCATTTACCAAATATGCATCTCCAATCGTGTTTTTCATTTAAAGCATTATTTCAAAATTTTGTTGATACCATCATGATCCTCATTAAAAAAGAGTCATGTTTGACTAAAATTTCATAAAAAAAGATTAAGATTTGACCAAATTTGATTGCTTCACGTTTTTGGTTTGAATGGTTTGTTTTGTTGCCCAGAAATCCATCATGAGTAGATTCATCTATTTATGGGGGTGGCTTTATACTTGGATGTATAGACACCCCAGTGGTAGAAACTTGCGCGCATATTACCCCTTTCACTTGCCAGCCCTGAGTTCGATCCTTGGGATCAACTCTTTTGGGAATTTTTATTTTCATTTGTCCTTGTATTATTTTCTTCTCTCTTTCCATCCCTTACCATGCGCGTGTTTGGTGGCCTATTGGTTTGTGTTGTGTTTGTAAACACCAAGGGCGTGGGTTCAACCCCTCCCCATGCCATTTCTTATTTTATTTGCTTGTTTCTTTTTATTTTATTGTCATAAAATCAATGAAACTTCAAAAATTCATAACCTATTCATGCCTCATTATTTTTAAACCGTTCTTTTTGCAACTTGCTCATGGTGATGTCTAGTTTCATTTAATAGATTAAAATCTCAGTTTGCTTGTTGTTACAATGCCCTTTTGCCTACCTGTAAGTTGATTCGTTTTTAGGTCGTTACCCCACGTCTCGATAAATTTCTCTTGAACCATACTTAATTTATCTTGTAAGATTTATTTGCATGTGTTTCCTATGTGTTAGTTAACATGTTAGGTTTGCCTTTCTTGTTGGTGGTTACCATGAATTATTCTCCTCTTGCTAAAGTCTTGAAGTTAACTGTTGTGATCATTCCTTGCGTATTTGATTGTCATCAATGCCTAAATGTTGTTACGTTGATACACTTTAAATTTATAACATGATCATTTTAAGTTGTGACTTATTTATATGATTGATGTTTTCATATTTGTGAATATGTCTATGGGTTTGTTACTTCCATCTTTGTTAAGATATTTGATTATCGGTTGTAACCATTTGTATTATTTGATCCTTGCCTATTGTGATATGCATGCTTGCTTGGTTGTAACCATATATCTTATTCATCCTGCTTATGTTTACTGCTTTGTTAAGTATTTCTTCCCCAAGTGATGGAACTTTTTAGTTCTCATCCAAGTTGTCTCTTCCTCTCCTTCCAAAGGAAAAGTTTCTCCATTGACCCTTGTGTCATTGGATAGCTCATTACTCCCTGCCTTGACTTTGTGAACTCTAGTTAAGTTAGAACATATGAGCCATTAGACTTTGCTCTAAGTCTAAAAGACCTACCTTTGTTAGGAGTTTTCTTCAACTAGAACCCTAGGATAGAGTTTGTAAACTCTATGTAAGAATCATAGTAATGATTACTTACTCCCCTCTTGAGTGTTATAACATAGATCTAGAGAGTTTTGTTAAACTCTACACAAGCATTGTAATGTTTGTTCCCCTTTGAACCTTTATCATAATAAAGTGTTCTTCATCCCTAGTAAGGTGAACTACGTCTTTGCGAGCAAGCTTAGAAACTATCTTTACGTTTTGACCTACACCTTTTACCCAATCACAAACCTTAGCAAACATTTACCAAACTTAGCATGCAAACAAACAAAAGGTTCTTGTAGAGTACTACAGATGTCTAGGATGTGAAATACCTACCCTATGCATAACCAACCCCCGATCCCCGAATCTCTTAGCGTTGTTGTTACATTGCGAAAAGGGTTTTTCTTTCTTTAGACATTTCCTTTGGATAAATTAAAGTCCGGTTGTGAATTTTAAGAATTAAAGATTCAAGTTAATCAATAGCTTGGTATCACGATTCTCACCGCAACACCTTGTAAAGTCCAGTTCCCGTTTGGCAAACCTTCTCTTCAAAGGAATCAGTTCTCGACTGGCTGCAAATTTCCGGGTTCTTGTTGTATTCAATCACCTTATACCTTGAATGTTTGAAAGCTGATGCTCTTCACCCCTTCAGGTCCAAGTCGATTCAATAGGGGCAGCTGTAGCACCCCAAAATTTGCCCTTCTGTGTTGACCCTAACTGGATTTTGTTTCTTTACATTTTGCATTTTCGCATATCATAGCATTTGTTCTGGAGGCATGGGATCAAGGCATTCCTGTGGCTCAGGTTCATTTTTGGTGCAAGATACTAAACAGCGAGCATCAGAGGCTCTGGCATTTATTTTGCCCAGCGGTCGAGCGACCAATTTTATTTTGTTTTGCAGGATAATTTCAGTGCAGGAGACAACATTCAGGCTATATCAAGCATTCTCACAGCGGTAACATTCAAAGGCAAGATTCAGTAGCTTAACAGAGCTCTAAATAGATGAAAACAAGCAAATGTGCAGATTTCCCTCCAAAAGGCGCCAAATTCAAAATTTTGAAGGTGTTAATCGATTAACAAAATGTGTTAATCGATTAATAAATGTGTTAATCGATTAACCAATCCTCATAATTTCATTTCAATTTCAGAATTCACTCTCATTCTCTCAAGTTTCTCTCAACTTTTTCATCTTCCAAAACCTTCACCAAAGCTCTTTATCCATTGAATTCTTTGATTCTCCATTGGAATCAATGAATTCTTGAGCTTAAACCTCCATCCATTATCCTCATTAAATCAATTTCCTCATTTAATTTTCGTGCAAACTTGGATCTGAATTTTGAAGTGAATCTAGAAGTGATTATTTGGAGTATTTTGGCTTAATTGTGAAGGATCTTCATTCCTACTACAAGAGTTGGCTTGGATCTTGAAGTATTCCAGGTTTCTAGCATTGGATCTTGAAGTATTCCAGGTTTCTAGCATTGGATTTGTTCAATTACAGTTGAATCAACATTAACCGAAGCAATTCTCCGCTTCAAAGATTGGAATTCTAGATCCATAGCATTTTTGAGCTTATTTGCATAATTATCATGTGGATCTTCATTTTTGATTGACTTTTGGTTGATTTGATTCATGTTAATTGTGATTGTTCTTTTTAGGTGTGTTTACATCTTGATTGGATCCCTGTTTTCTGGTTTAATTTCGTGCACAATTGATTATAAGCTCATGTGGATATTTGCTTAAGTGATAAGTTGCTGAAAAGTGATTTTCTGTTGCTTTTTTCTGCTGTTGGAGCAGTGTTAATCGATTAACACTGTTCCAGCAGGCCTGTTTTTGCTGTTTTTCATGCTTACTTCGATTTTGTTTCACTTCGAATCATCATGGATTAGTGTGATGCATTAGGAGTGAGATGTTTTGGATATATGTTGCTGTTCTTGATTGTTTAATCGATATTTCTTCAACACTCGTGCTTACTTCTCACTTGAATGCATAGTCTCGTATATGTCGTTCGAAGTGATGTACGTTTTCTTTCGCTTTGCTTGAGTGTGAGAACCGAGTGGTCGAGATGCGCTTGTGGCGGCTGCTGCCCCACACTTCTTTTCCTCCCACTTTTCTCCGATGATTGATGGTCGATGGTCTTAGGAGTTCGCTTCTCCCATTTCATCTCATCCACTCTCTTTTGTGCTTGCATTTTCATGTTTGCTTGCCTTCTGGCATTTCTCTTTTGTGTTGCATTCCTTGCTTGGTTTCAAGAGGTAGAGACACGCTTATGGCGGCTGCTGCCCCACACTATTTTCCTCCCTCTTTGCATGTTTATTTTCCATGTTTGCATCTCTTACTTGTGATTGAATTTATCTTGTGCTTTCTTGGTCTTTTGCCATGATCCCCCTAGGGTTCCTAGTCCCTCCATTTAGGATGGGAGTAGGAGAGACATTAGGTGTTCAATCCAAGTATGCTAACATTAGGGTAGATGTTTCCCCTTTCAATCCAAACTTTAGGTCCACTTTGCATGACAACATTAGGACCGAGTTTCCCTTAGACCTTCCGTGCGTCTCTCTTCTCATCTCAAAACATTCTAACTCATCTAATAAATACGATGAACATTGTGCACTACGAGCCTTAAGCACATGGGGAATGATGTGTGAAGGGTCTCCTCTCGCTTGTCTAGAGTGTTTAGTGTATGTCCCATTTGGGGGCGATATGTGACGTATTCATTCCTATGTGATAGTCTTTAGTGCAACGTGAATCACAAGCCGAATTAATTCACTTCACTAAAAAACACAAACAAAACATCAAACTCTTTTTCTCCTTCGGGATTAATCAAACCTTTTTCATAAGAAGAGTGTTGATAAGCTTTGGTTCTACCGCAACCAAGCATCGTCCCTAACTGCTAGAACGAAGGTTTAACCCTACTCGACTAAAACACATAACCAACCTGTGTTCGTGTTAACCCAAACTACGTTTGCTCTGATTTCTCGTACTAGACAAGGATACGTAGGCACAAGACGGTGATGTCTTGACGAGCAACCTTTCCCCACCTTTTCCCCGTAGTTTTCCGAACTACGTTGACTGTTACTTTCCCATTGCACGGGGGAATACGTAGGCATGGAGCGGCGATGCTCTATCGAGTCCTTTTCTTCTTCTTTTTGTCATGTGAGCCTGTAGCTTAGATAGTTAAACACACCCTTAAATTAGACAACAAGCGTGGATCCAGTTGAGTACAATGGACGTGAAGGGTGCTAATACCTTCCCCTTGTGTAACCGACTCTCGAACCCGAGATTTGGTTGCGATGACCAATCTTATCCCGTTTCGTAGGTTTTCTTCGATCGTTTCCTTTCCCTCTCTTTGGGATAAATAATGAATGGTGGCGACTCTTCTGTTTTCTGCCGGGTGTTTTTTGCAGTAGGGACAATGAGTTGATATTTTCTTTGTATTAACAAAAAAACTCTACATCATCTAATAACAGATACAATAATATTCATGACACTACTCTAGACATAGAAAATATTGAGAGGATACATGATTGTATTAACCGTACGAGTTCACATTATTGATTAATCGAATATATACAAGTTAGGTTGACGAAATCTATCTTTGATATATCTTGTTAAACAATATCTTTTAGAATTTAATTTTTTGCTACAAAAATCATGACAAACTTATGATCCAAAACAAACAAACTTTGGAAACCCTTCTTAAAACAATTTAAACTATATAACAGCTAGCACTATTTGAGCTAGCGGGATTATACCTGAGTGAATCGCACACTCAAAGGTATAACAGAGTCGCCACCGAACTTTATTTAGTCCCAAAGGATAGGGAAAATATCGATAAAACCCAAGGGAAAGAGAAACGGGAAAAAGGGGTCAGTTATGCGAAAGAAAGGTACTAGCACCTTAAGCATCCTCCGTACCTGACAGGAACCATTTCGCTTACTTCTAGGCTTGGATGGGTTATCTATCTAAAGGCTTCTAACTAAAAGGGAGGAAAGAAAGTGCTCGAGGAGGATTCAGGCCCTCGTGCCTACGTACCCTCATAGTGCAAAGAGGAAGTCAGAGCTCCGTAGTTCAAGGAACCAATGAAAAGAAAAAGATCTAATTGGACCAGAGAGACAGAAGAATGGAAGAAGACGGAGGAAGGTGGCTCGCCAAGATTTCGCAATCTTGTGCCTACGTACCCTCATAGTGCAATGAGGAAATCAGAGCCTACGTGGTTTAGGGAACTACTGCTGGGAAAGAAGACGGCGTCAAAGCCAAGAGCTAAAAGAGAAAGCAAGATCCAACTGGGGAACGCAAAAGGAAGGGATGTCAAAACCAAGAAAAGGAACGAAATAGAACTATGCTGAGGAATACAGAGGAGCAAGGAAAGAACTCCGCAGGGACATGCATAAGAAAAGATATAACTCCACAGGGGATAAAACAAGAGAATGGCGACGGAGCCGGGGAAAAAAGAGACAAGAATCAAAGATAAGATCCACAAAGGATTCGGTGTATTAACTGCAATCAGTGGTTAACCAAAGAAAGATAAGAGTAAAACTTGATAGGAGAATAAAAGGTTAGGTGTCAACAGACGGACTGCGACAAAACAAAAGAAAGAGAGTACTGAACCAAAGAAAGGTGTTTGACTCGGAGGGGAAATCGTTATATTAACTGATAAATAATGGTTAACCGAAAGAAAAAAAAAATTGGTTTTAACCGATAAACGGTGATCAACCAAGAGATGGGTGTGGAACCAAGCAAAGGTTGTGACCCAAAGAACGACTGTAGAACCAAGTAAACGTTGTGACCCCAAAGAATGGCACATTGAATGAGCAAACAATACTTGACCAAAGGAAAGGGAATTCGAACCGAATGAAGGTTACTAACCCAAAGCTGACAGTGTTTGAACCGAAGAAAGGTTGATAACTGCGGGGGTTCGGTGTTTAACATACATACTGTGATTAACCGAAAATAATGAGTGATTAACCAAGAAAAGGTGATTAACTCAAAAGAAACTCAGTATCTTAATAGACGGACTGTGGTTAACTGAGGAAAAGGGTTATTGGTTCAAACAGGTGGACTGTGATTGACCAAAAGGCGGGTGATTAACCCAAAGAAAAAGCTGGTTTTAACGGACAGACCGTGATCAACCAAAGGTCGGGTGATTAGCCGGGACAAGGCGATTAACCCATAGAAAAGTTCAGTTTTAACAGACAGACTGTGATTAATTGAAGAAAAGAGGATGTTGGTGTTTAACTGTTGAATAATGATGACCCAAACAAGAAGGAGAAAGAACCAAGAGAAGGTTACGAACTCTGGTTGGGAAATATGTTAGAACAGGAAGACCGTGTAAACCATAGAAGAAAGACTGACTTAGATGGCGACTTCAGTGGGGAAGAAGGGAACTAGGTTTAAACTGAAGGACAATTGATCAACAAAGGAGAAGAATGATTACAAATCTCGGGGAAACCAAGAACGGTGATTGGCCGAAAGAGGAGAGAGTGTTGGATTAAAAGGACGAAGCTACTTCCAAAGAGGAGGTAAGGGTGCAAGTGATCAAAGATCGACTAGACTGAAGAAAGAGGGATACAATAGTAAGGAGATAGAGGCGACTATTCCAGATACAGGGTCATTTGTCCCCTACCCAAAATAGCCAAAATGAGTGTAGGAATACTCCATTCTCATTCCTTCTCTAACACCAAAGTGCGGTGCAAGAACGGATGGATAACACAATGGCGCCACATTTGTATAGAGCTCTAATGTGTTGCGAATCTTCAACTCTACCGGAGAAGAGGGAAGGGAAAAGATCTAGAAGATCCAGAGGAGAAGAAAGAGAGAAGGATCGACTAATCGAAACGGAGTTTCGATTTATCAATCAAAAGGGGAAATATGCTAACAGTTTTCTAAAGGGATGAAAAACCATTAAAGCCAAAGGATGATTTATTGATTATACAAGATTGAGTTCACTCCAAAGAGGATCAAACTCACTGCAAACATGAATAAAAGTGAAAAATAGTACCAAAACACTTAGCATGCATCACAACCCATGTAGCAAGTGATCAATGAAATATGCAAGAATGATCGTGATCAACGTGTCGAAAATGCACATAATCGAGAATTGACAAATGACATATTGAAATGTTGCATATATGCTTCAAAGAATAGGTGAATAGCTCATAAAACATCCACGAATATCAAGCATATCAAGCTATGGAGGTTGTATGGGAAAAGAATAGCAAACGAGCTTGAAAATGGGCAAAAATGACATTCTGCCACTGAAGTAACCGATTACTTGAAGTGGGTAACCGGTTACTTGATCAAAAATGGAGAAAATAGGCTAAAATTATGCAAAGTAACCGGTTATCCCATATAAAGTAACCGGTTACCACTGTAACAGTGGCAAAAAACATCTTTTTTGAAAATCAATTTTTACAACCAAAAGCTTTCCCCAATCATCCACACGCCATGCTTGACATTTGTGCACGAAAAATGAAGTTCAAAAGCACTTAAACATCAATTAATCATCAATAGAAAGCATAAAACATGGAGAGAAAAGATCAAGAAATTACATGATCAAGAAAACTGAAATTCTGGCAAGCACACAGTGGATGTTATCACGGATGTTATGACATCCACTGTAACACAGATTACTGAACTTACTAATAAGTTGTAAATGGAAAGCAGTAAATAACACAAGTAATTGTTCACCTAGTTTAGTGTCAACCACACTTACATTTGGGGGCTACCAAGCCAGGGAGGAAATTCAACAACCAGTTTTCACTCTTCACTTAAGACCTACCCAATGACACTTCAGCCTAGAGACCATTAGACCTGAGTTACCCACTCACTCCCCCTCAATTACCACAGTGATATAAACGAATACACAATTACTATAGAGATGTGAAGACACACTTCAAACACACCTTGATCTTGCTTCACAACTTTGATCAAGTGACACAACACTCTTTCTTAAAAGCTTTGAGTGGCACAATGAACACAACAGTTCATACACACTAAACCAATACAATTATACAACAGACAATTGCTTGGCACACAAGGAATCCTAAGACTCCTAAACACACGTGAAGAGCAACCCTCTTCACTCACAAGACACACTCTTTTATCTCTCTCTAGAAGCTCTGCCCTATTAAGAATAATCCTTCTGCTTTTTATAGTAGCAGACTTGCTTTGGGCCTTGATAGAGAAATTAGGTTTACCCAAGATAAACCTCTCTTAATGAAGCTTCTCCTTTCCAATTAGGTCAGGGGTCTTATATGCCATGCCTGACATGTCACCTGAGATAACTAGGCTTCCTAGATTGTTTCCTGAAGTATAACCTGAGCTAATAATAGAAAAACTAACTCTGCGCTCCCTGATGTCATAACATCCAGCATGGCATTCAGCTTCACTTACTCTTAGCTCTCCCTGCAGAACACTCTTCATGTATGTCATAACATCAGTTATGACATTCATACATACTCCAATGTTTTTCCATAAAATGCAGCCAATCAAAAGTATCTACAAACTCCCCTTTTGGAAATTTTTTGGCTAAAACACCCTATTACCATATCAGAGTTTTGTTGATTGCGGTGAAGCAGCAAGCAAAAAATATTAAGTACCCAGTTTTTTCGTCTCCATAGGGATCAATGCGACATGAACGCCGTTCAACGGCCTCTATGTTTCTAAGCTTATTGTTCAAAAGGTTTTTGTTTAAAGGTTCAAGGAACCATAAATAAAAATAGAAAATATAAAATAAAGACTGAAATATAAACGGAGCCTTGTTGGGGTTGGATTTCATCAATTGATAACATATGCATTCTTCTGATCAAATTAAACACAGCGTAATCATTCGTTTAATATCCTCACGTATCACTCACGAAAAAGCTTATCTCTAATGCATCGTCGAGAGAACAACCATGTTGTCTCATTGGTGATCTCTCTACCAACAAAAACACAACACAGAGCATTAAGATTTGATACTCAAGCAAATGTTAAGCCTAAATCTATCTCTGTATTTAGGACCTAACCGGTAATCATCCTAGATCCAGATCTGAAAAGGATATCTCTATCATGGTTCAAATCAAAGATAAACAGGTAAATAAAGATGAAACCCGTATCGGATAAACGATTGTTTTGCATAAAACACAATGATCGAAATACGTACACACGCTTAACCCTTTTTACATTTATTCATCTAATCCGCCAAATGTCGGTGAACATCGTTCTTCATCACTATTATCACATACCCACACAATATCATATTGATCCTACCCATTCTACTTAATCAACACAACACCACAGAAGATAAAATGAATATCAACTTCAAAACCATGTCAAAAGTTTGTTCATTGATAGAAGAAAATCTGAGATCAAAGATGTGAAAAGGTTTTGTCAAGACCCACAAATACATAATCAAAGATATTCAATCAATAGAGAATCCAAAATAGTTCACAAACATAAATTAGATAAAATACATAAGGTATCAAAAGATTACAATCTAAACCCCAACAAGAGATCGAAGATTTTACCTCCTCCCTCTTAGGGTTTTGAGTTTCTCTCTCTATAAGAAATGAAGAGAGATAAGTTCTGATGTCTAGACTGGATAAAATACAAGTTATCCTGGTTATGCCCTAAAAAAAATAAGTAAAACACTTAAATACACATTCAGGAATCGTCATGTTCGCCTAGCGAACAATTCGCTTCTTCATTCGCTCCAGCGAAGTTTGGCATTTGGCTTTGTGCAATTTTGGGCTCGTTCGCTACCTGCTCGCCTAGCGAGCTTGCTAGCAAACGCTCGCTAGCTCCTTCGCTACCTGCTCGCCTAGCGAGCGTGACAACATTTTGCTACTGGAAGTGTTTGCTGGAGACTCGCTGCGCCTTCGCCTAGCGAGTGATTCGCTACCTCCCTCGCTTAGCGAACAACTAGCGAGCTTGACAGCATGCCCAATTCTTGTATGTTGTTTGCCTGCTATCTTGGTTTCCTCGCCCATTTCTTGTGTCTTACTTTTCAATTGTTTTGTGCCTAATTCCTGCACAATAGCACACAAATCAAAGGTACCAAGAGATTTTCACATTATATTGCAAATCAAACAAAACAAGAGTGGTTTTCAACACTTTCTTGACAAAATTTAGTGAAAGATGCCAACTTTTGATAGATCAAATAAGTGAAATTTGGCATCTAACAAGTTTACAACCAGCAGAAATCATACCATATAACCTATCATACAGGAAAGCTACTAACATACTATTAGAGTTGTCTATACTCACACAGTTACCTCTCAGCTTCTCAGGATCAACCTGTTCACACATAATCATCTGTTAGTCATCACTACAGATGTCACAATGTTTTGAGTAACATTCTGGGTTACTCCCCCTTAACTGATGCATACTACATCAGCTGGGCACAACCTGCACACCTTGCAGTCACACTTAACTTATCCAGGCTTTTCTAGGTGTCAAGACATTCAGGATGACATCCTAAATCACATCAGTTCCACATTAACACTCTATCACATGTTGTCCTAGACTACCGATGTCACACTCTCTGTGGACCATCCTGTGCTACTCCCCCAGAAGAGATGCACAACACATTTTGCAATCAACCTGCATAAGCACACAATACTAGCAGCTAGATTCCATCAAGGAATACACATAATCTACTAACACACACACACTCATAATCAGCAGCTAGGAGCTCACACACAGTTTTAACATACATTCCTACATATATTAGGAATTCACACATCACTAACAACATCAGCTATTATCACACATGCACACTTGCAGCAGCACCTGTAACACACCTGCAACACACTTGTAGCAGCAATTCAACCAAGAGTCTTCCACCTGTATCATCTCTAACCTGCTGTTTACCTAACACTCTCTCCCCTTTTTTAGCCACAAATTAAGATCAAACTAATAACATAGTATAGATCATAATGAGTAACATTACAGATGTTTGGGGCATTACAAAAGAAAACTGCTCATGGAAAGCATCACTAAATATCATGTTGTCACAAGAAAAATACAAATCTAACAAAAAACTGTTCAAACCAGCAGTATATATCATCAGCTCAGTAACCATCAGCATGAGCCACACAACAAGCCACCACCTCATCAATCTTCCTCCTTAGCACTGGAATTGTCCTCCTCAGAATCTTCATCATCTTCCTCAGAGCTGGCAACAACTTCCTCTGATGCAGCATCCTGGCCATCATCTTTTCTTGAACCATCATCATTTGTCTCCTCATCAGTGAATTCAGCATCCTCATCTTTCTCAAGAGATCTGATCAGTTTCTCAAGATTCTGCTTCCTTGTATCCAATTCCCTACAGGTTTCTTTGAGCATTGCAATCACCTCAACTTTTCTGGTCTTGGGACTCCTTTTGGGTGTCTCAGCGGATGTCATGACAATGTCTGGAACATGAGTTCCTTGAAACAGCTTGTGATGTAAGGACAAGGGGCTTTCTCCTTTAGTTACAACATCACTTTCCTTGAGAATGTTGAGATACTGATTCAATATAATGCCACAGATGAGTGAAGGAAATGCAATGGGGCCTTTGATGCTATAGAAGCCTGTATGCTTTATAGTCTGATCAAAAATATATGTCCCAAAGTCAAATTTGGCCTTGGTTCCAATAACATAGATGATCTTTCCAAGAACAGTTGCCACAATAGACTTATGGTTTGTGGGCACCCAATTTGAAGCACCAATCATGTGTAACATAGCATACTTGACACTCAGTTTGCTGGCAACTAGCTTTCCTTTTGATGGCCAACTTTTTACCTGGTTGGCTGTTATGACTTGAGATATTTTGTTGTTAGAAACAACTACATCAGTGTGAGCTTTATCTAATGTTCCCATATAATTGTTGATTGCTGTTGAAGAAAAAGTAACACAGTTCCCTGAATGTTGGCCTATCGAGGCGCGAGATGACAATCCTTGGAGCATCATTCCAATAATTCACCTTGTACATTAAGGATAAAGTAGCCAAGGCACCTGCCATCTGATTCTCAGCTCTTGGCACGTGATGAAACTCTACTCGGTCGAAGAAAGGTAACAACCTTCTTGCATAGTTCATGTAGGGAATCAGGTTGGGTTGACGAGTCTCCCATTCTCCTTTGATTTGATTAACAACCAAATCTGAATCACCATAAATATCAAGGTTCTTGATTCTCAAATCAATCGCTTCTTCAATACCCATGATACATGCTTCATACTCAGCTTCGTTGTTGGTGCAGGGGAATATTAACCTGGTAGTAAACGGTATGTGGGAACCATGGGGAGTCGTAATGATTGCCCCAATTCCGCTACCATAAGAGTTAACAGCACTGTCAAAGATCATCTTCCACTAGGAGCCAATCTCAGGACCTTCGTTGGGCAACGACTCATCACAATCTTTCATCTTCAGAAACATGATGTCTTCATCAAGAAATTCAAACTTCATCGGTTGATAATCATCAATCGGCTGCTCTGAGAGATATTCTGACAAAATGCTCCCCTTACTGGCTTTATGGGAAACATACTGAATATCATATTCTGTCAGAACCATCTGCCACCTAATGATTCTTCTTGAAAACGCTTGCTTCTTGAACACATACTTGACCGGATCCATCTTCGAAATCAGCATGGTTGTGTGATTCAACATGTACTGTCTTAGGCGTTTGGCTGCCCAAACGAGGGCACAACACGTCTTTTCTAACATTGAGTATCTGGACTCACAATCTGTGAACTTCTTACTCAAGTAATAGATGGCATGTTCTTTTCTCCGTATCTCGCCGTGTTGACCGAGAACACTACCCATGGAGTTCTCAAGAACCGTCAAGTACATTATCAAAGGTCTTCCGGCCACTAGAGGCATCAATATCGGAGGCTCCTTCAAGTATTCTTTTATCTTTTCAAACGCTCTTTGGAAATTTTCATTCCAGACAACCGCCTGATCTTTCTTTAATAGCTTGAACAATGGTTCACAGGTGGTTGTAAGGTGAGATATGAACCTAGCAATGTAGTTCAATCTACCTAGAAAACCACAAACTTCTTTTTCGGTTTTCGGCGCTTGCATTTCTTGTATAGCTTTTATTTTTGCAGGATCAACCTCGATTCGCTTTTCACTGACTAGGAACTCCAATAGCTTTCCTGACCGTACACCAAAAGTACATTTGTTCAGATTCAACCTCAATATGAATTTCCTCAACCTTTCAAACAGCTTCAAAAGATTTACCAGATGCTCTTCCTCCGTTTGTGACTTCGCGATCATGTCATCAACATAAACCTCGATTTCATGATGAATCATATCATGAAAGAGAGTCACCATTATCCGCTGCTAGGTTTCCCTTGCATTTTTCAATCCAAAAGGCATCACGTTGTAGCAAAAAGTCCCTCACGACGTGATAAAAGTAGTTTTCTCCATGTCTTTCGAGGCTATTTTGATCTGATTATACCCGGAGAAGCCATCCATGAAGGAAAACATTGAATATTGAGTCGTATTATCAACTAGCACATCAATGTGGGGGAGCGGGAAATTGTCCTTCGGGCTCGCTCTGTTTAGATCACGGTAATCTACACGCATCCTGACCTTACCGTCCTTCTTAGGTACAGGCACAATGTTAGCAACCCACAGAGGGTAGTTCATAACAGCAAGAAATCCGGTGTCCAACTGCTTCTGGACCTCCTCTTTAATCTTAACTGCCATATCTGGTCTAGTTCTTCTTAGTTTCTGCTTTACCGGCATACACTCTTCTCGAAGAGGCAGACGATGAACAACTATATTTGTATCCAATCCGGGCATATCTTCATATGACCAAGAGAAGACGTCTTTGTACTCTCGGAGCATATCAACCAGTCTTCTCTTGACATCATCCTCTAAAGCAGCCTCTATCCTGACCTCTTTTCTGTCTTCCTCTGTACCCAGGTTAACAACTTCAATCTCTTCGTGATGAGGCAGAATGACCTTCTCCTCTAGTCTCAGCAATCTGGCGAGCTCTTCAGGCAGATCTTCGTCTTCCTCAATCTCTTCTTCGGCTTGAAAGATTGGATTGTCAAAGTCATACCGAGTCATAGACGAGTCTGAATCCGTGGCATCTGCGATGTGAAACCTGCACGATGATGATTTGATGCTTAAAATGATATGCAAACAAGCACAAACCACATTGCTATTTTATTGTTAAAATAAAAACAAGAAAAACAGGGATCAAAATATTTGAATGCAAAAGATGCCCTTTGATTAATGATAAAAGCAATTGTTCAGACATAAACAAGATAAGGCCCTACAAATAAAACCACTACGCTCCGGGCGTAAACGCAGAGCCACACATAATCAGAAAGAAGATATATTACTCTTCAAAGGTCACTTGGACAACTTCCTCAATGGTCCAATTGCACATAGTCTGGCCAGGAACACACAGTTGGATCCATGCGTCCATGTCACAATCACTGTCCCCCTCGTCTTCAGATACATCGTTGATTCGGTCAAAGATAACCCCACCACTTGTAAATTGAACCGCTCCTCTATACCGTGGAGCACTCTGTGAGGAAGAAGATGACGTGCTGTACCCCAATCTGAACTTATCCTGCTTATTAGGGATACTCAGCACCTGACCCCACCCCTGGGAGGAACCAGACTCCACCACAGCTTGAGCTTCTTTGAAAGAAGACATAGAAATCTCGGGAGTTCTGTCCACAGCATAAGGCTTCTCTTTGATTTGGATTGCTTCAAACGCTTGGCACAAGGTTTCGTGAATCTCCCCATCAACTTCAACATACTTGAAGGACAATAGCTGGCTGATCATTATGTCTTCTTCACCATAGACGGTGACAATATTTCCTCCAACCATGTACTTCAACTTCTGGTGTAAGGTCGATGTGACTGCGTCTGCAGAATGAATC
Source organism: Lathyrus sativus (assembly GCA_963859935.3). Taxonomy (NCBI): domain Eukaryota; kingdom Viridiplantae; phylum Streptophyta; class Magnoliopsida; order Fabales; family Fabaceae; genus Lathyrus; species Lathyrus sativus. Next base: position 358,937,848 of record OZ012741.1, read on the forward strand.
CAGGGTCGACCTAACAAAAAGGTGTATGCGGGATGAATGTCCATTATATAAAAGACAACATTGAAAATCTCAGGCCCTACTTGAATAGGGAGAGTCACTTCACCAAAAATAGACCTCCTCGTTCCATCGAACGCTCTCACAACCAAGTCACTAGGAATGCATATCACACCTTGGGTGTCTAGCTTCATTAAAGCCTTCTTGGGTAACACCTTGAGTGAAGACCCGGTATCCACCAGAACATGTGATAATACAGCTCTTCTGCATTCAATAGAGATATGCAAGGCGTGATTGTGATTTCTTCCCTTAGGAGTCAGGTCTAAATCTGTAAATCCCAATCCATTACCAACATTCACATGGGCCACAACCCCTTTAAGCTGATTAATTGAAATCTCCTGCGGCACATACGTTGTATTTAGAATCCTTAACAAGGAATTCTGGTGTGCCTCTGAGCACAATAACAGAGATATAATTGATATTTTAGATAGGGTTTGTTGTAGATAATCAACAATTTTGTAATCGCTCCTTCTAATCAGACGCATGAACTCTTCGACGTCTTTAACCAGAGCATCTTTTTCTCCTTACTGCGAGCTTTCCTCTACAACAACCTTTCCTTTCCCTTTATCCAGCCTCTCAACATTAACATCGGGCGGTGAAAACACCCTCCCACTTCTTGTCATACCACTAGTTTCAATCAAATTTTCCACAAATGAACCATCAGACGATGTTCCTCTTACGGCATCAGTCATGCTTTGGTGATTATAACAGTTGCTGGACTTGGAGGCGCAGATATGTTAATCATTCTGAAAGGGATTGAGACCGTAGCAACCTCATCCTGCCAATGATTAATCACCTTCACATCTTTCTCTTTAATAATCCTATCAAATTGTAACACACCTTCATTCATTAAACACTGAACATGATTTTTCAAATCCTCACAACCTTTGAGATGCACGTACACCCTTCATAATCTTCTCCACAACCTGGAAAGACTCCGCCATTTAACAACCTACTCTTGACAAAGCTCAATGGCATTCTCAATTCGGCTACATCCATCACCAAACTCAGCTCTTCTTCTTCAATAATAACATTGACACCGGCCGCTCCATGGTTGGGCATCGAGTTCTGAACAACATTAGGTGCATTGTTTGTAAAGTTAATTGCCTTGCTATCAATAAGGTCTTGCACCTTATTGTCGCTACTGCGAAAAAAGAAGGCCCGCAAAGACAGAAGAGTTGCCACCGTTCATTATTTATCCCAAAAGAGGGAAAGGAAACGATCAGAGAAAACCTGCGAAAAAGGAGTAAGATTGGTCATCGCAACCAAATCTCGGGTTCAAGAGTCGGTTACACAAGGGGAAGGTATGAGCACCCCTCATGTCCGTCGTACTCGATGGGATCCACGCTTGTTGTCTATCTAAAAGGGTGTTAAAATTATCTAGCTAAAGGTCTCACGGACAAAAGAAAAAGAAAAATGACTCGGCAAAGCGCCGCCGCTCCGTGCCTACGTATTCCCGTCTGGTACGAAAAATCAGAGTCAACGTAGTTTGGCTAACTACGGGTGATAGGAGGGGAATGTTGCTCGCCAAGACATTGCATCTTATTCCTACGTACTTTCATCTGGTATGAAAGATCAGAGCAAACATAGTTCGGGTTAATAAGAACACCGGTTGGTTCAAAAGTTTTACCCGAGTAGGGTTAACAATCAGTTCTAGCAGTTGGTGTATGCAGCTCGACCATTGGAGACTTAGGCATTACCGTTTGCGGTAGAACCGAGAGTTAACAAAACTCTCCTTATGAAAAAGGTTTTCCAAAGTCAAGGGTCCCAAAGGACAAAAAGAAGTTTGAAGTGTTTTTTTGTGTTTTTTAGAGAAGAAGTGTTTTGAGTTTGATTTGTAACTCATGTTGCACTAAAGACTATGGCTTAGGAGCGAATGCGTCGCATATCACCCTAAGGGTGTACACTAAACACTCTAAGCAATTGAGAGGAAGCCGCTCAATCACCATTTCCCAAATACTTAAGGCTCGTAGCGTACAACATTTGTTATCCTTTATTAGATGTTTTAGAGATGTTTGAAGATGAGAAGAGAGACGCGAAGTCTAAAGGGAAACTTGGTCCTAATGTTATCATGCAAAGTGGACCTCGAGTTAAGTTTAAAAGGGGAAAATTTTACCCTAATGTTAGCATGCATGGTTTGAACTTAATGTCTATCACAATCCAACTTGAACAAGAAGAATTGGAGGTCCTAAGGGGAACATGGCAAAGGAAGACAAAAGAAAGAAGAAGCAAACACAAGTAAGATGCACACATAGAACACAAACATGCAAAGAGGGAGGAATGCAAGTGTGGGGCAGCAGCCGCCACAAGCACGTCTCGACCTCTTGGGAGCATACAAGAATGCAATGTAACAAAGCCAACATGCATAAAGAAGGCAAGCAAACAAACATGCAAGCACCAAAGCAAAAATAAACAAATGAGACGTAACGGGAGAAGACAAGCCTCTACAACCGTCGACTATCGATCATCGGAGACAAATGGGAGGAAAGAAGTGTGGGGCAGCAGCCGCCACAAGCGCATCTCGACCACTTGACTCAAACACTCAAATGAAAAAGAAACATCACTTTGAATGACGCATATCGGAAATACGCATTCAAGTGGAAGACAAAGCTTGTGTCGAAGAAATATCAATTAAATAACCAAGAACAACGACAAATTTCCAGAAACATTTCACTCCTAATGCATCACATTGATCTATGATGATTCGAAATGAAACGGCATGCGAAAACACCTTGAAAAATAGTAAATATGAGATTCTGGTTCAGTGTTAATCGGTTAACACCTTGGGTTAACCGATTAACCAACTGTTAACGTTGAAAGATTTGAAAATTTGAACTGGTTAAATGGTTAACCATATAGGTTAACCGATTAACACTGTACCAGAAGCCAAAAACAACAACAAAAAATCACTTCCAGCACAAAAACAACTTATCCAAGGATCCAAAAGATCAACTTATCACTTAAGCACGAAATTAACAACAGAAAACAGAGATCCAACAACATGGATACACAATTACACAACAATATCACAATCCGAACGAATCGAAATCAACCAAAACTCAATTGAATATGAAGATTAACATGATAAGCTCAAAAATTAAATCGGATCGAGAATTCCAACCTTCGAAGTGGAGATTTGCTTTGGTAAGTGTTGATCAATTGAATTTGAGCAGATCCAAACAAGATTATCTGGAAAACTTCAAGATCCACAATAATTCTTGCAGGAGGGATGAAGATTAAACACTTTTAAGCCAAATTATCCCAAATAAGCAATTCCAACTCAAGCTCCAAAATCAAATCTCAATTTGCACAAAAATTGATTATGAAAATTGATCCAATGATGATGATAAATGGATGTTTATGCTCAAGAGTCCATTGATTTCAATGAAAAATTAATGAATCCAAATGATGAAGAGCTTTTAGTGAGGGTTTTGGAAATGGAGAAGTTGAGAGAATTAAGAGAGAATTGAGAGCAATTCTGAATTTGAATTTGGAATTATGAGAGATTAGATGAGTGTGGTTTGGAGTGAATTACTTAAATACACTCTTGGTTTGGAATGTGGTTTGGAAAATCAAGGTTTGGAATGAGGAGTGGGCATTTAGAGGGAAATCTGAAATTTGAAGGTGTTTTAGATCCTTCCCAAGTGCAAAAAATGAATTTCAAAATGATTAAAATTGGACCCCAAGGTGCATTGGCTTGAATTTCCACGTACAGAGGCAAAATCCACATTGGTTAATCGGTTAACCGGTTAACACTTTAAAATTTTGGAATCTGGGCTTGTTTTAACTTGGTTAACTGATTAACCAAATGGGCTAATCGGTTAACACCTTTAAAATTTGAATTTTGGCGCCTTTTGATGGGAAAACTGCCTGTTTGCCCGTTTTCAACTGTTTGGAGATCTGTTTAGCCTCTGGAACTCGTTTTTGAAAATTTTGATCATGAAAATGCTTGGGATAGCCTGGATGTTATTTCCTGGGCTGAAAGAAATGCCTGCAAAACAAAGTAAAATCGGCCGCTCGACCGCTAGGCAAAATAAAATGCCTGAGCCTCCGATGCTTGAATAAAACCTCTTGCCTTGGCTCAAAACCCCTGGTAATCTTCTCTTGCTATGCATACCTCTCTCGATCCCCTGCTAAATGAATAATTATATGCAATGCAATATGCTAGAACAATGAAATGAAAGAAAAACCAGGTAAAGCAAAGGTTGAGCAAATTTTGGGGTACAACAGCTGCCCCTATTCAAACGACTTGGACCTGAATTGGTGAAAAGCAAACGACTTTCAATCAATCAAGGTAAAAGACGGTTGAATACCAACGAAACCGGAAATTTTCCAACCACAGAAATAAACTGCAATCTCTGATTGGGGAAAACATCTGTTAACATGCAGGCAACGACACTAAGTCGGACTGAACACAAAATATACAACAGATACGGAATATTTGACATCGCCGTCAGACATCCACACTCAGTTGACCAAACCTCTGACTTCGCCGTCAGGCTCCTGTTAAATAAAAACAGGTAACAACTCCAAAAATTGGATCAGCAAAGAACTGAAATTTATCTGACATCGCCGTCCGACATCTACTGGGAATAAAATTTTCTGACCTCGCCGCCAGACCAACACAAAGTTGATAAAAATCTGACCTCGCCGTCAGATCACCACAGGATGGATAACCATCACTTGGCATTGCCGCCAAGCTCCTGCAAGGGATAACAAACTATAACATCACCGTCGAGCATCCGCAAACGTGATAAAGGCTGACATCGCTGCCAAACCACCAGGTCTAATAAACATCCGACATCGCCGCCAGACAAACCACAAAGTAGACAAAACACCTAACATTGCCACCAGGTAACCAAAGAGTCGATAAATAATTGACATCGCTGCCAAAGGTAAAATCCCTGACATCATCGTCAGACAGACAACATAGTTGATAAAGATCTAACATCACCTCCAGATAACCACACAGGTTGATAAACACCTGACATCACCGCCAGACAAACAACAGAGTCGATAAAGATCTAACATCGCCGCTAGATAACAACAAAGGTAAATAAAGATATGACATCGCCACCAGATAACCACACAGGTAGATAAACGTACGACATCGCCACCTGACAACCACCAAGTAGAAAAGCATCTGACATCGCCGCCAGGAAACCACCATGTTGATAAAATACCTGACATCGCCGCCAGGCGACCTGAAGATTGATGAAGATCTGACATCGCCGCCAGAAACCACAACCAGTCGGTAAACAATTGATATCGCTGCCAAACAACAACAAAGTTGGTAAACAGTTGACATCACCGCCAAACAACAACAAAGTTGATAAACAATTGACATCGCCGCCAGACAACAACAAAGTTGATAAACAATTGACATCGCCGCCAAACAACAACAAAATTGATAAACAATTGACATCGCCGCCAGACAACAACAAAGTTGATAAACAATTGACATCACCGCCAAACAACAACAAAGTTGATAAATAATTGACATCGCCGCCATGAGAACCACAATATTGGGAAACATCTAACCTCACCGCCAGACAACCAAAACATCTGACATCGCCGTCAGAAAACCAAACATCTGACATCGCCGCCAGAAAACCAAACATCTGACATCACCGTCAGAAACCCAAACATCTGACATTGCCGCCAGAAAACCAAACATCTGACATCACCGTCAGAAACCCAAACATCTGACATCACCGTCAAAAAACCAAAACATCTAACATCACCGTCAAAAAACCAAACATCTGACATCGCCTCCAGAAAACCAAACATCTGACATCGCCGCCAGAAAACTAAACATCTAGAGAAAAGAGCCTCACAAACCGAAGTCCGCAAGGGCAAGGATAACAATCACCCTGAAAGCAAAGAGGTAACAACCTGGTTTATGTTTCAGAATGCATATGTTTGAAAATGGCGTAATGCTCCATACGAAATGGAAATGCTACGCATTTGGGTAGATGCTATGCACGCATGCAGATGCACCGGAACTGGATCAACAAAATAAATGATGTGAATATAGAATCCCTCCTGCTGGGAAAATAAAGTCCTTCTGCTGGAGATAACCTTTACATGCCAATAACGATTGGACTTAAACTGAGGAAACAGGCCTTGGATGGCTTCTCGGATAAGGATATAAGTCAACCCCTGTTACGGAAAACGCCCTGGATGGCCGTCCAAAATATAAACCTTCTGGGGGATAAACAACTCACTGGAGAAACAAAACAACCAGGTTGAACAACCTGACTCACCTGTCAGGGAATCCACGATTCTGCGGGGAAATCAACTCTATCGGAGACCTCGGTCTGCACTGTTAAAAGTTAAATATCTACAACACTCTACCAGAGGGCGAAGAGTACCAATTACCGCTGGGAAAAGCTCCACAAACCTAGTGGAAAGACATCTGAATCTCGACTTGCTGGGGAATAAGCACGTACCTATACTCCGTGGGGATTAGAAATGTGTACCGACTAACTGTTAAGGATAAACATACACCTACATGCGCACCACCATGCTGGGATAGAGAAACCACTTCTAATTGATGGGAAGCAAACCCTGGCTGGGGAAAAAACAATTCCATCCATACCTTTTGGAAACTTGCCCCAATGGTAAGAACCCTACAAGAACAAACAGACAAGACATTCTACACAACATAGGCTATCATGGTCATCGTACGTGACGTTGTTCAATTAAGTCAAAATTTTAACAATTATTGGCCAAGGCCTGCGAGTTTATGTAAGTGCAAGTTCGTCAAAACATTAGGCATTTTCCACAAACAAAACAGTAAAGGTTAAAACAAAACACACAAATCAAGTACTAAATAGTATACGTTTATTGACAAAAGGCCTGTAAATAGGCAGAGTTTTACAACAGATGCAACCCCTGGAAAGAGGAAGTTGCACAAAAATATACAGATATGCACAAAAGTAAAACAAAAGTGTACAAAATGTCGGCAATGTGGCACAGACATACACCATGAGCTGATTCCTCTATGACTCGCCTGACCTTGATGCTTTCCCGATGCTTTTTCTTCAGAAGAGATTGATTCGGATAAACGGCCCTCAGGTCCTCCCAATTCACTAAGCAATGATACTCAAACACATCCCACAGTCATTTGCTTTTTTCAATCCCTAACTTTTGCCTGAATCGCCCTTTTGGGTTTTCAATTCACCGGGATACCCATTTTTGCCAAAGTCACCTTTTCAGGTTTTCAACTTTGCGGGTTTACATCTTTTCATTTTTTATCCCTAATTTTTGCCTGAACCCATTCTTTTTATGGTTCACTGGGATGCCCCGTTTTTGCCTGGATACTCTTTTTCTTTCCAGTGGGTCTCTTTAAGAAAAGTATTTTTTAACTGCGTCTGTGTTCACAGGGGATGTAAAATCCTCACCATCCATGGTGGATAACAATAAGGCTCCTCCGGAGAAGACCTTTCTCATGACATATGGACCTTCATAGTTGGGAGTCCATTTGCCCTTGTGATATGATTGTGGAGGGAGAATCTTTTTCAGCACAAGATCACCCGTCTGAAAGCTTCGAGGGCGCACCTTCTTATCGAAAGCTTTCTTCATTCGGCTCTGATACAACTGACCATATGCAATAGATGCTAGCTTTTTCTTATCCATCAAGCTAAGCTGATTCAATATATTCTTTACCCATTCTACCTCATCGAGCTTGACGTCAACCAACACTCTCAAAGAAGGAATCTCAACTTCCAATGGTAGGACAGCTTCCGTACCATACACTAGTGAGAAAGGAGTTGCCCCGGTTGATGTGCATACCATAGTATGATAACCGTGCAAAGCAAAGGGCAACATCTCGTGCCAATCCTTGTAGGTGACAACCATCTTTTGCACTATCTTCTTGATGTTCTTATTGGCCGCCTCTACAACGCCATTCATCTTCGGCCGATAGGGCGATGAGTTGTGATGTTCAATTTTGAAGTTCTGGCGTAACTCCTTCATCATCTTATTGTTCAAATTCGAACCATTGTCAATAATGGTCCACTCGGGAATTCCATATCTGCAGATGATGTCCTTCTTTATGAATCGCGCTACCACTTGCTTCATGACATTGGCGTATGTGTCGCTACTGCGAAAATCGGCGCCGGCTGAACAGAAGAGTCGCCACCGTGCGTTATTTATCCCACGGGAGGGAAAGGAAACGCTCAGAGTAAACCTACCGCAAAGACGGGAAAGGTATGGTCGTCGTAACCAAAACCTGGATTCGGGAGTCAGTTACGCAAGGGGAAGGTATTAGCACCCCTCACGTCCGTCGTACTCGACGGGATCCACGCTTGTTTTCGGGTACGGATTGTTATTTCTATCTAAACTAAGGGTTAAGGGTTAAAAAGAAAAGAAAATGACTCGGCAAAGTATCGCACTTTATGCCTACGTATTCCCGTCTGGAACGAGAAATCAGAGTCAACGTAGTTCGCCTACCTACGGGAAAGGAGGGGAAGGTTGCTCGCTAGGATATTGCGTCCTATGCCTACGTACTTTCATACAGCATGAAAGATCAGAGCAAACGTAGTTCGGGCCACGTACGACACAAGTCTGTTTTGATTGTTTTTATCTCCTTCTGAAAAGGTTTTTTCTGATTACTGGTCCAAGCGGACAAAAATGATGTTTTGATGAGTTCACATTCTTTTACGAAAGAAGTGTCTTTTATTGTGTTTGCAATATTTATTGTGTTTTTCTGTTTGTTTTGAGAAAGAAGAGACAGAACTCTAATCTATGGTTGCAAAGGGAATCTAACCTAATGTTATCATGCATGGGTTAAGACCTAATGTCTATCATGTTCCTCTCTTGCGCAGAGAGAAACAGAGATCCTAAGGGAATAGATGGAAACAGAAACAATAACAGATATATACAGTAAAGCAATAAAATGCATGGATGCAGCAATACCAGCGAGGCAAGGGAGTCCCACTCAACCTCGAACCTAGAAAACAACAGGCAAAAGTGAACAGAATTCACTTTCAACCTAACAGGTTAAACAGCAAACAATACAGTCAGGGAAAACCAAACAATACATCAAATATCAAAAACAACAAAAATAAACAGCCACAACAGCTCTGCATCAACATCTGTCCTCAAGTCATCTCCAAACAGCTACAGCTTCAGGCAAGCCTCAATCTTCATCTCCACAGCCTTCAAGCAAGGTCTTTGTCATCAGTCTTCCATCTGCAATGGCTTTTCTTCAAGTCTCAATCCCCAGGATGAGCATCAGTCAACAAGATAGAATTAAATGTTAAACAGTCAAATGCCTACCAAGGGTGGCTCATTAACTGTTAACATCATACAGACAGGTTTCTTTCAAAAGTTCTACCTTTCAAATACATTCACTGATCCTTCCAAAGGAAGGAGGTGGATATTTGAAAGAGACTTTGAATCATAGAGAAAGAATGGAGGCAGACAAGGCCTTCCATGTTTGGGAAACAAGCTTGCTACTCTAGAGCTCTGCCTATCTCCTAAACCCTACATTCCTCAACAGCTGCCAGCAAAGGATCTCCTCATCAACTCTGGAAGTTGGTCTTCAATCTCCTGATATCCAATGGCTTCATCATCACAAGTCTTCAGCTCTCCCAATCCCCAAGCAAACCCAATACCCCACTCAGACAAATAATATCCCAGAGAGGGCACACCACACCAGTCAAGCAAATACAGCAGTATACTAATAGCAGTAGGGGAATCCTAACAATTTCTAAGGGATCTAATAACTACCCATAATCCCTATAGTCCTATACCCCAAAGATTCAATCTCTAACTCCTAAGGGAAATGAACTAATTCACCTATGTTATCACCTAAACCCTAATTTTGATCATGTTATTCACACCTAAACAAAGCAACTAAGATTCAATTCTAAAAAATATGAACTAAATTTTATATACAAGATAAAGGTCTCCACTAATCAACCTAAAAAGAATGGATTAAAAATGATAAAGCATCTAACCAAACCAAAATTAACAAATTCATGTATTAAACTAAATGATATTTACACCTATTTAAAAGAAAAATATGCCAAAAATATAAAAATGAAATGAAATATTAATTTTTTTATGGGATAATTTTCTTGACAAAATTATGAACAACATAAAAAAAGAACCAATTAAAATCATGCATTTTCCAATTTTTTATGAATTTCCAAAGAATTAAAATTTTTGAAAGAAATAAAATGAGAATTAATTGGTTAGGGGTGCAGAAAGCATTGAAAACCAGTTAAAACAACAAACTGGGCCCAGACTGGGGGGCGCGCATAGCAAGCGCGTCTGGGCCCATATGCATTCAGAAAATAACAAAAATTAAAAAAGAGAAAACGGTGCAGATAGCGAAATTTTCAGTTAAAATCACATTGGGCCTGATTGGGGAGGGTGTACATAGCAAGGAAATTTGAGCCCATCAGCCAATAATAAGTGAAACGGTGCGTTTCTGCTTTTGAATCTCCCTCCGTTTTTTCTTTTAATCGTGGCCATTGGATCCTGGGTTCAGTCAAAGTCCAACAAGCAATCGTGTGGCTCTGGGGTTGTCTTCAACCTTAGAAACCCTAGGGTTTCTGAAACTCCCTTCACCATGAACGAAACTTCCAATTCTCTGTTCTCCATCAATTGTCCATGAAATCACATGCTATGAAAAGCAAACTTGGTCTATTTTCTTCCCTCTACACAACCATATCCATAATTCTTTCTAAAACTCAACCATAAATTGAACCCGATGAGTGTAACAGTTTGGTTCCACCATAATCATCTGATATCAACTCCTTCAATTCTTGCTCAATTCTATCCTTACATTATCTGCATCTCACACTGATCATTCTAAGCTATTAACCTAAGATTCTCGTGCCATATTCTTGATATTATGATCTCTAACAGAATCAGTGCACCATGATCAACATCCATGAAACTTGTCCAAACTTACCAAAATCAATCATCTGACCTATCCTAACATTTCTATGCTAACAATTCCCTATGATCCTAACTAAATCATGCAATTCGAAGGAAGATACCAACCTGGTGTGATGGTGCCAACATCTATGGAATTCTCTTGATCCAATGCTTGCAATGATGGGAAACTGACCAGTGAACTTGCTCTTGAGTTCTGTATGCAATGAATCTTGTCTAAGCCTCTTGGATCTTGTGATTGAAAAGTTCTTGCTTCTTGGATGGTTAACTTGAACAACACGATCCCTCTCCAATTCTACCCAATTCTTGTGTGAATTCTGATCTATGAGTGATATTGATGATGATCAAATCAAGAAAAATGGAGATTGATAGAGATTTGAGAGAGTTTGAATTGATTTTGCAAAATGGAAGAATTGTGTATAACTTGTGTTTTGATCAATATGATTCACCAACCATGGCATGAAGCTCTTAAATTCAATATATAGATGAGATTAGAAACTCCTAGAACCTTGGAGAAACTTCCCATGCACAATTTCCCTTGGATTTGGATTATGTAACTTCACTTGTAAGTAACCATGCATAACTTTCAATTCTTGAACCAAACTCAAAATTCTACTTTTGCCAATGCTCTCAAAATGTTTTTTCCAATCAAAATGACCTATAATTTCATCCCATTTGGCCAAAATATGAAAAATCTCAATTTTAGGTCATTTTTTATTCATTAAATCCACCAATTTTGAAACCTTGAGCTATGAGTCTTTCCAACCTTTCATGGTCACTTTTCTAGACTCAAAATGTCATTTGGAGCAAGTTTTATGTTGTAAAGTTTTTCATTTGAAGCTTCCTTGTATGAGTTTTGGGCATAGGCTTGAAATGACCTGTAATTCTCAGATGACCAAAATACCCTTTGCTTGCCAAGACCATAAGTAGAGTTACACAAATCATATGAAGGCATACCATACCATTCTAGAAAGCTAAGACAATGAGGAACAACTCTTATGTTGACCAGAAATTAATTTGAAATCTCCTTAAGGGGTAAAAACTGCTTAGAAGACAAGCAACTTTTACAGACAAAATTTCAGATACCTCAGATGACCTGTAACTTGCAAGGACCATAACTTGAGTTCTATAAATCTCCTTAATGTCTTCCACCACTCAAATTAAAGGTCTTGAGATCCTATACAAGTTTCATGTTGGCCAAGGATCCATTTGAAGCTTGCATTTTGACTTGTCTTGCTTGGAAATTTGACCTAAACTAGGGGATTTTACATAGAAACCCTAATTTAGAAACTCCTCTTCTCCTTGATTTCCCTTGATTTCTTCTTGGCATATCACCACATCCTTCTCTATATGTCAAATGATTAACCCCACATCCCTCCAATAGCCCTTAAAGCCTTTCAATCAATCAATTGACCTAGAGTTGACCCAGAGTTGACCCAGATGAAACCCTAGTTAACTGTCGTCAATTGCAACTCTTGTGATCACATCAATGACTTGTCTCCTTCTTAAAATTACTTTCTAAGTCTCCCATGATGTCTAGATACTCTCCATGCTCAATTCACAGCTCACACCTTCCTTGTTGATCCTCAGATACCCTCAAATAGGAGATAGATGCACTGCTTGATCCATTGACCTCTTTAGCTTTCCAATTCTTTATGATGACTTGAATGAGATTGAATTTGAATAATAACCTCTTGATAGGCTCATAGAGATGAGAATAATGATTGGTCCCTGTTGGATGATTTGCTATGCTATGCTATGCAGATGGTTAGGCTATGTACATGACTCTATATGCAAATGCCAATGATATTGAAACATAAACCAAGTGAAATAAGTTGAGCAAATTTTAGGGTGCAACAGTATGAAGCCGCTTCAACTCACTTGGTGAAGTAATCAATGGCAACCAGGATGAAACAATGTCCGTTGGATGCGGTTGGCTCAATCTTGCCAATCATATCGATGCTCCACATGGAAAACGGCCAAGGGGATGATATAGCATTCAAAGGGCACGACGACACATGAATTTTGTCTGCATAAATCTGGCATTTATGACATTTCTTCACGAATTTAAAACAATCTGACTCCATTTTTAGCCAATAATACCCTGCTCGCAATAACTTCCGAGACATGGCATGCTCGTCGGCATGTGTACCAAAAGTACCCTCGTGGACCTCTTCCATAAGCAATCTTGCTTCTTTTCCATCCACACATCTCAACAACACCAAGTCATAGTTTCTTCGGTAAAGCACACCATCCTGGTTCAGATAGAAGTTGCCAGACAATCTCCTTAGAGTCTTCTTATCCCGGGTCGACGCCCCTGGCGGATACTCTTGGTTCTGAAGGAAATTCTAGATGTCATAAAACCATGGCTTTTCATCTACAGCTTCCTCAATGGCGAATATGAAAGCGGGCCGATCAAGGTGAGAGATAAATATCCTTGAAGCTTCATTCCAAAAATTTACTTTATACATCAAAGAGAGCGTTGCTAGAGCATCTGCCATCTGATTCTCCGCTCGTGGCACATGGTGAAACTCTACCCTGTCAAAGAAAGGTAACAACCTCCTTGCATAGTTCATGTAAGGAATCAGATTAGGTTTACGAGTTTCCCATTCTCCTTTGATCTGGTTCACAACTAGCGCAGAATCTCCGTATACATCGAGATTCTTGATCCTCAGATCAATAGCTTCTTCCAAACCGATGATACACGCCTCATACTCTGCTTCATTGGTGGTGCAAGGAAAAGTTAACCTGGCAGTGAAAGGGATATGAGATCCGTGAGGAGTCATGATAATTGCCCCGATTCCACTACCATACGAGTTAACTGCGCCGTCAAATATCATCTGCCATTGAGAACCCTTCTCTGGACCTTCATCGGGTAATGGCTCATCACAGTATTTCATCTTTATGAAAATGATGTCTTCATCAGGAAATTCAAACTTCATCGGTTGATAATCGTCAATCGGCTGCTCAACAAGGTATTCTGACAGAACACTTCCCTTGATGGCCTTCTGGGAAACATACTGGATGTCATACTCTATCAGTACCATCTTCCATCTGGAAATCCTTCCTGAAACCGCTTGCTTTTCAAAGACATATTTAATCAGATCCATCTTAGAAATCAACATGGTTATATGATTTAGCATGTACTGTCTTAAACGTTTGGTAGCCCAAGCAAGTGCGTAACACGTTTTTTCAAGCATTGAGTAACGAGACTCACAATCTGTGAACTTTTTACTGAGATAGTAAATCGCATGCTCCTTTCTTCCAGTCTCGTCGTGTTGACTGAGAACACAACCCATGCTGTTCTCAAGAACCGTTAAATACATGATTAATGGTCTTCCGGCTACTAGAGGTATCAGTATCGGAGGCTCCTGCAAATATTCTTTTATCTTACCGAATGCTTTTTGACAATTTTCATTCCAGACGACCGCCTGATCTTTTTTCAGCAATTTGAACATTGGTTCACACGTGGCTGTGAGATGAGATATGAACCGAGCAATGTAGTTCAATCTCCCCAAGAAACCACGAACCTCTTTTTCTGTTTTCGGCATTGGCATATCTTGTATTGCTTTTATTTTTGCAGGATCGACCTCGATTCCTTTTTCACTAACAATAAACCCCAGTAACTTTCCAGACCAAACTCGAAAAGTGCACTTATTTGGATTCAACCTCAACCTGAATTTCCTGGGCCTTTCAAACAGCTTCAACAGATTGACCAGATGCTATTCCTCCGTTTGGGAATTTGCAATCATGTCATCAACATATACCTCAATCTCATGATGAATCATATCATGAAAGAGAGTCACCATAGCCCGCTGGTAGGTTGCCCCTGCGTTTTTTTAACGCAAAAGGCATTACCTTGTAACAAAACGTCCCCCATGGCGTGATAAATGCCGTTTTCTCCATATCCTTCTGCGCCATTTTGATCTGATTATAGCCCGAAAAACCATCCATGAAGGAAAACACAGAATATTGAGCAGTGTTATCAACTAACACGTCAATGTGAGGGAGCGGGAAATCATCCTTTGGGCTCGCCTTATTCAAGTCTCTGTAATCAACACACATACGTACCTTGCCGTCTTTCTTTGGTACTGGTACGATGTTGGCGACCCACGGAGGGTAAGTTGTCACGGCTAAAAATCCTGCGTCCAACTGCTTTTGGACTTCTTCTTTGATTTTTACAGCCATGTCCGGTCTCGTCCTTCTGAGCTTCTGTTTGACCGACGAACACTCTTCACGCAGCGGTAAGCGATGAACCACAATATCTGTGTCAAGCCCGAACATGTCTTCATACGACCAAGCAAAGATGTCATTATACTCTCGAAGCATCTCGATCAGTCTTTGCTTGATGTCACTCTACAGTGCAACCCCTATTCTGACGTTTCAGACAACTTCTTCAGAACCCAAATTGACGACCTCAATCTCTTCCTGATGAGGCAGAATGATCTTCTCTTCTTGTTTCAAGAGTCTAGCTAACTCTTCTGGCAAGTCTTCATCCTCATCAATCTCTTCTTCAGCTTGAAATATCGGGTGATCAAAATCGAAGCAAGTTGTTGCACCCTAAAATTTGCTCAACCTAATTCACTTGGTTTATGTTTCAATTGCATTAGCATTTGCATATAGAGTCATGTATATAGTCTAATAATCTGCATAGCATAGCATAGCAAATCATCCAACAGGGATCAAGCACTATCCTCATACCTATGAGCCTATCAAGAGGTTATTGTTCAAATTCAAGCATATTCAAGTCATCAGCAAGAATTTGAAAGCTAAGGAGTCAGTTGGATCAAGCAGTGCATCTATCTCCTATCTGAGGGTATCTGGGTATCATCAAAGAAGTTGTGAGCTGTGGATAGAGCATGGAGAGTATATAGACATCATGGAAGACTTAGGAAGTCATTTGAAGAAGGAGACAAGTCATTGATATGATCACAAGAGTTGCAGTTGAAGACAGTCAACTAGGGTTTCATCTGGGTCAACTCTAGGTCAACCCTAGGTCAACTGGTTGATTGAAAGGCATTAAGGTCTATTGGAGAGATGTGGGGTTCATCATTTGACATGTAAATAAGTATGTGGTGTTGTGCCAAGAAGAAATCAAGAGAAATCAAGGAGAAGAGGAGTTTCTAAATTAGGGTTTCTGTGTAAAATCCCCTGATTTAGGTCAAATTTCCAAGCAAGATAAGTCAAAATGCAAGCTTCAAATGGACCTTGGCCAACATTAAACTTGTAGAGGATCGCAATACCTTTAATTTGAGTGGTGGAAGACATTAAGGAGATTTATAGAACTCAAGTTATGGTCCTTGCAAGTTACAGGTCATCTAGGGTATCTGAAATTTTGTCTGTGAAAGTTACTTGTCTTCCAAGCAATTTTTACCCCTCAAGGAGATTTCAAATGAATTTCTGGTAAAAATAAGAGTTGTTCCTCATTGTCTTAGATTTCTAGAATGGTATGTTATGCCTTCATATGATTTGTGGAACTCTACTTATGGTCTTGGCAAGAAAAAGGTATTTTGGTCATCTGAGAATTACAGGTCATTTCAAGCCTATGCCCAAAACTCATACAAGGAAGCTTCAAATGGAAAACTTCACAACATCAAACTTGCTCCAAATGACATTTTGAGTCTATAAAAGTAATCATGAAAGATTGGAAAGACTCATAGCTCAAGGTTTCAAAATTGGTGGATTTAATGAATAAAAAATGACCTAAAATTGAGATTTTTCATAATTTGGCCAAATGGGATGAAATTATAGGTCATTTTGATTGGAAAAAATGTTTTAAGAATATTTGCAAAAGTAGAATTTTGAGTTTGGTTCAAGAATTGAAAGATATGCTTGGTTACTTACAAAAGAAGTTACATAATCCAAATCCAAGGGAAAGTGCATGGGAAGTTTCTCCAAGGTTCTAGGACTTTCCAATGACATCTATATATTGAATTGAATAGCTTCATGCCATGGTTGGTGATTCATTTTGTGCATGATACCAAGTTTCACATCATTCTTCCAATTTGCAAAAGCTTTTCAAACTCCATAAAATCTCTACAATTTCCACATTTCTTGATTTCTTCATCATCAACATCATTCAAAGATCAGAATTCACACAAGAACTTGGTTGAATTGAAGAGAACTCGTGCCATACAACTTCATCATCCAAAGTGCAAGAAAGTTTCAATTGCAAGATCCAAGAGGTTTGAGCCAGAATCTTTGCATACAGAACAAAGAATTGAGTGTGTGGATCAAGTTCAGAGCATTGGATCAAGAGAATTCCATAGCTGTTTTCACCATTTACACCAGGTTAGTTTCCTCTTCGAATTGCATGATTTAGTTAGGATCATAGAGAATTGTTAGCATAGAACTGTTAGGATAGGTTAGATGATTGATTTTGGTGAGTTTGAGGAAGTTTCATGAAGGTTAACAATGGTGTACCAAAACTGTTAGAGCTTATAACATCAAGGATATGGCACTATAATCTTAGGTTTGTAGCTTAATTTGTTCAGCATGAAGTGTAGTTTGTGTTAGGGTAAGGTTTGGAAGAAATTGGAAGAGTTGATATCAGGTGAAAATGGTGGAACCGAGTTATTGCACCTATCGGGTTTGATTGTTAGTTGAGTTTTAGAGGAAGATCATGGTATGACTGTGTAGAGGGGGAGAAGTAGATCACTTTTGGTCTTTGAATCATGTGAATTCATGGAGAATTGAGGGAGAACCAAGCTGTGGAAGGTGCGTGCATGGAGGAAGAGTTTCTGAAACCCTAGGGTTTCAAGGTTGAAGATGAACTTTGGGCCACACGATTTGGTGTTTGACCTTGACTTGGGATGTAATCTGACGGTCACGATTTAAATGAAAAACGGAGGGAGATTCAAAGGGTGCTACGCACCGTTTCACTTAAACTCAATCTGATGGGCTCAAATATTGTTGCTAATGCTACCCCCTCATATAAGGCCCAATGTGTTTTCAACTGGAAATCTTGCTAACTGCACCGTTCATGGTTTTTTTTATTTTTGTTATGTTTTCTATTTGGCTGGGCCCAAACGCGCTTGCTATGCGCGCCCCCCAGTCTGGGCCCATCTCTTATTTTAGCTGCTTTTAATTACTTGCTACACCCCTTAAGTCAATTAATCTCATTTTATTTCTTTCATTTTTTTTAATTCTTCAAAAAATCATAAAAAATAGAAAAATGCATGATTTTAATTGGTTCTTTTTGCATATTATTCATAATTTTGTTAAAAAAAATATCACATAAAAAAATTAATATTTCATTTTGTTTTTATATTTTTGGCATATTTTTCTTTTAAATAGGATTAAATAATGTTTAGTTTAGTGCATGAATTTGTTAATTTTGGTTTGATTAGATGCTTTAATATTTTTGACCCATTCTTTTTAGGTTGATTAGCTTAGACTTTGATCTTGTACATAAAATTTAGTTCACAATTTTAGAACTTAATTTGAGATGATTTGTTTAGGTGTGAGTAGTGTGATCTAGGAGCTAACATAGGAGAGTTAAATCATTTCCCTTAGGAGTATGAGTTTGAATCTTTGGGGTATGGGACTATAGGGATTATGGGTAGTTAATAGATCCGTTAGAAAATATTAGAATTCCCCTACTGCTATTAGTACTGCTTATATTTGCTTGACTGGTGTGGTGTGCCCTCTCTGGGGATTATTATTTGTCTGTGTGGGGTATTGGGTTTGCTTGGGGATTGGGAGAGTTGAAGACCTTTGATGATGAAGGCCATTGGAGATCAGAGAATGAAGACCAACTTCCAGAGTTGATGAGGAGCATCCTTTGCTGGCAGTTGTTGAGGAGTATAGGATTTAGGAGCTAGGCAGAGCTCTAGAGTAGAGAACTTGATTCACAAACATGGAAGGTCTTGTCTGCCTCCATTCTTTCTCCATGATTCAAAGTCTCTTTAAAATATCCACCTCCTTCCTTTGGAAGGATCAGTGAATGTATTTGAAAGATAGAACTTTTGAGGGAAAATTGTCTGTATAATGTTAACAGTTAACAAGCCACCCTTGGTAGGCAGTTTACTGTTTAACATTCATTCTATCTTGTTGACTGATATTCCTCTTGGAGATTGAGACTTGAAGAAAAGCCATTGCAGATGGAAGACTGATAATCAAAGCCCTTGCTTGAAGGCTGTGGAGATGGAGATTGATGCTTGCTTGAAGCCTGTAGCTGTTGATGATGACTTGAAGTCAGATGTTGATGCAGAGCTGCTGTGGCTGTTTATTTTGCTGTTTCATTTCTTGATGTATTGATTGGTTTTCCCTGACTGTATTGTTTGTTGTTTAATCTGTTGGGTTGAAAGTGAATTTTGTTCACTTTTGCCTATTGTTTTCTAGGTTCGAGGTTGAGTGGGACTCCCTCGCCTCGCTTGTATTGCTGCATCCATGCATTTTACTGCTTTATTCTATATATGCTATTGTTTCTGTTTCCGTCTATTCCCCTAGGATCTCTGTTTCTCTCTGTGCAAGAGAGGATCATGATAGACATTAGGTCTTAACCCATGCATGATAACATTAGGTTAGTTTGATTCCCTTTGCAACCGTAGGTTAGAGTTCTGTCTCTTCTTTCTCAAAACCAACAGAAAAACACAATAACATTTCAAACACAATAAAAGACACTTCTTCCGTAAAAGAATGTGAACTCATCAAAGCGTCATTTTTGTCCGCTTGGACTGTTAATCAAAAAAACCTTTTTCAGAAGGACTAAAAGCAATCAAAACAGACTTGTGTCGTACGTGGCCCGAACTACGTTTGCTCTGATCTTTCATGCTGTATGAAAGTACGTAGGCATAGGATGCGATATCCTAGCGAGCAACCTTCCCCTCCTTTCCCGTAGGTAGGCGAACTACGTTGACTCTGATTTCTCGTTCCAGACGGGAATACGTAGGCATAAAGTGCGATACTTTGCCGAGTCATTTTCTTTTCTTTTAACCCTTGACCTGTAGTTTAGATAGAATAACAATCCATACCCGAAAACAAGCGTGGATCCCGTCGAGTACGAAGGACGTAAGGGGTGTTAATACCTTCCCCTTGCGTAACCGACTCCCGAACCCAGGTTTTGGTTGCGACGACCATACCTTTCCCGTCTTTGCGGTAGGTTTACTCTGAGCGTTTCCTTTCCCTCCTGTGGGATAAATAACGCACGGTGGCGACTCTTCTGTTCAGCCGGCGCCGATTTTCGCAGTAGCGACACAAGTCATAGAAGGTTCTGGATCGATGTCATCTGCAATGTGAATCCTGCAATGAAAATGGTTAAGTGCTTCAAAAGATACGCAAAAATAAACACAAAACCATATTGCCATTTTATTGTTAAAAAACAAAAATAAGAAAAACAAGGATCACAAAATTTGAATGAGAAAAACGCCCTTTGATTAATTGATAGAACAAAGTTCAAACATAAACAAGCATGCCCTGAAACAAAATACCACTATGCTCCGGGTAGAACATAGGGTTACACAATAATCAAGAAAACAAAGCATTACTGTTCAGTTGTCACTTGGAAGAATTCCTCAATGGACCAATTGCGTAGATTCTGTCCTGAAGCGCACGACTTTATCCAAGCATCCATATCACAATCACTATCCCCAGCCTCATCATTAAAAATAGCGTTAATCTGTTCAAAGATGACACCCCCACTGGTGAACTTGATGGGTCCCTTGAAGCACGGCGCGCTCTGCAAAGATGATGAAGATGATGGGCGGTACCCCAGGACAAACTTGTCCTGCTTCGAGGTATGTCAAGCAATATTCCCCATCCCTGTGATGCCCCAATCTACACCACTTCTTGGGCTTCCTTAAAGGATGACATAGCCACTTCTGGCTCATTGTTCACAATCGGAGATTTATCCTTCACTTGCACAGTTTCGGAGGCCTGACACAAAGTCTCATGAATTTCTCCGTCTACCTCAACATATTTGAAAGACGACAGGTGGCTAATCATGATATCTTCCTCCCCATATACTGTCACAACACTGCCTCCTACCATATATTTCAGCTTCTGATGTAATGTGGAAGTGACAGCCCCAGCAGAATGAATCCATGGTCGACCCAACAAACAACTGTAAGCAGGCTGAATGTCCATGATATAAAATACCGCATCAAACACCTCTGGGCCCACTTGGATAGGCATAGTCAGCTCTCCAAAAATAGATCTTCGGGTTCCATCAAAAGCACGCACCACCAAATCACTTGGTGTGCAAATAATGCCCCGAGTATCCAACTTCATAAGTGCCTTCTTTGGTAATACATTCAAAGATGGCCCTGTATCAACAAGGACATGGGACATCACTGCTCCCCGGCATTCTATTGAGATGTGCAGCGCACAATTATGGTTTCTGCCCTTTGGCGTTAAGTCCAAATCTGTGAACCCCAGACCGTTTCCTGCATTTACATACGCCACAACTCCTTCGAGTTGGTTAACCGATATTTCCTGCGATACGTAAGCAGTGTTTAAAATCCTCAGCAACACATTGTGATGCGCTTCTGAACACAACAACAGTGATAATATAGAAATTTTGGAAGGAGTTTGTTGCAAGTGATCGACTATCTTATA
This sequence comes from Lathyrus sativus, assembly GCA_963859935.3. Classification (NCBI taxonomy): domain Eukaryota; kingdom Viridiplantae; phylum Streptophyta; class Magnoliopsida; order Fabales; family Fabaceae; genus Lathyrus; species Lathyrus sativus. Next base: position 358,959,373 of record OZ012741.1, read on the forward strand.
GTCGCTCTTTCTAATCAACCTCATGAACTCTTCCACATCCTTCTCCAGAGATTCCTTCTCGCCAGCCCGAGAAGTTTCTTCTACTACCATCTTACCTTTCCCTTTATCAGATTTCTTAATCACCACCTCAGGCGATGAGAAGACTTTACCGCTTCTGGTAATTACTCCAGCTCCAACAAGATTATCAACTGAATCAACAGGAAAGCTTTTTCAGTTTTACCTTCTGTCCATTACAATACACCTCCGCTCCATAATTCCACGGGATAGCTTTGATACTTTCGTAGGGCACAAGACCTGTTTTAGTAATGATGACTGTAGGTGGCCTAGGAGGCGCCGAGATAGTAATAGTCTTGTACGGGATCGAGATCGCCGCGATCTCATCTCACTCTTCCTCTATTACTTCCACTGGTTTCTTTTTCGCAGTCCGATCAAACTGTAATATTCCGTCATCCATCATGCTTTGAACACATCTTTTCAGATCATCACATCCCTCAGGATGGCTTAAACAATTGGCACAGTCTTTGCTACAACCCAGGAACACACCCCATTTCAACAGTTGAGCCTTCATAAAACTCAAAGGTGTCTTCAGCTCACTCACGTCGGTTATCAGGTCTAGACCTTCCTCTACCAGAATAGCACCAACACTAGCGGGCACATGATTTGGCATAGGGTTCTGCACAACATTAGGCGCATCATGAGAGAAATCTATTGCTTTGCTATCAATTAGATCCTGTAACTTGTGCTTGAATGCCTTGCAGTTATCAATATTATGGCCAGGTGCCCCGGAGTGGAACTCACAACGAGCATTCGCATCGTAGTCGGGTGGAGGCGCACCTGTCAACGGAGCCATAATCCTCTTGTGAATAAGCTGCAATTGTAATAATGTCTGAAGTATCTGAGAATATGGCATCGGTGGTGTATCAAATACTCTATTTATCCTGGCCCGATCCGGAAATCTTCTATAACCCTGTTGGTTTTATTGTTGCGGCTGCTGTTGACGTTGTTGTTGTTATTGTGGTTGTTGTTGTGGTACAGGAATCGTAATGCTACCTACTTGTTGTTGACGGTATTGGTTATGAGGCTAATCTCTCCCTCTCCCCCAGGAACCAGATACTGAATTAGTTTCTCCCTCGCGCTTCTTGTTACCGAAAACTTTCTTTCCTTCCCCTCCAACTGAGGGTACTTCGCCTGCATGTATTTTTCCAAGTTTGATTCCATTCTCTACTCTTTCTCCAATGATTATTAAATCGAAAAAGCTACCCGACATATATGTCAATCAGCTCATGCTCCACCATCGGAGGTTGTACTCTCGCTGCCAGTTCGCACCACCTTTGGGCGTACTCTTTGAAGCATTCATTATTTTTCTAGGTAAGATTTTGCAGCTGAACGCGGTTAGGATCAAGATCACTATTGTATTGATAATTCTTTACAAAAGCTTCAGCCAAGGCCCTCCAGTTTCGGACATTGGTAGGCTCCAGCCCCATGTACCACTCCAAAGACGGTCCAGACAAACTGTCTTGGAAGAAATGCATCAACAGCTTTTCATCGTCCGAGTAAGCGGACATCTTCCTGTAATAGGAGAACAAATGGACCCTCGGGCAAGTGGTGTTGTCGCTTCCGCGAAAATAAGGTGTCGGCAAAATAGAAGAGTCGCCACCTTTCGTTATTTATCCCTCGGAACGGGAAAGGAAACGATCGGAAAAACCTGACGAAAAGGTATAAGACGAGGTCATCGCAACCATTGTCTCGGTTCGGGAGTCGGTTACGCAAGGGGAAGGTATTAGCACCCCTCACGTCCGTCGTACTCGACGGGATCCACGCTTGTTGTGTTTACTGGACGAGTTGGTTTATCTATCTACCTATCAAGGCTGGATTAAACAGAAAAGAAAATGACTCGGCAAAGCGTCGCGATTTATGCCTACGTATTCTCATAAGAGAATGAGAAATCAGAGTCAACGTAGTTCGACCTACGACGGGTTACGGGGAAGGTGGCTCGCCAATACATCAGTATTGTGCCTACGTACTCTCAACAAGTATGAGAGATCAGAGCTTACGTAGTTCGAGATAAAACGGATTACGGGGTTTCAGATTCATCTGTTTTATCGAGTAGGGTTAAACAGCAGTTCCAGCAGTTAGGGACAAAGCCTGTTTGCGGTGGCGCTGAAGTTTAACGACACTCTTTTCTTCAGAAAAGCTTTCCTTTGAATTATGGGCCTACGGGGCAAAAAGGTTTGAAGTTTGTTTTCTGTCTTTTACAAAAGAACTGTTTTTTATTGTGTTTGCAATTTCAATCGCACTAAAGACTATGACCTGAGAGTGAATGTGTCGCATGTCACCCAAAGGGTACCATACTAAACATCCAGACTGTTGAAAAGAAACTCTCCAACAATCCTTTCTTAGATAGCTTAAGGCTCGTAACGTACGAAAGAAATCATTCATGATTACTGTATCTTAAGTTGTTTTGAGATGAGAAGAGAACAGGCTCAACTAAGGGGAGACTATCAAGTCCTACTGTTGTCATGCCAAGGATTCATCCTATAGTTGAGGTTTAAAACAGGGAACTCCTAGAAGTTATCATGCATAGGTTTCAACCTAAAGTTCTATCATCACTTCCTTATCAAATGAAATGAGAGTCCTAAGGGATCATATCAATGATACACAGAAATAGATAAAGCATCAGCTCAAACAGTAAACAGTAAACAGAATGCATGCAATGCAAGTGAGGGAGGAAATGTGTGTGGGGCAGCAGCCTCCACAAGCTCATCTCAACCTCAAGCCAGAATGAATAACAGTAATCATATTGAAGAAATAAAGCATGCTATCAAGCAAAATACAGTAAACTGCAATCATACAGATAAAATGGAAAGCTATCAAGCAAAATAAACCACATGGGCAAGGGAGCAGGGCTCTACCGAATACCCGCAAGCAAAGCCATACAGTAAAAATACAAGCAGAGGGAGCAACTCAACCTCTAGTGCAATCATGCTTCTAGGTTAAAGTTAGTCTAGATATGAACTTATTCTAATGCATCAAGCAAGTCAAACAAGGCACATCAGCAATACAGAAAAGAAAACAGACAAGAAAGCAGATCAACAACTCTCTCTTCCAACTCCAAGCTTCAGCTCTTCTGACAGCAACTCAGTCTTCAGACCTCAATCACCCTTCAAGGCTATCACCTCTCATGACAAATATCAATTTGTTCCTCCAGGTTTCAACCCTTCAACATAAGTTTCAACTTATCTTCACCTCTCCAAGCTTCAGCTTTACAGTCAATTCCACCCTCAGGCTTTGCTCTTATCCACAAGTCTCAATTTGATTCCTTCAGGCTCTCAATGCATCAATGTACAAGTATCAACTTGTCTTTTATTCCTCAGCTTCAGCTTTACACTCAATCTCAATTGAATCTCCTTCACAAGTATCAACTTAGTCTTCAAGCTTCAGCTCTCTTTGCTTCACCAGTCTCCACTTGGTCTTCTTCTCCTATAAGCTTCAGCTGCTCAGGGTAGTCTTCAATCACTTAGAAGTGTCAACTTCATCCTTCAATTTCCCTTAAGCAAGGAACTCCTCACTCTTCACTCCATCTCTATTGGGTCTTCAAGTGCCAACTTGTTCTTCTTGCTCTTCAAGCTTCAGCTGCAATGGCAATGCTCAAGGAATCATCCTCTTCCACACTCTTCAATGAAGTCCTCATCTTCAAACTCAAGCCCAACATCTTTCAAGATACTCAAACTAGAATACAATTGATTTAACAGAGTGAGAGGAAATGATAAACAGCTTACTGACAACCAAAGGAAGCCTGCAAGGGTTCATCATTATGAGAGACTGGTTCCCTCAAAGTTCTACTTCCCAGATAAAGCCACTCATCCTTCCAAAGGAGGGATGTGAATATCTGAGAAGGACTTTTAGTCATTGGGAGGAATGGAAGCACAAGATGCTTTCCATGTTTGTGAAAGAAGTCATTCTAACTACAAGGCTCTCCCTATATCCTGTCTCCTAATCTTCATCGGACACCTTCAAGCTCAAACAAATCCAAAGCTCCAAGCAACTTCAAGCATCCTCCTCTTGTCTTCAACTTGTCTTCAATCTCAACCAAAGGCAAACCAAGCACAAACCCTAATCTAAGGGAACTAGGGAAGTTAAACTAGTTGAATTAGTAAATTAGGATCACCTAAAACCTAGTACTAAAGTTAGTCCTAACTAAAATACTAAAATCAATTGTAAAATCCTACAAAAATTACTATGGGAACCTAGGTCAATCATGACTCTATCACATTAGTTTCAAAGATCAAATCATCAAATTGGACCTAGAACTAAATCCTACATTCTAAGGCATCAAACCTAAAACCCTAAAAGGAAGCCTCTAAACATCAATCTAGAAAGCACACCTATTTTCATCACAAAAATGTGAGAAACATTCTATGCGATCATACGTGTCTAACCTAATCACACACAAAAAATTAGGCTCAAAAACATCACCATGATATCACACAAAATTCCACAAAAATATGCATCAAACATAATCATTTTAATATCAATTCAAATGCAAAATTCCAATTAAATCAGAAATTACATGAAATGAAAATATTTTTTCTCTAAAAAAATAATAGACTCAATCATGATTAATATTCAAAAAGAATGGGTTTGATTGGATTAATATTTAATTAGTTATGATTTTTACAAGAATCATGAATAAAATAAAAAATTAAATGAGAAAATCCAATTAAAATGAATAAGCGCGCGGTGTGGATAGTAATCATTTTCAGTTAAAATCATGGGTTGGGCTCGCTGGGGGGTGTGAATAACACTTAGATCACTAAGCCCAAAACACTGAATAAATGAAACGCATCGTTTCATCATCAGAATCCTTCACAACTCAACTTTAAAACGCAACCATTGGATCTGCTCCCAATCAGAGGTCAAACCATGATCTAATGGTGATAACTTCATCTTCTCCAATTCAAACGCCTGAACTTCGCGCCCAGCTCCGGCCACCGCCGATGGAGCTCCGATCATCCCCTTCAACCCTAGTTCTTCCTAGAGGCCTCCAATCCAAGAGGTCAAAACATGAAACTCATTCCAAATCTTGCCACGAATTCAATCATACCCATAGTTTCTTTTGAAACCTCAAGAATCATCATCTCCCAATCTCAACCAAAAATGGCAATTCTCCTAATTTGTCTCTAATTCATCAATTAACCATCTGAAATCCATCCTAGGCCATTCTTCAACTAATCTAGCACCTTAATTCAACCTAATTATACCTAAATCATGCTATAGGAAGAAGGTTACCAACCTGGAAATTCTTGAATAACAGATGCACGAAATCTTCACTTCAAGCTCTCAAATCTTCTGGACACGATCACTGAACCTCCTCCTTGCTTCTGTATGCAAAAGATTCAATGGAAAGTGCTTCAATCTTGAAACACGATGATGAGTTGCAGGTGCTGAAAACCACTTGCTCCCACACGATCTAGCCACCAATTCTTCTTGAAAATGATCTGAAATCACTCCTTGACATTCATGGAAGAAGTATCAACCAAGAAAATGAATGGAAATTGAGGAATTTGATGAAACCGATTTCAATTGCAATCTATGAAAACTCAATCTCAAACTATGCTCAATCCTTCAATGATCACCAAACTCTTCAATGGATCCACTCTACTCTTTATATAGATGAAGTTTGGATGATCTAGAACCCTCTAGATCCTTCCAATGAGATTTTCCACTTCTCATGTCATGAGATTTTGAATCACTTATCATGACATGTACAATTCTGTTTGCAGCTTGAAACCAACCTCAATCTCTTTAAATTTCTCCCCTAGTGACATTTTGGAAGGAGTTTAGCTTGCAAAGTTCCTTGCTCATGCCTTGGTTTTGAGTTATGCACATGTTACTTAATATGCAAGCAAGTGCTTTTCAAAGCAAGTCCACAATTTAGACCTCAAATCAAAAATGTGGCTAAACCAATGTTCTTAAAATTTTTTCTAGAGTCAAAATGATATATTACATGGCATGGTTTGGATGTGTAGGTTGAAAATATCAATTTCGAACTTTGGTTTATTTAACTTATGCCCTTATTTTAGGTCATTTTTGCAACTTTGAGCTAAAAGCATTTCCATCATGTCATGACCTCCTTAATAGCCTTAAAACATCATTTTGAGCAAGTTTGATGTTAAAGACTTTTCCATTTGAAGCTTGGAAATAGGAGTTATGGCCTTATGCTTGAAATGACCTGTAATCTCCAAATGACCAAAATGCCCTTGACTTGTCAAAGCCATAACTTGAGTTCTACAAATCCTATCAAGGACTTCTAGTACTCTCTAGAAAGCTAAGAAGATAAGAAACAACATTCATGTTGACCAAAAGTTCATAGGAATCATCCTTCTTGGGAAAAAGTTGGATGCAAGTTGGGTAACTTTCAAGGCCCCAGATTCACAAACCTCAGATGACCTGTAACTTGTCAAAGTCATAACTTGAGTTCTACAAATCCTATCAAGGACTTCTAGTACTAAAATTAAAGCTAAGAACAAGCTATAAAACATTCATGTTGGGGGTAAGATGAGATTAAACTCACATCTTAAGCTAAACTGTCTTGAAGATAGGGGTCAAACTAGGGGATTTTACACTATCAAGCCCTAGAAACCCTAGCTTGAAACTTCTCAAAATCTTCAATCATGATGAGTTGACCTTGGAATCATCCTTATAACATATCAATGAATCAATCCATGATCACATGGCTCTTGGTTTAGGTCTCAGCCCTCTCCAAATCATCAGTTGACCTAGGGTTCACCGAGTCAAACCCTAATTGCACCAGTCATGGCTGAGTCTTCTCAATCTTGTACCATGACCTATCTAGGCTTCATGATGGCTTTCAAGACATCTCATAAGCTCTCTCAAGGCTTCAAGTCCTCATTCTTGGCTTCAGAATCATCTAAGGAGCTTCCCACAACTCTCAAGTTAGGAGGCACACACTCTTGGTTTCAACCACTCTCTCTGAGAATCTTCTGACTTCTCTGACAAAGATATCAACCCTTGAACATTTGAATAACCTTCTTGGCTAGCTCTATACTCTTGTATAGCTCTTGATTGGTACTCATACCTCTTGATCTTCTGCATACATGTCAATGAAATGCAAATGATAATGCTAATGTGAATGAAATGAAACACAAGCTAGGTAAAGAAATGTTGGTCAAATTTTGGGGTGCAACAGCTGCCCCTATTCAAACGGCTTGAACCTGACTGGGTGAGAAGCGAACGGCTCTCAACCAATCAAGGTGCGAGACGGTTGAATACCGACAAACCCGGAAATTTGCCAACTGCACAAGTACACGGTACTCTGATGGGAACAAATTTTCGAAAACTGAAATACTAGCTGCACAGCAACTAGCTGGGGAATTGGTCACACGGTAACCAGTAATACATGGTTGATCATGCCGTTAGGCATCAGTTCCTCGGGACTCATCAGGTCAACAATCACGTTAATCATGCCATCGGGCATTCAAAGAAGTTTTTGGGCATCAGCCGGACTTCATCAGTAAGTCGGGAATAGAACTCTCAGTCAATCATGAACCGCTCGGGGATATCCAATCCTCTGCCATCAGGTACTCCGCATCAGCTGGGAGAAGTGCTTCGTTAATATGGTCGGACTTCAATCATCAAGTCTTCGAGGGAAGTTTCAACTTCACTGCTCAGAAACCTACTGGGGATGACACATCTCCACTGGGGATTCTGGAGAACTATCAAGTAACTCTGCTTTGGGGATTCAGAAATCATTCTGGATAAATCATCTCTGCTGAGGAAATCAAGAATCATCTTGAACAAATAACTCCGTGGGGGCTTCAAGAATCGTCCTGAACCCATAACATCTGCTGGAGATTTCAGGAATCATCCTGAGCAAACACTCTGCCGGGGATACTAAGCATCAACTTGAGTAACCACCTTTGGCGCTTCACTGGGGATTTTAAGAATCACCTTAAGCACACGACCTTGCGAGGGAAAAAATCCAAGAATCATCTTGAGCGAGCGACTTCGCGGGGGATTCAAGAATCATCTTGAGCAAGCGGCTCTGCGGAGGAACACCTGCAAAACAAGAACGGTAACGACCTAGCTCATGTTTAGTATGCATATGTCGCAATGCTCCACACGGTGGAAATGCTATGCGTTTATGATAAATGCTATGCAATCATGCAAAATGCTACGATCCTGTCAGAAAAATAAATGCTGAAGGGAGAATCCTCCTGTCAAGGAGAAAGAACCGCTCTTGTGGAGGAAGGAATCATCCTGCCATGGAGAAAAGGTCACGCCAATCTCAATCGGACTCTGCATGGGGAAATGATCTTCAGTTGACTGCTGCAGAGGCATGAAGCTCTACGAGAACCTGGACCTGTTGAGGAAAACGATGTCAATCGCAGAGGTAAACTGCACGGCCTTCACGGCTAACCTTCCTGGAGATAACGACTCCGGCGGGGAAACACAGCATCAGCTATTCAACATTCTACTGGGGAAAACTAATCCTGGTCCCAACTGCTTCCAAGGACTCGGCTCTCTTGGGGATCTGCCAACTCGGCTGGAGAAGAAGAAATCATCCTGCTTACTGGGGAAGAGTACGAATCTGTGGGGAATCTCAATTCCGCTGGGGACCTCAGTCTGGAACTATCAATTGCTGCATACTTCAGTATATGACTCAGTTGGGGAGATGACATTCCTTCAGGATACATCTGCTTGGGGAAACATATCAATGCTTTACGATCTCACGGTTCGGACTTTGCTGGAGAAGACTGCTGAACCTTGCTGGAGAAGGAGGAATCATCCTGCTTGGGGACGCGTACGACGTACTGCCTGGAATATGTTACACCTGCATCAACACAAACAAACAGACAAGACACCCTTCTCAAAGGGACCTATCAAGGTTATCATCTTGTGGCAATGTTTAAGTAATTCATTGTTTCAACAATCAGTGGCCTAGGCCAGTAAGTTTATGTATGCGCATTTTGTCAAAAACATCGGCATTCTTTTTCGCAAACAAAACAGATAAATGCTAAATAGACAAACAGAATTGCTAAATAGTATACATTTTATTGATAACGAACCCCTGAATGGGTAAAAATGTTTTACAACAGATGCAAGCTCCTGGAATGAGGAAGTCGCGCAAAAAAATAAAACATAAATATACATCAGTATATACAAATGTCGGCAACGAGGCATAGACGAACACCATGAGTTGATCCCTCTATGACCCACTCGACTTTGATACTTGTCCGACGCTTCAGCTTCAGAAGAGACTGATTCAGATAAACGGCCCTCAGGTCTTTCAAACCCCTAAACAATGAAAGTCCACACGCGGAACGCAGTCATTTGCTTTTTCAAATCCCTAACTTTTGCGTGAACCGCCCTTTGCGGGTTTTCAGTTCACCGGGATACCCTTTTTTGCCAAAGTCGCCCATCCGGGTTTTCGACTTTGCGGCTGTACATTTTTCGATTTATATCCCTAATTTTTGCTCGAACCCTTTTCCTTTTTTATGGTTCGCCAGGATGCCCCATTTTTGCCTGGACTCTCTTTTTCTTTCCAGCGGGTCATTTTTAAGCAAAGTATTTTTTAACTGCGTCCGCGTTCACCGGGGATGCAAAATCTTCACCATCCATCGTGGATAACAACAAAGCTCCTCCCGAGAAGACCTTGCTGACGACGTACGGACCTTCGTAATTGGGAGTCCACTTGCCCCGGTGATCGGAGTGTGGAGGAAGAATCTTCTTCAGAGATCACCCGTCTGAAAGCTTCTAGGACGCACCTTCTTATCATAAGCTTTCTTCATTCGGCTTTGGTACAGACGACCATATGCAATCGATGCTAACCTCTTCTCGTCCATCAGGCTGAGTTGGTTTAGTCGGTTCTTAATCCATTCTGCCTCATCGAGTTTCACGTCAACCAAAACTCGCAAAGAAGGGATCTCCACTTCTAACAGTAGGACAACCTCCATACCGTACACTAAGGAGAAAGGAGTTTCCTCGGTTGACGTACGTACCGTTGTACGATAACCGTGCAATGCAAACGACAGCATCTCGTGCCAATCTTTATAGGTCACAACCATTTTCTAAACAATCTTCTTGATGTTCTTATTGGCCGCTTCAACGGCGCCATTCATCTTCGGCCGGTAAGGAGATGAGTTGTGGTGTTCAATCTTGAAACTCTGGCACAACTCCTTCATCATCTTGTTATTCAGATTCGAACCATTATCGGTAATGATCCGTTCGGGAATTCCGTAACGACAGATGATATCCCTCTTTAGGAATTTAGCCACCACCTGCTTGGTCACATTAGCATATGAGGCTGCCTCCACCCACTTGGTGAAGTAGTCGATAGCTACTAGAATGAAGCGATGACCGTTAGATGCAGTGGGCTCGATCTTGCCTATCATGTCGATGCCCCACATGGAGAACGGCCACGGGGAGGACATGACATTTAACGGGCATGGCGGCACATGAACTTTATCAGCATAAATCTGGCATTTATGACATCTCTTCACGAATTTAAAGCAATCCGATTCCATCGTCATCCAGTAGTATCCTGCTCTCAGGATCTTTCTCGTCATAGCATGCCCGCTGGCGTGCGTACCAAATGTGCCTTCATGGACTTCTTCCATGAGCATACTCACCTCTTTCTCATCTACACATCTGAGTAGCACGAGATCGTGATTTCTTTTATACAACACTCCATCAGGATTGAGGTAAAAATTTTCAGACAGCCTCCTCAGAGTCTTCTTATCCTGGGTTGACGCTCCCGCAGGATACTCCTTAGTCATAAGGAAAGTCTGGATGTCATGGAACCATGGCTTGCCGTCGGCGGCTTCCTCGATCGCAAAGACGAATGCAGGTCTACCAAGACGAGAAAGGACAATTCTTGGAGCTTCATTCCAAAAATTGACTTTATACATCGAAGCCAACGTGGCTAAGGCATCAGCCATCTGATTTTCCGCCCTGGGCACATGATGGAGTTCCACTCGATCAAAGAACAGAAGTAGCCTTCTGGCATAGTTCATGTACGGCACCAAATTCGATTGACGAGTCTCCCACTCCCCTTTAATCTGGTTAATCACGAGTGCCGAGTCACCATATACGTCTAGGTTCTTGATTCTCAAATCAATTGCCTCTTATAGACCCATAATGCATACTTCGTACTCCGCTTCATTATTGGTGACTGGAAACGCCAGTCTCGCAGTGAACGGGATATGGGATCCGTGGGGAGTCGTGATGATCACCCCAATGCCACTTCCGTAGGAATTAACCGCCCCGTCAAATATCAATTTCCACTGGGATTTCCTATCTGGCCCCTCGTCGGGAAACGGTTCGTCGCAATCCTTCGCTTTAAGAAACATGATATCCTCATCAGGGAATTCAAATTTCATCGGCTGGTAATCTTCGATTGGCTGTTCGGCAAGGTAATCAAACAATACGCTTCCCTTGATGGCCTTCTGGGAAACATACTGAATATCATATTCCGTCAACACCATTTTCCATCTGGCAATCCTTCCCGAAAGCGCTTGCTTCTCGAAGACGTACTTGATCGGATACATCTTCGAAATTAGCATGGTGGTGTGATTGAGCATGTACTGTCGTAAACGTTTGGCAGCCCAGGCAAGTGTACAACACGTCTTCTCCAGCACCGAGTAACGAGATTCACAGTCTGTGAACTTTTTACTCAAGTAGTAAATGGCATGCTCCTTTCTGCCCGTCTCGTCGTGCTGACCGAGAACACACCCCATGCTATTCTCAAGAACTGTCAAGTACATGATTAGTGGCCGTCCAGCCACTGGGGGTATCAAGATTGGAGGTTCCTAAAGATACTGCTTTATCTTATCGAATGCCTTCTGGCAATCCTCGTTCTAGATAATCGCCTGATCTTTCTTTAACAGATTGAACATCGGTTCACACGTGGCCGTGAGCTGAGAGATAAACCTCGCAATGTAGTTTATTCTGCCCAAGAAACCACGAACTTCTTTTTCTGTTTTTGGCACTGGCATTTCTTGTATCGCTTTTATCTTCGCAGGATCAACCTCGATGCCTCTTTCACTCACGATAAACCCCAGTAACTTTCCGGACCGTACTCCGAAAGTACACTTGTTAGGATTCAGCCTCAACCTGAATTTCCTAAGCCTCTCAAAAAGCTTCAGCAAATTGACCAGATGTTCCTCCTCCGTTTGGGACTTCGCAATCATGTCATCAACATAGACTTCAATCTCATGATGAATCATGTCATGAAACAAAGTAACCATTGCTCGTTGGTAAGTGGCCCCTGCGTTCTTCAGACCGAAAGACATTACCTTGTAGCAGAATGTTCCCCAAGGAGTGATAAACGTAGTTTTCTCCATGTCCTCCGGCGCCATCTTGATCTGATTGTAACCGGAGAAGCCATCCATGAACGAAAACACGGAGAACTACGCTGTATTGTCGACTAACACATCAATATGAGGCAGCGGGAAATCATCTTTAGGGCTCGCCCTATTCAAATCCTGATAATCGACGCACATGCGTACCTTACCTTCCTTCTTCGATACAGGCACTATGTTGGCGACCCACGGAGGGTAAGTGGTGACCGCTTAGAAGCCAGCATCAAGTTGTTTTTGCACTTCTTCTTTGATCTTATGGCCATATCTGGTCTCATCCTCCTAAGCTTCTGCTTGACGGGAGGACAATCTTCTCGCAGCGGCAAGTGGTGGACCACGATGTCCGTGTCAAGTCCGGGCATATCCTCGTATGACCAAGCAAAGACGTCACTATACTCTCTTAGCATCTCGACCAATCTCTGCTTGACATCACTCTGCAATGCAGCCCCTATCCTGACGTTTCTGACGAGTTCTTCAGAACCCAGATTCACAATCTCGATCTCCTCTTCATGAGGCAGAATAACTTTCTCCTCTTGTTTCAACAAGCGGGCCAACTCTTCCGGAAGGTCTTCGTCTTCATCAATCTCTTCTTCGGCTTGATAGATCGGGCAATCGAAGTCGAAGTGAGACGTAGAAGGTCCAGAGTCGATGTCATCTGTTGTGTGGATCCTGCAATAACAAGGGTTAAGCTTAAAACGAGGATATGCAGGTTAGCACAAACCCCGTTGCCATTTTATTGTTTTTCAAAACAAATATAAAACAGGAATAACAGAGATCACAATATTTGAATACGAAGAAAACACCTCTGATTTATTAACAAAATGCATGTACATAATCCAACAAGGCCCTGACAATAAAACCACTATGCCCCGGGTAGGACATAGGGTTGTACAATGATTGGAAAAAGTAAATCATTACTCTTCGCTTGTCATCTGGATGATGTCCTTGATGGACCAATTGTTGAGGCCCTCGCCTGGCTTGCTTGGCTGGATCCAAGAGTCGAGGTCACAGTCGCTATCTCTGCTGTCTTCAAACACCGCGTTGATGCTTTCAAATATCACCCCGCCACTGGTAAACTGGATCGACCCTTTACCTCGCGACGCACTGCTAGAAGAATAAGAAGCTTCAGCTCCAGGAGAATATCCCAACCCAAACTTGTCTTGCTTGTTAGGTATCTCCAAGATTCGCCCCCAACCTGGGGTAGATCCGGCTTAGACAACGGCCCGAGCTTCCTTGAATGAGGAGAGAGTCATCTCTGGCTTTTCAGTGACTACAGGAGTTACGTCCTTCACTTTGACAGCTTCGAACGCTTGGCATAGAGTTTCATGGATTTCCCCATCCATCTCAACATACTTGAAGGACGACAAATGGCTCACCATTATGTCTTCCTCGCCACAAACGGTCACTATGCTACCTCCGACATCATACTTGAGTTTCTGGTGCAACGTGGAGGTCACGGCTCCAGCAGCATGGATCCACGGCCGGTCCAAGAGACAACTGTAGGCAGGTATGATGTCCATGATATAAAAGATCGCATCGAATGTTTCCGGCCCAACTTGGATTGGCAGGGTCACCTCCCCGAAAACGTGGCGTTTAGTTCCATCGAACGCCTTCACAACCAGATCACTGGGTGTGCAAATCACTCCGCGAGTATCTAACATCATTAATGCCTTCTTCTGAAGAACATTGAGCGATGACCCTGTATCCACCAGCACGTGGGACATAATCGGTCCCCTACACTCTATCGAGATGTGCAGGGCGCTATTGTGGTTCCTCCCTTTCGGCGTCAGCTCTAGGTCAGTGAACCCTAACCCATTTCCAGCATTTACGTGGACTACGACCTCTTCTAGCTGATTTACCGATATTTCCTGCGGTACATATGCGACGTTCAACACCTTCAGCAGCGCGTTGCGGTGTGCTTCAGAACACAGCAACAGATTCAGGATGGAAATCTTCGAGGGTGTCTGATGGAGATGATCCACAATCTTGTAGTCACTCTTTTTAATCAACCGCATAAACTCCTCGGCGTTTTTAACAAGTAAGTCTTTTTCTGCCCCCCGCGGGATCTCTTCAACGACTTTACTTTTGCCTTTATCAGTTGCATCAGCTCTGACCGCCTTGTCCGCCACGACCTCAGGTGGTGCAAACACTCTTCCGCTGCGTGTAATACCACTGATTCCCGCAAGGTTCTTCACAGACGACCCAAACGGTTCTAGCTCCAACTTCTGGGCGTTGCAGTAGACTTCAGCCCCATAATGCCATGGGACGACATTAGTGCTTTCGAACGGTATTGACCTAGCTTTGGTGATGGTAATAGTGGGCGGTCGGGGTGCATAAATAGTTATCGTCCGACGAGGGATGGTGATGGTGGCAACCTCATCATCTTGCTTTAGCACTACCTCTCCCGTTCCACTTTCGGCCCTCCGACTAAACTGTAAAATCCCTTCAGTCATCAGACTTTGAATTCCTTCTACCAACTGTTCACATCCATCAGGACTAGTAGCACAGTCCATACACAATTCTCCGCAACCTGGAAAGAAACCCCTTTTCATCAGCTTAGCTTTAACGAAGCTAAGCAGCGTCTTCAGGTCTCTGACGTCAGTCAACCAATCCAAACTCTCGTCTTCGGTAATGGCGTTTACTCCACCTCCCCTATGATTCGGCATTGGGTTCTTCATGACGTTTGGCACATTATCGGAGAAGTTGATGATCTTAGCGTCCACCATGTCCTGCACCTTATGCTTGAAGGCTTTGCAGTTCTCTATTGTGTGGCCTGGTGCCCCTGAGTGAAACTCGTAAGTCACATTCGCGTCATAACCTGGCGGAGGTGCCCCTGTCAAGGGAGCCAAAGTTCTCTACTGGATCAACTGTAGCTGAAGCAAAGTCTGCAATAGTTGCGCGTACGACATGGGCGGTGTCTCGAGGTGACGACTCGACAGAGGTGCCCGATTCTGATACTTTCTGTACCCTTGTTGATTCGGTTGCTGTTGTGGCTGTAGAACTGCCGGGATAGTTATGCTGGCCACCTGCTGGTGAGGGCCTTTACCCTTCCTTCGAGCGTTGGTCACAGCGCTCGTTTCTCCTTCCCGTCTTTTTCCACCATAAGGCTTCTTTCCTCCTCCTCCGGCTGAGGATGAATCACCTTGAATTTTCCCCATTTTGATCCCATTTTCGATGTGCTCACCTGTGATAATGAGATCTGAGAAGGTTCCGGACATACCGCTGACCAACTTCTCATAGTAAACCCCTGGGAGGGTGGCTACGAACATCTGCACAAGCTCACGTTCAACCATCGGCGACTGAACCCTAGCTGCCAACTCACGCCACCGCTGGGCGTATTCCTTAAACCCTTCGTTGTTCCTTTGCAACAAATTCTGCAGCTGGACTCGGTTCGGAGCCAAGTCGCTATTGTATTGGTAGTGGTGCACAAATGCTTCAGCAAGATCCTTCCACGTGCGCGCATTGGTAGGCTCCAGACTCATGTACCATTCGAGGGAGGGTCCGGACAGACTGTCTTGAAAGAAGTGCATCAGCAACTTCTCGTCCTCAGAATGAGCTGACATTTTCCTGTAATACGATCTCAGGTGGATGCGAGGGCAAGTGGTGCCCTTATACTTTTCAAAATCAGGTACCTTGAACTTGGGAGGCACCTTGAAATCATCAATTAGTCTCAATTTGGACATATCAACGCCCAGGGTGTTCTGGTTCTCGATATTCCTTATCTTATCCTCGAGTGCCTTGAACCTTAGACGTGCTTCAGCAGTCAGCTCCCCTTCAGCACCTCTTTGAGAGAACACATCGTCTTGACGATCTTCTAACCACGGCTGAGGCCCAAACAGATTCCCAACACCTGCATTGTCGTTGCCCAGCCCAACATTGACATTAGCTTCCAGACTCCCATTACCGACGCCCGTCGTATTACCATTGAGTCCCATGTTAGCTATCACATTGCCGTTGGCACTGCCATTCCCCCCAGTCACGGGGACGCCATTCTGCGGAGTTTCAACTGGTGGAGGGGTAGGCACAGTCCCACCATGGAGTACGCCATTGCTATCGACCCTTGAAATTAGAGGCTGGACCAAGGTTCTGAGCTGATCCTGGCCATTGGCGACCGCTTGCATGAGCTCCATGAAACGGTCCATTCTTTCGCGGAGTTCCTGAACATCAGTTTGCACTTGCTCCATGATTCTGGTTTGATTTGCTCTAGTCGGATAGCGGTGAATAGGTCTCTGATCAATCCTGGAATAACCTGAAACAACCTGGAAACACAAAAGGGTTAGGAAAAAACGACAAAGTGCTCGTTATGCAAATGATTCATGCAAATGCAAACGTGTGTCTGTGCGTTAGAGAGATCTCCCCCGATCCTAGTGCCTGAGTGTCAGTGCTGATAATAAGAAGTCCGAGTCCAATCACGGAAATAACAATCTCATATATAAATAAATCCCATCAAGGCAGTACACAACATCAGCGAGTACAAGATGAATCAACAGCGTGACCTCAGCCAACAAGCCTGGTGATGGTCACCATACAACAACGATCAAAACAAAAGGAATACAAATAGTCATGCACGGCCACGGGCGCGATACTCTTCTAACAACTCCTTCGTTTCTGGATGATCGGGCAGAGTGAATAACCCTTCGACGAGTAATTCCCTCTGCACAATGGTGTACTGAAGACCTTCGACCAAATCTTCCCATGCTCCTTCACCGAAACAATCTTCGAACTTCCGTTTCTTGGACTCAAACGTCAGTTTGCACTCCTTCAGGTTAGCGAGAGCTCTGTTGAGCTGGCCTTCAGCGGCATTATCTGCGAGCGGTTTCTTCATCAAACCTCTTCTCACTGGCCTTCACCTGGGCTTTCAGCTTTGAGATCTGTAGCATCAGCTTATCCTCCCGCTCTTTCCTGGTGGCTAGGGAGGCCTTCCAGTGCTGGTTAAACTTGGATATCCTCTGATACGCTTCATCCAAGGGTTGCTTCTTCGTCACCAGTACGTCGTTGACAGCTTTGAAGTCTTGACCCATGCGCTCATGCTCAGCTATCTGCTTAGTCAGGTCTGTACCTAGCCGGTTCACCAGCTCTGTCTGCCTCTTGAAGGAATGAATGGCTTCGTTTCTCTGGCTTCGAAGTTGAGCCAATTCTTTCTCCAGTTCTTCATTTGCCCTCTTCAATTCATCTCGCTCAGCTAACACCCGATTATGCTGCTGAATAGGCACGGTAGTAGGCTCTTCAATCATTGGAGGGATTTCTGGCTTGGCAGGGAGAAACGGCATCCCTATAGCCTCTGCTCTGGCTCTGATCCAAGTCATATACGGAGGGTAGGCTTGATTATTGCTTCTCCCCAGCAATGGTTTTCCCCTCTTACTGATGCCATTCCAGGCGCGCTGAAGCTTAGATAACAGATCCCCCTCTAGAAGACCGGTGAGGTACAGAGATTCCTGCACCACTTCATCCTTCTGCGGAGTTCTCAAAGCGTACGCGAACTGTCGGACCAGCAAAGACGAATTATATTTTATACAGCCCTTCATACCTATCAAAGGCACGTTCGGAAACCCGCTGCAGCTGAAGATAACCTCGGTACCCAACCTATCTCTGTCGAACCAGTCAATATCCTCCGCTGATAGACTCATCAAACGCTCAGACCACTCAGCTGTGGCTGCAAACGAAGCAAAGGGACCCTTCTTGGGTAGGTGACTATCAAGCCATTTATAAAGCAAGGGCACACAGCACGAGACATTCTTGCCCCTTCTGTTCTCGTTTTTGTAGTGGACGGAATGGTAGACATCTCCTATCAAGGTAGGGACCGGATTCCCTGATACAAAGATGTGAAATGCGTCGAAGTCTACAAAGTCAGGCATATTGGGGAACAGAATGATGCCATATATGCACAAAGCGAGTATGGCGTTGAATACGACCCAACATCCATCTTTGGCGCACTGTTGAGCCTTACCCACTAAGAACTGCAAGGAGAAACCGGGAACCTTGTTCCAACTAGACAATACCAACTCGGAGGCATCCAAATGGAGTGAAGGAGCTAGACTGGCCAGATCAGGCTCAGCATCCATATGAACAAAAGGCATCTGCCTCTTGATAGGCACACCTAACAAATTAGCATATTCCTCTAGCGTGGGTGTGAGAACAAAATCCTGGAAAGTGAAGCATCTCAACGGAGGATCGTAGAACTGCAGCAGAGCGTGCAACCCATTCAACTCGAACGCAGAAGGTTTACGAACCACACTGAGCAATTTGCCGTAAGATTTTCTGAACTCATCTCTCACAGAATCATCTGCTAAAGAAATCAAACCAGTCAGCTGAACCACATCAGGGGCAGGGAGCTTGTAAGCCACGGTCTTCCTCAGAGAACCCATAACAATACAATAGGAGGCAAGAAATCCTGAATCGGGGGAAACGGTACCTACAACACAGACACACGTTAATGAAATGCAAATGAGTATGCAAAGCAATGTAAAATGCAATCATGCAGCAGGAGATCAAGGCAACTGTGCTGTGGAGATTCTGTATCAACAAAACCATGATGTCGCTCTGTCAAGAACAACCATTATATCTGATAAGAAGAAAACCATGGTATCGGACCACAAATCTGCTCTGTCGAGAACACACACATATAGGACCACAAGTCTGCTCTGTCAAGAACAAACATCTGATAATAAGGACCTCTGATACAGGACCAAAACTCTGCTCTGTCAAGAACAACCATCTGATAATAAGGACCTCTGATACAGGACCAACATTCTGCTCTATCAAGAACAATCATACATCTGCTGATGAGATCCTCAGACCCCAATCATAAACCTGCTATGTCAAGAACAAATACACATCTCTGAATATAAGGTCCTCTGATACAGGACCAAAGCTCAACTTTGTCAATAACAATCATACATTTGATGATGAGAACCTCCGGTACCAACACAACTGATTCAATGTCAAGAAAACCAGGAAGTCTGAAGGTCAAAGTTTCCTGCAATAAACCCAACCCTGCTCACAGGTATGGACCTAAACTGACTCAAGTTCGGCATCCTATGCGTTCATCAGTGTCACAGACATTCAAGAGGGGTGATACGATACCCAAAAGGTGTGGCATCACCAGCTCATGAAGCGGCCTCACTCGGCTGAATCACAAATGATCGGTCCCCAGAGTCGACAATCCTCCAAACCAACAACCCCCTCAACCCAAAGGGTTGAAAAAGAAGCCAACCGGGAGAACCTCGTCTGAGCGTGGATTTCATGAGACACTAGTGCCTGCCAAGCAAGCACGCGCCCACTAATTTCCACAACTAATGCTATGTTCACTCAAGCCTGGGTCTGGCTTCTCACTCATCAGAATGCCCCTCCCACAACAGCACAGATAATCATATCATACTGAAAATAAAATGCAGGAAATAAAATGCGATAAATAAACACAACCCAACAAGTAATCATACAAGTGCTAGGATTGACTCTCGCAGGGGACGTCGGATCCCTAAACTGACTCGCATTTGGGATGTTGGATCCCAGGAAACTATCAAGTCCCCAGCAAAGTCGCCAGCTGTCGCTTCCGCGAAAATAAGGTTCCGGCAAAACAGAAGAGTCGCCACCTTTCGTTATTTATCCGTCGGAGCGGGAAAGGAAATGATCAGAAAAACCTGACGAAAAGGTATAAGACGAGGTCATCGCAACCATTGTCTGGGTTCGGGAGTCGGTTACGAAAGGGGAAGGTATTAGCACCCCTCACGTCCGTCGTACTCGACGGGATCCACGCTTGTTGTGTTTACTGGACGAGTTAGTTTATCTATCTACCTATCAAGGCTGGCTTAAACAGAAAAGAAAATGACTCGGCAAAGCGTCGCGCTTTATGCCTACGTATTCTCATCAGAGAATGAGAAATCAGAGTCAACGTAGTTCGACCTACGACGGGTTACGGGGAAGGTGGCTCGCCAATACATCAGTATTGTGCCTACGTACTCTCAACAGGTATGAGAGATCAGAGCTTACGTAGTTCGGGATAAAACGAATTATGGGGTTTCAGATTCATCTGTTTTATCGAGTAGGGTTAAACAACAGTTCCAGCAGTTAGGGACAAAGCCTGTTTGCGGTGGCGCTGAAGTTTAATGACACTCTTTTCTTCAGAAAAGCTTTCCTTTGAATTATGGGCCCACGGGGCAAAAAGGTTTGAAGTTTGTTTTCTGTCTTTTACGAAAGAACTGTTTTTTATTGTGTTTGCAATTTCAATCGCACTAAAGACTATGACCTGAGAGTGAATGCGTCGCATGTCACCCAAAGGGTACCATACTAAACATCCAGACTGTTGAAAAGAAGCTCTCCAACAATCCTTTCTTAGATAGCTTAAGGCTCGTAACGTACGAAAGAAATCATTCATGATTACTGTATCTTAAGTTGTTTTGAGATGAGAAGAGAACAGGCTCAACTAAGGGGAGACTATCAAGTCCTACTGTTTTCATGCCAAGGATTCATCCTATAGTTGAGGTTTAAAACAGGGAACTCCTAGAAGTTATCATGCATAGGTTTCAACCTAAAGTTCTATCATCACTTCCTTATCAAAGGAAATGAGTGTCCTAAGGGATCATATCAATGATACACAGAAACAGATAAAGCATCAGCTCAAACAGTAAACAGTAAACAGAATGCATGCAATGCAAGTGAGGGAGGAAATGTGTGTGGGGCAGCAGCCCCCACAAGCTCATCTCAACCTCAAGCCAGAATGAATAACAGTAATCATACTGAAGAAATAAAGCATGTTATCAAGCAAAATACAGTAAACTGCAATAATACAGAGAAAATGGAAAGCTATCAAGAAAAATAAACCACATGGGCAAGGGAGCAGGGCTCTACTGAATACCCGCAAGCAAAGCCATACAGTAAAAATACAAGCAGAGGGAACAGGGCTCTACTGAATACCCGCAAGCCTCCAGGTTTCAACCCTTCAACATAAGTTTCAACTTATCTTCACCTCTCCAAGCTTCAGCTTTACAGTCAATTCCACCCTCAGGCTTTGCTCTTATCCACAAGTCTCAATTTGATTCCTTCAGGCTCTCAATGCATCAATGTACAAGTATCAACTTGTCTTTTATTCCTCAGCTTCAGCTTTACACTCAATCTCAATTGAATCTCCTTCACAAGTATCAACTTAGTCTTCAAGCTTCAGCTCTCTTTGCTTCACCAGTCTCCACTTGGTCTTCTTCTCCTATAAGCTTCAGCTGCTCAGGGTAGTCTTCAATCACTTGCGGGTAGAGAAGAGAACTCTGGCACCAATAACAGGCACTCCTCCGTATGGTTATGATGCAAGCAGGCACTGTGAATTTCACTCTGGGGCTCCGGGCCACGATGTAGAGGGTTGCCATGCATTCAAGCATGTTGTGCAGGATCTATTGGATAATAAGGCTATCAATTTCGGAACAGCAGGTCTGAATATAGTGCAGAAGCCCATGCCCAACCATGGGGCAAACGCCATTCTGACTGAGGAGGGTTTGAATTTGATTATGAATGTGGACGATTTAAAGACACCGTTGTGTGAAATAAAGAGCCGATTGTTGCAAGGGGGTGTCTATCCTGGATGTGACGAGTATTGTTTAGAGTGCTGGGCCCTAGCTGGGGGTTGTGATGACTTAAAGAAAGGCATTCAGGCTTTAATAGATGGCGGCACATTGCAGTTTGACCGAGCAGCAACTGAAGAACCTGCAGGGGCATTAGTAGATAATCGGAGTGATGTGGCTACTGTAACGATTCCTCGAAAGACAATCACTATAACAACACCGGTCCAGCGACCACCGATCACTATCACTAAAGTCGGACCAATCCCATATGAGAGCACAAAAGCAGTCCCATGGTCATATGGTTTGGAAGTGTATTGTGACGGAATAAAGATTGATGTTAATAAGCAGCCAGCCGAGACTGTGGACAATGTTGTCGGTACCGGAGGTATGACAAGGAGTGGAAGAATCTTCATCTCGCCTGAGGTAGAGGCTGAAAGACTGGCAAAGGGGAAGGGAAAGATGGTTGAGAATGTCCCAGTGCAAGCAAGCGGCAAATAAGCGGCATCGAAAGATGTAGAAGAATTCATGCGCTTGATCCGTAAAAGTGATTATAAGATTGTGGAGCATCTGCAACAGACGTCGTCCAAAATATCTATACTGTCGTTGCTATTGTGTTCTGAAGCTCACAGAAATGCTTTGTTGAAAGTCCTGGATACTTCCTTCGTACCCCAAGATGTTTCCGTAAATCAGCTGGAAGGAGTGTTGGCACATGTGAATGCAGGCCATAGCTTGGGCTTTACAGACTTCGATTTGACCCCTAAGGGAAGAGATCATAATATGGCGCTGCACGTCTCTGTCGAGTGTAGAGGATCAGTCATGTCGCACGTGTTGGTCGACACCGGATCGTCTTTAAATGTGCTGCCCAAGAAAGCGATGATGAAGCTAGATGTCAGAGGAATCCTGTGTACGCCCAGTGACTTGGTAGTCAGGGCATTTGATGGCACGCGAAGAACAGTCTTTGGGTCGATAACATTGCCTCTACAGGTAGGGCCGGAGGTTTTCGCGACTGAATTTTATATCATGGACATCCAGCCTGCATATAGCTGCCTGCTCGGACGACCTTGGATTCATGGGGCTGGGGCAGTCACGTCTACCCTACATCAAAAGTTGAAATATATGGTCGGAGACAGCGTGGTCACAGTCTGCGGAGAAGAGGACATCCTGGTCAGCCATCTATCGTCATTTAAATATGTGGAGGTCGATGGAGAGATTCACGAAACACCCTGTCAGGCATTTGAAGGGTTGCGTATCAAGGATAAAGGTCCCGGGCCGAGCAAAGTGTCGGAGATAGCTGTCTCGTCGTATAAAGAAGCTCAAGCTCTAGTAGAGACTGGTGAGACCAAGGGCTGGGGCAAAGTGCTGGATATCCCTGTGAAGATGGACCGATTCGGGTTGGGATATCAACCGTCGTCGTCCACACCTGCTGTGGGGGAACCCCGTTTCAGAGGACCAATAACCATCACTGCTGGTGGAGTATGTCATGAGACCATCAACGCTGCTTCAGAGTCTAACGAAGGAGACAGCGATTGCGATATGGACGCCTTGATTCAGCCGAGCGTGCCGGGACAGGGATTGTGCAACTGGTCTATTCAGGAGCTTGTTCCTGTGACTCTTAAACAGTAATGCTTTGTTTTGTTAATTGTTGAACAATCTGGTGTCTTGCCCGGGGCATCATGATTTGCTTAGGGCTGTGCTGTTATGAACATTGCGTGTTTATCATTAAATAAAAGGCATTTTTTCATGTGCAAATATTGAGATCTCTGTTTTTCCTGTTTTGTATTTTTCAATAAAATGGCAACGTGGTTATTCGCTTTATACGCATTTTGAAGCATTTAACCATTCCTTTTGCAGGATAACATTTTCAGATGACATCCTTGAACCACCTATGACTCGTCCCGACTTTGAACACCCGGTATTTCAGGCCGAAGAAGAGATTGTTGAAGATTGTGACGTTCCTGAAGAATTGTCTTGGTTGGTGAAGGAAGAGGAAAGAGTCATTCTGCCTCATGAAGAGGTCATCGAAATTATCAACCTGGGGTCAGAAGGAGTTGAAAAGAACATTCGTATAGGAGCCGCGCTGCAGAGCAACGTCAAGCGAAGACTGGTTGAAATGCTCAGAGAGTATAGTGATGTGTTCGCTTGGTCGTATGAAGACATGTCAGGGCTCGATACAGATATGGTGGTGCACCGTCTGCCGTTGAAAGAAGAATGCCCGCCGGTCAAGCAAAAGCTTCGCAGAACTAGACACGATATGGCAGTGAAGATTAAAGAGGAGGTTCAAAAACAGTGGGATGCTGGTTTCCTAGCTGTGACAAAATATCCCTCATGGGTCGCTAACATTGTACCAGTACCAAAGAAAGACGGTAAGGTGAGAATGTGCGTCGATTACCGTGATTTAAACAAAGCGAGCCCGAAAGACAATTTTCCGCTTCCTCATATCGACGTGCTGGTTGATAACACTGCTCAATACTCCGTATTCTCCTTCATGGATGGTTTCTCAGGCTATAATCAGATTAAAATGGCGCCAGAGGACATGGAGAAGACTACTTTCATAATGCCTTGGGGAACATTTTGTTATAAAGTGATGCCTTTTGGCTTAAAGAATGCTGGGGCAACGTACCAGCGTGCCATGACGACTCTTTTTCATGATATGATGCATAAAGAGATCGAAGTTTATGTTGACGATATGATTGCCAAATCCCAGACGGAGGAAGAGCATCTGGTGAATCTGCTGAAGTTATTCAAAAGGCTTAGGAAGTTCAGGCTGAGACTGAACCCTAACAAGTGCACCTTCGGGGTGAGATCGGGTAAACTGCTGGGGTTTATCGTAAGCGAAAAGGGAATAGAGGTCGATCCTGCAAAAATAAAAGCAATACAAGAGATGCCGACGCCTAAAACAGAAAAAGAGGTGCACGGGTTTTTAGGGAGGTTGAACTACATCGCCCGGTTCATATCTCACCTAACGACTACGTGTGAACCATTGTTCAAGCTGTTGAAGAAAGATCAAGCTGTAACGTGGAACGAAAATTGTCAAAAGGCGTTCGACAAAATAAAGCAGTATTTGCAGGAGCCTCCTATTTTGATACCTCCAGTGGCAGGGAGACCCTTGATTATGTATTTGACAGTTCTTGAGGGAAGTATGGGTTGTGTTCTCGGTCAACACGACGTGACAGGCAGAAAAGAGCATGTGATCTACTACTTGAGTAAGAAATTTACTGAATGTGAGTCTCGATATTCAATGCTTGAGAAAACTTGTTGCGCGCTAGCCTGGGCCGCCAAGCGTTTGAGGCAATACATGCTGAATCATACAACCATGCTCATCTCGAAGATGGATCCTATCAAATATGTATTCGAAAAGCAGGCGTTATCCGGGAGAATTGCCCGTTGGCAGATGGTCTTGACTGAATATGACATCCAATATGTCTCGCAAAAGGCTATAAAGGGGAGTGTACTGTCTGAGTACTTGGCGGAGCAGCCTATTGAAGATTACCAATCGATGAGGTTTGATTTTCCTGACGAGGATATCATGTACCTAAAGATGAAAGATTGCGAAGAGCCGTTGCCAGACGAGGGACCAGAATTGGGTTCCAAATGGAAGATGATCTTTGACGGAGCTGTGAACGCTTACGGTAGCGGAATAGGGGCAATAATTACCACTCCACACGGGTCGCACATCCCGTTTACTGCTCGATTGACCTTTTCAGTTACCAATAATGAAGCCGAATACGAAGCTTGCATCATGGGGCTTGAAGAAGCCATTGATTTGCGAATCAAGAATCTGGACGTATACGGAGACTCAGCTCTGGTGATAAATCAAATAAAAGGAGAATGGGAGACACGTCAGCCCAATTTGATACCGTACATGAACTATGCAAGGAGATTGTTGTCGTTCTTTGACAAGGTTGAATTGCATCATGTACCGCGAGCGGAGAATCAGATGGCTGACGCCCTGGCCACTTTGTCTTCCATGTACAAAGTCAACTTCTGGAACGAGGCTCCCAGAATTATTATCTCGCGACTTGACAGGCCTGCCTTCGTATTTGCTATTGACGAAGCATCTGACGACAAACCGTGGTATTTTGATATCCTTAATTTCCTGAAGAACAAAGAGTATCTGGCTGGGGCATCCAGTCAAGATCAGAAGACTCTTAGGAGATTAGCGGGTAATTTCTATTTGAATCCAGATGGTGTCTTATACAGGAGAAACCACGACTTGGTGCTGCTGCGTTGTGTAGACGAAAAAGAGGCGAAGCTGCTCATGGAGGAAATACATGAAGGTACATTCGGTACGCATGCTGGTGGGCATGCTATGACGAGGAAGCTGCTGCGGGCAGGTTATTTTTGGCTGACTATGGAAACTGATTGTTTCAAGTTCGCGAGGAAGTGCCACAAGTGCCAAATTTATGCTGATAAGATCCATGTGCCTCCAAGTCCTCTAAATGTGATGTCATCGCCATGGCCATTCTCGATGTGGGGAATCGATATGATTGGAAAGATCGAGCCGACAGCTTCTAACGGGCACCGGTTCATACTGGTAGCAATCGATTATTTTACCAAGTGGGTGGAAGCGGCGTCTTATGCAAATGTAACTAAGCAGGTGGTGGCCAGATTCATCAAGAGAGATATCATTTGCAGATACGGGATCCCGGAGCGGATTATCACTGACAACGGTTCAAATTTGAATAACAAGATGATGAAGGAATTGTGCCAGAATTTCAAAATTGAACATCACAACTCTTCTCCTTATCGGCCCAAGATGAATGGCGTTGTTGAAGCAGCCAATAAGAATATCAAGAAGATCGTTCAAAAGATGGTGGTGACCTATAAGGATTGGCATGAGATGCTACCTTTCGCTTTGCACGGTTATCGTACGACTATAAGCACATCTACCGGGGCAACCCCGTTCTCGTTGGTATACGGAATGGAAGCAGTGCTGCCATTAGAAGTCGAGATTCCTTCGCTGAGAGTGCTACGAAATGTCCAACTAGACGAGGCAGAATGGGTGAAATACAGGTTGAACCAATTGAGTTTAATGGATGAGAAGAGGCTAGCTTCTCTAGCATACGGTCGTTTGTACCAGAGACGAATGAAGAAAGCATATGATAAGAAGATACATCCGCGGAGCTTTCAGATGGGCGACCTTGTGCTGAAAAGGATTCTCCCGCCGCAGGCAGATCACAGGGGCAAGTGGACCCCTAACTACGAAGGGCCATACGTTTTCAGAAAAGTCTTTTCAGGAGGAGCGCTGTTGTTGTCCACCATGGACGGTGAAGACTTTACGTCGCCTGTGAATTCGGACGCAATTAAAAAATACTTTGCTTGAAATTGACCCGCTGGACAAAAAAAAGAGAGTCCAGGCAAAAATGGGGCATCCTGGCGGACCAAAAACAGAATGAAAGGTTCAGGCAAAAGTTAGGGATAAAATGAAAAAATGTACACCCGCGAAGTTGAAAACCTACACTGGGCGGCTTCGACAAAAAGGGGTATCCCGGTGAACTGAAAACCCGTAAAGGGCGGTTCACGCAAAAGTTAGGGATTTGAAAAGCAAATGACTGCGGTCCGAATTTGGTACTGCATTGAGCATTGGT
This sequence comes from Lathyrus sativus, assembly GCA_963859935.3. Classification (NCBI taxonomy): domain Eukaryota; kingdom Viridiplantae; phylum Streptophyta; class Magnoliopsida; order Fabales; family Fabaceae; genus Lathyrus; species Lathyrus sativus. The sequence goes on from OZ012741.1 coordinate 358,986,889, forward strand.
GCGAGAGAATATACTCGAGGGGGGCGGTTATCAGATACAATCTCTTCGGAAGTGTGGATACCGGGAAAGCATTAGAGTCGGGCGAGTCATAGGAGCATCAACTCGTGGTGTTCGTCTGCATCCCGTTGCCGACATGTGTACAAATTTAATTTGTCAATATATTTATGCTTCTTACTTGTATATTTGTTGTGCGTAGCTTCCTCTTTTCAGGAGTTACATCCCGTGTACAAAAACTCCGCCCATTCAGGGGCCCAATCAATAAAATGTGTTATTCAGTATTTGATGCTGGTTCTTTACTGTTTTGTGCATGATAAAACGCCTAGGTTTAATGAAACTAGCATGTGTATAACGTCATTGGCCCTTGCCAACAAGTGCTAAAACTTTGAATTAACTGAAAGCGATGTCACTAACGCTAACCTGAATAGATTTGGTTGCATAGGCTTGTCTTGTCTTGTTTGTGCTGTTGCAGGGTTCGTAACCGTATGAAGAGGATGATCAAAAGATTGCAGTAACAAAAGACTCGATCCCCACGCAGGTCGCGTTCCCAAGACAACAATGTTCCTCACTGAATAAGGATCGAATTTCCCAGCTAGTCGTAGATTGTTCCAAAGATTGAAGGCTGTATTCAGACAGTATGGTGTCCTCCTGAAGAATTCCTTTATCTCAAGCAGAGTGGTTTAGCCGCAGAAGATTAATATTTGGGAACTGTATTCAGACAGTTCGCTTTTCCCCGCAGGGTCATTTTACTCTCCCCCAGCGGAGTCAGTGGATTTTCCCCAAAGAGAATCATCCCATCCCCAGTGGAGTTCTCTTTTCAGCAAGTGTTTTCATTCCTCCCAGTGGAACTCAAAGAAAAAAAAAAAAACTCCCCCTGGCAGAGTTGGCTATGTGTCCCGGCATTTATTTTGCCAGAATATCGTGTGATACCCGTTCACTCTCCAGCAGAAGTCCAACCATACCAGGCGCACCTACTAGTCTCCAGCAGAGTTATATTCCCCAGCAGGGTGTTACTTTAGTGAGGTGCTTGGTTTAAGTTCCCAATTTCCCAGCTGAGTCGACTTCACTCTTCCAGCATTTATTTTGCTGGAGTATATTCTGTAGCGCCTGGCTATCCCCAGCGGAGTCGGTATTGTCTTCAGCATTTATTTTGCTGAAGCGGTTTCCTGTGTCCCTGCAGTTCGAGTCTGCATCTGCATCGGCATATAGTGTCATACTTGCATCCATCAAATAAACACGCGTAGCATTTCCATGTCGAATGGAGCATTGCGTCAGTGTCAAACATATGCATTTTGAAACATGAACCAGGTGGGCTAACCGTTTGTTTCAAGTATTGCTCTCTTGCGGGTGGAAGATGAATTACTAAACATTCGAGGTCTCGACGTGAGACATTCAATGAAGTGTCAGCTTCGGCATTATTCCCCACAGAGTTATCATGATGAAGTTCTCTTTGTCTCCGAACAGAGTTATTTGTGAATTTCTCTCGTTTCCCCCGCCAGAGTTAGTAGGCAAAATCTCTCCTTGTCCCCAAGCAGAGTTATTTGTCATCAAAGGGTTTCCTGAATCAGAATTTCAGAGGCTGCCGCCGATTGTCAGAACAGGCGTCCAGTAGTTTGGTTTCCAAATATCCCCGGTGGAGTCCGCCTCAAAGTTGCTGTAACGTCAATGCTAAGAAGTTTGTGGGTCGGGGCCAATGAAAAATGAGTCCTAACGTGGACAATTTTATTGACAGGTTTTCTTCGTGCTAGAGAAATGGGGGTCCTAACGTGGACAGTTTCATTTCCTCAAGTTGACGATATGCGCTAGTCCTAACGTGGACAAATTTGATTTCTTGGTATTGATTGAGTGTGAAGTCATAACATTGACAGAATTGATTACTCCTTGTGTTGGTGTCCTGACGTGGACCATTTATTTCCATCAGATATCTTTATTAGTAATGGTGAGATGTGCGTCCTGACGTGGACAAAGTATAGTTCTTCGTGATGACAAGATACGAGAGTCCTAACGTGGGCAAATTTATCCTTCTTCGTGTTGTTGGCAAAGTGGGTGTCCTGACGCGGACAAGTTTTATGTCCCCAGCAAGTCGAAGACGCGCAAGTCCTGACGTGGACAAGTTTTATTTCTTCAGCAGGTTGAGATGCAAGTCCTGACGCGGACAAGTCTTATTTCCCCAGTGGGTCGAAGATGCATGAGTCCTGACGTGGACAAAATTTTATTTCCTCAGCAAGTCAAGGGGTGAGTCCTGACGTGGACAAATCAAGACGAAATGTGAGTCCTGACGTGGACAAGTTTATTCCTTACTTGGAAAGAGAAGTTTTAGTTCCTTACATGGAAAGAGGTGTTCCTTACGTGGAAAGATGGGAGTCCTTACGTGGACAAATCAGGAAGATTGATTCCTTACGTGGAAAGATTGGAAAGATTGGAGTCCTTACGTGGACAGATTGAGATGGTATTCCTTACGTGGAAAGACAAGGTTGAATTCCTTACGTGGAAAGAAGATGCATTCCTTACGTGGAAAGATAAAATTGTTTCCTTACGTGGAAAGATGGCATTCCTTACGTGGAAAAAAGATGTATTCCTTACGTGGAAAGTTTAGTCCTTACGCGGACAGATTCAGAAAAGAAGTTGGTTTCCTTACGTGGAAAGATGTGATCCCTTACGTGGAAAAAAGATGTGTTCCTTACGTGGAAGAGTTTAGTCCTGACGGGGACAGATCCAGACAGTGTTGTTCCTGACGTGGAAGAGTTTATTCTTAACGTGGACGATCTCTTTCTGATAAAATGCAGATAAGTTATCCCCAGCGAAGTTGCCGAGATTTTTCCGGGTTGACAGCAGTTGGAGTCCTAACGTGGACAAGTTTTAGTTGAGATTTCTTCGTATTGACGAAACAAGCGTCCTAACATGGACAAAGTTTTATCCTTGCGATGATAGAATCTTTTTCAGGCTGATGAAAATAATCCCTAAGCAGTGGTGCAGTTTATTTTTGCGGTTGGCAAATTTCCAGGTTCTTAGTATTCAACCGTCTCGTACCTCGAATGTTTGAAGGTCGTTCGCTCTTCACCCAATCGGGTCCAAGTCGCTTGAATAGGGGCAGCTGTTGCACCCTAAAATTTGCTCAACCTTTTCCACTTGGTTTATGTTTTAATATCATTATCATTTGCATATAGAGTCATGTACATAGTCTAATCATCTGCATAGCATAGCAATCAGGGACCAAGCCCTATTCTCATCTCTATGGGCCTATCAAGAGGTTATCATTCTAATTCAATCTCATTCAAGTCATCAGAGAAAAAATGGAAGCCAAAGAAGTCAATGGATCAAGCAAGCAATCTATCTCCTATCTAAGGGTATCTGAGGATCAACAAGGAAGTTGTGAGCTATAAATTGAGCATGGAGATTATGTAGACATCATGGGAGACTTAGAAAGTCATTTGGAGAAGGAGGCAAGTAATTGATATGATCACAAGAATTGCAGTTGAAGACAGTCAACTAGGGTTTCATCTGGGTCAGCCCTGGGTCAACTCTAGGTCAATTGATTGATTGAAAGGCATTGAGGTCTATTGGATAGATGTGGGGTTCCTCATTTAACATATGGATGAGGATATGGTGTTATGCTAAGAATAAATCAAGAGAAATCAAGAGAAATCAAGGAGAAGAGGAGTTTCTAAATTAGGGTTTCTGTGTAAAATCCCCTAGTTTAGGTCAAATTTCCAAGCAAGATAAGTCAAAATGCAAGTTTCAAATGGATCCTTGGTCAACATTAAACTTGTATAGGATCTCAAGACCTTTAATTTGAGTTGTGGAAGTCATCAAGAAGATTTATAGAACTCAAGTTATGATCCTTGCAAGTTACAGGTCATCTGAGGTATCTGAAATTTTGTCTGTGAAAGTTACTTGTCTTCCAAGCAATTTTCACCCCTCAAGGAGATTTCAAATGAATTTCTGGTCAACATAAGAGTTGTTCCTCATTGTCTTAGCTTTCTAGAATGGTATGGTATGCCTTCATATGATTTGTGGAACTCTACTTATGGTCTTGGCAAGAAAAGGGTATTTTGGTCATCTGAGAATTACAGGTCATTTCAAGCCTATGCCCAAAACTCATACAAGGAAGCTTCAAATGGAAAACTTCACAACATCAAACTTGCTCCAAATGACATTTTGAGTCTATAAAAGTGACCATGAAAGATTTGGAAGGCTCATAGCATAAGGTTTCAAAATTGGTGAATTTAATGAATGAAAAATGACCTAAAAATGAGATTTTTCATAATTTGGCCAAATGGGATGAAATTATAGGTCATTTTGATTGGAAAAAATGTTTTAAGAACATTGGCAAAAGTAGAATTTTGAGTTTGGTTCAAGAATTGAAAGTTATGCATGGTTACTTACCAATGAAGTTACATAATCCAAATCCAAGGGAAAGTGTGCATGGGAAGGTTCTACAAACTTCTAGGGCTTTCTATTCTCATCTATATATTGCATTAAGAGACTCCATGCCATGGTTGGTGAATCACTTTGTTCAAAACACAAGTTATACACAATTCTTCCATTTTTTGCAAAACCTCTCAAACTTCATCAAACTTTCATCAATTTCCATTTTGTTTGATTTGATCATCATCACCACCATTCATAGATCATAATTCCACAAGATTTTGGTTGATTTGAAGAAGGATTCGTGTTGTTCAAGTTAATCATCCAAGAAGCAAGAAATTTGGAATTGTAAGATTCAAGGCATTGGAGCAAGATCTTTTGCATACAGAATTCAAGAACAAGTTCACTGATCAATCTCCAAGCATTGCAAGCAGTGTAGTTGAAGAATTCCATAGCTGTTTTCACCATTTACATCAGGCTAGATTTTTATTTGAATTGCTTAGTTTAGTTAGAATTATAGAGAATTGTTAGCATAGAACGGTTAAGATAGGTTAGATGATGGATTGTGCAATGTTTGGAGAAGTTTCATGGAGTTTAACAAAGGTGTACCAAAACTGTTGGAGCTTGTAACTCATAGGATAATGCATGATAATCTTGGATCCTTAGATCAGATTGATCAGCATAAGGTGTAGATTAGGTTAGGGTAAAGATTGGAGAGAATTGAGATGGTTGATGACAGGTGATATTGATGGATTCAGAATGTTACACTCATCGGGTTTGATTATTGGTTGAGTTTTAGAAAGAATTATGGACATGGCTGTGTAGAGGGAATAACTTAGAGCAACTTTGCTCTTTGAATCAAGTGAATTCATGGAGAGACAAGGGAGAACAGAGGAGTATAAGATTCTTGCATGGTTAGGGTTTTCAGAACCTAGGGTTTGCTGGAGGTTGAAGACGAAGCATTGGCCACACGATCGTGATGTTGACCTTGACTTGGTTCTGGATCCAACGGCCTTGGTTTAAAGATGAAAACGGAGGGAACTTCCAAGGGCAATACGCACCGTTTCATTAATGTTTCAGACTGGGCTTTGCAATATCCCTTGCTAATAACACCCTCCCAACCAAGGCCCAATGATATTATGCCTAGAAATATTGCTTAATGCACCGTCCTCAGTTTTTTTCTTTTGTTTGTTTTTCTGAATGCATTGGGCCCAGACGCGCTTGCTATGCGCGCCCCCCCAGTCTGGGCCCATCTGGTTGTTTTAACTGAATTTCATTACTTGTTGCACCCTCATCCATTTAATTCACATTTAATTTCTTTCAAAAATGTTAATTCTTTAAAAATTCATAAAAAATAGAAAAATGCATGATTTTGATTGGTTCTTTTTGCATATTATTCATAATTTTGTTAAGGAAAATATCACAAAAAAAAATTAATATTTCATTTTATTTTCATATTTTTGGCATATTTTTCTTTTAAATAGGTGTAAATAATGGTTTTGCTTGATGCATGAAATTGTTAATTTTGGTTTGATTAAATGCTTTACTATTTTTATTCCATTCTTTTTAGGTTGATTAGATTAGACATTTATCTTGTATATAAAATTTAGTTCATATTTTTAGGACTTAATTTGGGGTGATTTGTTTAGGTGTGAATAACATGATCAAAACTAGGTTTTAGGAGATAACATAGGTGAATTAGTTCATTTCCCTTAGGAGTTAGAGATGGAATCTTTGGGGTATGGGACTATAGGGATTATGGGTAGTTAATAGACCCCTTAGAAAATATTAGGATTCCCCTACTGCTATTAGTATACTGCTTATATTTGTTTGACTGTGTGATGTGCCCTCTCTAGGGTTATTTTCATTTGTTTGTGTGGGGTATTGGGTTTGCTTGGGGATTGGGAGAGCTGAAGACTGAGAAGATGAAGCCCATTTGAAGATCAGAGGATGAAGACCAACTTCCAGAGTTGATGAAGAGATTCTGTGCTGGCAGCTGTTGAGTTTGTAGGATCTAGGAGTTAGGCAGAGCTCTAGAATAGTAAACTTGATTCTCAAACATGGAAGGTCTTGATTTCCTCCATCCTTCTCTGTGATGCAGAGTCTCTCTAAGACACTCACCCCTTCCTTTGGAAGGCTTGGTGATAGTGTCTTAGAGATAGAACTCTTGAGAGAAATATTCTATATGTTGTTAGCAGTCTGTTTGCCACCTTTGGTGGTCAACAAATTGCTTAACACCCAGTTCACTCTTGTGATTGATTCCTCAGCTTGGAGTTGGGACCTGAAGAAAAGCCATTGCAGATTGAAGACTGATGACAGAGGCCTTGCTTGAAGGCTATGGAGATGGAGACTGAGGCTTGCCTGAAGCTTGTAGCTGTTTGGAGATGACTTGAAGCCAGATGTTGATGCAGAGCTGCTGTGGCTGTTTATTTTTGCTGTTTATTGCTGATGTATTGATTGGTTTTCCCTGGCTGTATTGTTTGCTGTTTAACCTGTTGGGTTGAAAGTGAATTCTGTTCACTTTTGCCTATTGTTTTCTAGGTTCGAGGTTGAGTGGGACTCCCTTGCCTCGCTTGTATTGCTGCATCCATGCATTTTACTGCTTTATTGTATATATGCTATTGTTTCTGTTTCCGTCTGTTCCCTTAGGATCTCTGTTTCTCTCTGCGCAAGAGAGGAGCATGATAGACACTAGGTCTTCACCCATGCATGATAACATTAGGTTAGTTTGATTCCCTTCGCAACCATAGGGTAGAGTTCTGTCTCTTCTTTCTCAAAACAAACAGAAAAACACAATAAATATTTCAAACACAATAAAAGATACTTCTTCCGTAAAAGAATGTGAACTCATCAAGATGTCATTTTTGTCCGCTTGGACCATTAATCAGAAAAACCCTTTTTCAGAAGGAGATAAAATGAATCAAGACAAGCTTGTGTCGTACGTGGCCCGAACTACGTTTGCTCTGATCTTTCATGCTGTATGAAAGTACGTAGGCATAGGATGCGATATCCTAGCGAGCAACCTTCCCCTCCTTTCCAGTAGGTAGGCGAACTACGTTGACTCTGATTTCTCGTTCCAGACGGGAATACGTAGGCATAAAGTGCGATACTTTGCCGAGTCATTTCATTTTCTTTTTAACCCCTGACCTGTAGAGTAGATAGAATAACAATCCATACCCGAAAACAAGCATGGGTCCCGTCGAGTACGACGGACGTGAGGGGTGCTAATACCTTCCCCTTGCGTAACCGACTCCCGAACCCAGGTTTTGGTTGCGATGACCATACCTTGCCCGTCTTTGCGGTAGGTTTACTCTGAGTGTTTCCTTTCCCTCCTGTGGGATAAATAACGCACGACGGCGACTCTTCTGTCAGCCGGCGCTGATTTTCGCAGTAGCGACAATATGCATGTGGTACCAATTTGGAGCAGCACTCCACAACCAATTTAATTGCCATTATAGGCCGCCAATACAGGCACAATCAACGCCAATACAGGCCAACCAGGATGATATGCTATGAGATGCAACTATTATGGACTACAACACAACCACAACAACCACGTAACAAGGCATTAAGCCTACAACCAAATTGTCCATAATCGAAGCATCATAATTTCATACGGGTCACGTAACCACAATTGTTTTAATATAATATAATCAAATAAGGACCCTCTCAACAAATGGGAAATTGGCGCGTCTCGGCGCCGTTTCCCAATATTATTACATAGAACTAATGATATAAAACACTAATTTAGGCACAGACAAACATTAACCCTTAATATTTCTCAACCTACGGGAACTAACCCCATGATTCAATTCCCTTCATGAAATTGATCATACCCATAGTTATAGAATTGAACCCCACCCTTACCTTTGGATTAAGGACAACTCTAAACTCCCGGTTCCGGTTTGCTCTCCAGTGACTCTTCTGCAACTACCTTGAATTCTCTCTGGCGGTTAATTCCTCTGTTCTCAATTTCCCCCAGCCACGTTCCTTTTTCCTTTTCCCCCTTCTCCTCCACCTTATTCCTTAATTTTGGTTCTGAGCAGTTTATCGTGTGTTTCCTCTTTTCCCCCACAACTTCTCTAATAACTCCCCTATTTCACTTATTCCATCCACTAATAATAATAATAATAATAATAATAATAATAATAATAATAATATTACTACTAATTATTAAATTATCATCATTATTAATTATATTATATTATTATTAAACTCTATATTTTATTAAATGATTTCCTATACTTTAAGGACACCCACCAACGCTCTCGGACACACTCCCACATACAGGCACCCCAACAATTCATAAATAATTTAATTTAAAATGAACGGGCGTTACATTAATCGGTTAACACCTTTAAAATTTGAATTTTGGCGCCTTTTGGTGGGAAAACTGTCTGTTTGCCCGTTTTCAACTGTTTGGAGCTTTGTTTATCCTCTGGAACTCGTTTTTGAATATTCTGATCATGAAAATGCTTGGGATAGCCTGAATGTTGTTTCTTGGGCTGAAAGAAATGCCTGCAAAATAAAGTAAAATCAGTCGCTCGACCGCTAGGCAAAATAAAATGCCTGAGAGTCTGATGCCTGAATAAAACCTCTTGCCTTGGCTCAGAACCCCTGGTAATCTTCTCTTGCTATGCATACCTCTCTCGATCCCCTGCTAAATGAATAATGCTATGCAATGAAATATGCTAGAACAATGAAATGAAAGAAAAACCAGGTAAAGCAAAGGTTGAGCAAATTTTAGGGTACAACACTTATGTTTGAAAGCCTTGCAGTTATCTATATGATAACCTGGAGCGCCTAAATGGAAGTCACATCTGGCGTTCGCGTTATAACCCGGAGGTGGCGCGCCAGTCAGAGGTGCCAATGTTCTCTTCTGAATCAATTGAAGTTGTAACAAATGTTGTAAAAGTTGTGAATCCGGCATAGGATGAGCGTCAAACTGCCTATTCATTGTTCTCCTACGGTCCTAAAACTGTCGTGGTGCATAGTTCTGCTATTGTTGTTGTGGTCGTTGTTGTTGTTGAGGTGCTGCAGGAATAGTGATGCTTGCAACCTGTGGCCATTGCTGATATTGTTGCTGGTGTGGAGCCATATTCCTGTTCTTGTTTCTGTACCTTGAAACTGCATTCATTTCACCTTCCCTCTTTTTGTTATTACCAAAATCATTTCTTCCTCCACCAGATGTGGATCCCTCTCCTGCTTGAATTTTTCCCAGCTTAATACGATTCTCAACTCTCTCGTCAGTAATAATCAAATCTGAGAAGCTTCCTGACATGTTCCCTATCATCTTTTCATAATATATCACTGGCAATGTTGCCACAAACATATCAATGAGTACTCTTTTAACCATGGGAGGTTGAACTCTTGCAACTAGCTTACACCACCTTTGTGCGTATTCTTTGAACCCCTCCTTACTACGCTGAGACAGATTCTGTAGTTGAACACTATTTGGTACGAGGTCACTATTATATTGATAATGACGTAAAAATGCCTCCCCAAGGTCTCTCCAGCTTCTGATGTTGGTCCCCTCAAGGCCCATGTACCATTCCAAAGACGGTCCTGACAAACTGTCTTGGAAGAAATGCATTAACAGCTTTTCGTCATCGGAATATGCAGACTGTAAGTTCAGAGTATGCCTAAGAGGGGGGGGGGGTGAATTAGGCTTTAGAAATTTTTTTTCAGTTTTTCGATATTCTTGAATTTTTACTTGGTAATGATCTTGATGATGAAAGCAGTAAAAGCAGAAAGAAAATGGACACAAAGATTTATAGTGATTCCCTTCACAATCCGAAGGTACTCCACTCCCCTTTCCACATGAAAGAGAGTTTTCACTATAGTTTTAGAATGTACAACCTATCACACCATCAACCGGTGAGGCCTACTATCTAACAACTATTTCAACAACTTAGTGAGCAAGAACAATCCTCTTGCAAGCACTAACCCTTGTGTCCAACAATCCTGGAGCACAAGTCACAAAGAAATAATTCTTGTAATTTGGTAATTTGAGAGTTATATAATTAGAATATCAATACAAAGATTGATCTTCTCCTTTTGATCAAAATTCACTTTTCAATATCAATACAAGTGTTCAAAAATTCTAGATATGAAATGGTATGAACAATATGAACACTTTTTGAAAATATTTGAAAAGTAGTGAATTTTATTTAATGATTATTTTGAAAATTATTAGAGGTGTTTTTCAATTTGAAATTTTCGGAATTTATATGAGTCAAACACCATTTCAAAAAGGTATGATTGAGTATGAATCAAATAATGAAAAGGTATAACATTCAAACAAAATTTGAATTTTAAAAGAAATAATTTTTCAAAATTCGTTCAGTGTTAATCGGTTAACCATATAGGTTAATCGGTTAACACTTGAACGTTAGCCCTGAGAATTCAAAATTTAAGGTCGTTAACCAATTAACCCATATGGTTAATCGGTTAACACTGTTAAAACTCAGAAAAATACTAAGTTAAAAAGTGTTATACCAATTCCAAATGATTTTTAAAACATGCAAATGCAATACGTTGATATGTTAAATTATTTTAACACTTGTATATCAGTTAAAGGAGTGAATGTTGATATACCGAAGCTTGAGTCCAAATCTTGACAGTTGAAAGATCATTTGCACAATAAACTTGATTTGCTTGACAACATTCCATAGTCTTGATATGCTTCTGGTTTTATCTTCAGTGTATATACCCCCACGGGTATATAGTGCAAGCAGCTTCTTAGTACATATACCCCCACGGGTATATAGTGTAAGTATCTTGATCAATTTGAAAGCTTGACTTTTTGCAATTATAGAATGAGCTTAAGACTTGTTGATATCATCAAAACCTTGAGATTGAAGTGTGCTTCTACACAGACATTTTCCGGTAGTAAGATCGGAGGTGTACTCTGGGACAAGTCGTCCCTTTGTATTTTTCAAAGTCAAGCACTTTAAACTTCAGAGGAATCTTCAAACTTGGGATCAGCCCCAAGTTAGACATGTCAAGACCAAGAGAATTCTGATTCTCCAAGTTCCTCATCTTTTCCTCGATCATTTTGAACCTTCTATCCGCATCAGACTGCAAGCCTGCACCCAGATCTCCCATGGAGAAAATATCATCTTGTTCTTCCTCCTCCCACTGAGGACCAGCATTACCATGTTCAACGCCCGCTGCATATAACCCATGAGCTCCATTTTGATTACCTCCGCTCGGAGGAATAACAATTGTTGGGAAAACATTCACCTGTGGGGTACTATTATCCACCGGGGGAGGTACAACAGCGGTCCCACCATGTAGGACTCCGCTTCCATCTACTCTAGCAATCAAAGGTTGAACGAACATCCTCAACTACTCTTGGCCGTTAGCAACCCCTTGCATGAGATCCATGAACTGCGCCATGCGATCTCTGAACTCTTGTAACTCAAGCTGAATTTGATCCATTGCCTTCTGTTGATTTTCCCTAGTTGAATAACGGTGAATTGTCAGGTCTGCAATCTTGAATCACTGGTGAGAAAAACCACAGAGAGAAGTACGGTAAACGGAACCAGAACACCTGCAATGCAATATGAATAATGATGCAAAATGCAAGCATGTAAATATGATTCGGGGAAATTTCCCCTTGGTTCTAGTTCCACGGAAACAATAAGAGAATGAAGAGCCAACAGATGGAGCCACAAAAATCTCTCCCATAAATAGAATGAAGATTAGAGTATCAGCACATCACCAAGGAAATACAACAGAGTCAAAACGACCTCATCCCACAATTCTGGTGATGGTCGGCATACAAGATAACAACAAATACAGAAGCACATAAAAGAAAACTTCATCATGCACGACAACCAGTCTGGAACTCTTCCAATAACTCCTTCGTATCGGGATGATCAGGTCGGGCAACTAGCTCATGAATAAGCAACTCTCCCCTGCTGATGATAACCTGCAAGGCTTGAGTATAATCCTCCCAAGCGCCCTCTCCAAATGCATCTTCAAGTCTGGGCTTCTCCAGCTCTGCTCTTAACTTGTATTCCTCCAACGTTGCAAGAGCTTCCTGTAGCTTGTGGTCGCTTTCATACTGACGCGAGGATTCTTCTGGAATTTTTTCATCTTTGATTTGGAGCTGAGTCTTTAACCTAACAATCTACTGACGAAGCTCATCTTCCCTCTCTTTGTTGTTGGTCAGAATTGCATTCTACTAAGTGTTGAACTTTAATATTTCTAGGCGCGCTTTCTCTAGCTCCTTCTTCTTCTCTTTGAGGATATCGATAGCACTCTTCAAGTCTCGACCTACTCGCTCTCAGGCACGAATCTCTTCAGTCAGTTCTCTCCCTATATTGTTCAAAGTCTCTGTCTTCATCTTAGACAGGTAAGCAACTTCATTCTTTTCACTTCTAAGCTGAATAATCTCCTTCTCCAACTCTTCGTTTGCTTTGCGTAGTTCTTCCTTTTCAGCCCATAGTTGATTGTACTTCTGGATGTCAACTATCATTAGTTCTTCAGCTACCAAAGGATACAAAGGCTCCCTGACTGGGAAGGGTAGCAACAACCTCTCAACCCTCTCTTGGATCCATTCAACGTATGGTCCATAGGGTCTCTAGTCTCTTCTACCCAAGGAAGATTTTCCTTCGCGGTGAATTTTACCCCAACCTCTTTCCAATCTGGCTAAAGTCTCATTATCAACTAAATCGGTGAAATACAGAGATTCCTGTATTTCCTCCTCCCTCAGGGGTGCTTTCAAAGCATAACCAAATTGTCTGATGGCGAGAGCATGTTTATAATTAATACCACCTTTCCTCCCAATCGAAGGAACATTGGGGAAGTTTCCACAGCTGTAGACAATCTCCATATTGTCGCTACTGCGAAAAAGGGGAGCCGGAAATGACAGAAGAGTCACCATCATTCGTTATTTATCCCAAAGAAGGGAAAGGAAACGATCAGAGAAAACCTAACGGAAAGAGTGATAAGATCGATCATCGCAACCAAATCTCGGGGTTGAGAGTCGGTTACACAAGGGGAAGGTATTAGCACCCCTCACGTCTGTCGTACTCGACGGGATCCATGCTTGTTGTCTATCTAAAGGGTGTTTGCAATATCTAGGTACAGGTCACAGGGACAAAGGAAAAGAAAAAGGAGACTCGATAGAGCATCGCCGCTCTATGCCTACGTATTCCGTCGTGCAATGGGAAAGTCAGAGTCAATGTAGTTCGGAAAACTACGGGTGAAAGGGGGGAAGGTTGCTCGCCAAAACATCGTCGTCTTGTGCCTACGTATCCTCGTCTGGTACGAGAAATCAGAGAAAACTTAGTTCGGGCTACGAAACCATAGATTGGTTAAGAGTTTTAACTAAGTCGGGTTAAACCTTCGTTCTAGCAGTTAGGTGTATGTTGCTCGACCATTGGAAACTTAGGCGTTACCTATTTGCGGTAGAACCAAGAATTAACACAACTCTCTCTGAAAATGATTTGAAAGGATCTCGGAGGATAAAAAAGTTTGATGTTTTTTTTTGAGTCTTTTATGGAAGAAGTGACTTGAATTGAGTTTTAAATTCATGTTGCACTAAAGACTATGATTTAGGAATGAATGCGTCGCATATCGTCCAAAGGACATACACTAAACACTCTAGACAATTGAGAGGAGGCCCCCCGATCATCATTTCCCAAATGCTTAAGGCTCGTAGCGTACAACACTCATTAACCTTTATTAAATGTTTTGAAGATGTTTTGAGATGAGAAGAAGAAGGACAAACTAAAAGTGGACTAAATCAAAACCATAATATTGTCATGCAAAGTACACCTAAGATTGAGATGAAAAAGGGAGAGATACCCTAATGTTATCATGCATGGTTAAATCCTAATTTCTATCATAATCCCTCAAGATAGATTATAGGTCCAAAGGGAACATGGCAAAGGAAGACAAAAGAAGAAGAAGAAGAAGAAAACACAAGGTGAAAAGAAGAATGCAGACATGCAATGCAACACACAAGCAGAGAGAGGAAAAAGTGTGGGGTAACAACCACCACATGCACATCTCAACCTCTAATATGCAAATAAAGAAGTGAAAAACCAAAAGGAAATCAAACCAAAGAACTTAAACAAGTTCAAACAATAGTGAGATAAAGTGGGAGAAATAGGATTCCTACAACCACTCACATATCAACCACTAGCTCAACAATCCAAGCAAACAAGCCAAAGGGCAAAGCAAGATCAAGATGATAGGTGGGATATCAAACTTGGGCAGCAAGCAACTCAAAGAGTCTCAACCATAATCATCATCAAGATCAACCAAAAGAAACACACCAAAAGTTCACAAAATGAATCATCATTCAAGACACATTCAAAGTACCTCCAAAGGAGGGACTAAACCATCTTAAATGGGATTCAAAGGTCCTTGGACAGAGGTGAGAACACAATAAGATAATGCACAAAGCAAAGAAAGAAAGGATGCAAGCTAAAGTGCAAAATAGGGCATGGTAAAGAACCTAGATTCTAAACACCTCCAACATTTGAAACCAAATGGAAGGCCCTAAACAAACACAATTCAAAGCATGAACCAAAAAACTTTATGACCTAAAAATTGACAACCAACCACTTCAAAATGTTATAAGTGTGAATCAAAAGGAGTTGGAAGCATATGGGATCCACAAGGGTCATTTCCAATCAAAACTAGGTCAAGTGTGTGTGTGTGAACCATCCTTAGTGGTAGCTTGACTTGCAAGGTACTCCAAAAATAGGAAAATGATTTAAATAAATCAAAATAAAAGGCACAAAGCACTTAAAGATGTTGGAAAATAGAGGAAAAAAGATCAAAACTAATGTCCAATCAAAGCACCACCAAAGGAATTGATCCACTAGGGTGCTCCACTTTGAAGGAGGGTTATCGAGGGTCAAACAAATGGCCTCAAAAGTAAAACCAAAAAGGGTCAAACCTTGACCAAAATCATCCTCAGAGACACTTCAACTCATCATCAAGGTGAGGAATGAGTCTCATTCATAGGAGATTAAAATTGGTCAACAAAGTCAAACAAGAACAAAGAAGAACAAAATAAAACCATTTAAGAACCCTTCCAATCATTTAATTCCATTTTAATTAAAAAATAAAAATAAAATGGAATTAAAAATTATCAAAAATTAAGTAACACATTAAAGTGTCAGAAAATAATTTTTGTAAAATTTTATCATAATTGGAAGTGTTTTTAAACTATTAAAATGAAAACAGAAAATGAATTAAAATAAAATAAAACAATTAACTGAAAAAGGTGTGAATAGCAAGTTCCCACGTTATAAACATTGGGCTGGATCATGAGTTGGGTGTAGAAAGCAACTGGGCCCATTTCATTTCAGAAACACAATGCGCTGCGTTTCATTAATTGACTTGGCATGTTAACTTCAACCCAAGCACAATCAAACAGATCTGAGCCACTCATCACGCTTGGTCAAGAGGTCAACCAAGGACACCTCAGATAACCTGATTTTGAACCAGACGCCGGAGCCCTAGCTCCGGTCGTCTTCTCCGGCGAGGTGGCCGGAGACCAGATCTGAAAACTTCACCAAATCTCAACAAATCTTATACCAAATTGAAGAGGAACACAAGCACAAACCAAGTCCAGACTCCAATTATATTAATCATGCATATATCAAGAGATTCAAATGGTTGAAGTTTTGAATGCTCAACTGAAAAGTTCATCAAACATCACAATTAAGTATGCAAACATTTCCTGCCAGAGGTAGGGCTTCAGATGCAACCAGTAATGCCCTAAAACAAGCTCTAGTATGGAAGGAAAGTTGAATGGAAGCTTACCTATTGGAGACACTCCGTTGGTGCTTCAATTGATGTTAAGCTTGATCCAAAATGTGCAGATCTACTCCACTAAGCTTGAGGAGATGATTCTTGCCTTAATTTGAGTTGAAAAGCTCTTTATCTAAGTTCACGATTTTGAATTTTGCTGTCCAATTTCAAATCAGATTTATCTCCTTTCTCCACGAATTTCACCTTCTGAGCTCTCCAAATGAAAATGGAGCTTATATATGTTGGATATGGATGAGAAAGAAAGGCCCATGAAGCCTTGTTGTGGTGTAATTTGAAAAATGCCCAAAACTTTGGTTTGCTCATGCACACGTGATTTCAGTTGCATACACACATGGAATTGGCTTAATTCTTTAGCTGAGAACTTGAATTTCACTTTGGAATTGAATTGGGCTTGATTGGTGATCCAATTATGGAGTTTTGATGTGAATCCTTCTCATGAAGCAAGCTTAGAATGCACGTGTTTTTCACCTCATGCACCAAAGTAAATTTGTGCATTTTGTTTGTTGGAACAATGTGAATAAAATTGGATCAAAAGGAAGCATGAAAAAGGCCTCTAACATGTTCAATTGAAACCACCTTTTAAAACTCAAATTTTACTTGAAATTCTCCACCAAAGTCCACAACCATGCATAATTAACTCCAATATTGAGTTCTAGGGTTAAATTGAAGTCATTTAGAGCAACTTTCATGTTGGTTGAAGTTCCATTTGAAGTACTTAAAGGCATGAGAATGACCTATAATCAAAGTTTCCCAAAATACCCATGCCTTGCAAGCTTCATAACTTGAGCTCCACAAATGACATCAAGGACTTTTAGGACTTTTTAGAAATCTAAGATCATGAGGAACAACTTTCATGTTCATTCCAAGTTGAGATGAAACATGATTCTAGGTCAAAAGTGTCTTGGAAGTGAGTTGACTTTTGTTGACTGAAAAATATGTTCATCTGAGACCTATAACTTGGTGGCATCATAACTTGAGCTCCACAAACCTAATGTATGAGTTCTAGTACTCAAAAGAAAGCTTAGAACATTCCTTACAAGTCTCATGTTTGTGCCAAAGTGAGATTAACCTTGTATCATAAGGTAATTTGGCCTTGAAGATTGGTACCAAATAGGGGATTTTACACTGAAATGCTTAGAAACCCTAACTTAGTAACCCTTATAACCCTTGATTCTTCTTGATTTGATCTTGAAATAACATCCTAGATGTCTCAAAACAACTCCCCATGACTCAAATGACTTAGAACTAAGTCTCAAACTCTCTTAAGTCCTCATATGACCTTGAGTTGACCCAGATGAAACCCTAGGTGCACATCCTTGACTGTGACCTCTTACCAATGAATTGAAGCTCCTCAATGACTATCAAAACACTCCATGAGCTTCTCAAACATCTCTTGTCCATAACTATGAACTTGTGAACCCCATATGACTTCTTGTTGACCCTTCAGATAGGAGACAAGCAAAAAACCACAACCTCTTGAAGGTGAGAAAATACTTAGAAGTGGGGGGGGGGGGGTTGAATAAGGATTTAGAAAATATTATGGCAATAAAAACACAAAGATTTTTATCCTGGTTCGTTGAACTCAACTACTCCAGTCCACCCTATTAAGAGTGATTTGCCTTTCTCTACAAGGACTTAATCCACTATAATCAAACTGATTACAATACAACCACTAAGAACAACTGTCTTAGTCTTCTCAAGAACTACTGACCACAACTTGGTCTTCTCAAGGAACTTGTACAATTAAATGTAAACTAAACAAGTGTTTGAAATGGTTCTAAGTAAGCTATATCACAACTGTGATTTACACTTAAGTTTAAGAACGTATGAAATAAATTCAACAAAGAGTAATAATTTGTATGAGAGCTTTTCAATGAATTTTTATCAAAGTACGTCAACTGAAGAAAGTTGTTGAAGGATTTCTTTTATAGACTTAGAAGTCCAAGACGTTGCAAGCTTGAAGACTGTGTACTGCAAAGTAGTTGTAGCCTTTTGTATTCACATGACTTGACCTTTCCCAGAAGTAGAACGTTCAGAGAAATCCTTTTTGCCTGAGTTCTTGTGTCTAGCATGAATGAAGAAAGAGTCGTTTGGCATAACCAACAGATATAACTTCAAATAATCATCTTCAACAAGTTTCTCATTCACAACAATTAACATCAGAGCCTTGAGTGATCAGAGTCTTGATGTCTTCAGAGTTTGCTGTATCAGAGTATTGCTGCAAGTGTGCTTCAGTGTGTAATTAATTAGAGCAGAGTTTGGAGACCAAATCCTCAGTACTTGCAGCGAACAGTACTATCAGAGTCTTCTGAAAAACAGTGCTTGAAACTCTTCATACAAAGTCTTCAGTCTATGCTTCAGATGCTTCTGCTTCAGATCCTTCTGTAGACACCGCTCAGAGTCTTCTGTAGGCAGCGCTCAGAGTCTTCTAAGAGATGTTTCTGACGCTTCAGAGCCTTGCGTAGTTCAACGTTCAAATCCATTTTTGCTTTCAGAAGAATATTAAATTTAATATCTGCAGCAAAAATACTTGAACAAATTTAGAGTATATAATTTCTTAATACAAAATTTCATAAGTTTTTATCATCAAAACATAGAGATATAACTAAGAACCAATCTGTGTTCTAACACTCTCCCCCTTTTTGATGATGACAAAAACATAGGAAATTTTTTTCAATAAAGGTAAATAATACTCCCCATGAGATTATGAATCTCCCCCTGAATTGAATACTAAGAAAGAATAGAAACTTCCCTTTTTGCATGAGTATTCTTTTCAGAATCAGAGCCTGAATGTTCAGAATTAGATCTTGATTTGGATGAACGTTTCAGAATCAGAGCCTAATTGATTAAAATTTGATCTGGGGATCTCAGAGTTACTTTAATGAATTTTTGTCAGATTTATCATTATAGTTCTGAAAGACTAAAAATTCACGTTAGTTAATTTGATATGTCTGAATTCCATTCAGGTAAAGTTTATTTGAACAGTCAGAATTTCATTTTCTCCCCCTTATTGTCATAATCAAAAAGAAAAACTTTTAAAGAAAAATAAAAGGAAATAGAGAGAAAAGATACAGTCAAATAGAGAAAACATTCAGATTCATTCATTCATATAAGTACTCAAACAGAGCAGACAAAAACATCAGATGAGAAATATAGAACAGGTGCTCAAACATCAGATAAAGAAAACATAAATCTAGGATTGTTTGGAAAGAAGCATCTTCAGAAGGTGAGTGATCTCAAAAGAAGATTCTTCTTGCTTTGACATCCACTTCTCAATGTTTTCAATCTTCTGATCTTGCCTTGCCATCCAGGACTTGAACTCAGATTGACCAGCTTCCAGCACAACAATCTTATCTTCTAATTTTGGGTTCTCTTTCTTGATCTCAGAAGATGTAGACGGAGAAGATTCTGATGCAGGAGTAGGAACAAAGTCAATTTCCATTGGAGTTGCAGATTTTGGTGGCGCAGATGCAGATGATTTTTCCACAATCATCAGAGCCAAAGGATTCTCTTCCTGAATGACTTTAGAAGCAGATCCTTCAACAGTCTCAGAAGTAACAGACATTCCAGAAGATGAAGGTGCATTCTCAAGAAGTAAAGTAGGAGATCTGGTTACATTCCGAAGCATTTTTCTGGTAAGCTCAGCGAATCTGATCTTTGCATCATCAAAGCAGACACTCTTCAGATTTGAAGCAACGACATTGAATCTGGAAATGAACTTATCCCAGCATACTTCAGAAGCTTCTGGATTGATGCTTGAGAGACATTTCTTTTCCATAGAGTTTAGACTATTTCTGATTTCCTTCTTGAAACTAGCAAACAGAGTATTAACATCCAATCTGGATTTTGGTTTAAGGTAGGTTTCCAGAGATGTTCGTTTGGGTTGTTCTGGTGGAGGTGGTATGCTGAAAGTTGGGATGATGAACAGAGGACGAGGATAAGGTGGTGTCTTATGAGAAGGCATAATGCAAAAGAATGGTTTTATTTTGCGAATGGATGGGATGACAGCTCTTGGATTAACAGAGTATGGAACAAAAGATGATTGTTTTGGTTTGGGTGTTGGCGTTAGTTCAGGAATGATAGCATCAGATGAGATGGATGTATCTGGTTGTTTTGGTTCATATCCTCTGAGAGATAGGGGTGAGCTTTCATCTGAGTGAACATCAGATTCAGATGAATCAGATGAGATAGATGAGGGACAAGATGTAGAAGATACATCAAACATTGTTTTGAGGGGTTGGACATCCAGAACCTCAGAATCAGATATGTATGATTCAATAGGTTTGGGTTGCTCAGGTTTAGTATTTGGTTGTGGATTGGAAGGTATAGATTTTGGTGGTTCAGATACAATAAGTTCAGATTGTATTTGTTCAGGTACAGAAGTTTGTTTTTGTTCAGGTTGTTGTGGAGAAGGTTCTTGAGGTGTTGGTGTTGGTTCTGCTGGTTTTCTTGTTGGTGGTTCTGGTGGGGGAATGTCAGATGGTTTTGGTGCAGGAGTTTGTTTGTCAGATGGGGGATTATCAGATGGTTTAGATTGTGTTGGTTCAGATGGATACTTTTTAGATGGTGTTGCAGTAGGTTGGGTTACAAATGGTCTAGCAGAAGGGTTCATAGGTTTAGAAACACGAGGAGGTGAAGGTGAAGGTGATGGTATAATAGGTTCATGAAGAGTTTTTATCAGATGTTAATACCTCTTGTACAGTTTCCAGAATCTCTTTTAGACTTGCCTCTGGAGGATTGATTTCTGATTTCTTGACTCTCTTAGGCTGGACAGCAGCAGCTTCACCAGTAGCTTTCCTCTTAGGTTTAGAAGGTTCTTCTGAAGAAACCTTTCTCTTCTTCTTATGTCTAGCCTCATACAGATCTGGAACAGGTTCACCTGCCTTCTGAACTAGATTTTCTGGCAGAGGAATTCCTTCATTCAGACAATCTGTGATGTATTGCAGAACAATGTCCCTTGGTTCATTAGCAAAGAACATATGGAAATTTGCAACTGGGACTCTTCGTTGAGTGACCTCTTCAGAGTTGAATTTCTTTGGAGCAGAAGTAACTTCTTCTACCACTTTCATCCTCTGAAGGCTCTTCCCGTTCAGAGGTTTTCCAACTGCAGAAGCCAATTCTTCCTTCATTCCAGCTTCAAACAGATGACTAACAAGACCATTCTCAGTTAGAATGTCTGAGATAAGTCTTCCCATTGGTATCAAGTTTCTAAGCTTCTGGTGCTTGTTTCTGAACTCTTCCCTTGACTTTTTAACATGCATCTACAGATGATTAAACAGAAGATATGGCAGACCCACCTTGGTACTCTGACTCAAAAAATACATAAAGTATAGCTGATCAGTGTTAACATAATCTAGAGAATTTGAAGATTTTCTATGGTGAATGTGTCGCTACTGCGAAAATCGGCGCCGGCTGACAGAAGAGTCGCCACCGTGCGTTATTTATCCCACGGGAGGGAAAGGAAACGCTCAGAGTAAACCTCGCACAACACGGGAAAGGTATGGTCGTCGCAACCAAAACCTGGATTCGGGAGTCGGTTACGCAAGGGGAAGGTATTAGCACCCCTCACGTCCGTCGTACTCGACGGGATCCACGCTTGTTTTCGGGTATGGATTGTTATTCTATCTAAACTATAGGTCAAGGGTTAAAAAGAAAATAAAATGAAAATAAAATTGTCTCGGCAAAGTATCGCACTTTATGCCTACGTATTCCCGCCTGGAACGAGAAATCAGAGTCAACGTAGTTCGCCTACCTACGGGAAAGGAGGGGAAGGTTGCTCGCTAGGATATCGTATCCTATGCCTACGTACTTTCATACAGCATGAAAGATCAGAGCAAACGTAGTTCGGGCCACGTACGACACAAGTCTGTCTGTTGTTTTTTATGAAAAATCTCACCTTAAACAAGGGTTTTCTTATTGCAAAAGGTTGATGTCTGTTCAAATCTTTTGACGGAAGAAATGAATTAATCTCTGTTATAACCTTTATTAATGTTTTTCTGTTGCTTTGAAGGAAGAAGAGATGACACTCTACAAATCCTAGGGTTAAAAGAGAATAAAATCTACCCTAATGTTATCATGCATGGGTTAACTCCTAATGTCTATCACATCCTCCCTTGAACAAGGAAGAATGGAAGTCCTACGGGAAAGGAAACGAAAGGAAGAAACGGAAATACAAGTAATAACCGCATACAAGTGAACATGAATATAGCAATGGTAAATGCAATGCAAAGGAGGGAGGAAGATTCATCTCATCCTCAAGCCCATTCATGGATGGAATAAGAAAATATCAAGTGATCATATGCAAAGAATCGAGTGAAAACTCCGAATGAAACGCGTAATCCACTATTTGGAATCGCAACGTGCTATCATGCAAACAAGTCGATAATCGGGCAAGCTACACATACAAATAACAGCCACCTAAGGGGTCTTCAAATACCTCTAGCCTATCTATAATAAGAAATATAAACCACGGCATTCACCACGCAAACACAAATCGGCCGTTGGAGCCTTAACAAAAATAAAGTCCGTTCGGAAGTCCAAATTACAAGTTCGAATACAAAATATGAGAAAAATAGCAAAAGGTGCTAAAAAATTCAAATAAAAATCTCCAATGCCCTACATCAAGCAACAAACCAGGGGTGAGAGATACCACAAAAATATCCAAAGATAAATGGTCAAACAAGATGAAAACATTGCAAGATATCTCATGTATACCAAAGGAAAGATTAAAGTGGAGCATGTTAAAGAAAGCATCCAAAACCAATTAAAATGGTACAATAAAATTCCCACAAAAATATATCACAATACCTAAACGTGTGTATGAAATCCCTGCAAAAGGATTGACATTTAAATTGTGTTTTGATAGGTTAAAGAAATTCAACAACATGATAGCACCAGCATTAGCCTTTTTAAGACGACCCAAATGTAAAAAATCCAAAAAAAATGTCAAAACATGGTAAAATTATAATTCCAGTTTTATTAAATCCTAGACATCTTAAAGATTCAGCACAAAAACATGAGGATCAAAAAGACTAATTTTCCTATTTTTTATGATTATTTTAAGTCAGCATATAAAACAGAAAATATAAAAGAAACATTGCAATAGGAAAATAAAAGAAAATAACATGAATAAATAAAAGTGGCATGAGGCTTATGTGGCCGATTGCGTGGCGCAGTGAGAGGCGTTGGATGAATGGAAGAAACCTTGACTTGGAAATGCATCCGACGGTGTTAACACCTTCTTCTCCAAATCAAATGTTTCAACTTTGTGAATAGTAACCCGCAGTCCCATGAACATGAGTTTTTTGCTACTTTGAAGCACCATAACTCCATCAATAATTATCCGTTTCGCACAAAATTTGGGTCAAACTTGAAGGAAAAAAATCAAGGAATCCAAATATGGTCTTAGATTTTCTTGAAACTCCCTCTACCTCCCAAAACGTGGCACCTCAAGAAAAACTCAAGAACCAAAAATTGTCATAAAACCCGTCTTTTTTGTACTAGAATCCATGTAGGAGATGAGAGCAATGTAATGCAACAACAATAATGCAAGAAAGACTCATAAATCATGAGTTATGTCGAATTCTTTATACCTCCGAAAAATGGCTTATGGAGCTTCTTTAATGAACATGTAATACACTTTTCTTGCACCAAAAGTTTGTCAAAAAATTGAGGAAAATAGTATGTGAATGGTATGGAATTAATTGTGATAATAGAATGGAAAAAAATGGAGAGAAAGAAAGATATGAAATTTGAATATTCAAAGGGTGGCAAAATGTGAAAGAAAAAAAATGGAAGGAAGAAAAAATGTGGGGAAAATGGAAAAATGGTGAAGAGAAAAAGTATGGAAAGTGAGAGAAAAAAGAAGATTGAAAAAAATTCCAAAATGTGAAAGTGTGGGAAAAATGGAGAAAAAATTCAATATGATTTGAAAAATGGATTCAACATCAACCATCACCAACCTTTACTCTTAATGATCTCAATCCAATATATAGATGATGATTAACAAACTTAGAGGTTTCTAGAATAATCTTGGAGGATTCTAGAAAGTTGTGGAAATTTCATGAACTTCACATGCCATGATACTTTGAATATCTCTTATCTCATGCTTGCACCTTTCCAAACTTATGTCAAAATCTCCTTACATGAGATATGGGAAGTGTATGTAAGCTCCTTGCCTTGAAAATTCATCTTGTGCCAAGTTTTCTATACTTGCCTTATTATGCAAGTAACAAAAATACAAAGCAAGTCCAATTTTTAAACCCTAAATCAAAAAGGTGGCTGAACCAATGTCTTTAAAATGATGTTGGGAATCAATTTGGTATATTGGATGACCCATATTGGACTTGTAGATCTCTCAAACCATTTTCCAACTTGAACTTTTTCAAGTTATATGCCTTTTTTAAGTCATTTTTCACCAACTTTTATCAAGTCTTGTTCCATGCATTTCCAAACTTTCATGACTTCTTTTCTTGACTTAAAATGGCATTTTGAGCAACTTTCATGTGGGGAAGTTTTTCATTTGAAGCTCCCTTGTATGAGTTTTAGGTATAGGCTAAGAATGACCTGTAATCACCAGATGACCAAAATACCCTTTGCTTGCCAAGACCATAAGTATAGTTACACAAATCATATGAAGGCATACCATACCATTCTAGAAAGCTAAGACAATGAGGAACAATTCTTATGTTGACCAGAAATTCATTTGAAATATCCTTGAGGGGTAAAAATTGCTTGGATGTCAAGTCACTTTCACAGACAAAACTTCAGATACCTCAGATGACCTGTAACTTGCAAGGACCATAACTTGAGTTCTATAAATCTCCTTGATGTCTTCCACCACTCAAATTAAAGGTTTTGAGATCCTGTACAAGTTTCATGTTGGCCAAGGATCCATTTGAAGCTTGCATTTTGACTTATCTTGCTTGGAAGTTTGTCCTAAACTAGGGAATTTTACACAGAAACCCTAATTTAGAAACTCCTCTTCTCCTTGATTTCTATTGAATTCTTCTTAGCATAACAACATATCCTTATTCTTCATGTCAAATGATGAACCCCACATCTCTCCAATAGCCCTTAATGCCTTTCAATCAGTCAATTGACCTAGAGTTGACCCAGGGTTGACCCAGATGAAACCCTAGTTGACTGTCTTCAACTGTAATTCTTGTGACTTCACCAATGACTTGTCTCCTTCTCCAAATGGCTTTCTAAGTCCTCCAAGATGTCTAGATACTCCCCATGCTCAGCCCACAGCTCACCATTTCTTTGTTGATCCTCAGACACCCTCAGTTAGGAGATAGATGAACTGCTTGATCCATTGACTTGATAGCTTCCAAATTCTTTTCTGATGACTTGAATGAGGTTGAATCAGGATAATAACCTCTTGATAGGCCTCTAGAGATGAGAATAATGATTGGTCCCCTGTTAGCTGACTTGCTATGCTTATGCTATGCAGATGAGTAACCTATGTACATGGCCCTATATGCAAATGCTAATGCAATTGAAACATAAACCAAGTGAATAAGGTTGGGCAAATTTTTAGGGTGCAACAGCTGCCCCTATTCAAGCGGGTTGGACCCGATTGGGTGAAGATCCCGGAGCCTTCAGACATTCGCGGTACGAGACGGTTGAATACTAGGAACCCAGAAATTTGCCAACCGCAGAAATAAACTGCGCCACTGCTTGGGGAACGACATTCATGAACTGAATTTAGCTGTTATGGCAACCCACTGATCTCGTGCGACCGTGCTGGGGATTCTTCTCATCATCCTGAAAAAGATTGAATCATCAGAAACTTCGTCCTTTGCTTGTCCACGTCAGGACTCTATCTGCTGTCAACTCGGAAAAAACTTCAACAACTTTGCTGGGGACGGCTCGTCTGCCTTCTCGTCAGAGATAAATCGTCCACGTTAGGAATAAACTCTTCCACGTTAGGAATACCACCGTCCATGTTAGGACTCACCTTTCCACGTAAGGAATGACCGTTCCACGTTAGGAATAATACTGTCCACGTTAGGACTCACCTTTCCACGTAAGGAATAACCGTTCCACGTTAGGAATAATACTGTCCACGTTAGGACTCACCTTTCCACGTAAGGAATACATCGCTTTTCCCCGTCAGGGGTGACTTTTCTCTGCTTTGTCAAACTCTTCCACGTAAGGAATACGTCTTCTTTTGCTTTGTCCACGTAAGGACTCTTTCTTTTTCCACGTTAGGAATCACAAATTTTCCACGTAAGGAACCCCAATCTTTCCACGTGAGGAATACTATATCAATCTTTCTTTCCACGTTAGGAATGCTTCTTCTTTACACGTAAGGAATACCGTTTCTTCTTTCCGTCCACGTCAGGACTAAACTTTCCACGTAAGGAATCTATCTTCTTCTTCCATGTTAGGAATAACTTCTTTGATCTGTCCGCGTCAGGACTAAACTCTTCCACGTCAGGAATAATCTCTTTCTTTCCACGTCAGGAATCAATCTTGATATGTCCGCGTGAGGACTCAATCTTTCCACGTAAGGAATAAACTCGTCTTTCCACGTAAGGAAACCATTTTTCTTCCACGTAAGGAATGCTCTTGATATGTCCACGTAAGGACTCTGATCTTTCCACGTTAGGAATCAAACCTTGATCTGTCCACGTCAGGACTAAACTTTTCCACGTAAGGAAACACCTTCTCTTTCCACGTCAGGAATCAACTTCTTTTCCATCTGTCCGCGTCAGGACTAAACTTTCCACGTAAGGAATCAATCTCTTTTCCACGTAAGGAATCACCATTTTTCCACGTAAGGAATAAGACTTCGTCTGGATCTGTCCGCGTCAGGACTAAACTCTTCCACGTTAGGAATGCACTTGTCTCCCCGTAAGGAATCCATCTCGATATGTCCGCGTAAGGACTCAATCTTTCCACGTAAGGAATACCAACTTCTTTCCACGTAAGGAATAAATTCGTCTTTCCACGTAAGGAAACCATCTTCTTTCCACGTAAGGAAACATTGTCTTTCCACGTAAGGAGAACATCGTCCACGTTAGGACCCACCTTTCCACGTCAGGAACACCATCTTAATCTGTCCACGTAAGGACTCCAATCTTTCCACGTAAGGAATGATCTTGATCTGAATCTGTCCACGTCAGGACTAAACTTTCCACGTAAGGAATCTACCTTCTTTCCACGTTAGGAATCTCCTCTTGATATGTCCGCGTAAGGACTCTAATCTTTCCACGTAAGGAATCAATCTTGATATGTCCGCGTGAGGACTCAAATCTTTCCACGTAAGGAATCTCCATCTTTCCACGTTAGGAACACAATCTTAATCTGTCCACGTAAGGACTCCAATCTTTCCACGTAAGGAATATGATCTTTTTCCACGTAATGAATACGTTATCAATCTGTCCATGTAAGGACTCTGGCTTGATATGTCCACGTAAGGACTCAATCTTTCCACGTAAGGAAACAACTTCGTTCCACGTCAGGACCCATGTTTCGTCTTGATTTGTCCACGTCAGGACTCAGGCATCTTCGACCCGCTGGGGAAATACAACTTGTCCACGTCAGGACTCACTTCTTCATTGGTCCCGACCCACAAACTTCTTAGCACTGACGTGACAGCGACTTTGAGGCGGACTCTACTGGGGATATCTGGAAACCAAACTACCGGATGCCTGTTCTGATGCCCGGAGGCCACTTCTGAAATTCTGGTTCATGAAACCTTTTGATGACAAATAACTCTGCTTGGGAATAAAGAGAGACTTATCCTGGTAACTCTGTGGGGAATACTGCCGAAACTGACATTATCATTGAATATCTCATGCCGAGATCTTGAGTGTTTGGTAGTTCATTTGAGCAAGTGCTCTCCCCACCTGCTGGGATACAGGAACCGCTTCAGCAAAATAAATGCTGAAGATAATGCCAACTCCGCTGGGGATAGCCAGGTGCTACAGAATTATTCCAGCAAAATAAATGCTGTAAGAGTGAAGTCGACTCAGCTGGGAAATTAGGAACTTAAACCAAACACCTTGTTGAAGTAGCATCCTGCTGGGGAATATAACTCTGCTGGGGAATAGCAGATGTGCACAGTACGATTGGATTTCTGCTGGAGAGTGAACTGATATTACACAGTATCCCTGACAAAATAAATTCCAGGACCCACAACCAACTCTGCTGGGGAGAGTCTTAATCTTCGAGTTCTACTGGGAGGAAAGAACACTTGCTGAAAGGAGAGAACTCCGCTTCGGGGATACTAACATGCCCAGCTTGCCCCTGAATCTGCAACAGTTTTGGAATGGACCCTACAGTCTTTGTATCCTGACGACCAGACATGGACGGCTTCTACATTTCGGACCTCGAAGGGGTGTTTCAAGAACATAACTTTCGTGCTTCTAGGGTGACATGCCCCGGTCTCGCAACAATCTTTTGTCTCTGATCGACTGTGTCGTGGAGCACTGCCCATAGCTATGAGAGATTTGCCAAATCTTGACCTGACTGCCCCGGATTTACTGATTCTAGGATGACTGACTCTACCTGAATTAATCAGTATAGCTTTCCCCAGTTCACGAAATATTTGGGCATTCTGCATTTTATCCTGATCATACCTTCCACTGTAGGAATCTTTCCTGTCGGCATGCGCTTACTCGCAGGTAACACAAGTTGTTCTGCATAAAAGATATATTAAACGCAATGCATATGACAGTTTCAAAATCCAAGTCTGTTCACTAAAAAATTTTGTGACATGTAATGAATCAATTATCAAAATGTCAATATGAAAGCTGGTAAGAGGAACCCTTTTAGGAGTCAGAATCGACGAGATCTTTACTGACGTATGCCCTCGGACAAAACCTGTTTCAATTAGGACTTTTGCGGGTTGTAACGTGGTCAGGTTCACGGTTAACAAGGAAAGATATAGGCTCAAAATTTATTTCGACCCACCCATTCTTCGTGATGTTCTCCAATCCTATGTTCAGCTAATCTGACTTCAGCGTTCACCTATTAGAGGTGGAATGGTAGGAGTGATGGTTCAGGATACCACGCGTTTTTCTTTTTTGAGTGACGGTCATTTGCTTTTCGTCTTTGGGTGCCTAGAATCACACGACTTTTGTCCTTTTCGAGGATTTGTTCTTTTCTTTGACAATCCTTTTCGTCTTTCGTTTTTTTTCGTTCCCTAACTTTTGCCTGGACTGAGTATCTTTTGAGATTCTTTTGATTTTCCAGTCCAGCGGGATGCCCCTGTTTTTGCCTAAGTCATTTGTTTTCAAGTTTTGACTTAGCGGGCTCTTGATTCTTTTCACTTTTCGTTCTCTTTTTTTTTGAACAAGTCGTGTGACACTGGTTTGTCTGACTTCTTGTGGAGTAATGTGATTGTTTCACTCTTTGTCGGCAAGGTTTAACCATTGCGGTTCTTTAGGCACGACTTATACAAGTGTGATTTATCCTCAACCGGACACTCTTTCCATGATTCGAACGCTTGGTCAAACTAACTGACACCTACCCTGCCCCGGGTTAAGATTTGGGGTTTTTTCATTTTCGAAAAGAACCTCCTACTATTGGCTCGAAAGGGGTTATCAAGGGATTACCTTCCTTATATCTCCAGTGTTTATGGATTGAAACAATGCCTGTATTTCATCAACAAGTTTTTTATCCAAAAGCATACGATCGGAATATTATTCGTCATCTGTTTTCGTCATCCTCCCCAGATTCCTGCTAAAACAAGCATTAAGCATTAAAGCAAAACAAAGAGTGAACACGACTGGATTAATTCAAAACATGCATATTCATTTCGTTTATTAATATCAATTGAAAAACAACAAGTTTTAAGAGCTAAATTTGCAATTACACAGAAAAGAAACTACGAATGCGCGGACATGAACAAGATAACATGAAAAATGTCGGTGTCTCAGAACTGGACTTCCTACACTTTGACTTATTGGCGAGTCAACCATTCTCAGAAGCTATCATCAGGGGTAGTCTACTGCTGTCTCGATCTTCTTTCACCGGCCCGATCAAATCTGGGAAACCTTTTCATCACCCCGGCTTTTGCTTGTCTATGGCTTTGCACCACCTTGGGGACCCTATCGGAGAAGTTAATGACCCTGCTGTCGATTAAATCTTGGACGTTATGCTTGAACGCGTGGCAACCTTCAATATCATGTCCGGGAGCCCCGGAGTGGAATTCACAGTGCCTGCTCGCATCATAGCCATCCGGCAGAGTGCCGGTTATTGGCACCAGAGTTCTTTTCTCCACCAAGTTCAATCTTAGTAGTGTCTGTAACAAATCTGCGTACGTTGAGGGAGGCTTCTCAAACACCCTCTTTGGCTTTTTTTCCCGAATTCTTTGCTGAGTCGTATACAGGCGTCTTGTAGGCTGCTGGCTTTGCTCGGACGTTTCCTTAGGCTCACGCGTTATCATCCTTAAGTTCAACCCTGGCATTGGCAACTGTTGTGGACATGGAGACTTAGCTTCCAGTGGCTCTGGGATATACCTCGATTCATCTGCAACCTCTGGCGGAGAAATGGGAATATCAGTCCCTGCATCTTTTATGCCCCCCGGTACAAACTCAATTATTTTCTCATCCAGCAAATCTTGAATCTTATGCTTAAAAGCTTTGCAGTTTGCAATGCTATGCCCCGGTGCTCCGGAGTGGAAGGCACAATGGGCGTTCAGGTCATAGTCTGGTGGCGGCTGCCCTGTCAGTGGAACCAAAATGCGGGGCTCAACCAGTTGAAGTTGGAACAAGAGTTGCACCAGCTGATCATAATCCACAGGGATCTTATCAAATACTCTGTTAGAAAACCTCATTCTCTTACCCCACCTCCTTGAGTTATCCTGCAAAATCAATTGCGACTGCTGACGAGGAGACTCCTGAGCTTCGAACCGTGGAGAGGGTCTCTTAAGCCTATCCTGCGTGGGTAATGGTTCTTCAGACCCCTGAGGAACAGATAAGCCAGCCGCGTCTTCCAACATTTTCCCTCCTTCTCTCCTGAGTACGTTCCTTAATACTTCAGCCATCAACCCTATCTGTGCCTTCAGTCGGCAGTTCTCTTCTTCTAGCGTCTCTTGATTCGAGCGCAACTCTTGCATATCTTTCGTGAACTGCCCCAGCTGGCCTCGAACATCCGTTAATTCTGCTTGAACCTGTTTGATGGCTACCCCCACAAGTTGGCGTATGCGGCCTGGGAGAAAACCTTGATTCTCTAGCTGAGCAAAGTCGGCAGCCCTATCATTAGCCCACGCAATCAGAGGCTGCACCATGTTCTGCAACTGTTTCTGACTCTCGGCCATGGCTTCCATTACTTGTATGAGCCGCATTATATTGTCGTGTACCTCTTGCATCTCAGTCGGATCCTGACTCATGACTTCCTTGCTGCTGCTTCTGGTTGAATGCTAGGGAATTCTTCAGTCGATAATCCTGGGGGACCTGAGAGATACAGGAGATGAGCTACAGTTTAATAATTACCTGTAATGCAATATGAATATGAATGCAATGCAATGTGTGTGTCTGTGCATTAGGGAAATTCATTCCCCGATTCTAGTGTGGAGGTGCCGGTGCAGTGACAGTGCTAGCAATACAAAGATCGGAGCTGAATCATAGAAAGCCTCATATATTGCTGAGAAAACTAATAGGCCAAGAATACAATATCACTGAGTACAATAAGAAGGCATGACCTCAACCAACAATCCTGGTGATGGTCAGCACTATGCAAATAAAGCATACAAGCTACTACATGAAGTGATCAAATCCTCCCAGAAGTCTGGTACTCTTCTAGCAATTTCTTGGTCTCCGGATGACTTGGTCGATCAAGCAGCCCTTCAACAAGTTGGTTTCTCTTCTTAAGAACACGGCGCATGTCTTCAGCAGTTTCTTCCCATGCCCCGTCTCCGAAGCGATCCTCTAGTTTACGCTTCTGAGATACGGCTTCATCTCTGCCTTTGATGGCCTTGTTCAGTGCGTTCTGGAGACTGTACCGGGTCATCACTTCTTCTTCACACTTCTTGATGCTGGACTTCAACTGCTCTTCAAGGTCGGAAATTTGCTGCTTCAACTTATCTTCCCTCTTCTTATTGTTGGTGAGCGTAGCATTCCAAGTCTTATTGCAAGAAGAGATCTCTCGGTGAGCGATGTCAAGCGCTTTCTTCTTGGATTCAAGCATGTCATGGGAGCTTCTGAACTCTTGCCCCAGACGTTCGCGCTTCTTCCTCTCCTCAGTCAACTCATCCCCTAATCTGTTCATTAGCTCAATCTGCTGTTGGAAAGCATACACGGCCTTGTTTTTCTCACTGCGTACCTGGGCTAACTCTTGCTCTAACCCTTCATTGATCTTCATCAAGGCTTCTTTTTCTTTCACAACTTGCTCGTAGGCTTCCCGAGAAACAGTGGTTGGCTCTGCTACCGGAATAGGAACAAGGATTGGTACATCTGGGAATGGCATCCGCAACTGACTTGCTCTCTCCTGGACCCAAACTCTGTATGGTGCATAGGCCTGACAGTCATTCTTTCCTAACAACGGCTTCCCTCTGCGGTTAATACGCGTCCAGGCATGCTGCAGCTTGGCTAGTAACTCCCCCTTCACGTCTCCGGTGAAGTACAGAGATTCCTGTACTTCCTCCTCCTTTGGTGGGTTCTTCAACGCATATCCGAACTGACGGACGAACAGAGAAGGGTTGTAGTTGATACACCCTTTCCTCCCTATCAACGGAACATTAGGGTACCCAGAACAACTGAATATAAGCTCAGATCCTAGCAGGTCTCGATCAAACCACTCAACGTCTTCAGAAGATAGCCTCATCAGGCGCTCTGACCATCTAGCTGTGGTTGCACTCTTCACAAAAGATCCCTTCAGGGGATGGTGGCTTTTAAACCACATATCCAGCAATGGTACATAGAAGTGAACATTCTTTCCTCTTCCCTTCTTATTCTTGTAATGCAGTGAGTGGTAGAAATCTCCGAGCATGGTCGGTACAGGATTACCAGCGGCAAACAAGTAGAAGGCATCGAAGTCCACAAAATCTGGTACATTGGGAAACAATATTATGCCGTAAATGCACAGAGCCAGCATAGCATTGAAGGCAATCCAACATCCGCTCTTAGCGTACTCTTGAGCTTTACCGATCAAGAACTGGAGTGAGAAGCCTGGAACTCCACGGGAAACAGTAGTCAACAGTTCAGAAGCATCCACATGCAAGGCTTTTGCCAAGTCTTCCGGCTTGGGCTTAATGCCCGAATGAATGAATGGAACCTGGTTCTGCACGGGTAACTTAGTAAACTCCACATACTCCTCAATGGTAGGCCCTATAATGAAATCAGCGAACGTAAAACATCTCAATGCGGGATCATAGAATTGCATCAAAGCGTACAGCCTATCTAGCTCTGTCTCCGTGGGTTTGCGCACCAATCTCAATAGTCTTCCATAGCTCATTCTGAAGCTCCTACGAACCTCCTCATCAGCCAGAGAGATCAACCCAAGCAGGGGAACAACATCAGGAGTAGGCAATTTGTAAGCAACTGTCCTTCTTAAGCTGGCCATGACCAATCACTCAGGAATCCGGACACTAGAACTAGGGAAATGCAAATGCACCTGCAGCACAGACACACGTTAGTGGGATGCAATGATGATGAGTATGCAAACAGAATGCAATGCAAGTAACATGCAACGGGGGCCAACTGCCGTAGCTGAATAGCCTGGACCATATCAAGAAGTATCAGATAGATTCTCTAGAAGTCCTCAAACCCTGGTCTCAGATAGACCTAAAATCAAGCTCCAATAATGGTATCTGACAGATCTCAAACCATAACTCCAACTGGTCTCTGGCAGACCTCAAATCACATCTCCAACTGGTCTCTGACAGACCTCATAACCCTCCATAAATACCCAGGATCTCTGATCAAGAAATAACCGGTATCTGAAGGTCTAGTTACCTGCATAACCCCAAACCCTCTCACAGGTGGATGTCCTAGTAACTGACAAAGGTATGGTATCCTATGCGGTCGTCGGCGTCACAGACTTTCAGGGTTGATGATACGATTCCCAGAAGGAGTGGCATCATCCAATCCTGAAGAGGCCTCACTTAGCCAACTTCCAAATGATCGGTCCCCAGAGTCGACAATTCAACTAACCAGCAACCCACGCCAACCAAAGGAAGGGGCAGGAGGCCAACCAGAGGAACCTCGTCTGAGTGTAGATTTCGCAGGACACCAAAGCAAGCAAAGCAAGCGGGCGCCAACTAATCTCTACTCTAATTCTAGGTGCACTCAAGCCCAGGTCCGGCTTCTCACTCAATATCAGAACACCCGTCACACCCCAAGATACAGCAATAATAATCCATATATACAAAGCTGAAAATAAAGGTCATAAATATAAATCCATACAAAATCCTCGACGGGAAAACACGCGTTAGTATTGACTCTCTTAAGGGACGTTGGATCCCAAATGCATAAGAACTATCGCAGTCCTTAGCATCCAGGGGACGTTGGATCCCCAGCAGAGTCGCCAGCTGTCGCTACTGCGAAAATCGGCGCCGGCTGACAGAAGAGTCGCCACCGTGCGTTATTTATCCCACGGGAGGGAAAGGAAACGCTCAGAGTAAACCTCGCACAACACGGGAAAGGTATGGTCGTCGCAACCAAAACCTGGATTCGGGAGTCGGTTACGCAAGGGGAAGGTATTAGCACCCCTCATGTCCGTCGTACTCGACGGGATCCACGCTTGTTTTCGGGTATGGATTGTTATTCTATCTAAACTATAGGTCAAGGGTTAAAAAGAAAATAAAATGAAAATAAAAATGACTCGGCAAAGTATCGCACTTTATGCCTACGTATTCCCGCCTGGAACGAGAAATCAGAGTCAACGTAGTTCGCCTACCTACGGGAAAGGAGGGGAAGGTTGCTCGCTAGGATATCGTATCCTATGCCTACGTACTTTCATACAGCATGAAAGATCAGAGCAAACGTAGTTCGGGCCACGTACGACACAAGTCTGTCTGTTGTTTTTTATGAAAAATCTCACCTTAAACAAGGGTTTTCTTATTGCAAAAGGTTGATGTCTGTTCAAATCTTTTGACGGAAGAAATGAATTAATCTCTGTTATAACCTTTATTAATGTTTTTCTGTTGCTTTGAAGGAAGAAGAGATGACACTCTACAAATCCTAGGGTTAAAAGGGAATAAAATCTACCCTAATGTTATCATGCATGGGTTAACTCCTAATGTCTATCACATCCTCCCTTGAACAAGGAAGAATGGAAGTCCTACGGGAAAGGAAACGAAAGGAAGAAACGGAAATACAAGTAATAACCGCATACAAGTGAACATGAATATAGCAATGGTAAATGCAATGCAAAGGAGGGAGGAAGGTTCATCTCAACCTCAAGCCCATTCATGGATGAAATAAGAAAATATCAAGTGATCATATGCAAAGAATCGAGTGAAAACTCCGAATGAAACGCGTAATCCACTATTTGGAATCGCAACGTGCTATCATGCAAACAAGTCGATAATCGGGCAAGCTACACATACAAATAACATCCACCTAAGGGGTCTTCAAATACCTCTATCCTATCTATAATAATAAATATAAACCACGGCATTCACCACGCAAACACAAATAGGCCGTTGGAGCCTTAACAAAAATAAAGTCCGTTCGGAAGTCCAAATTACAAGTTCGAATACAAAATATGAGAAAAATAGCAAAAGGTGCTAAAAAATTCAAATAAAAATCTCCAATGCCCTACATCAAGCCACAAACCAGGGGTGAGAGATACCATAAAAATATCCAAAGATAAATTGTCAAACAAGATGAAAACATTGCAAGATATCTCATGTATACCAAAGGAAAGATTAAAGTGGAGCATGTTAAAGAAAGCATCCAAAACCAATTAAAATGGTACAATAAAATTTCCAAAAAAATATATCACAATACCTCAACGTGTGTATGAGATCACTGCAAAAGGATTGACATTTAAATTGTGTTTTGATAGGTTAAAGAAATTCAACAAAATGATAGCACCAGCATTGGCCTTTTTATGACGACCCAAATGTAAAAAATCCAAAAAAAATGTCAAAACATGGTAAAATTATAATTCCAGTTTTATTAAATCCTAGACATCTTAAAGATTCAGCACAAAAACATGAGGATCAAAAAGACTAATTTTCCTATTTTTTATGATTATTTTAAGTCAGCATATAAAACAGAAAATATAAAAGAAACATTGCAATAGGAAAATAAAAGAAAATAACATGAATAAATAAAAGTGGCATGAGGCTTATGTGGCCGATTGCGTGGCGCAGTGAGAGGCGTTGGATGAATGGAAGAAACCTTGACTTGGAAATGCATCCGACGGTGTTAACACCTTCTTCTCCAAATCAAATGTTTCAACTTTGTGAATAGTAACCCGCAGTCCCATGAACATGAGTTTTTTGCTACTTTGAAGCACCATAACTCCATCAATAATTATCCGTTTCGCACAAAATTTGGGTCAAACTTGAAGGAAAAAAATCAAGGAATCCAAATATGGTCTTAGATTTTCTTGAAACTCCCTCTAACTCCCAAAACGTGGCACCTCAAGAAAAACTCAAGAACCAAAAATTGTCATAAAACCCGTCTTTTTTGTACTAGAATCCATGTAGGAGATGAGAGCAATGTAATGCAACAACAATAATGCAAGAAAGACTCATAAATCATGAGTTATGTCGAATTCTTTATACCTCCGAAAAATGGCTTATGGAGCTTCTTTAATGAACATGTAATACACTTTTCTTGCACCAAAAGTTTGTCAAAAAATTGAGGAAAATGATATGTGAATGGTATGGAATTAATTGTGATAATAGAATGGAAAAAAATGGAGAGAAAGAAAGATATGAAATTTGAATATTCAAAGGGTGGAAAAATGTGAAAGAAAAAAAATGGAAGGAAGAAAAAATGTGGGGAAAATGGAAAAATGGTGAAGAGAAAAAGTATGGAAAGTGAGAGAAAAAAGAAGATTGAAAAAAATTCCAAAATGTGAAAGTGTGGGAAAAATGGAGAAAAAATTCAATATGATTTGAAAAATGGATTGAACATCAACCATCACCAACCTTTACTCTTAATGATCTCAATCCAATATATAGATGATGATTAACAAACTTAGAGGTTTCTAGAATAATCTTGGAGGATTCTAGAAAGTTGTGGAAATTTCATGAACTTCTCATGCCATGATACTTTGAATATCTCTTATCTCATGCTTGCACCTTTCCAAACTTATGTCAAAATCTCCTTACATGAGATATGGGAAGTGTATGTAAGCTCCTTGCCTTGAAAATTCATCTTGTGCCAAGTTTTCTATACTTGCCTTATTATGCAAGTAACAAATATACAAAGCAAGTCCAATTTTTAAACCCTAACTCAAAAAAGTGGCTGAACCAATATCTTTAAAATGATGTTGGGAATCAATTTGGTATATTGGATGACCCATATTGGACTTGTAGATCTCTCAAACCATTTTCCAACTTGAACTTTTTCAAGTTATATGTCTTTTTTAAGTCATTTTTCACCAACTTTTATCAAGTCTTGTTCCATGCATTTCCAAACTTTCATGACTTCTTTTCTTGACTTAAAATGTCATTTTGAGAAACTTTTATGTGGGGAAGTTTTTCATTTGAAGCTCCCTTGTATGAGTTTTAGGTATAGGCTAAGAATGACCTGTAATCACTAGATGACCAAAATACCCTTTGCTTGCCAAGACCATAAGTAGAGTTACACAAATCATATGAAGGCATACCATACCATTCTAGAAATCTAAGACAATGAGAAACAATTCTTATGTTGACCAGAAATTCATTTGAAATATGCTTGAGGGGTAAAAATTGCTTGGAAGTCAAGTCACTTTCACAGACAAAACTTCAGATACCTCAGATGACCTGTAACTTGCAAGGACCATAACTTGAGTTCTATAAATCTCCTTGATGTCTTCCACCCCTCAAATTAAAGGTTTTGAGATCCTCTACAAGTTTCATGTTGGCCAAGGATCCATTTGAAGCTTTCATTTTGACTTATCTTGCTTGGAAGTTTGTCCTAAACTAGGGAATTTTACACAGAAACCCTAATTTAGAAACTCCTCTTCTCCTTGATTTCTCTTGAATTCTTCTTAGCATAACAACATATCCTTATTCTTCATGTCAAATGATGAACCCCACATCTCTCCAATAGCCCTTAATGCCTTTCAATCAGTCAATTGACCTAGAGTTGACCCAGGGTTGACCCAGATGAAACCCTAGTTGACTGTCTTCAACTGTAATTCTTGTGACATCACCAATGACTTGTCTCCTTCTCAAAATGGCTTTCTAAGTCCTCCAAGATGTCTAGATACTCCCCATGCTCATCCCACAGCTCACCATTTCTTTGTTGATCCTCAGACACCCTCAGTTAGGAGATAGATGAACTGCTTGATCCATTGACTTGATAGCTTCCAAATTCTTTTCTGATGACTTGAATGAGGTTGAATCAGGATAATAACCTCTTGATAGGCCTCTAGAGATGAGAATAATGATTGGTCCCCTGTTAGCTGACTTGTTATGCTTATGCTATGCAGATGAGTAACCTATGTACATGGCCCTATATGCAAATGCTAATGCAATTGAAACATAAACCAAGTGAATAAGGTTGGGCAAATTTTTAGGGTGCAACAGAATGCAGCTCATGAAAATCTTAGCCCAGGTTCTGTAAATTGGTTTCAGATCCTTGACCTTGTTAGAAGCTACTCCAGATGAGCAAACTTCTTTATAGACTTCAGTCATGTCCACACGCCCTGATGGTAGATTAGCGACTCCATCTCTCTCCTAATATCCTATGAGTTTTCTTATCAAAGCTTCAGTAATGATAATTTCTTTCCCCAGAACAAAAGATTCTATGAACTTAGGGCAACAAGATACATGTATCCAGAATTCTTTTACCAGACAAGGGTAAAATAGTCCCATTAATCTGTCAAAGAACTTGGTCCAACACTATGCATCACTAATGGGACAAAGATCATACCCATTTTCTGCAAATGATTCAAAGTTGACTATGGACTCACACAGAACTTCCAACTTATCAACAGGCGTGAGTAGTGTTCTGATAGGTTCCTTAAATGGGACAACACCCATGTTTGATGAAGCAAATACAACCATTGTGGATTGAAATTGAGCTGAGGTTGAAGATGATGTAGCCATTGGTGAGGATGATGAAGGTTTAGGGTTTAGATGAAGACTAAAGAGCAAACAGAAATGCATAAACGTGTTTGTGAGAGTGAAAAGTGTGAAATGGTGAGATTTGTGGAATTTATAGAAGAAATTTAGGGCAAACAGAAA
This sequence comes from Lathyrus sativus, assembly GCA_963859935.3. Classification (NCBI taxonomy): domain Eukaryota; kingdom Viridiplantae; phylum Streptophyta; class Magnoliopsida; order Fabales; family Fabaceae; genus Lathyrus; species Lathyrus sativus. The sequence goes on from OZ012741.1 coordinate 359,026,367, forward strand.
GTCACACGCTCAGCACGTACACAATTAGCAATTAATGGCATTTAATGAAGAGAAAACAATCATTTCAAAGCAATAAATTATTCTGACAATTGGGGGGAAAACGAGAAATCAACTATTCAAATGTTACCTCAAATGTCTCCTCAGTATTGTGCACGCCATCTTTTCAGATTCAGAGTGACACGTGTTTGCTTGCATGTGCTTCTGAAATCTCTTTGAGAAATGAAACGTTAGCCAACGTTCAGATCCTTTGAGATTTGTTAGTTCAGATACACATAGAAATAATAATTCAAGAAATTAAATAAATGACAGATGAAATACTTCAGAGTTTTAAACATTTTGCATATGAGATATTTGCTTCTGATAAATATTATTCTGGACAAAATTCCATACCAATATTTTTCAGAATAAACTTAAACCTATCTTCAGCAAGGGGTTTTGTGAAAATATCAGCCCATTGATGATATGTATCAACAAAGTCTAATTTTATAATACCCTTCTGAACATAGTCTCTGATGAAGTGATGTTTAATTTCTATATGCTTAGCTTTAGAGTGTAAATTTGGATTTTTAGATAAGCATATAGCAGAAGTATTATCACATAATATAGAAATATTACTCTCAAAGATCTGATAGTTTTCTAGCTGACTTTTCATCCAGAGCATTTGTGTGCTACATCCTGTAACAGCAATATATTCTGCTTCTATAGTTGATAGAGCAATTGTAGGTTGTTTCTTGCTGTACCAGGAGATTAAATTTCTTCCCAGAAATTGACAACTTCCAGAAGTACTTTTTCTTTCAACTCTGTCTCCAGCGTAATCAGCATCACATAGTCCAACTAGTTTAAATTCATCAGATCTTCTGTAACATAAACCCACATTAGAAGTACCTTTCAGATACCTCAGAATCCTCTTAACAGTTGTCAAGTGTGATTCTCTAGGATCTAATTGGAATCTTGCACACAAGCATACACTGAATAAAATGTCAGGTCTAGAAGCAGTTAAGTAGAGAAGAGATCCAATCATACCTCTGTATATTTTCTGATCTACTTTCTTACTTACCTCTTCCTTACCAAGAGTGCTTGTTGGATGAATAAGAGTCTTTGCCATCTTACTATCAGTCATGTTGAACTTCTTCAGAAGCTCTTTTACATATTTGGTCTGATGAATGTAAGTGCAATTTGGAGTCTGGTTGACTTGAATTCCCAGAAAGAATCTCAATTCTCCCATCACGCTCATCTCAAATTCAGCCTGCATACATTGAGCAAACTCCTTTCCCAGCATAACATTGGTAGATCCAAATATAATATCATCTACATATATTTGACAAATTAACAGATCTTTCTTAAATGTTTTACAGAAGAGAGTTGTGTCCACTTTGCCTCTGATAAAATTTTTTTCCTGAAGAAAATTGCTTAATCTCTCATACCAAGCTCTGGGAGCTTGTTTTAAACCATAAAGAGATTTCTTAAGTTTAAAAACATGTTCTGGAAATTTATCACTTTCAAAACCAGGAGGTTGGTGAACATAAACTTCCTCTTCTATAATCACATTTAAGAAGGCACTCTTAACATCCATCTGATATAGAGTGATGTTATTTTATGCAGCAAAAGAAATGAGTAAACGAATAGACTCTAACCTGGCCACAGGAGCATAAGTCTCTGTGTAATCAATTCCTTCTTGCTGGCTATAACCTTGAGCAACAAGACTTCCTTTGTTTCTTTCAACTTCTCCTTTTTCATTCAACTTGTTTCTGAAGACCCATTTAGTTCCAATAATATTGAATCCTTTTGGTCTTGGAACCAAATCCCAAACGTCATTTCTTGTGAACTGATTGAGCTCTTCTTGCATGGCAATTATCCAGTCATTGTCTTGCAGAGCTTCATCCACAGAAGTTGGTTCAATAACTGACACCAATCCAAATAATGACGCTTCAGATGATCTGAGGTAGGATCTTGTTCTTATGGGGTCATCCTTATTTCCAATGATCACATCCTCTGGGTGAGAGGCCTTGATTCTGGAAGATGATCCTCTAACATTTGATTCTTTAGAAATATTCAAGTTGTTCATTTGAGAAGCTAAAGGATTTGCATCTGGCGTTGCTTCTGGTTCCTTTACTTGAACCTTTTCTGCCTCTGAGCCTTCAGAGTCTGTGAGAATTACTTCTCTATCTGCAGAACTTTCAAACTGCTTTGCCTTTTGAATGCCAAGCTTATCATCAAATCTAACATGTATAGATTCCTCCACAATCTGTGTTTCAGTATTGTATACTTTGTAGCCTTTAGAGCGTTCAGAATAGCCAAGCATGAAACACTTTTGTGCTTTAGAATCAAACTTGTTTAGATTCTCTTTAGTGTTCAACATATAACATATACATCCAAAAGGATGAAAATAAGAAATGTTGGGTTTCCTGTTCCTCCACAATTCATAGGGAGTCTTTTCTAGAAGAGGTCTTACAGACACTCTGTTCTGAATATAACAAGCTGTGTTTATTGCTTCTGCCCAAAAATGCTTTGCCAGATTAGACTCGTTGATCATGGTTCTGTCCATTTCTTGCGGAGTTCTATTTTTCCTCTCTACAACTCCATTATGTTGTGGAGTTCTAGGGCAGGAGAAATCATGAGCAATGCCATTTTCATTAAAATATTTTTCAAAATATTTGTTTTCAAACTCGCCACCATGATCACTTCTGACCTTAATAATTTTAAAATCTTTTTCATTTTGGAGTTGTTTGCAGAAGTCAAAGAACACAGAATGTGACTCATCCTTGTGTTTTAGGAACTTCACCCATGTCCATCTGCTATAGTCATCAACAATGACTAATCCATACTTCTTGCCTCTGATGGATGCAGTTTTCACTGGTCCAAATAGATCAATGTGAAGTAACTCTAATGGTATTGAAGTTGAAACAACATTCTTAGTTTTAAATGAAGATTTTGAAAATTTTCCTTTTTGACATGCTTCACAAAGAGCATCTGAGTTGAACTTCAACTTAGGAAGTCCTCTGACCAGATTAAGTTTATTAATCTGAGATATACGTCTCATATTAATATGCCCCAATCTTCTGTGCCAGACCCATTGCTCATCATTAACACACATAAGGCATTTTACATTTTGAACCTTAAGTTCTGAAAGATTGATTTTGTAAATGTTGTTCTTCCTCTTTCCATTAAATAGGATTGAGCCATCCTTCTGACTAACAGCTTTGCAACATTGTTGATTAAAGATTATGTCATAACCATTGTCACTTAATTGACTTATGGACAATAGATTATGCTTTAATCCTTCTACAAGTAAAACATTAGATATAGAGGGAAGGTTACCATTGCCAATAGTACCAGAGCCAATAATCTTGCCCTTCTGATTCCCTCCAAACTTGACATCTCCTCCAGATTTAAGCTCCAGGCTTTGGAACATAAACCTTTCTCCCGTCATGTGACGTGAGCAGCCAGAGTCCAGGTACCATGACTAGCGTCTTGACTTTGCTGCTAAATACATCGGCAACAGGGATTATCTTATCCTTAGGTACCCAGATCTTTTTGTGTCCTTTTTGGTTAGTTGCCTTAAAAGTTTGTCTGAACTTCTGTCTTTTTACAACAGTTTTGTTCAGACTAACTTTTGGTTTAAACACAGGAACATTCTGATCAGAACATGTGTGTTTAATATCATTCAGATCACCAAACTTAAAATGAGAATATAAGGGATTCTTCTTAATGATAAGTTTATCAACAAGCATTGGATTTAAATCCTTTCCAGAGGAAGATTCATATCCAATTCCTTTCCTGTTGTTTCTGCTAACTCTATAGATCATTGAAGCCATCTTGCTTCTATCTATGCTTTTAGCCAGAAACTTCTGAAAACTGTAGTCATATTCTTCTAAAATATTTTTGCATTTAGACGTAGTTTCATATTCAGAGTCTTGTTGAGCTTTTTCAAAATTGTTTTTCATTTTCAAATTGTTTTCTTTGAGCTCAGTGTCGCTACTGCTAAAATTGGCGCCGGCTGAACAGAAGAGTCGCCACCGTGCGTTATTTATCCCAAAGGAGGGAAAGGAAACGCTCGAAGTAAACCTACCGCAAAACGGGGAAAGGAATGGTCATCGCAACCAAATCCTGGATTCGGGAGTCGGTTACGCAAGGGGAAGGTATTAGCACCCCTCACGTCCGTCGTACTCGACGGGATCCACGCTTGTTTTCTGGTATGGATTGTTATTCTATCTACTCTACAGGTCTGGGGTTAAAAGAAAATAAACTGACTCGGCAAAGTATCGCACTTTATGCCTACGTATTCCCGTCTGGAACGAGAAATCAGAGTCAACGTAGTTCGCCTACCTACGGGAAAGGAGGGGAAGGTTGCTCGCTAGGATATCGCATCCTATGCCTACGTACTTTCATACAGCATGAAAGATCAGAGCAAACGTAGTTCGGGCCACGTACGACACAAGACTGTCTTGATTGTTTTTATCTCCTTCTGAAAAAGGGTTTTTCGGATTACTGGTCCAAGCGGACAAAAACGACGTTTTGATGAGTTCACATTCTTTTACGGAAGAAGTGTCTTTTATTGGATTTGAAATTTTATTGTGTTTTTTTTTTTGAGAAAGAAGAGGCAGAACTCTAACCTATGGTTGAAAAGGGAATCAAACTAACCTAATGTTATCATGCATGGGTTAAGACCTAATGTCTATCATGTTCCTCTCTTGCACAGAGAGAAACAGAGATCCTAAGGGGATAAACGGAAACAGAAACAACAGATACAATAAAACAATAGAATATGCATGAATGCAACAATACAAGCGAGGCAAGGGAGTCCCACTCAACCTCGAACCTAGAAAATAACAGGCAAAGTGAAATAACTTCACTTCAACCTAACAGGTTAATTGGCAAACAATACTGTCAGGGAAACTCAAACAATACATCAAAACTTATAAACAACAAAAATAAACAGCAAACAGCAACTCTGCACAGCAAGCTCCATCAACCTCTATCTTCAAGTCATCTTCAAAACATCTACAAGCTTCAAGCAAGCATCAATCTTCATCTTCACAGCCTTCAAGCAAGGTCTCTATCTTCAATCTTTCAGGGCTTTTCTTCAAGTCCCACTCTCCAAGATGAGTAGCAGTTATCAAGATGACATGGATGTTAAACAATCAGTTGCCTACCAAGGGTGGCCTTACTGACTGTTAACATGATACATACAGTCTTCTCTCAAAAGTTCTATCTTTTAAATACATTCACTAATCCTTCCAAAGGAAGGAGGTGAGTATTTAAAAGAGACTTTGAATCATAGAGAAAGAATGGAGGCAAACAAGACCTTCCATGTTTATGAAGCAAGTTTCTACTCTAGAGCTCTACCTAGCTCCTAATTCCTATAACCTTCAACAGCTACAAGCAGGCTGCAATCTTCATCAACTCTTGAAATTGATCTTCACTCCTTTTGTCTTCAATGGGCTTCATCAGCAAAGTCTTCAACTCAAACCCAAACCCCAAACAAGCCCAATAACCCACACAATCAAACAATAACCCTAGAAAGGGCACACCATACAATCAATCAAATACAAAAATATGCTAAAAATATTAATACAATGGGGAAAATTCTAATATTTATTCTAAGGGATCTATTATGCTTACCCTCAATACCCCTATAGTCCCAGGTCCTAATTCAGTCTAAAAACCCAAAAGAAAATTGTTTCAATACACCTATGTTATGTTCAAAACCCTAATTAACTAGCCTAATAGTTTCTAACTAAACTACCTAAAATGTAGTCCTAGAAATTGTGGTATAAAAACCAGGGGGCACCTAATTTCCATATCTAGTTGTACTAAAAAGAATGGGGTGAAAATCCTAAAGGAAACTCTTAAACTAAATTCAACAATTGGTAGCATCAACTAAAAGAATTAAAAAAAGCCATTAAATGTAAAAATATGCCAAAAATATAAAAATGAAGTAAAATGACAATTTTATGCTTTCATATTTTTCTTGACAGAAAATAGAAAATGGGAAAAAAAATCCCATTGAAAAATAATGATTTTTCTATTTGTTATGGTTTTTTAAAGTGAAATAAAATTTGGAGTGAATTTAATATGAGAATTATCATGGGGGTGCATGAACAGAAATTAAATGCAGTTAGTTAGTGCTTTGGGCCCAGATATGGGGGTGCGCATAGCGTAGCGCTTGGGCCCAGTGCAAATCAGAAAAACAAATTAAAATCAAAAGAAAAAGAAACCATCAGCGGTGCAAATAACATGTAATTATAGTTCATTTTCAATTGGGCCTCGCTTAGGGGGGTATGGTTAGCAGATACACGCAAAGCCCAACATGGTACACTAAGTGAAACGCCGCGTTTCACTTGGTGGCAAATTTCCCTCCATTTCGTCTTTGAACACCAGCCGTTAGATGGCTCCTTGGTCAAATATTCCACGTACGATCCAACGGCATTGCCATCATCTTCAACCTTGATCATTAGGGTTTCAGAAAATCCATTAAAACACAAGCTTCAAGCATGAAACTTTCCACCACTCGTGTGACTTCATTACTCCACCAAATCGCACGATACAAAAACCAAAGTTGGCCCATTTTTCACGTAGAACACAACTGTGGCAATGGATTATATTGAAACATCATAAATCACGCAAACCGAACGGTGTACTTCCATGAACTCAAACTTTCTTCAGTTTTCAACCATCACCAAACTCACCAATCTTTGCACAACAATAATCCTCATGCTATACTGATTAAGACTAGCCAATCATCTAAGATTCTAACAACTTAATCATCATGTTCTATGTCAAAACAGATTTCATGCTCACATGTCAACCTTCACAAAATCTTGCTAAAGTCTCCAAAATCAATCATCTAACCACCTAAACCATGTTTAACCTAACAAATCTACCTCATGCTACCTAATTCAAGCCAAATTGTGAGAAACACTAACCTGGTAAGAAGTTGAAAACAGATGGTGATTCTCTTCAATTCACAGCTTGCAATGCTCCAAGATCCATCAATGGACTATATTCTTGCTTCTGTTTGCAATAATTCGAGCTCAAACCACCTGGATCCTTGTAACCGATTTCAATTGCACTTGGATGTGAGAATTTGCATAGCACGATTCAGGCACCGATCCACTCAGATCTTGGTTGCAATGTGATCACTGATGATTATTGAATAGAATAGGAACAAAATCTTGAAGAAATGATGAAGATTTGAGAAGATTTGAAGCAATTTGCAAAAAAGCAAGATGAAGTGAAACTATGAGTTTTTGATCAAAATGAAGTTCAACCTTGCTTTGGATCAGTTAGAATGAATATATAGATGATGATGGAAAGTTCTAGAACTTGCTAGATTGATCTCATGAGAAGTTTCTTATATCTTTGCATGAGAAAGTGAAATTGGTGAGTTGGAAAAAAAAGTACATGAAACCTTGTTTCAGCTCCTCATTCTCACTTGAAAATCTCATTAGGTGATATTTTGAACATGTGGAAAGGCCTTGCTAGCTTGCACATTAATCCCTTGTATGCATTGGATGTGTAACTTCAATTATAAGCAAGCTATGGTAATTCCCAAATTTTGACCTCAAACCCAAAATCTAACATTGCCAATGGTCTTAAAATGTATTATACCTTCAAAATGGTTGGTCATATGCTTGGTTTTGCTTTTGTATCAAAAAATCACAATTTTGGTCATTTAAAAAGGTATTTTTCCCTTTATAATTGGTCACTTTTGCAATTCTAAGCTATGAGCATTTCCAACTTGCCACAACCACTTTCCTAGACTCAAAATGTCATTTGGAGCAAGTTTTATGTTGAACATTTTTTCATTTGAAGTTTGGAAATAGGAGTTTTGGGCATATGCTTGAAATGACCTGTAATTCCACCTTCCCAAAATACCCCTGGCTTGCCAAGATCATAAGTAGAGTTCTACAAATCAGATGAAGGCATACCATACCTTTCTAGAAAGCTAAGATCATGAGGAACAACTTTCATGTTGTCCAGAAATCCATTTGGACATTCCTTGTGGGGTAAAAGTTGCTTGGAAGTCAAGTAACTTTCACAGATAAATTTCAGTGTCCTCAGATGACCTGTAACTTGCAAGAATCATAACTTGAGTTCTATCAATCTCCTTGATGCCTTCCACCACTCAAATTAAAGGTATTGAGATGTTCTACAAGTTTCATGTTGGCCAAGGATCCATTTGAGACTTGCATTTTGAATTATTTTGCTTGGAAGTTTGACCTAAATCAGGGGATTTTACACAGAAACCCTAAGGCACAGTTGTAATTGGGTATTATTGGATTGTGGCTCTTGGCATTTGGTCAGTGGAATTTAATTACGAGTATCCAATCTGTGTTCATAAGTGTTATCATCAAAACATAGAGATATAACTAAGAACCAATCTGTGTTCTAACACCTCTCCTTCAAGGAGCTTTGTTAACACTTAGTGACTTGAGTAACCACTCTGATTTTATCTTGAAACCCTTGAGACTCATCTCTTGAACCACACACACCTTTCTTGATCCCCTACAAAGGGAAATTCTAGAAATAGGTTAGGCAAATTTTGGGGTACAACAGCTGCCTCTATTCAAACGACTTGGACCTGACTGGGTGAAAAGCGAACGACTTTCAAAAAGTCAAGGTAAAAGACGGTTGAATACCAAAGAACCTGGAAATTTGCCAACCACAGAAATAGAACTGCAAACTTTGATTGGGGACAAAAATCTCCGAAAATAACTGAATTGATAATTGCAACAGTAATAAGTTATTTGATCACCAATTAACAAGCATTGACACGCAGTCAGAAGAAAACATCTGCTAACGCATAGGCAAACGAAACGAAGTCGGAATGATCATCTGATATAAGATATACACAGGCATCGAACCCGAAGGCCGGCTCAGCACTCAGCTGGGGATAATCATCTGACATCACCGTCAGACATCTGTTTTAAAAAATAAGCATCGAACTCAAAGTTCGGCTCAACGCTCGGCTGCGGAGATCATCTGACATCACCGCCAGGCATCTCTTTTAACAAACAGGCCTCGAACTTGAAGGTCGGTGTCGCTACTGCGAAAAAAGGTGTCGGCAAAGACAGAAGAGTCGCCACCTATCATTATTTATCCCTAAGGAGGGAAAGGAAACAATCAGGAAAAACCTAGCGAAAAGGGATTAGACCGGTCATCGCAACCAAATCTCGGGTTCGGGAGTCAATTACGCAAAGGGAAGGTATTAGCACCCCTCACGTCCGTTGTACTCAACGGGATCCACGCCTGTTGTTTATCTAAAGGGTTATTTATCTATCTACACTAATGATCTGGGGCAAAAGAAAAGAAAAATCACAAAGGACTCGATAGAGCGTTGATGCTCTGGGCCTACGTATTCCCTCGTGTAATGGGAAAATCAGAGTCAACGTAGTTCGACTAACTACGGGTGAAAGGGGAAAGGTTGCTCGCCAAGACATCACATCTTATGCCTGCGTACTCTCAACATGTATGAAAGATCAGAGCGAACATAGTTCAGGATAAAAGGGAACACAGGTTTGTTCAACTGTTTTTTACCCGAGTAGGGTTAACAAGCAGGTCTAGCAGTTGGTGTATGCAGCTCGACCATTGGAGACTTAGGCATTACCCTTTGCGGTAGAACTAAGAGTTAACAACACTCTTTCTTATGAAAATGATTTTCCACTGATTAAATAGAGCCCTAAAGGGCAAAAGAGGAGTTTGACTGTTTGTTTTTGTCTTTTATTTGAGAAGTGTTTTGGATGAATGTTTGTAATTCATACTTGTAATACCCCAAATTTTACCCTTATATTTAATCAGTCATTTCGCATAGCATCTCATATGTACATTTGCTAACCACTAACAAGTTATGGAGGTGTTTGTTTTGCAGATTTGGTTCCAGGGGTATTCTGGTCATTTTGCGTGGATTCTACTAATTCCTTGAAGACGGGCTGTTATTAAGTTCTGAGGCGTTTGATACACTATTTCTGAGGCATCTACCTATCACCAGGTCTGATTATATCAAGGTGCCAATTTGATATGGTCGGTATTAAAACTTGTCGAGCACAACTGGATTTAAGATCCATTCCATTGCTCATGGTTTATTTCCAAAAGCGCTTCCGTTTCTGTTATTAAGGCACAGTTGTAATTGGGTATTATTGGATTGTGGCTCTTGGCATTTGGTCAGTGGAATTTAATTACGAGTAGCGTTATTGTTGATGCTGGAACTGTTGTGATCACGGTGCACATCCGTGTTTGGTTATGAAATGGTGGGTTAGCATTTAAATTGGATTTTAATCAGATGATGAGATTAAGATTACAAATGAGACAAGTGCACAAATAAGAATATTATTTGGGAGTGTTTATGTTTTATGACTATGTTAATAAATTTAAATATTTGTGGATTTATTCACAAATGTTTATAATTTTTTTAACTAAGAACAAAATATAAATAGATTCAAGTTTTGGGAATTTTATTTCATAAAGATCTCATCATACAAAAGGGAGATTGTTTCACATTTTTGCTGTTACAAGGAATTGCATTAAGTCTAAAAGTTCTAGGTCCTAAGTCCTAATGTCCTTCATGATGTCCCTTGAGCTTCTCCGCAAGGTCTCCGATTCACCTGCACATCAAAACAAAACAAACAGTGTAGAAAAAAGGTTAGGAGTTGTTTTTGACACTCTCAGAACAATGTCATCATCGAGTGCCGGGAGTGGCACAACCGAAGCTGCGTCCTACCCCCGTTACCCATCCGCGCCGTAGGCGTCAGATCAGGTAACACCTGTTCTTATCGGTACGGGACATCCGAGAGATAGAAGTAATAAAAGAAGCGGGACTGATTCGTTTTGCCGCGATTGGATTTCCAAACTGATACGAGAATAAGGCAACATAGGCAAGTTTGGACTCAGACCCGGATGCCGGCAGGTCTGAGTCACTTTGGTTTCGAAATTTCCAACACCTGAAAAGCCACAAACGCATCAGTATCAGATTCAGAATTTGGAACTCAAAACCTAAACAATTCAAAAGCAGCATCAGTTCTGAACCATATAGCTGAGTTCATGGAAAGTCAAGTCCAAACAGGACAAGAGAACTGAAATGCAAGCCAAAACTGCATCAAACTGCAGACAGAACACCAAATACAAACTGAACTGCATCAAAACAATGTATCAGAAGGCAGATTCATGCGCAAGAAGCCATAGGAAAACATCTTATAAGTCTGTCGTAACAGAAAGCCCCAACGAGATCCAAAGAAAAGGTAACAGCAGTTAATACAAAGAAAGCAAGAAGAATGAAGTATCCAAACAACGCTGTATCAAGCTGCATAAAATGTACCAAAAGGTTGTCAGTTAGGGGCAAGCTTCAACCGATACGGATGGCAAGTCACAAAAATGGACACCAAGTTGCAGCACAAAGCATAGCACAGAATGGGGCTCAGTTATGAGCATCATTGCCCCAACAAACAAGTCACCGAAACAAGTTATCAAACCATACTCGGTTCATGAAACAAACAAGTGCACAAACACATGGCTCAGTTAATCAATATCATAGCCCAAGTCATCATCACTAATTTAATCAGAAGCAACAATATAATCAAAAGCCAGGATTGTAGTATCCTGTTCCAAATGGTTCAGACAAACGTCATCATTACCGCGTACTCTTCTCGGCGGCAAAGACCAAGGCAAAGCGTCCATCTTAAAAGAAGAAGAGGAAAAGCTAACTGCATCAGGAAAAGAACTCGTGTCAGCAAAACAAACTGATTAGAGAATCCAAACGAAATCAAAACAAACGAATTAATTCAGATATCGAATAGATCAAGTGAATTCAAAGGCAATCCAATCCACATTAGAAAATGATCAAACAAAATCGAATCTGGAAATGGAAAGTTTCGAGTCAGATCCAAATCGTATCAGGAAACATCCCCATTGGAACTCAATCTGAATCAATCAAACAAATCAGTCAAAAAACGAATCAGTACAGATCAGTCAAACAAATTAATTTCGGATCCAATGAAATCCAATCGATGTCAGATGAAACCAGGATCTAAAAGAATAAACAGAGTTCAATCGGTATCAGATTCATATCAGAAAAATGAAATCTCACCAAAATCCCAATCGAATTCTAAAAGAGGGAATGTGGTTCAATCAGCATCTGAAAAAAATCAAAACAAAATCAAATCATATCAACACAAAATCATGTCCCAAAAATAGCACAAATCCACACGGATTAAAGGCCCAAAAGCTAGCTATAAAAAGAAAGATACCACCTGTGAGAAGGGGGGTTAAGGAGAGCGCCGCGAGAGAACGAAGAAGGGAGAAAATCGCAGAAACCCTAACGAAGGAGGAAATCGCGTACAAACCCTAACGGCGTGGTTGAGACTCAGAGGGATCGTTACCCTCATCATCGCCTCCGTTCACTGACGAACCAACATCAACAACCGCGCCACCGAACGAAGGAAGATCGCCTTCGCCGTTTAAACGACGGGCAATCAACTTCAAGCCTCAGAGGAAACCCTCATCATCGGCCGAAATGTAAGCTATGAAATATCTCCCTCACAACATTCATTTTGATTTCAGGTCATGGAGGAAAATGAAGAGCATCGAAAGAGTCACGAGGAAGAAGAAAGACGAGAGAGGAGAAGAAGAGTGAAACGGCGCCGCGAAACAGTCTTTGGGTGTGAAACCTTAAAAGGCATTTTGCCTCAGGACTAACAGCTGGGTTGGGTCCGGATGTGATGACCGGCCCAACCCCCCCTCTTTTATTTATTTTTTTATTTTATTTTGTTATTCTTTTTATGTTTTAAAATTGTTTTTAACATTTATTTTATAATTCAAAATTGTTTTTAAAAATAAATAAGAAAAAACATTTTATGTACATATTAAAAATAAAAAACTCTTTTTTTTTTAAATAAAAAAAAATCAATAAACTTTTCTTAAAAAATGTTAAAAAATAAAACCTTTTTAAGAGTAAATTATTTTTAAATTAAACTTTTTTTTGCAAGCTAACATTAAATTATTTAAGATTTTTTAAATAAAACAATAATAAAATCTCAAATTTGCATCTTCTCGTAACTCATTTGACTGCCGCCTAACTCTGCCCACTAACGCCATTTGTTCATTTTGCAGCTCATTACATTTACCGTCACTTATCTCATTTTATTTCATTACTATATTGTAACTGTTCCTCATATGTAACCTCGCGAATCTAATAATCGCGCTTTAAGTTGCTGCCTTTAAATTTCTGTTTGTATGGGTTTAACTGCTGTCCTTATTTTCTGCTTGCATGATTCAATCACCTCACTTATCAATATTCCAGTCACACTACGCACTCCGGAGGAATTAGGTCTAGCCGTTTGACCGCCGTGTCAATAGTCCTCAACTCCAAAAACCTTACAACTACAAACCCTAATTTTCACAAATGCCTCACCGCAGGCAAGATTACAATTTTACCCCTAGCATTAGGTCAAAGAGCCGCCGCGCTCATTTTAGGGTTTCCCGCCGCGGAATCCCTAACCTAATTTAACCCTAATTACAACTTAACAATTCAACATTGAGATTTGGAGTTTCTACACTCCACGTAAGCGTGTCCTTAAGACATGTTTATTCCCCTTGAGACCTTGACCACAGTCAAGAAGTCTCTAACCTCCCTTTTGAGGGGAACTACGATTACTCTGATTCCACTCCCGTAAGGATACGTAGGCACAAGATGCGATGTCTTGCCGAGTAAACTTAGAATTAACCCCTTAGGTCTATTTTTCTCACTTTTAACCTTTGTACATATACCTTAAGCAAATAAATAAAGCAAATAGTAAACATCTGAACAAAAGGTTCCCGTAGAGTACTACGGAAGTTTAGGATGCTAATACCTTCCCTAAATTTAACCAACCCCCGAACCCTAGATCTTTCCCCGCATTGTGTTTACGATGCAAAATAGGTTTTCCCTCTTTTGACCTTTTCCTTCGGATAAATCAAAGAGCGGTTGTGAATGGAATTGCGATTCAAACTCATTAATAGTTTGTGATCCTATTTCCACCGCAACAGAAAATGGCGACTTCACTGGGGACTGTCTTAATTTTTGAGGGTTATCCCTAACTTGTTCATATTTATTACTATCTGTCTTACTATTCATTTACATATTTATGCTTTCATGGTGGGACTGTTCCTTGTGCTGTGAGATAAGTCCTACGCCCGGACTAGTGACATTATTATAGGATGGGGATATATTTGATGAGGCTTATAGGGAGTGAATCCCGACCAAGCTGATTCGAGAATCACCGCTCAGTTGAGACCTTTTCGAAAATGGTTCGGTTGAACGAGTAATCGCGAAAACTTTTTCCATGGTCGATTGGAGTCCGTGATATTGAGGACCGTAGTACCTTAACACCACCTTGGCCTTATTTAGGACGTAGTGCGGGAGCTATGTGGGAGTAATCTTACAACGGCTGCTACGCGATACTACACTCAAAAGAGGTTCTCTTGAGAATATTATTAACCCCTGAGTCAATCGGAAGGTTGATAATATCCGAAAGATGGGCTGATGACTTTGGGCACTTTTTAGAACCTCGTTCTGCAGGTACAACTAACCTATAGTACGCTCCTTTCTGGGATGGGTAGACCTTAACTCCGCTCACGTTCCTTTAACCTAGGACTTTGTGTGTTTTCATGCATTGCATCCATAAAGCATCTCATTGCATTGTATTTCATGGAGTTCAAATATCATTTATGGATATCGCGGGATACCATAAATAAAAATAAATAAAATGAAAAACAAGAAAAAGATTTCCTTGGTATCCCACGACATTCGTAAATGCTTGAATTCCCATGAAATCTTCATTTGCGTCATAGCATCATTTACTCTCTTGCATTGCATGTGTCTTCCGTTTTCTCATGTTCGGTTCTCTCGCCTTCCAGTTTCGTCACCCTGAGTTCTCGGCACCAGTACAACACCAGAGCTCAAACTCGGAAAAGAATGGAGGATCAGGCAAAAGAGATTGATCGCCTTAGCAATGAACTTGAAGACCTTCGAGGGGGTATGGGGCGTATGATGGAATTGTTACATGTCATGAATGCTAAGATGGATACCCAGCCCACTGTTGTTTCCGAGATTACCGGCGTTACTGTGGACCCTCCACCAAGTGCGACCATAGCAAGGGACCCTCCTTATGGGCTTGCTCCCGGTTTTGTGCCTCCTCAAGCCACTGTTCCGATTAATCAGCCTGTTCAGCAAGCCGTGCCTTTATTTTCTGAAGTTCCTAGGGGGGCTCCTATCTTTGCACCACCCGTTGTACACACTCGTGCGCAACCGTATTTCAATGAGACTGTTTTTGATAATCTTGATGAGAATGTTGAAGGCTATGAGAAACATGATAAGCTTCGTGAGGAAGTAAACACCATCGTCCAGAGATTGAAAAAAGTAGAGGGCGATCAAATTTTTGGGACTGTTGCAAGGGATGTTTGTTTGGTCTCGGGTTTGGTTATTCCCCCGAAGTTCAAAACTCCGAACTTCGATCGTTATGAAGGTGCCACCTGTCCTAAGAGTCATCTGATCATGTATTATCGCAAAATGGCTGCCCATGTTGAGAATGATAAACTGATGATTCATTGCTTCCAAGATAGTTTGAAGGGTGCTTCCTCCAAGTGGTATTTAACTTTGGACCAGTCTCGCGTTAAGAGTTTTCAAGATTTATCTGACGCTTTCATCAAACACTACAAGTACAATATGGATTTGGCTCCTGACAGAAGACAGTTGTTGAGTATGTCACAAAAGAATTCCGAGTCATTCAAAGAGTACGCTCAAAGGTGGAGAGAGATTGCTTCACAGGTGGAACCTCCTTTGACCGAGAAGGAGTTAGCTGATTGGTTTGTCGACACGGTTCGTCCAAAATTTTACGAGAGAATGGTGGGTAGTGTGACTTCAAATTTCTCTGACATCGTTGCTGTGGGTGTCAAAATTGAATTGGGTATGAAAAGTGGTAAAATGACAAATAATCATGGTGCTTCTAAGGATCAGCCGAAGAAACCTCCGTATAGCTCCCAGAAGAAAAAAGAGGGCGAGACTAATGCTATATCCTCTGGTAGACCAAGAGAACACTTTTATCGATATCCGCAAGGTTATGCTCAACCTCAAGGGTACCCAATCCAATATGCTCAACAACCCTATGTGGCAGCTGTTACACCTTCTTTCAATCAACAGGTTCCTATGTATCAACCTATGCAACAACCTCCTGTTTATCCGCCTCCTATCAACTACCTACAGGCGCCCAACGCTCCTGCTCCTCAACAGCCAAAGAGTCCGGCTCCTCGCCAGAATGTTCCGAACAGAAGAACATATAAGCCCTGTCCGCCGATTCCGATGACTTTCACCGAGTTGTATCCCTCTTTGGTCAAGCAAGGTCTAATCACTACTCGGGCTTTGGGTCCGCCTCCTAACCCTCTACCCGCCAATTACAACGCCGCCGCTCATTGTTTATTTCATGAGGGTGCGCCTGGTCATGATCTGGAGAATTGTTATGCTCTCAAAAATCTTGTCAGGGATTTATTGGAAAAGAAGATTTTGTCATTTGAAGATCCTCAACCGAATGTTAAGAAGAACCCTTTTCCTAACCATGAGAGTGTCAATGCCATCAGTGACTGTGAGGAAAATGAAGAGCTGAGCAACCTGGTGTTTAAGGGTGATGCAGTTTTGAACAACTGGGAGGCCGTAGAGATCCTTGTTATTTTTCCCTTGTCAAAGTAATTTTTTTAAAGTTTCATTTACATTTTCAAATAAAAATCCGTAGCTCTGCCCAAGGCTATAGGGTCGCTTTTATTGGGCCACCTTTCATTTCTAAAAGGATATTAATAAAGGCATTTTGTTCAATTCCACTTTGGTTCATTTGCGTTTTTCGTTTTCACCTTTAAAAAATGAAATTGGCAACCCTTTTTTCCAAAAAAAAAAAAAAAAACAGCATTTCATTCCTTATCTTGCATATCTTCGAGCATTTTAATTAAGTAAGCCTTCCATCATGCAGAGACATCGTAAACCTTGTTGGATCCAATGACTTTACTGACACTCCTGACTGGGACGCACCCATCAATCAAGCTGAAGGCGAGGGTGAAGAAGATTTTGAAGTACCCGCTGAACTGACAAGATTGATTGAGTACGAGTACACCGAGCTTCAACCGTATAAAGAGCAGGTGGACTTAATTAATCTCGGTACAGATGAGAACAAGAAAGAGGTCAAGATTGGTGCAATGCTTGGGACAGAGGTTAAGCCGAGGTTGATTGAGTTGTTAAAAGAGTATATTGATGTGTTTGCGTGGTCGTATCAAGATATGCCGGGTCTAGACACAGATATTGTTGTTCACAAGTTGCCACTTAAGCCAGATTGTCCGCCTATCAAACAAAAACTTCGAAGAACGAGACCCGATATGGCTTTGAAGATTCGAGATGAGGTTAAAAAGCAGTTGGATGCAGGTTTCTTGGCAGTCGCAAAATATCCAGATTGGGTTGCCAACATTGTGCCAGTGCCCAAGAAGGACGGTAAAGTTAGGATGTGTGTGGATTACAGGGATCTGAACAAAGCAAGTCCGAAAGACGACTTCCCTCTGCCACATATCGATACACTGGTGGACAATACAGCCAGTTTTGCGTTATTCTCATTTATGGATGGTTTCTCTGGCTATAATCAGATCAAGATGGATCCCGACGATCAAGAGAAGACTACCTTCATTACTCCTTGGGGGACCTTCTGCTACAAAGTCATGCCCTTCGGTTTGAAGAACGCGGGGGCAACTTACCAACGCGCTATGACCACTCTTTTTCATGACATGATGCACAAGGAGATCGAGGTGTATGTGGACGATATGATATCCAAATCTCAGAGTGAAGAGGAGCATCTAGACCACTTGGTGAAGCTGTTTGAACGACTCAGGAAATATCAGTTGAAATTGAACCCTGCTAAATGTACCTTCGGTGTTAGATCTGGAAAATTGCTTGGTTTCATTGTTAGCCAACGAGGGATTGAGGTGGATCCTGACAAAGTCCGAGCCATTCAAGATATGCCAGCTCCGCAAACCGAGACGCAAGTTAGAGGTTTCCTGGGACGTTTGAATTATATTTCCAGGTTTATCTCTAACATGACCGCTACCTGTGAGCCGATATTCAAGTTACTTTGCAAGGGGCAGACGGTTGAGTGGAACCCCGATTGTCAGAAAGCGTTTGAGAAGATTAAGGGTTATTTGCAAGATCCCCCTATTCTGATTCCTCCCGTACCTGGAAGGCCGTTGTTTATGTACCTTACCGTTCTTGAAAAGTCTATGGGTTGTGTGCTTGGGCAGCATGATGAGACTGGGAAAAAGGAACATGCGATTTATTACCTGAGCAAGAAGTTCACCGATTGTGAAAACAGATACTCACCATTGGAGAAAACTTGTTGTGCATTGGCATGGGCCGCTAGGCGCCTTCGGCAATATATGGTCTGTCATACCACATTGTTGATTTCTAAAATGGATCCGATCAAGTATATTTTTGAAAAACCTGCTCAAACCGGGAGGCTAGCCCGTTGGCACATGTTGTTATCCGAATATGACATCCAGTATGTACCCCAGAAGGCGATTAAGGGTAGTATTTTATCTGATTATCTTGCATACCAGCCAGTTGAAGATTATGAACCTCTTAAATTTGATTTTCCCGATGAGGATATTTTGCTGATTAAAAGAGATGATGAAGAGCCAGATCCGAGCGAAGGTCCGGAACCAGGTCTTTGGTGGAGGATGATGTTTGATGGGTCCTCGAATTTCAATGGGCATGGTATAGGCGCCGTTTTGATGAACCCGAAGGGTGGATTCACTCCATTTACAGCAAGGTTGGACTTTGAGTGTACTAATAACGTCGCAGAGTATGAAGCATGTATTCTTGGCCTCGAAGCAGCAATTCACCTCCGAATCAAACTTCTTAAAGTAAGTGGTGACTCAGCCTTGGTTATTTACCAGGTACAAGGCAAATGGGAAACGAAGAATGAGAAGTTAATCCCTTATAAGGACTATATTATTGAGCTGATCAAGTATTTCGACGAGATAGAGTTCAAGCATGTTCCTAGATCCGAGAATCACGTTGCTGATGCTTTAGCCATGTTAGCATCCATGTGGAAAGTGAAATTCGTTAATGAAGCACCTCTTATCCATATTGAACGCAAAGTTGAGCCCGCTTATTGTCAGATGGTCGAAGAAGTTGAGGTGGATGAAAAGCCTTGGTTTCATGATATCAAGAACTATCTCGTTAAGCAAGAGTATCCCGATGGTGCTACTGGTCTGGACAAGAAAACACTGAGAAGACTGGCGTCCAAATTCTTTATCAGTAATGGCGTGTTATACAAGAGAAATCACGACATGGTTCTGCTCAGATGTGTTGATAAACGGGAAGCGGACATGTTACTGCAGGAAATTCATGAGGGGACCTTCGGAACTCATGCCAATGGTTATGCTATGTCCAAGAAGATGTTAAGGGCTGGGTATTATTGGTTAACCATGGAAGCTGACTGCATCCAATACGCTAGAAAATGCCATAAGTGCCAAATTTATGCCGATAAGATGCATGTACCTCCATCACCGTTGAATGTTTTGTCTTCACCATGGTCGTTCTCTATGTGGGGCATTGACATGATTGGGGCAATCGAGCCGAAGGCTTCTAATGGTCATCGTTTTATCCTCGTTGCTATTGATTATTTCACCAAGTGGGTAGAGGCTGCCTCCTACACCAATGTGACCAAGCAAGTGGTTGCTCGCTTCATCAGGAAAGAAATCATCTGCCGTTATGGAATCCCAAGCCGGATAATAACTGACAATGGCACCAATCTGAATAACAAGACTATGAAAGAGTTGTGTGACAGTTTCAAGATCACTCATCACAATTCTTCTCCGTACCGTCCTAAGATGAATGGGGCCGTTGAAGTTGCGAATAAGAATATCAAGAAAATCCTGCAAAAGATGGTTGTGACTTACAAAGATTGGCATGAGATGTTACCGTTTGCTTTGCATGGATACAGAACCTCAGTGAGGACTTCGACAGGGGCAACACCTTTCTCATTGGTGTATGGAATGGACGCCGTGCTCCCCATCGAAGTAGAGATACCTTCTTTAAGAGTGTTGATGGAAGTTGAACTTGAGGAAGCTGAGTGGGTTCAGGACAGATTGGATCAGTTGAATCTCATAGACGAGAAGCGCTTGACAGCCATGTGCCATGGGCAATTATATCAGAAACGGATGAAAAGAGCATTTGATAAGAAGATTCGTATCCGTGAGTTCCGTCAAGGAGAGCTCGTACTCAAAAAGATCTTGCCAGTGCATAAAGATATGCGTGGAAAGTGGATGCCCAATTATGAAGGCCCATTTGTTGTAAAGACCATTTTCTCCGGAGGGTCTCTGATACTTACAACAATGGACGGTGAAGAACTAGCACATCCCGTGAATTCTGATGCAGTCCGAAAATATTATGCCTAAAAACCCGCTAAGTCGAAAACCTGCAAAAGGCGACTTAGGCAAAAATAAGGGTTGAAAAAAAAATATATAATAATAAAAAGCTCGCTAAGTTGAAAACCCGAAAGGGCGGCTTAGGCAAAAAGGAGCGTCCCGGTGGATTGAAAACCCGAGAGGGCGGTCCAGGCAAAAGTTAGGGACAAAGGCATTTCATTGCATCAGAGGACACTGATCATCTCGAACGCACTTTCCGCATGAGAGCCATGTTTCGTTTCTTTCATCCTTGCCCAAAGCAAGATTCTGGATTAATCTTAGTTATTAGTGTCAGTAGGTGTCATTGGATTCAATGTAACCTTTTCCCATGTTGCCAATTTCAGAACATAATCATCTGTGGAGCTATGCCTTCAGCGAGCTACCACCCTTTAATAAAAGATACCATTTTGTTACTTACATTCCTTGGTGCATTGCTCTTTGTTTTCTATTGTTATGCAAAATGCGTTTATTCTTAAAATGTTGAAAATGAAAGGTGCATTGTAGATTTTTTCAAAAAAATTGTTCTTCAAAAAAACAAAATATAATAAATTACTTTGACTAGTGGAAATTTCGGAAGGATCTCTTCACTCCCCGAAAATATCATTATTGCAGAAACACTTTCAAATCATTGCTCTAACACAGTCCCCAGCGAGACTATAAGTTGACAACCTTTTCTTGGGTAACTCGAAAGTGTCCCTCAGGTTTTCCTCTCCCCATGAGAGGACGTGATACTGTGCACCTAAGCAATTTACTTTCTCCCCAGAGAATTCAGAATTTTGAAACCAGATTTGGTCCTACCATTCCCTCCCATGATTGACGTATTGGTTGCAGAGAACGCAGGGTATCTCCGTCGAGATGTTTATTTCATCTCTCGTCCCGTCTCTAGTCTGTTTCGTCAACGTACGCAAGGGCATAAGCATCACATGCCTATTTCATCACATATTCATTACATATTCATTACATATTCGTTACATACTCATTTCATAACAGCTTGCATACATAAAGATTAACATACATTCATATTAACATATTCATTAACATACGCGTTAGCATGCACAGGTTCGTTGTGTTTCACCGTCATTGCTTGTTACCACCGAGTAATTGGGGTTTGTCCATTCTCTTCAAATAGATTGTCAACCCTAAGCATAAAATACTTACTTGTTTCCAGTATCCCCACAGAGCTCGATCCTCGTGGGTGACGGTTACTTCAGCTATCTTTCCTCGCCAGGATAAGATATTCACCCTTCGAGTTCATGCCCTCGATGGAGTCTTGATTACCAGTCTTCTTTCTAGCTCGATCCTAGATTGAATCTCAGTCTTGTCGATCGTCAAGCACCAACCAGACGTGCATTTATTTTGCACCATCTAAAGATTTTCACCATACCATGGCAGATACGCGACTGTTCTCGCCTGAGAAGGTTATCGCTGTACCCGGACGTGCATTTATTTTGCACTATCTTTCAAGAAAATCAACTACAATCCTTTACAGATACATGCCAGTTCATGCCTGGATAATTTATTTTTACAATCCTACATCTTACAACATCGGTATACAACATTTCTCACCTAAGAAACCGATCCTATCTTCGTTATGACTTGCAGCAAATGGCCATCTCCATGGAGCAGTTGGGCTTCCATTTACCTGTCGTCTTGAAGTATAGGAGGTATGAACCAAATCGTATTCAGGAGAGCACGATCTTGAAATACGGGGAGGTTTGAGCGGAATCATATTCAGGAGAGCACGATTCTGAATTATGAAGAAGTTCATTTATCCTTTAGTAAAAGAAGAAACCAAATCGTATTCAGGAGAGCACGATCTTGAAGTACGGGGAGGTTTGAACCGAATCATACTTAGGAGAGCACGATTCTGAGTTATGAGGAAGTTCAATTAGCCATTTTCATATTCAGGAGAGCACGATTCTGAAGTATGAAGAAATTTCAAGAGCCGAATCATACTCAGGAGAGCACGATTCTGAGTTATGAGGAAGTTCAATTAGCCATTTTCATATTCAGGAGAGCACGATTATGAAGTATGAAGAAATTTCAAGAGTCGAATCATATTCAGGAGAGCACGATTCTGAGTTATGAGGAAGTTCAATTAGCCATATTCAGGAGAGCACGATTCTGAAGTATGAAGAATTTCATTTACAACCGAATCATATTCAGGAGAGCACGATTCTGAAATATGAGGAAGTTCAGTTAGCCTTTTCATATTCAGGAGAGCACGATTCTGAAGTATGAAGAATTTCATTTACCCGAAAAAGCCGAATCATATTCAGGAGAGCACGATTCTGAAGTATGAGGAAGCTCAATTTACCCTTTTCATGTTCAGGAGAGCACGATCTTGAAGCATGGAGAAGTTTATTTATCCTTCAGTAAGAATCAGAATCGTATTCCAGGCGCCGACCTTAAATGCGAGAAGATTTATTTATCAGATAAGCAACAGCCTCTTTATTTGAGTGCTTATCCATTTTGGCACATAAGTCCCTTCCAACAATAAGTGACAATTCTCCCGCGAGAAGCTTATCAGGGCATTTCCCATTAAAGTCCATTTATTTTGGCATACAGCCGGTCTTTACCCTGTATATTTGTTACGGAGTTCCGAAAAGTCCATTCGATCCCATCACGAGGGATATTTTACAAAAGCTTGGATGTTATTCTTTGCTCAATGCTCCAACATTCTGTAATCGATCTTGCAATCGTACGTGATCCAGTTTTATTTTTAGATTCCCCAGTGGAGGCCGTCTCACAGGTGTCATCTCCATTTGAGAATCTCGTTCCCAAAATGACAATTGGTCGTGTTCGCACCAGTTGACCATCATTTTAGGATCCCCCAGTGATTATACTGTGTCTCAGTGCGTCGTTTTCCCCAGTGTGTTCTTCTCATAGCGTTTGTCATCATTTTCGCATTCATCATCCCAGCATACGCGTCATATCATGGCATCATCTGCATTAAGCTGTCCTCGCTTTGTCCATTGCATTGCATATCGTCGCATATAAGGGCAAAATTTTCGGTTATCTATATTTAAATCTCTCCACCACGATTCCTCGAATCTCTGTCACTCAAATCGTCCGGTGTAGCTATTTAAATAGGGGCAACTGTAATACCCCAAATTTTACCCTTATATTTAATCAGTCATTTCGCATAGCATCTCATATGTACATTTGCTAACCACTAACAAGTTATGGAGGTGTTTGTTTTGCAGATTTGGTTCCAGGGGTATTCTGGTCATTTTGCGTGGATTCTACTAATTCCTTGAAGACGGGCTGTTATTAAGTTCTGAGGCGTTTGATACACTATTTCTGAGGCATCTACCTATCACCAGGTCTGATTATATCAAGGTGCCAATTTGATGTGGTCGGTATTAAAACTTGTCGAGCACAACTGGATTTAAGATCCATTCCATTGCTCATGGTTTATTTCCAAAAGCGCTTTCGTTTCTGTTATTAAGGCACAGTTGTAATTGGATATTATTGGATTGTGGCTCTTGGCATTTGGTCAGTGGAATTTAATTACGAGTAGCCAATCTGTGTTCATAAGTGTTATCATCAAAACATAGAGATATAACTAAGAACCAATCTGTGTTCTAACACCTCTCCTTCAAGGAGCTTTGTTAACACTTAGTGACTTGAGTAACCACTCTGATTTTATCTTGAAACCCTTGAGACTCATCTCTTGAACCACACACACCTTTCTTGATCCCCTACAAAGGGAAATTCTAGAAATAGGTTAGGCAAATTTTGGGGTACAACAGCTGCCTCTATTCAAACGACTTGGACCTGACTGGGTGAAAAGCGAACGACTTTCAAAAAGTCAAGGTAAAAGACAGTTGAATACCAAAGAACCTGGAAATTTGCCAACCACAGAAATAGAACTGCAAACTTTGATTGGGGACAAAAATCTCCGAAAATAACTGAATTGATAATTGCAACAGTAATAAGTTATTTGATCACCAATTAACAAGCATCGACACGCAGTCAGAAGAAAACATCTGCTAACGCATAGGCAAACGAAACGAAGTCGGAATGATCATCTGATATAAGATATACACAGGCATCGAACCCGAAGGTCGGCTCAGCACTCAGCTGGGGATAATCATCTGACATCACCGTCAGACATCTGTTTTAAAAAATAAGCATCGAACTCAAAGTTCGGCTCAACGCTCGGCTGCGGAGATCATCTGACATCACCGCCAGGCATCTCTTTTAACAAACAGGCCTCGAACTTGAAGGTCGGTGTCGCTACTGCGAAAAAAGGTGTCGGCAAAGACAGAAGAGTCGCCACCTATCATTATTTATCCCTAAGGAGGGAAAGGAAACAATCAGGAAAAACCTAGCGAAAAGGGATTAGACCGGTCATCGCAACCAAATCTCGGGTTCGGGAGTCAATTACGCAAAGGGAAGGTATTAGCACCCCTCACGTCCGTTGTACTCAACGGGATCCACGCCTGTTGTTTATCTAAAGGGTTATTTATCTATCTACAATAATGATCTGGGGCAAAAGAAAAGAAAAATCACAAAGGACTCGATAGAGCGTTGATGCTCTGGGCCTACGTATTCCCTCGTGTAATGGGAAAATCAGAGTCAACGTAGTTCGACTAACTACGGGTGAAAGGGGAAAGGTTGCTCGCCAAGACATCACATCTTATGCCTGCATACTCTCAACATGTATGAGAGATCAGAGCGAGCATAGTTCGGGATAAAAGGGAACACATGTTTGTTCAACTGTTTTTTACCCGAGTAGGGTTAACAAGCAGGTCTAGCAGTTGGTGTATGCAGCTCGACCATTGGAGACTTAGGCATTACCCTTTGCGGTAGAACTAAGAGTTAACAACACTCTTTCTTATGAAAATGATTTTCCACTGATTAAATAGAGCCCTAAAGGGCAAAAGAGGAGTTTGACTGTTTGTTTTTGTCTTTTATTTGAGAAGTGTTTTGGATGAATGTTTGTAATTCATACTTGTAATACCCCAAATTTTACCCTTATATTTAATCAGTCATTTCGCATAACATCTCATATGTACATTTGCTAACCACTAACAAGTTATGGAGGTGTTTGTTTTGCAGATTTGGTTCCAGGGGTATTCTGGTCATTTTGCGTGGATTCTACTAATTCCTTGAAGACGGGCTGTTATTAAGTTCTGAGGCGTTTGATACACTATTTCTGAGGCATCTACCTATCACCAGGTCTGATTATATCAAGGTGCCAATTTGATGTGGTCGGTATTAAAACTTGTCGAGAACAACTGGATTTAAGATCCATTCCATTGCTCATGGTTTATTTCCAAAAGCGCTTCCGTTTCTGTTATTAAGGCACAGTTGTAATTGGGTATTATTGGATTGTGGCTCTTGGCATTTGGTCAGTGGAATTTAATTACGAGTAGCGTTATTGTTGATGCTGGAACTGTTGTGATCACGGTGCACATCCGTGTTTGGTTATGAAATGGTGGGTTAGCATTTAAATTGGATTTTAATCAGATGATGAGATTAAGATTACAAATGAGACAAGTGCACAAATAAGAATATTATTTGGGAGTGTTTATGTTTTATGACTATGTTAATAAATTTAAATATTTGTGGATTTATTCACAAATGTTTATAATTTTTTTAACTAAGAACAAAATATAAATAGATTCAAGTTTTGGGAATTTTATTTCATAAAGATCTCATCATACAAAAGGGAGATTGTTTCACATTTTTGCTGTTACAAGGAATTGCATTAAGTCTAAAAGTTCTAGGTCCTAAGTCCTAATGTCCTTCATGATGTCCCTTGAGCTTCTCCGCAAGGTCTCCGATTCACCTGCACATCAAAACAAAACAAACAGTGTAGAAAAAAGGTTAGGAGTTGTTTTTGACACTCTCAGAACAATGTCATCATCGAGTGCCGGGAGTGGCACAACCGAAGCTGCGTCCTACCCCCGTTACCCATCCGCGCCGTAGGCGTCAGATCAGGTAACACCTGTTCTTATCGGTACGGGACATCCGAGAGATAGAAGTAATAAAAGAAGCGGGACTAATTCGTTTTGCCGCGATTGGATTTCCAAACTGATACGAGAATAAGGCAACATAGGCAAGTTTGGACTCAGACCCGGATGCCGGCAGGTCTGAGTCACTTTGGTTTCGAAATTTCCAACACCTGAAAAGCCACAAACGCATCAGTATCAGATTCAGAATTTGGAACTCAAAACCTAAACAATTCAAAAGCAGCATCAGTTCTGAACCATATAGCTGAGTTCATGGAAAGTCAAGTCCAAACAGGACAAGAGAACTGAAATGCAAGCCAAAACTGCATCAAACTGCAGACAGAACACCAAATACAAACTGAACTGCATCAAAACAATGTATCAGAAGGCAGATTCATGCGCAAGAAGCCATAGGAAAACATCTTATAAGTCTGTCGTAACAGAAAGCCCCAACGAGATCCAAAGAAAAGGTAACAGCAGTTAATACAAAGAAAGCAAGAAGAATGAAGTATCCAAACAACGCTGTATCAAGCTGCATAAAATGTACCAAAAGGTTGTCAGTTAGGGGCAAGCTTCAACCGATACGGATGGCAAGTCACAAAAATGGACACCAAGTTGCAGCACAAAGCATAGCGCAGAATGGGGCTCAGTTATGAGCATCATTGCCCCAACAAACAAGTCACCGAAACAAGTTATCAAACCATACTCGGTTCATGAAACAAACAAGTGCACAAACACATGGCTCAGTTAATCAACATCATAGCCCAAGTCATCATCACTAATTTAATCAGAAGCAACAATATAATCAAAAGCCAGGATTGTAGTATCCTATTCCAAATGGTTCAGACAAACGTCATCATTACTGCGTACTCTTCTCGGCGGCAAAGACCAAGGCAAAGCGTCCATCTTAAAAGAAGAAGAGGAAAAGCTAACTGCATCAGGAAAAGAACTCGTGTCAGCAAAACAAACTGATTAGAGAATCCAAACGAAATCAAAACAAACGAATTAATTCAGATATCTAATAGATCAAGTGAATTCAAAGGCAATCCAATCCACATCAGAAAATGATCAAACAAAATCGAATCTGGAAATGGAAAGTTTCGAGTCAGATCCAAATCGTATCAGGAAACATCCCCATTGGAACTCAATCTGAATCAATCAAACAAATCAGTCAAAAAACGAATCAGTACAGATCAGTCAAACAAATTAATTTCGGATCCAATGAAATCCAATCGATGTCAGATGAAACCAGGATCTAAAAGAATAAACAGAGTTCAATCGGTATCAGATTCATATCAGAAAAATGAAATCTCACCAAAATCCCAATCGAATTCTAAAAGAGGGAATGTGGTTCAATCAGCATCTGAAAAAAATCAAAACAAAATCAAATCATATCAACACAAAATCATGTCCCAAAAATAGCACAAATCCACACGGATTAAAGGCCCAAAAGCTAGCTATAAAAAGAAAGATACCACCTGTGAGAAGGGGGGTTAAGGAGAGCGTCGCGAGAGAACGAAGAAGGGAGAAAATCGCAGAAACCCTAACGAAGGAGGAAATCGCGTACAAACCCTAACGGCGTGGTTGAGACTCAGAGGGATCGTTACCCTCATCATCGCCTTCGTTCACTGACGAACCAACATCAACAACCGCGCCACCGAACGAAGGAAGATCGCCTTCGCCGTTTAAACGGCGGGCAATCAACTTCAAGCCTCAGAGGAAACCCTCATCATCGGCCGAAATGTAAGCTATGAAATATCTCCCTCACAACATTCGTTTTGATTTCAGGTCATGGAGGAAAATGAAGAGCATCGAAAGAGTCACGAGGAAGAAGAAAGACGAGAGAGGAGAAGAAGAGTGAAACGGCGCCGCGAAACAGTCTTTGGGTGTGAAACCCTAAAAGGCATTTTGCCTCAGGACTAACAGCTGGGTTGGGTCCGGATGTGATGACCGGCCCAACCCCCCCCTCTTTTATTTATTTTTTTATTTTATTTTGTTATTCTTTTTATGTTTTAAAATTGTTTTTAACATTTATTTTATAATTCAAAATTTTTTTTAAAAATAAATAAGAAAACACATTTTATGTACATATTAAAAATAAAAAACTCTTTTTTTTAAATAAAAAAAAATCAATAAACTTTTCTTAAAAAATGTTAAAAAATAAAACCTTTTTAAGAGTAAATTATTTTTAAATTAAACTTTTTTTTGCAAGCTAACATTAAATTATTTAAGATTTTTTAAATAAAACAATAATAAAATCTCAAATTTGCATCTTCTCGTAACTCATTTGACTGCCGCCTAACTCTGCCCACTAACGCCATTTGTTCATTTTGCAGCTCATTACATTTACCGTCACTTATCTCATTTTATTTCATTACTATATTGTAACTAGGGCTGGCAATGAACCAAACCAACTCGAAGATAGTTCGGAATTCGACTCGACAATTAAATCGTTGAACTAGGTTCATGAACCAAATGAGTTGAGTATGAGCGAAAAATTAAGTTCGTTAACTAAATGAGCTGAACTTGAACTATACATAGTTCGACTCGTTAGGTTCATGAGTCAACTCGATTACATATGAAAATAATTATACTGTCTTTAAGATTAGGTTTAAATATTTACTTCAAATCTTAGACAAATTTAATCTTCAATTTAGTAGTTTTTGAATTAGACTCTCAAATGTTTCTCTTGAAAGTTGTGTAGGTTTTGAATTAGTAGATTTCGAAGATAAAGTTAAATTTCAATATGATAACTTTTATTTTATTTTAATATTTTATTTAAAATATATATATATATATATATATATATATATATATATATATATATATATATATATATATATATATATATATATATATATATATATATATATATATATATATATATATATATATATATATATATATATATATATATATATATATATATATATATATATATATATATATATATATATATATATATATATATATATATATATATATATATATATATATATATATATATATATATATATATATATATATATATATATATATATATATATATATATATATATATATATATATATATATTTAAAATGTCAAATATACTAAAAAATATATATATTTAAAAAAATAGTTTTTAAGTTCGTGAATCATGTGAGCTGACCTAATGAGATGAACCTAACGAGTCGAACCGAACTGTTCGTGAACTTATAACGAGTCGAGTTTGAGCTTAAAAAAAAGTTCGTGTCGAACTCGAACTCGAATTCGAACAATTCTTAACGAGTCGAGCCGAGCTGAGGTGAGTTCGACTCGACTCGACTCATTTCCAGCCCTAATTGTAACTGTTCCTCATATGTAACCTCGCGAATCTAATAATCGCGCTTTAAGTTTCTGCCTTTAAATTTCTATTTGTATGGGTTTAACTGCTGTCCTTATTTTCTGCTTGCATGATTCAATCACCTCACTTATCAATATTCCAGTCACACTACGCACTCCGGAGGAATTAGGTCTAGCCGTTTGACCGCCGTGTCAATAGTCCTCAACTCCAAAAACCTTACAACTACAAACCCTAATTTTCACAAATGCCTCGCCGCAGGCAAGATTACAATTTTACCCCTAGCATTAGGTCAAAGAGCCGCCGCGCTCATTTTAGGGTTTCCCGCCGCGGAATCCCTAACCTAATTTAATCCTAATTACAACTTAACAATTCAACATAGAGATTTGGAGTTTCTACACTCCACGTAAGCGTGTCCTTAAGACATGTTTATTCCCCTTGAGACCTTGACCACAGTCAAGAAGTCTCTAACCTCCCTTTTGAGGGGAACTACGATTACTCTGATTCTACTCCCGTAAGGATACGTAGGCACAAGATGCGATGTCTTGCCGAGTAAACTTAGAATTAACCCCTTAGGTCTATTTTTCTCACTTTTAACCTTTGTACATATACCTTAAGCAAATAAATAAAGCAAATAGTAAACATCTGAACAAAAGGTTCCCGTAGAGTACTACGGAAGTTTAGGATGCTAATACCTTCCCTAAATTTAACCAACCCCCGAACCCTAGATCTTTCCCCGCATTGTGTTTACGATGCAAAATAGGTTTTCCCTCTTTTGACCTTTTCCTTCGGATAAATCAAAGAGCGGTTGTGAATTGAATTGCGATTCAAACTCATTAATAGTTTGTGATCCTATTTCCACCGCAACAATACTGCACTAGAGACTATGACTTAGGAACGAATGCGTCGCATATCGTCCTAAGGACGTATACTAAACACTTTAGGTAATTGAGGAGAAGCCCCCCAATCACCACTTCCTAGGTAGCTTAAGGCTCGTAACGTACAATACTCATTAGCCTTTATTAAATGTTTTTATTATTGTTTTGAGATGAGAAAAGAGAAAGGACTCTACAAGGGAACTAATCAAAACCCTAATGTTGTCATGTAAGATGGTCCTAAGATTGAGTTTAGAAAGTGAATTCTATCCTATTCGTTATCATGCAAAGGGTAAGAACCTAATGTCTATCATCACTATCCTTAAACAAGGAAGTGAGAACCTAAGGGATCATGTCAATGGAAAGAAAAAGCAGATCAAATATAAATGTGAATGGATGCACATGCAATGCAATAATACAAGCAAAGGGAGGACACCTCAACCTTTAGATGCAAACAAGTAAACACAAAGAAGAAAACAACATCCAAGCAAAGGGAGGCAACCTCGACCTTTAGATGCAAACAAGAGATGCATAAATAAAAAGCACACAAGCAAAGGGAGGCAACCTCAACCTTTGGATGCAAGTAGAAAGTGAAAAGAGAAAGCTATCACATGCCTATCTCTATCCTAATGCACAACATCACATAAAATGGTGGAGAAAGAAAGGAATGATGATGGGAAGCAAAGTGAAAACCTAAGGAAGTCACTATGACACTCAACCAAACTCATCACACATGGATAGTCCTCAATGGTTCTACCACTCATGCAATGCTCTTAGTTCTTCCTAAGGAAGAATTAGGATCTCACAAGTGGGATATGTCGCTACTGTGAAAAACGAGGTCGGCAAGACAGAAGAGTCGCCACCTTTCGTTATTTATCCCTCGGAACCGGAAAGGAAACGATCGAAAAAACCTAACGCAAAGGTATAAGACAAGGTCATCGCAACCATTGCCTTGAATCGGAAGTCGGTAATGCAAGGGGAAGGTATTAGCACCCCTCACGTCCATCGTACTCGATGGGATCCACGCTTGTTGTGTTTATCTGACGGGTTAGTTACATCTATCTACGCTAAAAGTCTGGTCTGAAAAGAAAAGAAAATGACTCGGTAAAGCGTCGCACTTTATGCCTACGTATTCCCATATGGAACGAGAAATCAGAGTCAACGTAGTTCGCCTAACTACAGGGAAAGGTTGCTCGCCAAGATATCACATCTTGTGCCTATATACTTTCACACGGCGCGAAAGATCAGAGCATGCGTAGTTTGGGACAAGAGGGACACAGGTTTGTCTTTTTTATCCGAGTAAGGTTAACAGACGGTTCCAGCAGTTTGGTGTATGCAGCTCGCTCGACGGAGACTTAGACGTTTACTGTTTACGGTAGAAACGGGAGTTAACGGAACTCTCTTTCTGAAAAAAGGTTTCCAAGAATTAAAGGTCCAAGAGGACAAAAAGAGTTTGATATTTGTTTTCTATTTTTTAGAGAAGTGTCTTTTATGGATGTTTGCAACTGATATCGCACTAGAGAATATGACCTGAGAGTGAATGCGTCTCATGTCACCCAAAGGGTGCCATACTAAACATCCAGACTGTTGAAAAGAAACTCTCCAACAATCCTTTCTCAGATAGCTTAAGGCTCGTAGCGTACGACGTCAATTAACCTTTATTACTGGATCTTGATTTGTTTGTAGATGAGAAGAGAAAAGACGCGCTAAAGGGGAACTGATCCAATCCTAAAGTTGTCATGAAAAATTGATCCTATGGTTGAGGTTAGGAGGGAACTACCTAATGTTATCATGCATGGTTAGAACCCTAATGTCTGTCATAACTTCTCTTGAACAAGAGAAGTCAAAGTTCCTAGGGGAACATGGCAAAGGAAAACAAACAGCAAAAGAAATAACTGTACAAAAACAACTGTAAATAAAATGCATGCAATGCAACACATAAGTAGAAGTAGCCAAGCTCAACTTCTAGAACAAGCAAGCCCAGAGGCAACACACAAAACACAGGCAAGGGAGACAGACTCAACCTTAAGCCAGCAAGCAAAGCCAATCAATAACAGTCAAGCAGAGGGAGACAACCTCAACCTCTAAATGCAGACAAGCAAAGGGAGTTATTTTCAACCTTTAGGATGCTCTTAAGCCTAGGTCACTATATGAGAAACCTATTCTAAATGCAACACACATTCAATCAGTCACACAAACAAAGCAGAGCAGCCAGAGAAACAGCAGACAAACATCAGATAAACAGCTCAACAGCAAAGCAGATAAACAGCAAACAACCAAACAGTCTACAAACAAACAACTTCAAGCCCTCTTCAAGAGAAGTCTTCATCTTCATGCTCCAACAAGCTCCAAAACAAGGGAAAAGAATAAACATCAAGAATATTGGATTGATGATGGGAAGCAGGAAGGGAACCAAGGGAATCCTACCTGACACTCAACCAGTCATCTGAGAAAGGCATCCTCAAAGGCTCTACCTCTTGTAAAATGCCACACATCCTTCCAAAGGAAAGATGAGGCTTTCACATAAGGACCTTGAATCGTAGGATGAGAATGGAAAGCAATCAAAGCAATCCATGTTTGAGGAAGAAAGAAAACTACTTCTAAGCTCTTTCCTAAACCCTAATTCCTATAAGCTACAAGAAAGCTATCAAAAGGAAAGGAGAACTCCAAGCCAAGCTCCAAAATCAACTCCACAGAAGCTACAACATGCCCATAACATCATCCAAGAAGAATCACAAGCTCATCATGCACCAAAAGCCACCATTGAAGGCAATATAAAGCAAGCACCAAGTTAGGAGCACCAATTGAACAACCTAATTGTAAATTCTATCTAAAATAGCAAACTAGATTCTAAAAATCTATAAATTTTTCTAAGGGAACATGCAAATGTTAAGAACCTATAGTCAAAATATCAGAACCTAACTCAATTTCTAAGGCAACTAATAAAATCCTAAATTATAAAGTGTCAAAGGAAACCATGAAAGGGAAGGCTCTAAAAACCTAATCCAAAAAAGAATCTATGATTATCTAAAAATTATGAGAAAATTCCTAAGAGAACATACATCTCTAATCTACAATCTAGCAAAAAATTAAGTCAAGATTCCATACCAATTGACCAAACAAAACTCAGCAAACAGATGGAAGAAATATGCAAAAATAAAGAAATATAAAAAAATAGAAAAATGCCAACTAAATTGCAAAATCATCAAAACTTAAAGCTAATAGCATAGAAAAATCACAAATGAAGAGAGGATCATGGAGATATTTTTAGTTTATTTTTCTGATCAAAAATGGATTTAATATGAATTTAGAAATGAAAAAGGAATTAAAATAAATCCAAAACTAATTAAAATGGATTAAAATGCTAGGAATTATCACAGCCATGGGATCCTAAGACTAAGTATGCTGATCATAGGGTAGAGCGCATGTCCACGTGAGGTGTTGAGGTGGCAGCCAGGTCATTTAATGAAAACGTCGCGTTTTGGCATTGGAGGCAAGTCCTCAGTTCAAATCTCAGCCATCAGATGATCATACCGAGTCAAGCCATTCACACGATCTAATGGCTCTCAGACCTTCTTCTTCCTTTGAACTCAGGTGAGGGGAAAGAACCAGACGGTGGCGCCACCGTCTTCTCCAGTGAGAGGTTATTTGCAGGTGACCAATTCTCAACAAACCTTATATAGATCCACTCCAAATTTCATGTTGATTCCAAAAATCATATCCAAATCTCCTGAATCCTCCTAGATCTTAAAACCCGAAGCACAGTCCAAAATATGTCTCATTCTTGATTCTCACCAAAACTAAAACTATTGGTATGGATGTAATCCTCATCTATCACTGATCATCATATGCTATTCCAGTTGTATTAAAGCCTCAAGATCAGCGAGAATCGAACCTCAACAGAAATCCTGTCATCACTTAATTTGTCTCTAAACCTCCAATTTCTGATCCAGAATCCATCTAAGGTCTTCATTAAAGCCTAACCACATGCCATTCCTACCTAGATCATGCTACAATAAGAGAAAAGTTGAATTACACCAACCTGACTTTGAGCTCTGAATTGAAGTATCTAGGGCACGACTCTAGCTTCCAAACACTGCAGATCTCTTCAATGGAGTGTGAGGAAGGTAATTGAATCCTTGATTTGCTCTGAAACTGCCTTGAATCCAAAACACGAATTTCAATTTCTTGCTTGAAACTTGACTTGCTCTCTCTGCAATCTTCACAAAACCTTCACCAACCCCCATCCAAATTCATTTCTGAACATATATAGAGGGTGTTGGAATGTTCTAGAGGCCCAAATAAAACCCAAATCAGAATATCCAAAATCCAATTTTCCTTCAAAAACTTGAACATGGTGTGTACGAATTTGCCTCAATTCCTTCCCTTGGAAGCTTCTAGTAGCTTGCACAACACACCTTGAATGCAATTAGATCTGAAGGAGCTCTCAATTTAGCCTTGTGAATGATTTTTGATGTGTTACTTATTTATGAAGTAACAAACCATAACACCATGAAATTGACCTCAAATGGAAATTCTAAAAATGCCAAAGTGTTTAGAATGCTTTTTCAGATTAAAATGAGTATTCATATGGCCTATTTGAGCACGAAATGAATTAATTTGAGAATTTTCACTTAAATGCCTTTTAATTCTTCCTTTTGTAAAACTTCTCAAACCAATTCTCACCTTAAGCCAAAAAAATCTATAATGAGGACATGGTTGACCTAAAAACATCATTTGGAGCAAGTTTTGTGTTGAACAAAATTGCATTTGAAGCTTGCAAGATGGAGAAAATGACCTATAATGCCAAATGACCTATAATCTTACTTTCCCAAAATACCCCTAACTTGTAAGCCTCATAACTTGAGTTATACAAATTAGATGGAAGACTCCTAATACAATTTGGAAAACTAAGATCAATACCTACAACTTTCATGTTGGCCAAAAGTTCAAGAGAAACACCCTTCTAGGTCAAACGTTCCTTGGAAGTTGGTGAACTTTCACAGACAAATTTCACATTCCTCAGATGACCTGTAACTTGTGTGGACCATAACTTGAGTTTTATAAATCCAATGGAGGACTTATAGTACTCAAATTAAAGCTAAGATCATTCTCTACAAGTTTCATGTTAGAAAAAAGTGGAAATGAAACTTGCATCTTGAGGTAAGTGGTCTTGAAGTTAGGCACTAAATAGGGGATTTTACCCTGAGAACCCTAAATTAGCAACTCCTCACACTTTGAATTCTTCTTGCATAGATCTTGGAATACCATCTTATGTGTCTCAACACAACTATCCATTATTGCAAAGACTCAAAAATGAACTTTGATCCTCTTCAATTGCACAGTTGACTTAGGGTTACTCAGATGAAAACCCTACTTGCAACACCTTCAACTGTGGCTCTTCACACTTGGCACAATGACTTGATTGAGCTCCACCATGACCCTCAAGACACTCTATGAGCTCTATCCATACACTCTCTCCTTGATCAAGGCCTCACAATCCACTAATGATCTTCAATTGGTCCTCAGATTAGGAGATTAACCACATACAAACAACTGAACTCCTCAAGAACCCAACCCTCTTCCTGATGATTATGGTGACTTCTCAAGCTTGAATAAAACCTCTAGATAGGCTCCTCTGGATATAAACCACACTTGATCCCCTGCATAAATGAACAATGTTATGCTATGCAAATGTTAGATCAATGATATGCTAAGGCAATGAAACATAAACCAAGTAAGAAAAGGTTAGGTAAATTTTGGGGTGCAACAGGATCCTTAAGTCATAGGACAAAGAAGGAGGGATGAAGATAATGATGATGGAAAGCAAAGTTAGAACCTTAGGAACTCACTATGAAACTCAACCAAATTCATCATACAAGAATAGTCCTCAAAGAATCTACCACTCATGGAATGCACAGAGTTCTTCCTAGGGAATAACTAGGCTCTCACAAGTGGGATCCTTATGCCATAGAGCCAAAGGAATAGGGAAGAATGCACATAACATGATTGAGAAGGAGTGCATAAGGCATGGAAAGAGAACCATGCAAAAGTTAGGGATTATGCAACATATGCATCTAAAGAACCCTAAATGCAATGTCCTAAAGAAGGCCTTACCTAAACAAGTTAGGAACATGATAAATGACTAAAAATGAACATATCAATGTCTTATTATGCCTACAATGTGAATATGCAAGTATTGGGTGCTCAAACAATGCACAAAGTTCAAACAAAGTGCAAACCAGTCACGTGGTAAGTGGGAAGCACACACAAGTAGGCCTGAATGTAAAATGCCTTAAAAAAATAGAATTAAACCTAAAAATCTCAAATAAAATCACAAGAGACCCCTCTGGTATTAAGAACCAGGGGTTCAATTTTGAGGGAAAAATTCTAAGCCTAGCTATGTCAACAGAAGGCAAAGTTCTATTGGTGTCCTATGAACTAGGCAAAGGAGAGGGTCCTAAAGGTTAAATCAAAAACCTATGCAAAAGGCCTAAAAAATCAGAGATAAAAATATCTAAAAATCCATTAAGGTATCAAGATTATGTACAAAAATTACAAGAATTGATTTGGAGTTTTGAGCAAGAAATAAAATCAAGAAAGAGTGGTATGCCATTTTCTTATTTTACAAGAACACTTTGAGAAGAAAATGCAAAATTAAATTGGAAAATGATTAGAAAATTAATCTAAAAATTTGTAAAATTAGATTACATGTTAAAGTATGCAAACATATTTTTCATTTATTTTTTGATGCATTAAAAGTATTTTTTCATGAATTAAAATGCAAACAAAATTAATAAAAGAAAAATAAAGAAAAAGATAAGAAATTGAAAAAAGACTAGGTGCAGAAAGCAATCCATATGCGTGCATTCTATGGGCTTGGCCAGTTAGAGGGTGTGGATAGGAAAAGGGGCCTGAGGCCACTCAGATGTCACTAATCCAAACGCACCGTTTCACTTGAAATATTGGTCAAATGGTGAGACAAACTCGTGGCCTTACGATTCAACTCCAGTCAACAGATCCTAAGGCTATTAATGTGACACGCAGGCGCTGGGATTTAAACACAAAGTGAAATGAAATCGTGACTGTGGGATGGGATACGAGTCAAGTGTTCAACTAAGATCCAAGGGCTCCTGTCAAGACACGCACGAGTCTGAAGATTTAAATGAAATGGAGGGAGAAGAACCAGGCGACGGAGCATGACGACTCCGGTCGTCTTCTCCATTAGGGCACTACCGTAGCTAGTTTCATAAGTTAATGAAAACTCAAAATTCTTTATACTAATCAACTCGCCTCATTGCATACAACATGATGCCATGGTTTTTTTTCCCTAATTGTCTCTAAATCGTGCAAACTGCAAGCAACAAGTTCAGAGGTGTCATCAAGAATCATCAAAATTAGTTATCAAACCAATCCTAAATCCATCTACTAACTGCAAGGATCAATAATACATGAGAATGGCGTGCAAATTCTTCCTAAACAGAGAGGAATTTTGAGA
This sequence comes from Lathyrus sativus, assembly GCA_963859935.3. Classification (NCBI taxonomy): domain Eukaryota; kingdom Viridiplantae; phylum Streptophyta; class Magnoliopsida; order Fabales; family Fabaceae; genus Lathyrus; species Lathyrus sativus. The sequence goes on from OZ012741.1 coordinate 359,064,491, forward strand.
GATATATTACCTAGTGGAGTGCTTCCACTGAGCCTTCAAATGGTGGTGAAGCTTGATGAAAAGATCCCAGAAACGATCCTTGATCCCTCCTAAAGTTGTTTGAATGCTCAATTTGGCTTGAATCTTGATGAATATGAAAATGAAAACACAACTCTCTGTTATGATGCATTGTACATGATCCTGAATTCATATACTTTGGATGTTGATCATGAAGAAGCCCAATTGTAGCTTGTATGGCCCAATTCAAAATCCAAAATTTCTTCAATTGGCAAGCTTCAAAAATCGTGAAAATAGGATTCCACAGCTGCAAATTGGTTCATACCAGTTGCTTGAGATGTAATGGATCCAATGATGGGGATTAAACCCTTGTTTTGATCTTAATGGCATGAACTGCATTTGTTACTTAAGCTTGAAGTTAGTGTAAAAATGGCAATGGTTTTGAGCTCAATTTGCAATTCTGGTTTTGCCATGACTTTTAGAATAATTTTGGACTCAAAATATGCACAAACTTGAACAAAATTGATTCCTTATGAATTTATTTGATTTTTTGTACCTTTAATGCCTTTTTCATGGATTTTCCTCATCAACTCTTCCATCCAAGCCTATTCCATGATACCTTGATGTTTGATGATGCAAATGACCCAATTTGGAGAAAGTTTGAAGTTGGAAAGAGTTTCATCTAAGATGTGCAAAGTGGTGAAATTGACCTATAATAAAAAATAACCTATAATCAAAGTTTCCCAAAATACCCCTACCTTGCAAGCTTCATATCTTGAGCTCTACAAATCAGCTTGAGGACTTCTAGGACTTTCTGGAAAGCTATGATCATAAGGAACAACTTTCATGCTTGGGTCAAGATGAGGAGAGACATCCTTCTAGGTAAAAAATGCCTTGGAAGTTGGTTGATTTTCAAGGACCAAAATCACATTCATCTGATGAAGTGCAACTTGTCTGCTTCATATCTTGAGTTCTGGAAATCATATGAATGACTTCTAATTCTCAAAAGAAAGCTAAGAAAATTATCTACAAGTGTCATGTTGGAGTCAAGATGAGATGAAACTTGTATCTTGAGTTATGTGGTCTTGAAGTTGGGCACTAAATAAGGGATTTTACACTGACAAGCTTAGAAACCCTAGCTTAGTAACTTCTCACACTCTTGAGTATTGATTAATTGATCTTGGAACAATCTCTTAGGTGCCTCAACACAACATTCCATGATCATAGGGACTTGGAATTGAGTCTCAATCTCCTCAAATTACACAGTTGACTTAGGGTTGACCAGAGGAAAACCCTAATTGCACCACCTTTGGATGTGGCCTCTTTCACTTTGAATAATGACTTTCAAAAGATCCTCAATGACTCTCAAGACATCTCACAAGCTCTCTCAATAGCTTCTATCCATAATCGTGGATTTAATATCACCTGGTGAGCTTCACATGGCCTTCTAGATAGGAGGTGAACCATATTCTTTGATCTGTACTTTGACCTTGTTCTGATGGTGATAAGCTCTTGAATAGCTTGAATACATCCTTTTGATTAGGCTTAAACCTTGATAACCCTCTTTGGCTAGTCACACCTTTCTCAATCCCATGCATATGGATAATGGTATACAAATGCTAATGCTATATGAATGCAATGAAACACAAGCTAGGTGAAGAAACGGTTGGGCAAACTTTCGGGTGCAACAGTCGGCTCAGCGCTCGGCTAGAGAGATCATCTGACATTGCTGTTAGGCATCTGTTTTTAAACAAACAGGCATTAAACTCGAAGGTCGGCTCAACCCAAAGTTGAGAAAAAATCTGCTAACCAGTAGTCATTCGCTAAATAAAAGCGAGCATCGAACGCTAAGGCCGGATTAACACGCAGTTGATAGCATCTACTAACCAGTAGGAATTTGCTAAATAAAAGCGAGCATCGAACCCTAAGGTCGGATCAGTACGTAGTTTATAAGAACATCTGCTAAATAGCAGGCATCGAACCCGAAGGTCGGATCGACACGCAGTTGATAAGAAACAGTTGCTAAACAGCAGGCATCGAACTCGAGGGCCGGATCAACACGCAATTGATAAGAAACATCATTTAATTTGTAGTCGATATCACCATCATACATCTGCTTTAAACAAAACAGGCATCGAACCCGAAGGTCGGCTCAATATGAAATTGAGTACATCTGCTAACCAGCAAGCATTCTCTAAATAAAAGCGAGCATCAAACCCGAAGGCCGGATCAACACGCAGTTGATAACATCTACTAACTAGTAGGCATTCGCTAACTAAAAGCGAGCATCGAACCCTAAGGCCGGATGAACATGCAGTTGATAGAATAAAATCAACTGATTCACAATCCGAAAGAGAACACTCCGCTGAGGACAGAGAGACTTAAACAAGCGACTCTGCGGGAGATAGAGAAACTTAACCAAGATGCTCTGTGGGGAGAAAGAGAAACTTAAACAAGCAACTCTTTTGGGAAGCAAACGATGAGATGCGCACATCCATCAAAAATTTCCTTACTGAGTTCTGAATAGCACTAAGAATACAACATCTTCTGCCAGGATGTAGATATCGTTGACTGGAGAAAAACACATCATAGATAGCTGGGGTCTAGATACCGCGTTAGCTAGAGAAACACTTCTTCTGCAAAAGATACACCTGAAAACAACAGAGGTAACAACCTGGCTTATATTTCACATGCATATGTTTGAAAATGGCGTAATTCTCCGTACAAAACAGAAATGCTACGCATTTGGAGGATGACTCACGAATGCAAAAATGCAACGGAACCACGTCAGTAAAAGCTAACGAGAAAGCAAACCCTGTCGGGGAGAGGCAAAACATGCCAAGCACACATGCCGGGAGAACCAAGTCAACTCCGCTAGGGATGACTGGGTACCAAGTATAATTGGATTTATGTTGGGAAAAGCGAGCCCTGAATGGCCTGCCAGAAAAATAGCTCTTCTGGGAACACAATCCACTCTGCTGGGGATTCATCTCAAAATCTGTTGAGGAAAACATGCCCTAGATGGCTTACCCGAATACGACTCCCTTGGGGAAATAATAGATTTAGCTGGGGAACAACCATCAGTTGCTGAAATCAAAACCACTGAATTGAAGCAAAGGACTCCACTGGGGATGAGCAACTAATTGTTGAAATCCAAACCGCCTTACTGGGGAAAACTAATGACTCTGAAGGGGGAATAAACACAGACTGTTGGGAACCTGCAGGGGATAAGAGGTAGAACTACCATCTTAAAGAAGATACACTCTACTTGGGGAGATGAGAAATAAACTCAACTGCCAAGACTTCCGCTCGGGGAATGAGTCAAAGACCTAGACTCTGAGGGGATACAAACGACCACTGAGATCAGCCTTGAATGACCTCCTAGAATACCGCTCTTCTAGGGAACAAAAGACAACCCTGCTGGGGAAACCCAACTAACTGACGAAATTGGCTTCACGTTTCTGGGGAAATCAGCCCTGGATGACCTCCTCTAAGGTAAAGACGACCATACTGAGGAAAGGATAACATGCAGTCAGACTGCGGGAATCAGATGTACACGCTTCATCTGCTGGAGGAAAACTCTTCTCTGTCGGGGATAACAATCTCGACCTGTGGGGATAACTTCAATCTGTTGAGGATAACGATCCTGACTTGCTGAGGAATACCTGCTGATAACAACTCCACCCTGCTGGGGACATCCCTGGGGATAAAAGCATAGCGACCATTATCGGGAACAGGGACATGGTAACCATCATTGAGGATGTACCTTCGGAATAAATTCACGAATGAAAGCCCTGCAACAAAAACAACCAGAACTAGCCTGTACGCAACAAGCTAACAGTTATCGTCTGTGACATTGTTCAAGCAAATCAAAGTTTTAATGATTATGGGCAAAGCCTGCAAGTTTATGTATGCAAAGTTTTATCAAATACATCGGGTGTTTCCGTGAAAACAAAACAGTAAAGGCTAAAGCAAGAACAACAATTACTGAATAATATATGTTTATTGATAAATGGCGTGTAAATAGGTAGATTTTACAATGGATGCAACTCCTGAAAAGAGAAAGTTGCGTGAAAATTACAGAAATGCACAAAAATATACAAAAATGTCGGCAATGTGGTACAAACAACCACCATATGACGATTCATCTATGACTCGCATGACTTTGATGCTTCTCCGATGCTTTGTCCTCTGAAAAGACTGATTCGGGTGAACGGCCCTCGGGTCCTTCCCATCCACTACACTTTGGAGATCAATACGCGGACCACAATCATTTGCTTTTCAAATCCCTAACTTTTGCCTGAATTGCCCTTTCGGGTTTTCGATTCACTGGGATACCCATTTTTGCCAAATTCGCCTTTCCAGGTTTTCAACTTTGCGGGTGTACATCTTTTTTTGTTTTATATCCCTAATTTTTTGCCTGAACCCATTCTTTTTATGGTTCGTCGGGATGCTCCATTTTTTCCTGGATTTTCTTTTTTCTTTCCAGCAGGTCTCTTTAAGCAAAGTATTTTTTAACCGTGTTCGCGTTCACATGGGACGTGAAATCTTCACCATCCATGCTTGACAGTAGTAAGGCTCCTCCAGAAAAGACCTTTCGTACGACATATGGACCTTCGTAATTGGGAGTCCATTTGCCTCTGTGATCAGTTTGTGGTGGGTGAATCTTCTTCAACACCAACTCGCCTGCCTGAAAGCTCCAAGGAAGCACGTCCTTATCTAAAGCTTTCTTCATCATGCTTTGGTACAAACGACCATATGCAATGGATGCCAGCCTCTTCTCATCCATTAGGCTGAGCTGATTCAATTTGTTTCTTACCCATTTTGCCTCATCAAACTTGACATCGACCAGAACTCTCAGAGAATGAATCTCAACTTCTAATGGTAGGACAACTTCCATACCATACACCACCGAGAAAGGAGTTTCCCCAATTGAGGTGCGTACCGTAGTACGATATCCATGCAAAGCAAAGGGCAACATCTCGTGCCAGTCTTTATAGGTTACAACCATTTTCTGCACAATCTTCTTTATGTTATTATTGGTCGCTTCCACAACGCCATTCATCTCCGGGCGATAGGGAGAAGAATTGTGATGCTCAATTTTGAAACTCTGGCACAGTTCCTTCATCATCTTGTTATTCAGATTCAAACCATTATCAGTAATGATTCGCTCGGGGACTCCATAATGACAGATGATGTCCTTCTTTATAAACCTGGCTACCACTTGCTTGGTAACATTGGCATATGATGCAACTTCCACGCACTTGGTAAAATAATCAATGGCTACAAGGATGTAGTGATGTCCGTTGGATGCCTTGGCTCAATCTTGCCAATCATATCAATATCCCACATGGAGAACGGCCAAGGGGATTCCATGACGTTCAATGGACTTGACGACACATGAATCTTGTCTGCATAAATCTGGCATTTATGACACTTCTTTGCAAACTTGAAGCAATCAGACTCCATAGTCAACCAATAATAACCTTCCCGTAACAGCTTTCGAGACATGGCATGTCCGCCTGCGTGCGTGCCAAAGTTACCTTCGTGAACCTTTACCATAAGCAATCTAGCTTCGCTTTTGTCCATGCACCTTAGCAGCACTAAGTCAAAATTTCTTCGGTACAGAACGCCGTCTTGGTTCAGATAGAAGTTTCCAGCTAACCTCCTCAAAGTCTTCCTATCCCGGCTGGATGCCCCAGTCGGGTACTCTTGGTTCTTGAGGAAATTCTGAATATCAAAATACCATGGCTTGCCATCAGAAGCCTCTTCTATTACAAAAACGAATGTTGGCCTATCAAGGCGCGAGATAACAATTCTCGGAGCATCGTTCCAATAGTTTACTTTGTACATCGAGGACAACATAGACAAGGCATCCGCCATCTGATTCTCCGCTCTCGGTACATGGTGAAACTCTACCCTGTCAAAGAAAGGTAATAGCCTCCTTGCATAGTTCATGTAGGGAATCAAATTTGGCTGACGAGTTTCCCATTCTCCCTTGGTCTGATTAATAACTAGCGCTGAATCGCCGTACACATCCAAATTCTTGATCCTCAGATCAATGGCTTCTTCCAAACCCATAATGCACGCTTCATACTCGACTTCATTATTGGTGTAAGGGAATGTTAACCTGGAAGTGAATGGGATATGAGATCCATGAGGAGTCGTTATAATTGCCCCAATTCCACTACCATAGGAGTTAACGGCACCATCAAATATCATCTGCCATTGGGAACCCTTCTCTAGACCTTCGTCGGGTAATGGCTCATCACAATTATTTGCCTTTAAGAACATTATATCCTCCTCAGGAAATTCAAACTTCATAGGTTGATAGTCGTCGATTGACTATTCGGTGAGATACTCTGACAGAACACTCCCCTTGATGGCTTTCTGGGAAACATATTGAATGTCATACTCTGTCAAGACCATCTGCCACCTGGCAATTCTCCCCGAAAGTGCTTGCTTTTCAAAGACGTACTTATTCGAATCCATCTTCGAAATCAACATGGTTGCATGATTTAGCATATATTGTCTTAGACGTTTGGCAGCCCAAGCGAGTGCGAAACACATTTTCTCCAACATTGAGTACCTAGACTCACAGTCTGTGAACTTTTTACTCAAGTAGTATATCGCATGCTCTTTTCTTCCAGTCTCGTCATGTTGACCGAGAACACAACCCATGCTGTTCTCAAGAACCATTAAATACATTATCAAAGGTCTTCCAGCCACTAGAGGCATTAATATTGGAGGCTCCTGCAAATACTCTTTTATTTTTTCGAATGCCCTTTGGCAATTTTCATTCCAAACAATAGCCCGATCTTTCTTTAGCAATTTGAACATGGGTTCACACGTGGCTGTGAGATGAGATATGAATCTAGCAATGTAGTTCAATCTACCCAAGAAACCACGAACCTCTTTCTCTGTTTTCGGCGCTGGCATATTTTGTATGGCTATTATCTTTGAAGGATCGACCTCGATTCCTTTTTCACTAACAATGAACCCCAGTAGCTTTCCTTGTAACACCCCCTTTCTATACCCCCAAATAATCACAATAACTCATTTAGGCACGTATTAAAAATTCATCAGAGTATAATTAAAATACGGTATAAAAGAGGTGCGTCACATTATACATGAAATTAAAACATACAACACCTGCTCTATAAAAGATATGCAACAGTGGGGTAACTTTTAACAGAGGAACTTAGTCCTTACACCCACATCTCAATATTTAGAATTAAAAGCGTAAAATCTAAACATTGAATCACATCAAACCTGTAAACATATATACATATCATCCAGTTTAATTCACAACATCATTCATGTTTACATAAACATCCATCAGCGGATACATATACAAATGAATCAAACAAGAATTCTAACAATCCTAGCTACCCGGTGCTACATATCAGAGCCGACCGACCAAATGAATGAAGCCACGCTTCACAAAAGACCTCTAGAAAACCTACTCTGCAGTGCCTCATAGAGCATCATAAAACAGCATAAGGGTGAGAAATATTATCATAGTAATCAATGCATACAATCATATGTATATATACACAAGCATAGAATACACATATTCCACATTTCTCACCACAATTCATCATAATTCACTCATATACGTCGCAATGTATAAATATATATATATATATATATATATATATATATATATATATATATATATATATATATATATATATATATATATATATATATATATATATATATATATATATATATATATATATATATATATATATATATATATATATATATATATATATATATATATATATATATATATATATATATATATATATATATATATATATATATATATATATATATATATATATATATATATATATATATATATATATATATATATATATATATATATATATATATATATATATATATATATATATATATATATATATATATATATATATATATATATATATATATATATATATATATATATATATATATAGGTATAACACCAAGCATATCATCATGCATATACTCACAATTATAATCATTACACATAAATATTCACATTACGTTCTTCACCAACATTTCACATAAACATACACCATTAGATTTATTTACCAATTCACATAAACATACACAATCATGTTTATTCACCAATTCACATAAACATATACAATCATGTTTATTCATCAATTCACATAAACATGTACAATCATGTTTATTCACCCATTCACCATTATAAAGATGACAAATGCAAATCATAGAGACCGACTCACGACTCTATGCAGATGCAATGCAGATGCAATGCGGTACCGACAAATGCAAATGCAAATCATAGAGAACTTATTGGAACCAACACTCACACCCCCACATGGGCACACAATGTTCTGCAGATTCTCCTAGGAATCAATTCAGCAGATTCTCCTAGGAATCAATTTAGCAGATTCTCCTAGGAATCAATTCAGCAGATTCTCCTAGGAATCAATTCAGCACAAGAATGCACATCATGACACTCTAGAAATGCATACATATTCACAAATATATTTTCATGCATCTTTCACATACAATCTCATACAATCAATATGCATTCACAATATCGCGCCAAACGGCAACGAACATTTGCTACAGGCTCGCCTAGTGAACATGCTAGCGAAGCCTGTTCCTAAGCTAATGGAATTGCTCGCTACCCACTCGTTGGGGCTTCGCCTAGCGAACCTCTTGCTACCTCACTCGCCACGTATTCAGAAATAATGAAAATCCAAATCCCTGAAATTTTTGAAGACGATAATTGGCGTAAGCCATACAAAGACGACAGTCTAAGCGAAAGCTTAGCACTAACTCCAGACCACATGCCAGGTCTGAAGAAACCATCTTTAGAGCTTAAAGTATTACCTAAAAACCTCAGATATGAATTCTTGGACACCGAGCTCAAAAGACCAGTGATAGTAAACGCCGACTTAGGACAGTTAGAAACCAAAAAGCTATTAGACGTCCTAAAGAAATACCCAACTGCGTTAGGCTATAATATAACTGACCTTAAAGGTATAAGCCCTTCTATCTGTATGCATCAAATCATGCTAGAGGAAGACTGTAAAACCTCTAGAGAACATTATCGCTACTGCGAAAAAAGGTGCCGACAAAGACAGAAGAGTCGCCACCTATCGTTATTTATCCCACAGGAAGGGAAAGGAAACGATCGGAAAAAACCTAGCGAAAGAGGATAAGATCGGTCATCGCAACCAAATCTCGGGTTCGGGAGTCGGTTACGCAAGGGGAAGGTATTATCACCCCTCATGTCCGTCCTACTCGACAGGATCCACGCTTGTGTTGTTTATCTAAAAGGGTTGTTTAACTATCTAGCTAAAGGTCTGGTTTAAAAGAGAAAAGAAAAGGAAAAGAAAAAGGACTCGACAGAGCGTTGCTGCTCTTGGCCTACGTATTCCCTCGTGCAATGGGAAAGTCAGAGTCAACGTAGTTTGGATAAATACGGGTGATGGGGGAAGGTTGCTCGCCAAGACATCGCGTCTTGTGGCTACGTACTCTTAACAGGTATGAGAGATCAGAGCGAACATAGTTCGGGATAAAACGGAGCACAAGTTTGTTCAATTATTTTTACCCAACTAAGGTTAAACTACAGTTCCAACAGTTAGGGACAACGCCTGTTTGTGGTACAACCGAAGCTTAACGGCACTCTTTTCATCAGAAAAGGTTTTCTTGGATTAAAACAGCCCCACAGGGCAAAAAGAGTTTGAATGTTTGTTTTTTGTCTTTTATCAGAAGAAGTGTTTTTTATGAATGTTTGTAATTCATACTGCACTAGAGACTATGACTTAGGAGCGAATGCGTCGCATATCGTCCTAAGGACGTATACTAAACACTCTAGGTAATTGAGGAGATGCCCCCCAATCACCATTTCCCAAGTGGCTTAAGGCTCGTAACGTACAATACTCAATAGCCTTTATTAAGTGTTTTACTGTTGTTTGAAGGTGAGAAGAGAGAAAAGGACTCTACAGAGGGACTATCAAGAACCCTAGTGTTGTCATGCAAAATGGTCCTAATGTTGAGGTTTGAAAGGGAATTTATCCTAGATGTTGTCATGCAAAGGTTTCAACCTAAAGCTCTATCATCACTCCTTGAACAAGGAAGTGAGAGTCCTAAGGGAACATACCAAAGGAAAAAAACCCAACAGCAAAAATCATTAAGCTGAAAGAATAAACCTATCAAGAAGATAAAGTAAACACAAATGCATATGCAATGCAACAGTACAAGCAAGGGAGACAAGCTCAAACTTCAATGTAAACATGGGATGCAAACAGAAAAAATAACAAACAAGCAAAGGGAGGGACACCTCAACCTTTAAATGCAAACATGAAAAAGAAAGGAGAAAGCTATAAAGCCTATCTTACTTCTAATGCAAAACATCACACAATCATGAGGATGAAAGGAATAAACAAGATGAAGGGGACAAAGTAAGAATCAACCCACTAAGTTCAATGTGCATCAGCATAGGAGTCCACTAAGGCTCAGACTTCTTGAGGAATGCACAACATTCCTCATAGGGAGGAATGAGGCTCTCACAAGAAGGATCCAAAGGATATAGGATAGAGAGATAAGAGAAATATAGTGTGAACCTAAGGCACCCACTATACCTGATGTGTATCAACACAGAGAATCCAACAAAGGCTCAAACTTCTTGAGGAATGCACAACATTCCTCCTAGGGAGGAATGAGGCTTTCACAAGAAAGATCCAAAGATTATGTTGGACTGATAGGAGAAATGTGTACAAAGTACTTGAGTCCTCAAAGGCTCAAACTTCTTGAGGCTTAGGAGGAATGAGGCTTTCACAAGAAGGATCCAATGAATTGGACTAAGGAATAGTGAGGAGTATGGTGTGAACCTAAGGAACCCACAACATCATTGAATGTCAACCAAAGGCTCAAACTTCTTGAGGAATGCACCGAGTCCCTCCTAAGGAGAAACTAGGCTCTCACAAGAAGGATCTATATGGACTAGGGACTGCAAAGCAAGGAAAAGAAATCACATAAGAAAAGAGAAACCATTCACACAAAGCTTCTAAGGAATCCTAATATGCAATGCCCTAAAGAATATCTATCCTAATTAATCTATGAACATGATAATGACCTGAAAATGAATCTAAAAAGGTCTCAACTTATGTGCTAAGGGATCATGCAAATGTGGATGCCAAAAACGTAATTCAAAACCTATCAAGATTGCATCTAAAAATCTGAACAAAAATACTACAACATCAATTGAAGTGTCAAGCATCAGCATATAAAATATTAGACATTCATTCTAAGTATCTATCAAGAAATAAAATCAGAAATATGAACATGTCAATTTCACATTTATAAAAAGCACGTAACATGAAAAATGCAAAGAGGGAGGAAAGGTGTGTGGGGCAGCGGCCACCACAAGCGCGTCTCGACCTCAACAGCGATGCAAGAATGATGCAAGCAACGGAAAGGAATGAAAGGAATGAAAGCAAAGGAACATGCAAATAAAAGCTCACTTTGAACCACATACACAAATATGTATTCAAGTGGAAAATGGACACACACGTGTCGACAAAATCATGATTAATCAACCACAAACAATGACAAATAACGAAAACAATTCAATCCCAATGCATCACACTGATCTATGATGATTCAGATCGAAACAGAATGCGAACATGCAAACAAAACAGCAAATATGACATTCTGGTTCAGTGTTAATCGGTTAACACCCAGGGTTAATCGATTAACCAGCTGTTAACGTTTGAGAAATGTGAAAATTTGAACTGGTTAACCGGTTAACCATATACGTTAACCGGTTAACACTATTAATGTTGGGAAAACTGAAATTTTGAATTGATTACGAAACTCTATCTTATGAAATTAAGCTCCAAAATCAGACCTCAATTTGCACGAAAATTGATTACGAAACTCTATCTGATGATGATGATAAGTGGAGGTTTATGCTCAAGATTCCATTGATTTCAATGAAAAATCAATGGATCCAATGATGAGGAGCTTTGAGTGAGGGTTTGGTGAATGGAGAAGTTGAGAGAATTGAGAGAGAACTCAAAGCAATTCTGAATGTGAATTTGGAATTATGAGTCACTAGCCCCTTGAGGCTTGGAGTGAATTGTTTATATACATGATAGTCTTGGATTTAAAGTGAGGTATGGAGGGAGGTTTGGAAATTATGGAATGGAGCTAGGTATGGAAACTGAAATAACCAACTTGAGAAGGTTCTAGATCCTTCTTGAATGCAAAATGGAACCTTCCAAATGATTAAAATTGAACCCCAAGGCATCCCCCCTTGAGAATTCACGTACAAGGCAAAATTTACACCTGTTAACCGGTTAATTGTATGGGTTAACCGGTTAACACCTGCAAAATTTGAATTTGGTGCTTTTTTGGAGGGAAACCTATTCGTTTGCCCGTTTTTTGACCGGTGGGAACTCTGTTCCGCTTCTGACACTTGTTCTTGGATATCGTAACCAAGAGAATGCTTGGAATAATCTGGATGATGTTATCTGACCTAAAATTATCCTACAAAACAAAATAAAATTGGCCGTTCGACCGCTGGGAAAAATAAATGCCAGGGCCTCTGCTGTTCGCTGTTCGATCTCTTGTACTGAAAAATGAGTCTTGCACCACAGGGAAAATTTGATCTCATGCTTTAAGAACGAATGCTATGCAAATGCTAATGCTATGAAAATGCAATGAAACAAAAGCTAGGTGAAGAAAAGGTTGAGCAAATTTTGGGGTGCAACAGCTGCCCATATTCAAACGGCTTGGACCCGACTGGGTGAGAAGCGAATGGCTCTCAACCAATCAAGGTAAAAGACGGTTGAATGCCAAAACTCGCAAAGAAGGAATCTTGACTTCCAACGGTAGGACTGCCTTCATATCGTATACCAACGAGAAAGGAGTTTCCCCAGTTGATGTGCGTACCATCGTACGATAACCGTGCGAGGCAAATGGCAACATCTCATGCCAATCTTTGTAGGTGACAACCATATTTTGCACTATCTTTTTGATGTTTTTGTTGGCCGCTTCAACCGCGCCATTCAACTTCGGCCGATAGGGAGATGAATTGTGATGTTCAATCTTGAAGTTCTGGCATAAATCCTTCATCATCTTGTTATTCAAATTTGAACCATTATCAGTAATGATCCGCTCGGGAATTCCGTATCGATAGATGATGTCCCTCTTTATGAAACGCGCTACCACCTGCTTAGTAACGTTAGCGTACGGCGCTGCCTCTACCCACTTGGTGAAGTAATCAATAGCCACCAAAATGAAACGATGTCCATTAGACGCAGCGGGTTCAATCTTGCCGATCATATCAATGCCCCACATGGAGAACGGCTAAGGAGAGAACACGACTTTCAACGGGCACGGCGGCACATGAATTTTATCTGCATAAATCTAACATTTATGGCATTTCTTCGCGAATTTGAAGCAATCCGACTCCATTGTTAACCAATAATACTTAGCTCGTAGTATCTTTCGAGTCATAGCATGCCCGCCGGTGTGCGTACCAAATGTGCCTTCATGGACTTCTTCTATAAGCAATCCTGCTTCTCTCTCGTCTACACATCTGAGTAGCACTAGATCATGAATTCTCTTGTACAGAACTCCATCAGGATTGAGGTAGAAATTTTCGGACAACGTCCTAAGAGTCTTCTTATCTTGCGTCGACGCTCCCACTGGATACTCCTTAGTCTTAAGGAAGTTATGGATATCATAGAACCATGGCTTGCCATCGGAGGCTTCCTCAATTGCAAAAATGAATGCAGGCCTGTCAAGGCGTGAGATAACAATTCTTGGAGCGTCATTCCAAAAATTGACTTTGTACATTGAAGCCAACGTGGCTAAGGCATCATCCATCTGATTCTCAGCTCTAGGCACGTGATGGAGCTCCACTCGATCAAAGAAAGGAAGTAGCCTTCTGGCATAATTCATGTACAGGATCAGGTTCGGTTGCCTGGTCTCCTATTCGCCTTTGATCTGATTGACAACAAGAGCTGAGTCACCGTATACATCAAGGTTCTTGATCCTCAGATCGATGGCCTCTTCCAAACCCATGATGCATGCTTCATACTCCGCTTCGTTGTTGGTGCACGGGAAAGTTAATCTGGCGATGAACGGGATATGGGACCCGTGAGGAGTCGTAATGATTGCCCCAATTCCGCTACCATTATAATTAACTGCACCATCGAATATCAATTTCCACTGAGAGCCAACCTTTGGTCCTTCGTCGGGTAGTGGTTCATCACAGTTCTTCATCTTCAGGAACATGATATCTTCATCAGGAAATTCAAATTTCATAGGCTAATAGTCTTCGATCGGCTGCTCAGCGAGGTATTCTGACAGAACACTTCCTTTGATGGCTTTCTGCGATACGTACTGGATGTCATATTCTGTCAGCACCATTTGCCATAAGGCAATCCTCCCTGAAAGCGCTTGCTTCTCGAAGACGTACTTGATCGGATCCATCTTCGAAATTAGCATGGTTGTGTGATTGAGCATATACTGTCGTAAACACTTGGCATCCTACACGAGTGCACAACACGTTTTCTCCAGCATTGAGTAACGGGACTCACAGTCTGTGAACTTTTTACTCAGGTAGTAAAAGGCATGCTCCTTTCTGCCAGTCTCATTGTGTTGACCGAGAACACAACCCATGCTATTCTCAAGAACTGTCAAGTACATGATTAATGGCCTTCCGGCGACTAGAGGTATCAAAATCGAAGGTTCCTGCAGATACTGTTTTATCTTTTCGAATGCCCTTTGGCAATCGTCGTTCCAAATAATCGCCTGATCTTTTTTCAATAGTTTTAACATCGGTTCACACGTGGCCGTGAGCAGAGATATAAACCGAGAAATGTAGTTTAATCTCCCCAGGAAACCACAAACTTCTTTTTCTGTTTTAGGCGCTGGCATTTCTTGTATTGCTTTTATTTTGGCAGGATCGACCTCGATGCCTCTTTCGCTCACAATAAACCCCAGTAGTTTTCCGGATCGTACTCCGAAAGTACACTTGTTAGTATTCAACCTCAACCTGAATTTCCTAAGCCTCTCAAACAACTTCAGCAGATTGACCAGGTGTGCCTCCTCCATTTGGGACTTTGCTATCATATCATCAACATAGACTTCAATCTCGTGATGAATCAAGTCATGAAACAAAGTGACCATCGCCCACTGGTAAGTTTCCCCTGCGTTTTTCAAACTGAAAGGCATTATTTTATAGTAGAATGTCCC
This sequence comes from Lathyrus sativus, assembly GCA_963859935.3. Lineage (NCBI taxonomy): Eukaryota > Viridiplantae > Streptophyta > Magnoliopsida > Fabales > Fabaceae > Lathyrus > Lathyrus sativus. The sequence goes on from OZ012741.1 coordinate 359,079,755, forward strand.
CCATGGTGTAATAAGCGTGGTTTTCTCCATGTCTTTCGGCGCCATCTTGATCTGGTTATAGCCGGAGAAGCCATCCATGAACGAAAACACGAAATATTGAGCAGTATTGTCGACTAATACGTTAATATGAGGTAGCGGGAAGTCGTCTTTAGGGCTCGCCTTATTCAAATCCCGATAATCAACACACATCTGTACCTTACCATCCTTCTTTGGTACAGGCACTATGTTGGCGACCCACAGAGGGTAAGTGGTGACTGCTAAGAATACAACATCCAGCTGCTTTTGGACTTCTTCTTTGATCTTAACAGCTATGTCTGGTCTTGTCCTCCTAAGCTTCTGCTTAACTGGAGGGTACTCTTTGCGCAGAGGTAAGTGATGAACCAATATATCCGTGTCTAGTCCGGGCATATCTTCATACGACCAAGCAAAGATGTCACTATAATCTCGAAGCATCTCGATCAGCCTTTGCTTGATATCACTCTGTAATGCAGCCCCTACTCGTACATTTCTGACAAGTTCTTCAGAACCCATATTGATGATCTCAATATCCTCCTCGTGAGGCAAAATAATTTTCCCGTCCCGTTTCAACAGTCGGGCCAACTCTTCCTTAAGGTCTTCATCTTCGTCAATCTCTTCTTCAGCTTGATATATCGGGAAATCAAAGTCGAAGTGAGTCATGGACGGTTCTAAATCGGTGTCACCTGTAGTATGAATCCTGCAACGGAAATGGTTAAACATAAAAATGATGTGCAGGTCAGCACAAACCACATTGCCATTTTATTGTTTTTCAAAACAAAAGCAAAACCAGAATAACAGGGATCACAAAATTTGAATGCTAAGAAAAACTCCCATTGATTTATTGGTAATATGTACATGCATAATCAAACAAGGCCCTGTCAATAAAACCGCTATGCCCCGGGTAGGACATAGGGTTGTACAGTAATTGGGAAAAGTAAATCATTACTCTTTGCTGGTCAGTTGGATGAAATCCTGAATGGACCAATTGCTGAGGCTCTGGCCTGGCTTGCACGGCTGGATCCAAGAGTCCAAGTCGCAATCATTATCTCCATCGTCTTCAGACACAACGTTGATCTGTTCAAAGATTACTCCCTTTTTTGTGAACTGAACCGGCCCTTTGAAGCGCGGTGCACTCTGCAAGGATGAGGCAGCCGAAGAAGGGTGATATCCTAACCCAAACTTATCTTGCTTGTTAGGAATATCCAGTACCTGCCCCTAGCCTTGGGCCGTACCAGATTGGACCATCGCTTGAGCTTCCTTGAAGGAAGAGAGAGTCATCTCAGACATTTTTCTCATCGTTAGAGTCAGATCTTTAACTTCAACAGCCTCGAATGCCTGACGCAAAGTTTCGTGGATTTCGCCATCCACTTCGACGTACTTGAAAGATGACAAATGGCTCACCATGATTTCCTCTTCTCCGTAAACGGTCACAATGCTGCCACCCACAACATACTTCAGTTTCTAGTGCAATGTGGAAGTTACGGCGCCAGCAGAATGGATCCAAGGCCGGCGTAGCAGGCAGCTGTAAGCGGGCTGGATATCCATAATATAAAAGACCGCATCAAAGGTTTCTGGTCCAACCTGAATGGGTAGAGTTACCTCTTCAAAGACGGACCACTTAGTCCCATCGAAAGCCTTCACAACTAGGTCACTAGGTGTACACAATAGCCCACGGGTGTCCAACTTCATAAGCGCTTTCTTTGGTAAAACATTCAAAGAAGACCCTGTGTCTACAAGCACGTGTGACATAACGATTCCCCTACATTCCAGCGATATGTGCAACACACTATTATGGTTCCTACCCTTCAGCGTCAGCTCCAAGTCGGTGAATCCTAATCCATTTCCAGTATTGACATGAGAAACCACTCCTTCGAGCTAGTTAACAGATATTTCTTGGAGTACGTAGGCGGCATTTAGAATTTTCAACAAGGCGTGGCGGTGTGCTTTGGAGCACAACATCAAATTCAAAATTGAGATCTTCGAGGGTGTCTATTGTAGGTGATCGACTATCTTATAGTCGCTCTTCTTGATTAGTCACATGAACTCTTCAACGTCATTCACCGACAAATCTTTTCCTACATCTTGGGTTGCCTCTTCGAAGATGGCCTTACCCTTTCCCTTGTCGACTTTGTCAGCAACGACTTCCGATGGTGCGAACACCCTTCCGCTGCGAGTTATTCCTCCAGATCCGACCAAATTATCCACAGTTTCAACCGTGGGAACTTCAAGTCTATTTTCTGCCCGTTGTACTAAATTTCAGCCCTATAATGCCTAGTGACAACATTGATTCTCTCGAACGGTATAGGGCTGTTGCACCCCAAAATCTGACCAACATTTTATTTACCCATCAAGTGTTTGAAGTTTGATACCTTCATCAGAAAGTTCAAGAGATCCTCAGAGGAATTAGTTGAAACCAAGGTTGTGTGTCTCCTAACTTGAGAGTTGTGGGAGCTCCTCAGATGATTCTGAGACTTTGAGAATGAACTTGAAGCTTTGAGAAATTTTATGAGATGTCTTGAAAGCCATCATGAAGGCCCAGAGAAGTCATTGTGCAAGAATTCATAAGATTCAACCATGAATGGTAGAATTAGGGTTTTGACTGGGTCAACCCTAGATCAGCTGAAGATTTGGAGAAAGTTGAGACATAATCCAAGGGCCATGAGATCATGGAATGATGTATGGAGATGTTATAAGGATGATTCCTATACCAACTCATCATGATTGAGGAGTTTGAGAAGTTTCAAGTCAGGGTTTCCAAGGATTGTCAGTGAAAAAACCCTAATTTGATCCCTATCTTCCAGGCAGTTTTAGCTCAAGATGTGGTTGACATCTCATCTTCCCCACAACATTAATGTTGTAGAGCTTGTTCTTATCTTTAATTTGAGTGGTGGAAGTCCTTGATAGGATGTGCAGAGCTCAAGTTATGGTTTTGACAAATTACAGGTCATCTGAGGTGTGTGAATCTGGGTCCTTGAAAGTCACCCAACTTGAAGACAACTTTTGCCCTAGTAGGATGATTCCTTTGATCTCTTGGTCAACATGAATGTTGAATATCATCTTCGTAGCTTTCTAGAGAGTACTAGAAGTCCTTTATAGGATTTGTAGAACTCAACTTATGGTTTGAACAAGACAGGGGTATTTTGGTCATTTGGTGATTATAGGTCATTTTAAGCAAAGGCCATATCTCCTATTTCCAAGCCTCAAATGAAAAAACTCAAAACATAAAAGTTGTTAAAAATGGGATTTTAAGCCTAGAAAAGTGGTAATTATTTGTTGGAAAAGCTTGTAGCAAGGATTTACAAGATTGGGTAAAAATGACCTAAAAATGACTTATAACTTAAATGGATCCAAGTTGGAAATTGGTTTGGGAGATGTACAAATCCAAAATAGGTCATCCAATATGTCATTTTGAATCCAAACATCATTTTAAAAACAATGGTTCAAATAGATTTTTGATTTGAAGCTTAAAAATGGAGGTTGCTTTGTAATTTTGTTTCTTGCATATTAAGGAACTTTGAGAAACTTGGCATAAGGCAAGGCAATGCTTGTTTTTTCACACATTCCCTTTCAATATCTCTTGTAAGGAGATTTTGGCACAAAATGACAAGGCTTGGCACATGAGGTATGAGATATACCACATGTCCTTAAAAGAGAATTTCCATCACTTTCTAGATGATTCTCAAAGTTTCTAGATGAATCTAGACTCTTCCATTGGTTTCTATATATTGGTTTAATCATAATGAAGAAAAGGTTGGTGAATCCATTGGTGAAGAGTGAGAGGAGAAAGAGATATTCAAGGTTTCCTTCAAGTGCAAGTCAAACTCGAATTCATCATTGCAAGCCTCATCCATCAGAATTCTTGCAAACAGAAAGCTATCCACCATTAGAGGAGTGTTTTGCATCAATTACAAGTTCTGAAACCATCTCTACGCACCTCCACCATTGATATTTGACAGGTTGGTGTTTTCATTTCCATCTCTTTAATTAGGTGCTAGATGTTTAGATCTTTAGTATAGAATGGCTAAGATAGGTTAGATGACCATTTCCATAGAGTTTCAGAGGGTTTCATGAAGGTTGGTAACAGATCATAGTTTCTTTCAAGATCAAGATCAAGCCGTGTATGGAGTTTTAATGGATATGTGATAGCATAGAATGATGAGGGTAGCATGTAGAACAAGTTTATATCATTAGATTGAAGTTCTATCAAGGTTGATACCAGAAGAAAATGGTGGAACCCTAGTCTTGAAGCATTTCTGTTTGGAGGATACACGATGGATCAAAGAAAACTATGCGTATGGTCGTGTTCATGGTAATCAGTAGCACATTTTTGCCTTTGGAAGTTTGTGATTTCATTGAGTAATGGAGGAGAACGAAGGAGGTGAAGTGCTGGCATGGAGTTAGGGTTTTCTGAAACCCTAATGGTATTTTGGAGAAGACGGGTTTGTAGCCGTTAGATCGTTCTTTCCATTTGACTTAATCATCTCATCGCACGGCCAGAGTTTAATTTCAGAAACGGAGGGAAGACTTGAGCCAAAACGCACCGTTTGAATAAGTGATGAATCCTGGGCCTCAGAACTTCTTGATACTCACACCCCCACCATTGGCCCAATCCAATTTTGAACGTAAAAAACATGCTATTTGCACCGTATTCGTTTTAATTTTTCTTTAATTTTTCAATTGATTTTATGATAACGCATGGGCCTAAGCCATTCTCTATCTGAACCCCCCAGGTTCTCAGCCCAATAATAATTGAACTGGGCGCAGTTATGTTTGACACCCCCCATCCCCTTTAATTCAATTTCTTTTGATTTTATTTCTTTTATATTGCTTGCATTTTATAAAATTCATATAAAATTCAAAAATGATTGTTTTTTAATTCTTATTTTTTCTACATGTTCATAATTTTGTCTAGAAAAATATCAATAAATAAAATTGGCATTTTATTTCCTTTTAATATTTTTAGTATATTTTCCATGTAAATAGCTTTTTTAGAAGTTTAGGTGTATACTTAATTTCGTAGAATTTTTATTAGGACCTTCCCTTAGGATTTTTGAGCCATTCTTTTTGGCATAGTTAGATATTGAATCATAGTTTCCCATAGGATTTTATTCATGATTTGTAGATTAAAATTTGATTAGTTTGTTTAGGCTAGCATTAGTATAACAAAATTAGGGTTTTATTCAACATAAGTAGACTTAACAATTTTGTTTTGGGTTTTTAGGTCAAGATTAGAGTATGGGGAATATATGGGTTAAGGGTAAGTATGTATAGAATCCCCTAGAATTTTACTAGAGTATTATATAGTATTTTAGTATTTTTAATTGATTTTTGAATGCATGATGTTGTGTGTTGCTTAAGGGCATAGTTTGTATTGTTTTGCTTTCTTTTCTTCTCCTTTGAGTGTGTGAGCCTTGAAGATTGAGTTGAAGACCTTGTGGATCATCATTGAAGACTTTGAAGACCTTGAAGAGGAGCTTAGTTTTAGCTTTTGTTTGTTCTGTTTATAGGATCATAAGTACATAGGTAGAGCTTTAGATAGAATAATTCCATTCAATAAACAAGGAGTGTCTTGTTCACCTCCTTCCTTCTCTATGATATAAAGTCCCTTAAGGGTATTCACCTCTCTCCTTTGGAGGGATTAGTGACCTTGCCCTATGAGGTAGAACTTTGAGAGAGCCTTTCCTTTTGATGTTAAGTCCTTAATGGCATCCTTTGGAAGTCACTGAGCACTCTAACATCCTCACCTCATCTTGTTGATTGAATCTTGTTTGTTGGAGCATTTGGGTTGTTGAAGATAAAGAAAGCAATGAAGAGTATTGAAGATTTGCATTGAAGTTGTTTGCTTTGAAGAAGAAGATGATAAAAGATTTGATTGAAGATCTAAAAGCCATTGAAGATAGAAGCTGAAGCTTTGAAGAGGATGATTCCTTGGGGATTGTTGAAGTCTGAAGACTTTGTGAAGATCAAGTTGATGCTTGAAGATCCCTGAAGATAGTGAAGCCTGAAGGTGGAGCTGATCAAGAAGCTGAAGCTTAAGGGAGAAGATGAGTTGATACTCATGTTGTAGGGTTGATACCTGGAAAGCAATTGATGATTGAAGTCTGAAGACTGAGTTGCTGCTGGAGGAGCAGAAGCTTTCTTCTGTTTTCTTTTATGTATTGTGTGATTTGCTTGATTTGTCTGTTGCATTAGAATAAGTCCATCTAGAATAAATAGAATCTAGGAGCATGATTGCATTAGAGGTTGAGTTGCTCCCTCTGCTTGTATTGTTATTGCGTGGCTTTGCTTGCGGGTATTCGGTAGAGCCTAGCTCCCTTGCCCATGTGGTTTGTCTGCCTGATGGCATTTCATTTTGTTTTATCTGTATGATTGCAGTTTATTGTTTATTGCTTGATAGCATGTTGTTTATTTTTCAGTATGATTACTGTTATTTCATGACTGGCTTGAGGTTGAGACGAGCTTGTGGAGGCTGAAGCCCCACACACATTTCCTCCCTCACTTGCATTGTATGCATTTTACCGTTAAGCTGAGGCTTTGTCTGTTTTGGTGTATCATTGACATGATCCCTTAGGACTCTCATTTCCTTTGATAAGGATTTGATGATAGACTTTTAGGTTGAAACCTATGCATGAAAACATCTAGGAGTTCCCTGTTCAAACCTCAACCATAGGATGAATCAATGGCATGATAACAGTAGGACTTGATAGTCTCCCTCCTAGTTGGGCCTGTTCTCTTCTCATCTCAAAACAGTTTAAGATACAGTAATCATGAATGATTTCTTTCGTACGTTACGAGCCTTAAGCTATCTGAGAAAGGATTGTGGGAGAGTTTCTTTTCCACAGTCTGGATGTTTAGTATGGTACCCTTTGGGTGACATGCGACGCATTCACTCTCAGGTCATAGTCTCTAGTGCGGTTGAAATCGCAAACACAATAAAAAACACTTCTTTCAAAACAGGAAATAAACCATAGTTTCCCGAACTACGTGAGCTCTGATCTCTCATGCCTGTTGAGAGTACGTAGGCACAAGATAGCGGAGTCTTGGCGAGCTACCTTCCCCCATAACCCTTCGTAGGCCGAACTACGTTGACTCTGATTTCTCATTCTCTGATGAGGATACGTAGGCATAAAGTGCGACGCTTTGCCGAGTCATTTTTCTTTTCTTTTTCAGCCAGCCTTGATAGGTAGATAGATTATAACCAACCCGTCCAAGTAAACAAACAAGAGAGGATCCCGTCGAGTACGACGGACGTGAGGGGTGCTAATACCTTCCCCTTGCGTAACCGACTCCCGAACCCAGACAATGGTTGCGATGACCTTGTCTTACCCTTTTTTCGTCAGGTTTTTCTGATCGTTTCCTTTCCCGCTCTGAGGGATAAATAACGAAAGGTGGCGACTCTTCTGTCATGCCGGCACCTTATTTTCGCGCAAGCGACAGCTGGCGACTCTGTTGGGGACTCCAACGGTTCCCTGCGAGAGTCAATCCTATCGTTTGTGTGTTTACTTGTTGGGTTGCGTTTATTTATCGCATTTTTACTTCTCGCACTTTATTTCCCGCATTTTATTTTCAGTATAATATGATTATTTGTGCTGTTGTGGGATGGGAGTTCTGATGAGTGAGAAGCCCGACCCAGGCTTGAGTGCACCATAGACTTAGAGTGGAAATTAGTGGGCGCGTGCTTGCTTTGCAGGCACTAGTGTCTCATGAAATCCACGCTCAGACGAGGTTCATCTGGTTGGCTTCAATTTCAACCCTTTGGGTTGAGACGGTTGCTGGTTTGGTGGATTGTCGACTCTGGGGACCGATCATTTGTGATTCAGCTAAGTGAGGCCTCTTCAAGACTTGATGATGCCACTCCTTCTGGGAATCGTATCGTCAGTTTTGAAAGTCTGTGACGCTGATGAACGCATAGGATGCCGTACCTTGAGTCAGTTTAGGTCCATACCTGTGAGTGGGATCGGGTTTATTGCAGGAAACTTTGACCTTCAGATTACCTGGTTTTCTTGACAGTGAATCAGTTATGTTGGTACCAGGGTTTCCCAGTTGCAGACTTGTCTGTTCTTGATAGAGCAGGTTTTGATCAAAGGATCTTATCATCAGGTGTATGTCTGTTCTTGATAGAGCAGGTTTTGATCAGAGTATTGTCATCAGTGGTTTGTTCTTGATAGAGCAGATTTTTGGGGTCTGAAGATCTCATCAACAGGTGTTGTTTGTTCTTGATAGGGCAGATTTTTGGTTTGGGGTATGAAGACTTCATCAGCAGATATTTCTTGATCATACATCCGAGGTCCTTATTATCAGACATTTGTTCTTGACAGAGCAGAATTTTGATCCTATGTATATGGTCCTATCAGATGGTTGTTCTTAGCAGATCAGATTAATGGTCTTACACCGGGGTTTTCTTCTCATCGGTGATTGTTGATACAGAATCTCCACAGCAGCTATCCGGATATATTATTGCATGCCTGCATTTTGCATTAGTTTGCATGTTAATTTGCATTCCATTAACGTGTGTCTGTGTTGCAGGTACCGTTTCCCCGATCCAGGATTTCTCGCCTCCTATTGTATTCTTATGGCCTCTCTCAGGAAGACTGTTGCGTACAAGTTCCCGACCCCTGATGTGTCGAAGTTGACTGGTTTGATAGCTCTAGCAGGTGATTCTGTGAAGGATGGGTTCAGGAAGTCTTATGGCAGGTTGCTCAGTCTGGTTTGCAAACCTTCTACGTCCGAGTTGAATGGGTTACATGCTCTTCTGCAGTTCTATGACCCTCCTCTGAGGTGTTTCACTTTTCAGGACTTCGTTCTCGCGCCGACGCTGGAAGAGTATGCTGATTTGCTGGGTGTGCCTATCAAAAGGCAGATGCCTTTTGTCCGCATGGATGCTGAGCCTGATCTGGCTGGTTTAGCTTCTTCACTCCATTTGGGCGCCTCTGAGTTAGTAGTGACGAGTTGGAACAAGGTTCAGGGGTTCTCCTTGCAGTTTCTGATAGCTAAGGCTCAGCAGTGTGCTAAGGACAAATGTTGGGACGCATTCAATGCCATCCTCGCTTTATGCATATATGGCATTATCCTGTTCCCCAACATGCCTGATTTCGTAGACTTTGATGCATTTCACATCTTCGCTTCAGGGAATCCAGTCCCTACTTTGATCGGGGATGTCTATCACTCTGCACATTACAAGAATGAGAACCGGAGAGGGAAGAATGTCTCATGTTGGGTACCGTTGCTGTACAAATGGTTTGATAGTCATTTGCCCAAGAGGGGTTCTTTCGTCTTATCTGCAGCGACAGCTGAGTGGCCTGAGCGTCTGATGAGTTTGTCTGCAGAAGATATTGATTGGTTCGTTGACAGAGACAGGTTAGGCACCGAGGTGATCTTCAGTTGTAGTGGGTTTCCTAATGTACCTCTGATAGGTAGGAAGGGTTGCATCAACTACAATCCGTCATTGCTAGTTCGTCAGTTCACATATGCTTTGAGGACTCCACCGAAGGAGGAAGAGGTACAGGAATCTCTGTACCTCACGGGTACACTAGAGGGGGATTTCTTGTCCAAGCTTCAGCGCGCGTGGAACAGTATCAGCAAGAGGGGAAAGCCTTTGTTGTGAAAGAGCAACAGTCAAGCCTACCCTCCTTATTCAGCTTGGATCAGAGCCAGAGCCAACGCTATAGGGATGCCATTTCCTCATGTCAGACCAGAGAGTCCTCCACCAGTCGAAGAGCCTACCACTGTGTCCATTCATCAGCACAACCAGGTATTAGCCGAGCGGGATGAACTGAAGCGGGCGAACGCAGAATTAGAGAAGGAGTTAGCCCAGCTTCGAAGTGAAAGGAACGAAGTCGTGCATGCTTTCAAAAAGCAAACAGAGTCGGTAAACCAACTGGGCGCAGACTTGGCAAAACAGATTGCTGATCGGGAACGCTTGGGTCAGGACTTCAGGGTTGTTAATGATGTACTAGCTACAAAGAAGCAGCATTTGGACGAGGCATATCGGAGGATATCTAAGTTCGACCAGCATTGGAAGACCTCCCTGGCCACCAGGAAGGAGCGAGAGGACAAGCTGATGCTGCAGATCTCTAAGCTGGAAGCCGAAGTAAAGGACAGTGAGCGGAGGTTTGATGAAGAGACCCCCCGCAGATACGCCGCCGAAGGCCGACTCAACAAAGCCCTTGCTAACCTGAAGGAGCATAAGCTGATGTTTGAGTCTAAGAAGCGGAAACTGGAGGATTGCTTTGGCGAAGGAGCTTGGGAAAGTTCAGTTCAGGGGCTTCAGCATACCATTGTGCAGAGGGAACTACTCGTCGAGGGGTTGCTCACTTTGCCAGATCATCCAGAGACGAAGGAGTTATTAGCAGAGTATCGCGCCCGTGGCCGTACTTGACTAGTTGTATTCCTGTTGTTTTGATCTTTGCTGTATGCTGACCATCACCAGACTTGTTGGCTGAGGTCATGCTGTTGATTTGTTTTGTACTCGCTGATACTGTATACTGCCTTGACAGGCCTTTCCATATATATATATATGAGATTGATGTTTCCATGATTGGGCTCGGACTTCTTCCTCTTATTATTGTCAGCACTGGCACTAAGGCACTAGGATCGGGGGAAATCTCCCAAGCACACAGACACACGCATGCATCTGCATGAAGCATTTGCATGGCGTACATTTTGTTGCTTTTCCTAACCTTTAATGTTTTCAGGTTTTTCAGGTTCACAGGTTCCGAGCTGCTCCCAGTCTCCAGGATTGATCAGAGATTCATTCACCGTTACTCAACTCGAGCTAATCAGACTAGAATCATGGATCAGGTGCAGTCAGATGTTCAAGAGCTCCGTGAACGGATGGATCGTTTTATGGAACTGATGCAAGTAGTCGCTAATGGTCAGGACCAGCTTCGTACTTTGGTTCAACCTTTGATCTCTAGGGTTGATAGTAACGGCATACTTCACGGCGGGGCTGTGCCTACTCCTCCTCCAGTTGATGCTCCACAGAATGTTGTTCCTGTTGCCGGGGGCAACGACAATGCTAATGGCAATATGATGACTAATATCGGACTCAATGCGGCGGGCGGCGGCAATGGTAGTCTGGGAGCTAATGTCAACATAGGGCCGGTCAACGGCAATACTGGTGTCAGAAATCTGTTGGTGCCTCAACCGTGGCTTGAGGATCATCAAGATGACGTGTTTTCTCAAAGAGGTGTGGAAGCAGAGTTGAATGCTGAGGCTCGACTCAGGTTCAAAGCGCTGGAAGACAAGATGAGAGACATTGAGAATCAGAATACATTGGGCGTCGATATGTCCAAACTGGGGTTAATTGCTGATTTCAAGGTACCTCATAAGTTCAAGGTGCCTGTCTTTGAGAAGTATAAGGGTACTACTTGCCCCCGTGTCCACCTTCGATCTTATTATAGAAAGATGTCTGCCTATTCTGACGATGAGAAGTTGCTGATGCACTTCTTCCAAGATAGTCTTTCTGGTCCATCCCTCGAATGGTATATGGGCTTGGAGCCCGCTACCGTACACACCTGGAAGGATCTCGCTGAAGCGTTCGTCCTCCACTATCAGTACAACAGCGACTTGGCTCCCAACCGAGTTCAGCTCCAGAATCTCTCACAGCGGAACAATGAAAGCTTTAAAGAGTACGCCCAGCGGTGGCGTGAATTGGCTGCTCGGGTTCAACCGCCGATGGTTGAGCGCGAGCTAGTGCAAATGTTCGTGGCTACCCTTCCTGGAATCTACTATGAAAAGCTGGTCAGTGGCATGTCTGGGACATTCTCGGCTCTCATCACTATGGGCGAGCACGTCGAGAACGGTATAAAGATTGGAAATATTCAAGGCGAATCATCCTCAGCTGGAGGAGGTGGTAAGAAATCTTACGCTGGCAAGCGTCGAGAAGGAGATGCCAGTGCTTTCACTAATGCTCGGAGAAAGGGAAAGGGCCCTCAGCAGCAGATTGCTAGCATAAATATCCCGGCAGCTCCGCCGCCGCAGCAGCAGCAGCAACCGCAGCAACAGAATCAGCAAGGGTATAGGAAATATCAGAATCGGGCTCCTTTGGCAAATTGTCACTTCGAAGCTCCACCTATGTCGTATGCGCAGCTTTTGCAAACTTTGCTTCAGCTTCAGTTAGTTCAAAAGAGGACGCTGGCTCCCTTAACAGGGGCACCACCACCAGGGTATGACGCAAATGCTACTTGTGATTTCCATACTGGGGCACCAGGCCATACGATTGAGAACTGTAAAGCTTTTAAGTACAAGGTGCAGGAGCTGGTAGACGCCAAGGTTATTAACTTTTCTGATAGTGTGCCCAATGTCACCAAAAACCCTATGCCTCATCATAGGGGAGGCGGAGTGAACGCCATTATCACAGAGGAGAGCGCAGATATGTTGACTAATGTCAAGAACTTAAAGACGCCGCTTAGTTTCGTCAAAGCTAAGTTGCTGAAGAAGGGTTTCTTTCCAGGATGTGGAGAGTTATGCATGGCTTGTGCTACACTTCCTGATGGGTGTGAGCAGCTGGAAGAAGGTATCCAAAGTCTGATGTCTGAGGGTATTTTGCAGTTCAGCCGGAGCGTTGAGAGCGTATCAGGGGAGGTTGTGCTGAAGCAGGCAGATGAAGTTGCCACCATTACCATTCCTCGTCGACCTATTACCATTTCTGCGCCCCGACCACCTACAATTACTATTACCAGGGCCGGGCCAATCCCATTCGAGAGCACCAACGCCGTTCCGTGGCATTACGGCGCCGAAGTCTACTGCAATGGTCAGAAGTTAGAGTTGGAGCCGTACGGATCGACTGTGCAGAATCTCGCAGGAGTCAGTGGTATTACTCGAAGCGGAAGAGTGTTTGCGCCGACAGAGGTTGTGGCAGAGAAAGTGGTCAGAGCTGATGCTGCTGATAAGGGTAAAGGCAAAGCTGTCGAAGAGGTCCCTTGTGGGGCAGAGAAGGATTTGCTAGTTAAAGATGCTGAGGAGTTCATGCGGTTAATTAAGAAGAGCGACTACAAGATTGTAGATCATCTTCATCAGACTCCGTCAAAGATCTCTATTCTCAACTTGTTGCTGTGTTCTGAAGCGCACCGCAACGCATTACTGAAGGTATTGAACGCTGCCTACGTGCCGTAGGAGATATCAGTAAATCAGCTAGAAGAGGTGGTAACCCATGTTAACGCTGGCAATGGGCTGGGATTCACAGATTTAGAGCTGACTCCTAAAGGGAGAGATCACAACAGCGCCTTGCACGTCTCAATAGAGTGCAGAGGCACAATCATGTCGCATGTCCTGGTGGATACGGGTTCGTCGCTTAATGTGCTTCCGAAAAAGGCACTAATGAAGTTGGACACTCGTGGATTGCTTTGCACGCCTAGTGATCTGGTGGTGAAAGCATTTGACGGAACTAAGCGCCACGTTGTCGGAGAGTTGACCCTGCCGATTCAGGTTGGTCCGGAGACGTTCGATACGGTTTTTTATATCATGGATATCATGCCTGCCTACAGTTGCCTCTTAGGTCGGCCATGGATCCACGCTGCTGGTGCCGTGACGTCCACGCTGCATCAAAAGCTCAAATATGCTGTTGGGGGAAGCATAGTAACCGTCTGTGGTGAGGAGGACATCATGGTGAGCCACTTGTCATCCTTTAAATATGTTGAAATGGACGGCGAAATCCATGAAACTCTCTGCCAAGCATTTGAAACCGTCAAGGTGAAAGAGGTAGCTCCTGTTGTCATAGAGAAGCAAGAGATGAATCTCTCCTCGTTCAAAGAAGCTCGGGCCGTCGTCGAAGCCGGCTCCACCCCAGGCTGGGGGCATGTTTTGGAGGTACCGATCAAGCAGGATAAGTTTGGATTGGGGTATTCTCCTGAAGCTGAAGCTTCATCTTCTTCGTCTAGCAGCTCGTCTCGTGGGAAGGGGCCGATCCTATTTACCAAGGGCGGAGTGATTTTCGAAAGCATCAACGCAGCGTCTGAGGACAGCGGGGATAGCGATTGTGATCTTGACGCCTGGATACATCCAAGCAAGCCGGGCGAGCGCCTCAACAATTGGACCATCAAGGAGATTATCCAGCTGACAAGTGAAGAGTAATGATTTGCTTTTTACCATCTTTGTACAACCCTATGTCCTGCCCGGGGCATAGTGGTTTTATTGTCAGGGCCTTGTTGGATTATGTACATGCATTTTGTTAATAAATCAAAGGCGTTTTCTTCGTACTCAAATATTGTGTTCTCTGTTATTCTTGTTTTATGTTTATTTTGAAAAACAGTAAAATGGCAACGAGGTTTGTGCTAACCTGCATATCCTTGCTTTAAACTTAACCCTTGTTATTGCATGATCCACATAACAGACGACATCGACTCTGGACCCTCTACGGCTCTCTACGACTTCGATTGCCCGATCTATCAAGCCGAGGATGAGATTGATGAAGACGAAGACCTTCCGGAAGAGTTGGCCCGCTTGTTGAGACAAGAGGAAAAGGTTATTCTGCCTCATGAGGAGGACATTGAGATCGTAAATCTGGGTTCTGAAGAGCTCGTCAGAAATGTCATAGTAGGGGCTGCGCTGCAGAATGATGTCAAGCATAGACTGGTCGAGATGCTTCGAGAGTATAGTGACGTCTTTGCTTGGTCATACAAAGATATGCCTGGACTTGACACTGACATTGTGGTTCATCGCTTGCCGTTGCGAGAGGATTTCCCTCCAGTCAAGTAGAAGCTTAGGAGGACGAGACCAGATATGGCTGTAAAAATCAAAGAAGAAGTCCAGAAGCAGTTGGACGCAGGATTTCTAGCCGTTACCACTTACCCTCCGTGGGTCGCCAACATAGTGCCTATACCGAAGAAGGACGGTAAGGTACGCATGTGCGTCGATTATCGGGATTTGAATAGGGCGAGCCCTAAGGATGATTTCCCGTTGCCTCATATCGATGTGTTGGTCGACAACACAGCCCAGTTCTCCGTGTTTTCGTTCATGGATGGCTTCTCCAGTTACAATCAGATTAAGATGGCACCGGAGGACATGGAGAAAACGAAGTTTATCACCCCCTGGGGAACATTTTGCTATAAGGTAATGCCCTTCGGTCTGAAGAACGCAGGGGCCACTTACCAGCGAGCAATGGTAACTTTGTTTCATGATATGATTCATCATGAGATCGAGGTCTATGTTGATGACATGATTGCAAAGTCCCAAACGGAGGAAGAGCATCTGGTCAACTTATTGAAGCTTTTTGAGAGGCTTAGGAAGTTCAGGATGAGGCTGAATCCTAACAAGTGCACTCTCGGAGTGCGGTCCGGAAAGTTATTGGGGTTTATCGTTAGTGAACGGGGTATTGAAGTTGATCCTGCAAAAATAAAAGTTATTCAAGAGATGCCAGCGCCGAAAACAGAAAAAGAAGTTCGTGGTTTCTTGGGCCGAATAAACTACATTGCAAGGTTTATCTCTCAGCTCACGGCCACTTGTGAACCGATGTTCAAGCTTTTAAAGAAAGATCAGGCGATTACTTGGAATGAGGATTGCCAGAGGGCATTCGATAAAATAAAGCAGTATCTTCAAGAACCTCCAATCTTGATACCCCCAGTGGCTGGACGGCCATTAATCATGTACCTGACGGTTCTGGAGAATAGTATGGGGTGTGTTCTCGGTCAGCACGACGAGACGGGCAGAAAGGAGCATGCCATTTATTATTTGAGTAAAAAGTTCACTGAGTGTGAATCTCGATACTCGATACTGGAGAAGACGTGTTGTGCATTAGCTTGGGCTGCCAAGCGTCTACGACAGTATATGCTCAATCACACCACTATGCTAATTTCGAAGATGGATCCGATCAAGTACGTCTTCGAGAAGCAGGCTCTTTCGGGCAGGATTGCCAGATGGCAAATGGTGTTAACGGAATATGATATTCAGTATGTCTCCCAGAAAGCCATTAAGGTAAGCGTATTGTCTGATTACCTTGCCGAGCAGCCAATCGAAGACTACCAGCCAATGAAGTTCGAATTCCCTGACGAGGATATTATGTTTCTCAAAGCGAAGGATTGCGATGAGCCATTGCCCGGTGAGGGACCAGATAGGACATCTCAGTGGAAGTTGATATTCGATGGAGCGGTTAATTCCTATGGAAGTGGTATCGGGGCTATCATCACTACTCCTCACGGATCCCGCATCCCGTTTACTGCGAGACTGACGTTTCCAGTTACCAACAATGAGGCAGAGTATGAAGCATGTATTATGGGTCTAGAAGAGGCAATTGATTTGAGAATCAAGAATCTAGACGTATATGGTGATTCAGCTCTTGTAATCAATCAGATTAAAGGGGAGTGGGAAACTCGTCAAGCGAATTTGGTGCCGTACATGAATTATGCCAGGAGGCTGCTTCCGTTCTTCGATCGAGTGGAACTTCATCATGTACCCAGGGCTGAAAATCAGATGGCTGATGCCTTAGCCACGTTGGCTTCAATATATAAAGTCAATCTTTGGAATGAAGCTCCAAGCATTGTCCTTTCGCGTCTTGACAGACCGGCATTTGTCTTTGCAATCGAGGGTGCCGCTGACGGCAAGCCATGGTTCCATGACATCCAGACCTTCCTTATGACTAAGGAGTATCCTGCGGGTGCGTCAACCCAGGATAAGAAGACTCTGAGGAGGCTATCTGGAAACTTTTATCTCAATCCTGATGGAGTGCTGTATAAGAGAAACCACGATCTCGTGCTGCTCAGATGTGTGGATGAGAAAGAGGCAAGTATGCTCATGGAAGAAGTCCATGAGGGCACATTTGGTACGCACGCCGGCGGGCATGCCATGACGAGAAAGATCCTGAGAGCAGGGTATTACTGGCTGACGATGGAGTCGGATTGCTTCAGATTCGCGAAGAAATGTCATAAATGCCAGATTTATGCTGATAAAGTTCATGTGCCGCCGTGCCCATTGAATGTCATGTCCTCCCCTTGGCCGTTCTCCATGTGGGGCATCGACATGATAGGCAAGATCGAGCCCACTGCATCCAATGGTCATCGCTTCATTCTGGTAGCTATCGACTACTTCACCAAATGGGTGGAGGCAGCCTCGTACGCTAATGTGACCAAGCAGGTGGTAGCTAAATTCATAAAGAGGGACATCATCTGTCGTTATGGAGTTCCCGAGCGGATCATTACTGATAATGGTTCGAATTTGAATAACAAGATGATGAAAGAGCTGTGCCAGAGCTTCAAGATTGAACACCACAACTCATCTCCTTACCGGCCAAAGATGAATGGCGTCGTCGAAGCCGCCAACAAGAACATTAAGAAGATTGTTCAGAAGATGGTTGTGACGTACAAAGATTGGCACGAGATGCTGCCGTTTGCCTTGCACGGTTATCGTACGACGATGCGTACGTCGACCAGGGCAACTCCTTTCTCCTTGGTGTACGGTATGGAAGTTGTCCTACCGTTAGAAGTGGAGATTCCTTCTTTGCGAGTTTTGGTTGATGTGAAACTCGACGAGGCAGAATGGATTACGAATCGTTTGAACCAACTCAGCCTGATGGACGAGAAGAGGTTAGCATCGATTGCATTTGGTCGCCTGTACCAAAGCCGAATGAAGAAAGCTTATAATAAGAAGGTGCGTCCTAGAAGCTTTCAGACGGGTGATCTCGTCCTGAAGAAAATTCTTCCGCCACACTCCGATCACCGGGGCAAGTGGACTCCGAATTACGAAGGGCCGTATGTCGTCAGCAAGGTTTTCTCAGGAGGAGCTTTGTTGTTATCCACGATGGATGGTGAAGATTTTGCATCCCCGGTGAACGCGGACGCAGTTAAAAAATACTTTGCTTGAAAGAGACCCGCTAGACAAAAAAGA
Organism: Lathyrus sativus; assembly: GCA_963859935.3. NCBI lineage: Eukaryota > Viridiplantae > Streptophyta > Magnoliopsida > Fabales > Fabaceae > Lathyrus > Lathyrus sativus. Next base: position 359,097,590 of record OZ012741.1, read on the forward strand.
AAGAGTCCGGGCAAAAAAGGGGCATCCCGGCGAACCAAAAACAGAATAAAAGGTTCGGGAAAAAAATTAGGGATATATTGAAAAAATGTACACCCGCGAATTCGAAAACCTACACTGGGCGGCTTCGGCAAAAAAGGGTATCCCGGTGAACTGAAAACCCGTAAAGGGCGGTTCACGCAAAAGTTAGGGATTTGAATAAGCAAATGACTGCGTTCCGCGTGTGGACTTTCATTGTTAGTGGTTTGGAGGACCTGAGGGCCGTTGATCTGAACCAATCTCTTCCGAAGCTGAAGCGTCGGAGAAGTATCGAAGTCGAGTGGGTCTTAGAGGGATCAACTCATGGTGTTTATCTACGCCTCGTTGCCGACATTTGTATATACTGATGTATATTTATGTTTTATTTTTGCGCGGCTTCCTCATTCCAGGAGCTCGCCTCTGTTGTAAAACATTTTTACCCATTCAGGGGTTCATTATCAATAAAATGCATACTATTCGGCAATTCTGTTTGCCTGTTTAGCATTTATCTGTTTTGTTTGCGGAAAAGAACGCCGATGTTTTTGATAAAATGTGCATACATAAACTTACGGGCCTAGGCCCATTGATTGTTGAAACAATTAATTACCTGAATATTGTCACGAGATAATAACTTTGATAGGCCCCTTTGAGGAGGGTATCTTGTCTGTTTGTTTGTGTTGTTGCAGGTGTAGCATATTCCAGAAGATGTGCCGTGCGCATCCCCGAAGCAGGGCGAATCCTCCTTCTCCAGCAGAGTTCAGTGGTCTCCCCTTCGCAGAATCGCAACGCAAGAAAGCGAGCATTGATATGTCTCCCCAGGCAGAGATGATTCTCTTCCCCAAGCAGACGCATCCTGAAGGAACGTCACCTCATCAGCTGAGTCGAGGGCCAAAGCTCACCTCCCCCAGCACTGGGTCACAAGTGCAGATTTCGTAGAAATGTTCGGGTGCCGAAGCTCGTGTTTCCCCAGTAAGGTCGCCGAAGCAGGTGCCTTCCCCAGCACCGGGTCACAAGTGCAGGTCTCGTAGGAAGTTGTTCGCATGCCGAAGTATGCAGTAACTGCTGGTGCCAAACTGAAGTCTCCCGCGGAATTGAAATTCCCCACCAGAGCTGTATTCTCTCCCGAAGTCGGATGATTCCCTCTTCCCCAGTAGAGTGTTGGAACAGCTGATGTTGAGATTCCCCTGCAGAGTTGTACTCTCCCCCAAAGTCAGATGATTCTTTCTTCCCCAGCGAAATTGAAATTCCTCATCAGAGTCGTACTCTCCAGTGAAGTAGAATGATTTCTCTCCCCCCAGCTGAGTCCGTAGAACCCCAAGAGAGCCGAATCCTTGGAAGCAGTTGGACCATGAGTGGATTTTCTCCCAACAGAGTGTTGGAGCAGCTGATGCTGTATTTCCCCCAGAGTTGTACTCTTTCCAGCGAAGCAGAATGATTTCTCCTTCCTCAGCCGAGTTTGGATATGTCCAAGAGAGTCGAGTCCTTGGAAGTTGATCAGATCATGATTGGTTTTTCCCCAGTGTAGTGTGGAGTAGCTGAAGTTGTTTCCCCACAGAGTTGTTATCCTCAGAAGAGTAGCCGAGAAGGCCCCGCAGTTTATTCTCACGATTGACATCGCATTCCTGCAGCAGGTCCAAGTTCTCGTAGAGCTTCGTTCCCCTGCAGCAGATCAACTGAAGCTGTTTTCCCTGCAGCAGTCAACGGAAGATCAATTCCCCAGACGGAGTCCGAGTGATATTGGCATGTCCACGTTCTCCTCAGCAGGATGATTCCTCTATCTGAGTAGTTCTTTTCTCCTTGACAGGAGAACTACCCTCCGGAATTTATTTTGCTGACGGGATCGCATCATTGTGCATGATTGCATAGCATTTAGCATAAACGCATAGCATTTCCATCGTGTGGGGCATGGCGCCGAAGCATATGCATCATAAACATGATCTAGGTTATCATCATTCTCATTTTACAGGTGTTCCGCCGAAGGATCAATTGCTCAAGATGATTCCTGACATTCTCCCCGACGAAGTCGCTCGCTCAAGGTGATTTTCGAGATCCCCAGCGAAGTCTTCAGTTCAAGACGATTCTTGAATTCCTCAGCAGGGCCGTTCGCTTAAGGTGATTCTTAAGACCTCAGTGCAGTTTCCCGAGTTGTTTGCTTAGGATGATTCTTGAGCTCCCCAGTAGCATCCCCAGCAAGAGTTGCCCAGGAAGATTCCTGGAATACCCAACAGAATAAAGTCTCCAGAATGATTATCGGTTCAGGATGATTCTTGAAGGTGCCCGACAGAGTTGTTTGTTCAAGATGATTCTTGAAGTCCCTAGCAGCGTGATATGTTTGCTCCAACAGTGATGTCTAATCTGAAGATTGACTTCGTAAACGCCTGAAGGCGATATCAGAATGTTCCTGTGGATTCAGATTTCCTGATTGATGAATCAACATTTGTCTGAAGACAAAGTTCAAAAGTTTGTAGATGCAGCTTTTGTAGGCAAAGTGATCCGTGTTGGCCTGAAGACCAAGTCAGTTATCCTGAGGTGATGATTGATTGCGATCGACTGAATAGTGTTTCTTCTGACTGAAGTCGAAGATGTTTCTCCAGCTGAAGCGGAGTTTGCCTGAAGGCAAAGTGTTTGAATCCCCGTAGAGTCATGAATGGCTCAGGATACCACTTCTCTGACTGAAGTCACAGATTTCCCAAGCTGAAGCGAAGGTGCCTGAAGGCAAGGTTATCCCCAAAGTCATGAATGACTTAGGATTCATTTTTCGGACTAAAGGCCGAAGTATATCCCTGACTGAAGTCACGGATACTCTATAGCAGAGGCGGAGTTGCCTGAAGGCAGATCCATGTATCCTTGAAGGCCAAGGATCATTTTCTTCAGACTGAAGTCGAAGATACCTCCTGCAGAGCTGCCGACGGGCAAAGTTTATATCCTTGAAGGCCAAGGATGATTATCTTCATAAATACTTGAAGATCTTTTCTAGCTGAAGCTGGAAGTGGCCAGGGGCCAGGGTTTCATATAGCTTTGATGCTGAAGTTCTACGGTGGGATCAGCGCAGTAGTATTCCGATGTTCGTTATGGTTCTGAGGGAGAACCCCAGATCAGAGTGTGCTTGGTTAAGTCTCTCATTCCCAGCGGAGCAGTTTCAAATACGCAAGTGTACCTTTTGTTCCATTTACCAGGGGAGAACCCCAGGTCAGAGTTGTTCAGTGTTGTATTTTCTCCAGCGGCGAGGCGGGGAATTTTGATTATCCGACGGCGAGGTCAGATTATGTTGGTGTTCGACGGCGAGGTTGGATGTTTGTTTTGACGGCGAGGTCAGATGATGTTTGTTCGGCGGCGAGGTCGAATGTTTGTTTGACGGCGAGGTCAAACTCTTTAAATCCCCAGCAGAGATGATGTTTGAACGGCGGCGATGTCGAGTGTCTCTCAGAATGATGTTTGTGTCCGGCGGCGATGTCAGATTCAGTTTTCCAGCGGCGATGTTGGGTATGCCAGATGATTTAGTTCTCCAGTGGCGAGGCGGGGTAGTTTGATTGTCCGACAGCGATGTCATATGGTTTAGTCTTCCAGCGGCGATGTTGGGTGTTGTGGTTGTCTGAAGGCAATATCAGAAGAATTTAATGTGGATAACTGACGGCGATGTCAGATCAGTGTTTCTCCAGTTAGTTGTTGTGCAGCTAGTATTGCAGTATTCGAAGATTTGTTCCCCGCAGAGTATCGTGTGCTTGTGCAGTTGGCAAATTTTCGGGTTTACCGGTATTCAACCGTCTCGCACCTTGATTGGCTAAGAGCCGGTCGCTTCTCACCCAGTCAGGTTCAAGCCGTTTGAATAGGGGCAGTTGTTGCACCCCAAAATCTGACCAACATTTATTTACCCATCAAGTGTTTGAAGTTTGATACCTTCATCAGAAAGTTCAAGAGATCCTTAGAGGAATTAGTTGAAACCAAGGTTGTGTGTCTCCTAACTTGAGAGTTGTGGGAGCTCCTCAGATGATTCTGAGACTTTGAGAATGAACTTGAAGCTTTGAGAAAGTTTATGAGATGTCTTGAAAACCATCATGAAGCCCAGAGAAGTCATTGTGCAAGAATTCAGAAGATTCAACCATGAATGGAAGAATTAAGGTTTTGACTGGGTAAACCCTAGATCAGCTGAAGATTTGGAGAAAGTTGAGACCTAATACAAGGGCCATGAGATCATGGAATGATGTATGGAGATGTTATAAGGATGATTCCTAGACCAACTCATCATGATTGAGGAGTTTGAGAAGTTTCAAGTCAGGGTTTCCAAGGATTGTCAGTGAAAAAACCCTAATTTGATCCCTATCTTCCAGGCAGTTTTAGCTCAAGATGTGGTTGACATCTCATCTTCCCCACAAAATGAATGTTGTAGAGCTTGTTCTTATCTTTAATTTGAGTGGTATAAGTCCTTGATAGGATGTGCAGAGCTCAAGTTATGGTTTTGACAAATTACAGGTCATCTGAGGTGTGTGAATCTGGGTCCTTGAAAGTCACCCAACTTGCAGACAACTTTTTCCCTAGTAGGATGATTCCTATGATCTCTTGGTCAACATGAATGTTGAAGAGCATCTTCTTAGATTTCTAGAGATTACTAGAAGTCCTTGATAGGATTTGTAGAACTCAACTTATGGTTTGAACAAGACAGGGGTATTTTGGTCATTTGGTGATTATAGGTCATTTTAAGCAAAGGCCATATCTCCTATTTCCAAGCCTCAAATGAAAAAACTCAAAACATCAAAGTTGTTCAAAATGGGATTTTAAGCCTAGAAAAGTGGTCATGATTTGTTGGAAAAGCTTGTATCAAGGATTTACAAGATTGGGTAAAAATGACCTAAAAATGACTTATAACTTAAATGGATCCAAGTTGGAAATTAGTTTGGGAGATGTACAAATCCAAAATAGGTCATCCAATATGTCATTTTGAATCCAAACATCATTTTAAAAACAATGGTTCAAATATATTTTTGATTTGAAGCTTAAAAATGGAGGTTGCTTTGTAATTTTGTTTCTTGCATATTAAGGAACTTTGAGAAACTTGGCATAAGGCAAGGCAAGGCTTGTTTTTTCACACATTCCCTTTCAATATCTCTTGTAAGGAGATTTTGGCACAAAATGACAAGGCTTGGCACATGAGGTATGAGATATACCACATGTCCTTAAAAGAGAATTTCCATCACTTTCTAGATGATTCTCAAAGTTTCTAGATGAATCTAGACTCTTCCATTGGTTTCTATATATTGGTTTAATCATAATGAAGAAAAGGTTGGTGAATCCATTGGTGAAGAGTGAGAGGAGAAAGAGATATTCAAGGTTTCCTTCAAGTGCAAGTCAAGCTCGAATTCATCATTGCAAGCCTCATCCATCATAATTCTTGCAAACAGAAAGCTATCCACCATTAGAGGAGTGTTTTGCATCAATTACAAGTTCTAAAACCATCTCTACGCACCTCTACCATTGATATTTGACAGGTTGGTGTTTTCATTGCCATCTCTTTAATTAGGTGCTAGATGTTTAGATCTTTAGTATAGAATGGCTAAGATAGGTTAGATGACCATTTCCATAGAGTTTCAGAGGGTTTCATGAAGGTTGGTAACAGATCATAGTTTCTTTCAAGATCAAGATCAAGCATTGTATGGAGTTTTAATGGATATGTGATAGCATAGAATGATGAGGGTAGCATGTAGAACAAGTTTATATCATTAGATTGAAGTTCTATCAAGGTTGATACCAGAAGAAAATGGTGGAACCCTAGTCTTGAAGCTTTCTGTTTGGAGGATACACGATGGATCAAAGAAAAATATGCGTATGGTCGTGTTCATGGTAATCAGTAGCACATTTTTGCCTTTGGAAGTTTGTGATTTCATTGAGTAATGGAGGAGAACGAAGGAGGTGAAGTGCTGGCATGGAGTTAGGGTTTTCTGAAACCCTAATGGTATTTTGGAGAAGACGGGTTTGTAGCCGTTAGATCGTTCTTTCCATTTGACTTAATCATCTCATCGCACGGCTAGAGTTTAATTTCAGAAACGGAGGGAAGACTTGAGCCAAAACGCACCGTTTGAATAAGTGATGAATCCTGGGCCTCAGAACTTCTTGATACTCACACCCCCACCATTGGCCCAATCCAATTTTGAACGTAAAAAACATGCTATTTGCACCGTATTCGTTTTAATTTTTCTTTAATTTTTCAATTGATTTTATGATAACGCATGGGCCTAAGCCATTTTCTATCTGAACCCCCCAGGTTCTCAGCCCAATAATAATTGAACTGGGCGCAGTTATGTTTGACACCCCCCATCCCCTTTAATTCAATTTCTTTTGATTTTATTTCTTTTATATTGCTTGCATTTTATAAAATTCATATAAAATTCAAAAATGATTGTTTTTTAATTCTTATTTTTTCTACATGTTCATAATTTTGTTTAGAAAAATATCAATAAATAAAATTGGCATTTTATTTCCTTTTAATATTTTTAGTATATTTTCCATGTAAATAGCTTTTTTAGAAGTTTAGGTGTACACTTAATTTCGTAGAATTTTTATTAGGACCTTCCCTTAGGATTTTTAAGCCATTCTTTTTGGAATAGTTAGATATTGAATCATAGTTTCCCATAAGATTTTATTCATGATTTGTAGATTAAAATTTGATTAGTTTGTTTAGGCTAGCATTAGTATAACAAAATTAGGGTTTTATTCAACATAAGTAGACTTAACAATTTTGTTTTGGGTTTTTAGGTCAAGATTAGAGTATGGGGAATATATGGGTTAAGGGTAAGTATGTATAGAATCCCCTAGAATTTTACTAGAGTATTATATAGTATTTTAGTATTTTTAATTGATTTTTGAATGCATGATGTTGTGTGTTGCTTAAGGGCATAGTTTGTATTGTTTTGCTTTCTTTTCTTCTCCTTTGAGTGTGTGAGCCTTGAAGATTGAGTTGAAGACCTTGTGGATCATCATTGAAGACTTTGAAGACCTTGAAGAGGAGCTTAGTTTTAGCTTTTGTTTGTTCTGTTTATAGGATCATAAGTACATAGGTAGAGCTTTAGATAGAATAATTCCATTCAATAAACAAGGAGTGTCTTGTTCACCTCCTTCCTTCTCTATGATATAAAGTCCCTTAAGGGTATTCACCTCTCTCCTTTGGAGGGATTAGTGACCTTGCCCTATGAGGTAGAACTTTGAGAGAGCCTTTCCTTTTGATGTTAAGTCCTTAATGGCATCCTTTGGAAGTCACTGAGCACTCTAACATCCTCACCTCATCTTGTTGATTGAATCTTGTTTGTTGGAGCATTTGGGTTGTTGAAGATAAAGAAAGCAATGAAGAGTATTGAAGATTTGCATTGAAGTTGTTTGCTTTGAAGAAGAAGATGATAAAAGATTTGATTGAAGATCTAAAAGCCATTGAAGATAGAAGCTGAAGCTTTGAAGAGGATGATTCCTTGGGGATTGTTGAAGTCTGAAGACTTTGTGAAGATCAAGTTGATGCTTGAAGATCCCTGAAGATAGTGAAGCCTGAAGGTGGAGCTGATCAAGAAGCTGAAGCTTAAGGGAGAAGATGAGTTGATACTCATGTTGTAGGGTTGATACCTGGAAAGCAATTGATGATTGAAGTCTGAAGACTGAGTTGCTGCTGGAGGAGCAGAAGCTTTCTTCTGTTTTCTTTTATGTATTGTGTGTTTTGCTTGATTTGTCTGTTGCATTAGAATAAGTCCATCTAGAATAAATAGAATCTAGGAGCATGATTGCATTAGAGGTTGAGTTGCTCCCTCTGCTTGTATTGTTATTGCGTGGCTTTGCTTGCGGGTATTCGGTAGAGCCTAGCTCCCTTGCCCATGTGGTTTGTCTGCCTGATGGCATTTCATTTTGTTTTATCTGTATGATTGTAGTTTACTGTTTATTGCTTGATAGCATGTTGTTTATTTTTCAGTATGGTTACTGTTATTTCATGACTGGCTTGAGGTTGAGACGAGCTTGTGGAGGCTGAAGCCCCACACACATTTCCTCCCTCACTTGCATTGTATGCATTTTACCGTTAAGCTGAGGCTTTGTTTGTTTTGGTGTATCATTGACATGATCCCTTAGGACTCTCATTTCCTTTGATAAGGATTTGACGATAGACTTTTAGGTTGAAACCTATGCATGAAAACATCTAGGAGTTCCCTGTTCAAACCTCAACCATAGGATGAATCCATGGCATGATAATAGTAGGATTTGATAGTCTCCCTCCTAGTTGGGCCTGTTCTCTTCTCATCTCAAAACAGTTTAAGATACAGTAATCATGAATGATTTCTTTCGTACGTTACGAGCCTTAAGCTATCTGAGAAAGGATTGTGGGAGAGTTTCTTTTCCACAGTCTGGATGTTTAGTATGGTACCCTTTGGGTGACATGCGACGCATTCACTCTCAGGTCATAGTCTCTAGTGCGGTTGAAATCGCAAACACAATAAAAAACACTTCTTTCAAAACAGGAAATAAACCATAGTTTCCCAAACTACGTGAGCTCTGATCTCTCATGCCTGTTGAGAGTACGTAGGCACAAGATAGCAGAGTCTTGGCGAGCTACCTTCCCCCATAACCCTTCGTAGGCCGAACTACGTTGACTCTGATTTCTCATTCTCTGATGAGGATACGTAGGCATAAAGTGCGACGCTTTGCCGAGTCATTTTTCTTTTCTTTTTCAGCCAGCCTTGATAGGTAGATAGATTATAACCAACCCGTCCAAGTAAACAAACAAGAGAGGATCCCGTCGAGTACGACGGACGTGAGGGGTGCTAATACCTTCCCCTTGCGTAACCGACTCCTGAACCCAGACAATGGTTGCGATGACCTTGTCTTACCCTTTTTTCGTCAGGTTTTTCCGATTGTTTCCTTTCCCGCTCTGAGGGATAAATAACGAAAGGTGGCGACTCTTCTGTCATGCCGACACCTTATTTTCGCGCAAGCGACAAGGGCCGGCCTTCGTTATGGTGATCGTAGGTGGCCTTGATGCAGAAATGGTAATTGTCTTACGGGGGATGGTGATTGCGGCAACTTCATCCTTCTGTTTGAGTACGACTTCCCCTGATTTATTCTCAGCTTTCTGACTGAATTGCAGTATTCCTTCATCCATCAGGCTCTGGATTCCCTCTACCAACTGATCACAGCCGTCTGAGTGATTTGCACATTCCATACAGAATTTCCCGCAGCCCGAGAATATACCTCTCTTCGCCAACTTAGCCTTAACGAAGCCAAGCGGTGTTTTTAGGTCCTTGACATCAGTCACCAAATCCGAGTCTTCCTCTTCGATGATTGCGCTAACCGCGGCTTCCCCGTGGTTGGGCATAGGGTTCTTCAGAACACTCAGGATCTCATCGGAGCAGTTGATTGCCTTACTATCGACAAGGTCCTGCACCTTGTGCTTAAACGCTTTACGGTTATGAATCGAGTGGCCAGGTGCCCCCGAATGAAACTCGCATCATGCGTTTGCATCGTACCCAGCTGGAGGTGCCCCTGTCAAGGGAGCCATAGTCCTTTTTTCAAACGAGCTGGAGATGTAGCAGAGTCTGCAATAACTGAGAGTACAACATAGGTGGAGGGTCGATGTGACGGTTTGCCAATGGCCCTTTACTTTGGTACCTCCGATACCCTTGCTGGTTCTGTTGCGGTTGTTGTTGCTGTGGAGGTTGTTGAACGGCTGGAATAGTAATACTAGCGACCTGTTGGCGATGACCCTTTCCTTTTCCTCGAGCATTGGACACTGAGCTGGTTTCAGTCTCTTACCACTGAAAGCTATCTTTCCTCCTCCCGCTGAGGATAACTCTTAGCCCATAAGTTTCCCAAGTTTTATGCCGTTTTCCACACGTTCGCCGGTGATTATGAGATCAGAGAAACTTCCCGACAACTGCTGATCAGTTTCTAGTAATAAACACCTGGTAATGTTGCCACAAACATATCTACCAGCTCAGGTTCGACCATTGGCGGTTGAACCCTGGCGGCCAATTCACGCCAGCGCTGTGCATACTCTTTGAAACCTTCATTGTTCCTCTGAGAAAGATTTTGTAGTTGGACACGGTTAGGTGCTAGGTCACTATTGTACTGGTAGTGGCACACAAAAGCTTCAGCAAGGTCCTTCCAACTGCGTACACTTGTGGGCTCCAAGCCCATGTACCCTTCAAGCGAAGGTCCTGATAGACTGTCTTGGAAGAAGTGCATCAGCAACTTCTCATCGTCAGAATACGCCGACATCTTCCGATAGTAGGATTTTAGGTGAACACGAGGGTAGGTAGTGCCTTTGTATTTATCGAAGTCAGGTACCTTGAACTTCTGAGGTATCTTGAGATCGGGGATCAGCCCCAGTTTGGCCATATCAAGGCCCATGGAATTCAAGTTCTTAAAACTCTTCATCTTGTCTTCGAGCGCTTTGAATCTTAGGTGAGCTTCATAAGTCAATTCGCCCTCGACTCCTTTCATTGAGAATATGTCATCCTGACGATTCTCATTCCAATGCTGATCGCCATTCCCGACAATGATTCTCGCAGCTTCGGTCCCCTGAAAGTTCCCATTCCAGCGTTACCAGCATTGGCAGCAACGTTGTTACCACTTGCGCCCATGTTACCAATAGCAACTCTGGTAGTGCCATTACCATCCCCAGCTTGGCCAGTACCCATTCCAGTATTCCCAATTCCTGCCATGTTGGGAATGAACAAATTCGGCCCATAGTTGTCATCTCTAGGAGTGTCTACCCGGGGAGGGTTGGTAGTTTCGCCTCCATGTAGAACACCGTCGTCGTCGATACGTGCAATCAAGGGCTGCACAAGTGTCCTGAGTTGTTCTTGGCCGTTAGCAACCGTTTGCATGATCTTCATGAATTGAGCCATCCTTTCCCTGAGATCTTGAACGTCAGCTTGCACCTGTTCCATTACTCTGATCTGGTTAGCTCTGGTAGGATACCTGTGAATCGGCCTGCGATCAATTCTGAAACAAACCTACGAAAACACAGAGGGTTAGATAAATAAGCCTAAGGCACCTGTGTAATACCCTAATTTTTACCCCTAAGATCCCACATTTCATTTGCATCATTTGCATACACAAACAAGATCATACTATTTGGTTCTCACACCCCTGTTGTTTATTACTTGCTTTATGTTTGTTTCTATTTACTAACCTCTAATCAAAATACCAAAAATATTTTGCAATCTTTTGTTTGTTTCGTCTTCTCTGTGTGATTAAGGTTTTGCAGGATGATTTATGACAAAGGAATGACCTGGAATCAAGTGTGGCTATTCATGTGCAGTTAAGGTCAAACTATCAAGAGATTAATTCATTTGCAAGTATATGTATCAGTGGGCTATTTTCTCAAGAAATGTGAATGTTCAAGGCCATGTTGTCTCGTGCTAGAATTCATCCGGCTATCAAGAAGTGATTTATGAGATTCAGAAAATTATGAAAAGTTCAAATGGATTCAAATGACAGGTTCTTTAGTTGTAAAGCTTTTCAGTGGTCCAAGATTGGTTCATTCATTTTATCAAAGATTGATGAAGAAATCTCAAGTGTGGATTTTGGGTCAGATTTAATCAAGTCAATGGGTGGTATCTGTGGTGCAATGAGTTTGACGGACAAGTTTATCTCAGTCTTTCATTTTTCTGGGCGTCCGTTATTCCAGAGGATCTTTGGGTTTACTGGCATGATCATTATTTTATGGTCTCCTGTTGCTATTCTGTTCCTTCCTACAATTGTGCAGGGTTGGACAACAAACAGTCCTTCCATAATAGCCAAGTGTGTCTGCTATATTAATAGCATTACAAAAAGAACTTGACAGTTTATATGGCTCAATGGAAAGTGGTGACAAGGAGATACCAACAACTGTTACTGTTGAAAAATCCCTTTTCATTGGGAGGCTATTGTTTGCATGCCAAAACCATTCTAAACATATACCCTTGATACTTGGTTCTCCCAGATTTTTGGGCCAGTGGGAATGCATCTACAGTTGGGAAATTACCATCTCTGGTGAAACATTCTCGTTTTGGATCTGATTCTGCTATCTGTGATAATCCAGGAAGACAAACAAGCCTTGGCTCTAAAAGGCAAAATTCTTCTGCCACAGCTGCCTTGTTTGGAGCAAGAGAAGGTGCAAGCCCTGAATTAGAAGAACTGAATAAGACTATAGGGGATCTTTGCATAAGAGCCTACAACTTGTGGATACTATGGATGTCAGATGAGCTTGGTGCTATTGTCTCTCAGGATTTTAAACAAGATAATGCAGATAAACTTTGAACCATATCTTTAGGAGAAGGAGAGGCAGTCATATCTACGACATGCTGTTCTTTTTGGTTTCTTTGAGCAACTTAATCGAATGTACACAGATACTGTTCAGAAACTGCCTACTAAGTTAGAATCTAATACTCTGAGGTGTTCTACAGTTCCCCGGTTTAAGTACCTTCCCATCAGTGCTCCAGCATTGTCCTCTAGAGGGCCAAAGAAATCATTCACCCCATCTTCAAATGAAATCTCTCCTAGAAGTTCATGGAATTCGATTACAAATGGAGAGCTTTCTCAAAAGATAAATTTGGATGACAGCTCAAGTCTTGGGGTGGCAGCACCATTTTTGAAGTCTTTCATGCAAGTTGGAAGCAGGTTTGGGGAGAGTATTTTTAAACTGGGATCAATGCTAACAGAAGGCAAGTTGGTATTTTTAAGGATAGATCTATTCCCACATTTGGAGATATTCTACCTGCGTAGGCAGCCGGTCTTCTTTCATCTTTTACAGCTCCAAGATCAGATTCATGATAACCCAATGATTGAAAAGCAACCCCAATTGCTCTTTTGCAAAGTCTTTTTTATCAGAATGTGTGAAGTCTAATATCACATTTTCAACACACCGTCGCACAATGTTGGTATTATGAGACCGATGTTGCTCACAGGATTAAAGTTAGCAGTGAAAGCAGCCAGTAAGTTTCTCGAACCGAAATCATATAATGCAAATCCAGATGTTGTCAATGTAAACGGAGGAGCACTGCTTGGTGTTGCTTATTGGACGTTTAGAAGAATTAGTATTATTACTGCTACTGCTATTTCGACAATCCAGTTTATGCCGTCGTCAGGTTATTGGAAGCAGCGATGAAATAATTGCATCTTCGAGTGACAAAATTATGTTCTCAGAGAAATCATTTAGAGCTGTTGTTGGAAATTTGTTGTCACTAGGCCGAAAGGTTTTGAGGCTGTAATGCGCGTGAGATGCAGTCAAGGCATCCGAGTACATGAGTATTATGGCAACTTTTGTAAACAGATCTCAACAGATGTTGACTTACATGGGATTGACTGTTACAAAACTTTCATGGCGACTTTGAAACATGATGATAAGTTGCAGCTTGGGTCAGAATGTGTTCTTCAGTGTGCTTTTCTATACACAACTGTGCTTTGATCTTCTGCACAGCCTTCTCACAAACGATGCATTGAGTGACTCACTTGAAATCTACCTTGTGGAGAAATTTGCACAACTGAACAGTTGGATAAAGTTACGAAGGTTTGTTCAACGAAGCTGCTTCCGAAGCATTTCCTCTTTACAACAAATCACACTTCATTGTTATTTCAATGCCTGACCGAAGCGGAAGACGTACTGGTTACTTCCTTTGGTGAGCTTGAGGAAAATGCGTTTCTTGATCCTAGGACTGCTCAAGTTGCAATAGTTGACCATGTTAAACAAGTTTATGAAGAAATGAGACCTGCACTGAATGATGAACTTGTATCTGCATACATTGAAGAATTTCGATTCAGTCTGGATACTGAGATACTTAAATATGTGGAAGAAGTTTATCCAAAAGGTGTCTGCTCTGTCTACTGTGTAAATGGAAAGGATTCAGAGGGTCCGGGTTCTGATTTCGAGCTTGCCGTAGTGATTTCTGCTTCTAGGCACAGCCCGCAGATTTTCTGCAATGGGAGTTGGTGTTCAGTTTGGAATATTGATTTCAAAGATGAACAACAAACCGTGGAAGTAAAAGGGAAACTGCAGGTTGGTGAAGAGGATAATTCTGCAGTTTATGGAGATGCTGGTTTGGATGCAGTGCATAAAGGATGGTTGGTTATGCTGCTAAATGAGGTACAAAATTCCATCAAGAAATCAATTGAGATTGGAGCAGCCAGAAACATCCTCGAGCTGGCAGCTGAGATACGTATACCTATTAAAGGTACGCATGTGTATGCCTCTGCAGAACATGGCACTGATCTAGGAAGTTCTCAAAATGGTCATGGAAACGCTACTCTATTTCATCATCTCGTCATTGAAGTCTGGGAGATCCTCTTATCTTCGCGATGTGATTGTGGGACTTCTTTATCCCGTGATTTCCTTGCAGGACACATCAAACAAGGATTTGTCAACATTAGCCAAGGCAGCATTTGAATTACTAAAATGGATGATTGTTTGGGAACCTCACCTCCAGAAGGCCATAACTGTGATTCTTTCTGCTGCTAATGATTCCAACTGGCGAATTAGATCTGCCACATTGACATATCTGCGTACTTTCATGTGCAGGCACACTTTCATTCTCTCAAGTTCAAAGAAACAAGAAATTTGGAGAACAGTTGAGAAGTTACTAGTAGACAACCAAGTTGAGGTAAGAGAACATGCTGCAGTAGTGTTAGCAGGCTTAATGAAGGTTGTGGAGAAGATCAGGAGTGATACTGGATGTCGAATTAGGGTTTTGAATGACAAGCTGCCGGTGTGCATTAAGGCTTCCGATGAAATCATTGAGATACAAGGAACCGTGTCATCTGTAAAGAAGGCCTTCATTGCTGTCGCTGGCCGACTTCAGGATTCTCCTCCTGACAGAACAAAAATTATGGGAACCAGACCTAATGAAGTATCTCAGCATGAAACTTCTTCCGTTCCCCATGAGGGTTTAACTGAACCGAATATGGATTACCGTCTGCAAAAGACCTCTGCATTATCTACCTCACCCATTAGGTCTAATGACAGTGCCTCTTAAGTTCAACCGTTGTCAGCTGAAGCTAATAGAGTCTCAGCCCTAGATCCGGAAGCACTTCAGCAGGAAGTTACCTTTAGAATTCTTTGTTCGGGTGATAGGATTGGCAATGTAATTGGGAAAGGTGAAAGTACTTTGAAAACTCTTCAGAATGAAACAGGAGCTTCTATTAGGGTTGGTCCTCCAGTATTTGAATGCGAGGATCGGCTAATTACTGTTACTGCTTTAGAGAATCCTGAATCAAGATTTTCTCCAGCACAGAAGGTTGTTGTGCTTGTTTTCTGCAGGTCTGTTGAGGGTTCTGTTGAGAAAGGGCCAGACTCGCGATCATACAAGGGGCCATCTGTCACTGCACGACTTGTAGTCCCATCCAACCAAGTGGGTGTTTTGTTGGGGAAAGCAGGAGCAATAGTCACCGAAATCCGGAAAGCCACATGGACTAACATCCGAGTAATTGGGAATGGTCAAGTTCCAAAGTGTGCATCTTATAATGATCAAGTGGTACAGATAACAGGTGATTTTCCAAATGTTCAAGATGCATTATATAAAGCTACTAGTAGACTGCGAGATCATCTTTTTCCCATAACACAAAATAGTAATGGAACTGGTTCCTACAGGATTCTAAAGGACTCCATTCCTTTAAGTCTTGGAGGCCAACCCGTTCTTGGTGTTAATCATGACCTCAGTGTTCATTCTTTATCTCAAAGCATAGATCATCTGACTCTTTCTCAAAATTTGGACCGATCTTCTGCACCAGGGGTAAGGCCACCAAAGACTGTGGGTGGGATAAGTTCTGGATTCCCTGATGATGTGAGCAGGAGATGGAATCCTCATAAAGGTGGCTTAGAACTTGGCAGTGGGAGTGCAACTTCTGTTGTAACTAATACAACTGTGGAAATTATGGTTCCGAATAATGTTATTGGCCGTGTAATTGAGGAAAACGGTAACAATCTGAATCAATTGAGACAGATATCAGGAGCCATCTCCAGTGAAATCAACTGTTACAAAAGCTGTTGCAGAGTTCCGGCGGACCCATGCTGATACATGGAATGTTCAGAAAGAGTTATTCAATGAAGAGCAACTTGATCGACTGACAATTTTATGTGTGTTTCTGTTTCCTTCGAGTGTGCCTTGCTGCATTTTTCTGACTCAACTTTCATTTCCCCCCTGTCCATATGATGAGAGGAGCACCCAGAAATAAGTGAGCGTGAAGTGGCTCGAAACTGAGGTTGAGCTGAAGAGACAAACATCACGTGGACAAAGACATAGCAAAGTCGTTTGAGCCATAAAGCTAATCCACGTCACGTACTTGAAAACAGAGCGAAAGCGGCTCGAAATTGAGGTTAAGCTGAGGAAACAATTCATCACTTATCCAAGCCATATTGCAAGCCATGTTAATATAATTCCAGCTGTGACACTCCAAGCTGACCCCACAAGCTTTTAAAGTTGTTTCTAAGCCATGATCCAATTGCAAAAAGTGAATAACACGTGAGCTACAGAGAAAAAGCAAAACGACATGAAGTTTGGTCAGCAAAATAGCACGCACAATGCATCAAATGAAAACGCAAAAACAAAGATTAAAATGGCAGCAACAATATTCAAATTGAAATCACTCACCTCTTCTATAAATAGAGAGCGTTTCATTCACAATTTTTCAAGCTTGAACAGCCGAGAAAATTCTGCAGAAATATCATCCCAAATTGTCTTCAAGCTTCAATCCTCTTCACCTCTGATTTTGTTTTTCGTTCATCAAACTATTGAACCACCATAAAATTCTACAAGATTCATACATCTTTGATCCATTCAAACTTCAATTAACCTCCAACCTCAACACCAAAAATCCTGCGAATCTCACCCAACGACATCAAATACAGATTTGGAAGAAGAAGGAGACGAAAACACTGTGAAGAATTTGATACCTAGATTTCTCGTCGTCTAGCAATTCGAACTGACGAGGTAGAATTTCTTGTTTTCGATCTAAAAGCTTGACAGAGATTTGATTGAACTGGATACGAAACCTGTTGAAATTGAGAAAGAATTTGTGGATACAATGGTGAGATGGTCTCCTTGTGACCGGCGGCGGTTTTCTCTTCTCTGATGAGATTTTTTATTTTAAAAAATACACAGTGCCACGTGTGAAATTTTGGAGAAGATGATGATCGGTTAATTGAGTTTCTATTTTCATTTTTGTTTTGTTTTAAGTGATGCACTAATTTGGTTTGGGCCGTGGAATTTAGATCCTCATTACCTTCTGTTTTTCTTCTGAACCTCCCTTTCTTTCTTTTTTTTATTTCCTTTTAATATTTTTTCTCTAACATTTGTTTTTCTTTTGAAATATTTTCTTAAAATAGATTTTGTTTTGGATCTTGAATTTTGATAAGATCTCATCAATATCAATGGACTTTGAGTGTTGATTTTATCCACTAAAAGAGGTGATTGATATTGATGATGATTTAATCGATTTAATATTCAAATTGAAATTTCTTTTCATTTTAATTTTCTTTCTTCTTTTTATTTTTGATCGATGAAATCTATGGATCATAGATTGTTGATTATCAAGGTTGTTTAATCTTCATTATTTCAAATCTATGGACGAATAATCATTAAGATAATTCTCCGTACTTTGGAATAGTGATAGATTACCTTTGATTAATTGATAAAAAATCTTGATTGTGATGAGATCACTACCTCTTTTCTTTTTGTGTGGCATGTTTTAGGAGAGTGATTTACATATCACTTCTCTAACATATGTTAACACTAACATTTTATTGACCGGCCTTAGATAGTCGTGGTTTCTACATAAACCCGATTACGATTGCTTAACATAGCGCTAAAGTGTCCCTTAATCGGAAAATGATCATTCGTGGCTCAAACTTACGTTTAAAAGTCCAAGTATGATTAGTTGCTTGTCTTAAGTCCAATACCTATGAAAATCATTGTTAGGAGGCTTTGATTCTATCAATCCTCTAATGAGTTTTCATTAACTTTGGTCTAAGTGCAAGAATTAATCATCATTGATCATATGTTCTAACCACTAATTACTAATTCACTAACAATATCCTTGTTTAATTTTGTTTATATTCTCTTATTACTCTTTATTTCTTTACTTTTATGCTTCCATTTTATCATTTCATATCATATCTTTGTTTATGTTTATGTCATTTCTCTTTTGTCCACTTGGACCATACCTTGTTCAAAACACTAATAAAGGATAAAAAAATCTCTAAAAAAAACTTGGTGCTATTAACTTTGTGGTTATGCTCTTGGACTACTCTTAGACCTTGGACTTCATGGACCTTTGGACTTAGAATTAGGGCTCTCATTCCTATGCTTGGAGTATTGTGGATCTTAGCCTTTATTTGGATCGCTCATTAGCTTATGCTTTAAATCGGATGGAATTCTTTTTGCTTGCTATGGAGTGTGCTACAGGTCGGTTAGATCTTTCTTACCTCTAGATCTTATTTTGGTTTCTAGGATAGTCACTTCATCTTCCTCCCTTCTTAAGTTTTCAAAACTTTCTCCCTCTTTCAAAACCTTCTTGTTTTCAAACTTCAAAACTGCTTTCGCAATAAAACCTTGACTTTCGTCAAGTGATTTTCAAACCTTGTTCTTCTTAATAAAAGTCAATCAATGTTAATCATGCTTTGACCAATTTCAAAAGACATAAAAAATACAAAAACTCATCAACTCTTTTTGTGCCTTTATGCACTTTTTCACTTTAAAACGTTTCATAAAGTTTAGACATGATTCATTTCTATAGTTGAGATGTAAATCTCCTATTCCCCATATTATTAAGACTTTGACATTTTCCACGTTGATGTTGAGTGATAGTCTTGTTGATAATCCAAGCAAATCCTCCATCTTTATGTGACGCAGATATTGTCTTAATACTCGTGGGTGGATAGTGTAACCCGGTGAACTGACTTTAAACAATGTTGCGGATAGCAAGAGTCGCCACCGACTTTTATTTTATCCATAAGGAAAGGTTATAAAAGAACAGGAAAGACCTTAGAGAATATTTTGGGTCCGGGGGGTAGGTTATGAAAAGGGAAGGTATTAGCATCCTTTTCATCCATGGTTATCCATGGGCTCTTAGGTACTTAAGCTCACTTTTGAATTGTTTTGAAATTGTAGTGTGTGAATAGAAAATTTTCAGAATAGTTAATAAATAATCCATGTAAGGATGTGTTAAGAACTTGTTTGAAAACTTGTTGAAAATTTGTTTAAGTGCGAAACAGTTTTGAAGTGAGCAAGCACCTAGGAGTAACCTACCCTAATGTTTAAAGGTCTTTCTTATTCTTCATTCTTTCCTTTAGTAAGACTATCCCTACTATAATGGAGTAGGTAGTCCTTACTTTGGATGTTAAGGGATATGTGAGGGACAATTTGACTTTGAAGGCCATTGTGGGATGTAATAAGCACATATAAGGGACCATCATCATTTTTCGAAAGGGACTCGATTCGTAAAGGCAACCATAAGGGACTTTGATGATTTTTCTATTTGAGGGACTTGCTTTATACACCCCACTTAACCATTATTCGTAGGCAACTTGAGGGATATCCTTAGGAAGTGAGACGGCGATTAAAATCGACTTACGTGTGTGACGTGTTTATTTTAATTATCTTTATTTAAAAGTGATCTAAATTTATTTTAATATTACATACATGTTGTTACACTCCCTAATTACTAACCATAATAATAATTAAATAATTAAACAACTTTACATCCAAGAAACAATTACAAAATAATAAGCAAAATAATTAAATAAAATATAAATAAGCAATAATAAATAATAAAGGGGGTTAATTCTAAGTTTACTCGGCAAGACATCGCATCTTGTGCCTACGTATCCTTACGGGAGTGGAATCAGAGTACTCGTAGTTCCCCTCAATAGGGAGGTTAGAAACTTCTTGACTGTGGTCAAGGTCTCAAGGGGAATAAACGCATCTTAAGGACACGCTTACGTGGAGTGTAGAAACTCCAAATCTCTACGTTGAAATGTTAAGTTGTAATTAGGGTTAAATTAGGGATTCCACGGCGGGAAACCCTAAAATGAGCGCGGCGACTCTTTGACCTAATGCTAAGGGTAAAATGGTAATTTTGCCTGCGGCGAGGCATTTGTGAAAATTAGGGTTTGTAGTTTGTAGTTTTGAGGATTTGAAATTGAATGTGTGAAGTTTTACGGACTATTGGCGCGGCGGCCAAACAGTTAGACCTAACCTTCGGATGTGTGCAATGTGACAGAAATAATAGTAAACGCGTGAGATAATTGAATCATGCAAACAGAGAGATAATGTCATAATTTAAACCATGCAAGCAGAAATTTAAAGGCAGAATTTAAAGAGCGATTGTTAAGTTCGCGAGGTTACATGAGAGGAGCAGATACAATATGATAATGAAATTTGAATTGAACAATAATAAAATAAAATAAATAACGGTTCTAGTTATTATTTTAAAAAAAAGATTTTAGTTATTATTTTAAATTTATCTAAAAAAAAAAGTTTTTCTTAAAAATAATAGGTTTTCATATTAATTTGGAAAAGATGTTAATGTTATTTATTTTAAAAAAACAGATTTTTATATTATAACAAATTTTAATAAATTAATGATAACAATAATAATAATAATGGTAATAATAATGATAATAATGATAATAATAATAAATAATGATAATAATAATAATAATAATAATAATAATAATAATAATAATAATAATAATAATAATAATAATAATAATAATAAAGCAATAATGAATTTTAAATGTGCCAAATAACCCAACAATGTTGCTAACGCAGAAATGCGCTCATCGCAACCAGATCTAAATCGGACGAAACAAAATTTATCGCAAAGAAAAAGAAATTAAGCAAAAAATAGTATTATTGCTCACACAAAAATGCGATCATCGCAACCAGATCGAACTAACACAAATGTCACGCGTCATGCACACAAATGTGCAAACATCGTATCGACATAATTCGATCAAAAATCTTATATATATAAACTCTAACAATTTAAAAATTATATATATATAAACGTAACAGTAATAGATAAAGAAAAAGAAATAACGGTAAAAGATGAAGAAAAAGAAACAACAGTAATAGATGAAGGAAAAGAAATAACGGTAAACGATGAAGAAAAAGAAACAATAGTAATGGATGAAGAAGAAAACTAAATAACGGCAAACGGCACTCACTCCTCTTAGGTTTTTTTCCTTCTCTCTTTTTTTTCCAACAAGGCAACACATGTATATATAGGGAACAAATTAGGGTTAACACCAAATTGTCAATAATGTCCCTAAAGCCCATTTTAAAGCCCAAACTAAATAATTAGTTAAGAAAAAATAAAATTTAAATAATTTAAAATAATTAAAATAAACTTAAAATAAAAACTAATAATCCTATTGATTCCTAAAATAAAAAATATTATAAAAAGAACAAAATTTTTTTCAATATTTTTTATTTTATGATTTTTTGGATATTTTTATGAATAATTTAGAAAAAAGTGAAAAAAATAATATTTTAAAAAATGATTTAATTAAAATACGAAAATAATAATTAAATAATAATAAAAAACTATTTTTGTTATTTTTTTAATGAAAGATAGAAAAATTTAGAGTAAAAATAATAAAAAACAAAAAAAAAGTGACAAAGGTGAGATTCGAACTCTCAACCTCTCACACTCATAACTCCTTACACATGTCCTCCTGCCAATTGTGCCATTTTTACTTTTTAGAAAAAAAATGCATGCCATATGATATTTACCTGCAAAAAGTCAAACGACTACACAAATTTGTTAGTAATTGATTAAATGCAATGAAATGCGACGACAAATCTTAGGGCAAAATTTGGGGTATTACAGTTATTATGATAATATTTCTCACCCAACCTCTCTTTGATGTTGGCAAAAAAAAAATCATGAAGTTTGACTTTGGTTTGACCACAGTTGACCTCAGTTTGACCTTTTAACTGCATTGACTGCTTTTGACTTATCTGATCATCTGACTGAGCAAACTTTTGAGAAAAGTCTTGAAATTTGACATGGGGGTTCTTATACACATATAAGATGTTATGAAGCTCACTTGAAGTCTTGGAAGTCCATTTAGCCTGATTAAAGTCAAAACCCTAGTTTTGGATGCACTGCTTAGGAGGTGCATTGTCTGAGGGAATTGTCAACTCTTCTGACCAATTGTGAATTTTGTGAACCTTGTGAACCTTCTTGGAACACAAAGTCTTGTATTGTGAGGGCAAATTTTGGGGTGCAACAGCTGCCCCTGTTCAATTTTCTGAAACCTGAGGGGTTAGATTGGTATATTTGCCAGTCGTAACCTGGAAGGTTGAAGGGGATTGAACACAAAAGCCCAAAAATTTGCACTCACCAGCGCATGGAGTGATATTGATGGTTGGTTGAACATGATTGAGTGGGCTTAAAGATGCCACTAGGGGAAAGTTCTTCAGTAGTATAATGAGAACTGTCAGGAGTCTGGAGTAATACTGATGTAACAGCATGTCTTCATGAGGATAGAGCAATCAATAATGATAACCCTAAAGCAGTCTTGAAGTGATAAATCTGACCTCAGGAGGATAGAGCAATCAATAGCTCTAAAGCAGTCTTGAAGTAATAGTGGCTTCAGGAGGATAGAGCAATCAATGGCTCTAAAGCAGTCTTGAAGTAATAGTGGCTTCAGTAGGATAGAGCAATCAACAGCTCTAAAGCAGTCTTGAAATAATAATGTGATATGTCTTCAGGAGGATAGAGCAATCAATAGCTCTAAAGCAGTCTTGAAGTAATGATTTCAGGAGGATAGAGCAATGGATAGCTCTAAAGCAGTCTTGAAATAATAATGTAATTTCAGGAGGATAGAGCAATGGATAACTCTAAAGCAGTCTTGAAATAATAATGATGGTTTCAGGAGGATAGAGCAATCAGTAGCTCTAAAGCAGTCTTGAAATAATTAGATGGCTTCAGGAGGATAGAGCAATGAATAGCTCTAAAGCAGTCTTGAAGTAGTAATATGACCTCATGAGGATAGAGCAATGAATAGCTCTAAAGCAGTCTTGAAGTAATAGGATGATTTCAGGAGGATAGAGCAATCAGTAGCTCTAAAGCAGTCTTGAAGTCATGAGAGGCTATCAGGAGGATAAAATAACCCTGAGGTTACAATAAAGCAGTCCCAAAGTAATAAGAAGCTCATCAGGAGAATAAAGTAACCCTGAGGTTACAATAAAGCAGTCCCAAAGATCATAAGATTGTTTGTTGGATAATTAACCTGAAAACAAGGTAGCATTCTGTATAACAACATTAGTTTATGCTTTATGTATGCATGTATGACATGATGCACTTAGGTAATGTACTATAGACATATATGTTATGGTATGATGTAAATGATGTATGTATGCTATGACACTGCTGGAAGTGTCTGGATATCCTTGTATAACAACTGCTGGCCAAGAAAAATAAATCCCGATTCGTTGTTGAAGAATATATAACCCTCCGTCTGCTGGGGATAACAAGGTATAGATAACCTCCCGTTGTTGGGGATAACAAGGTATAGATAACCTCCCGTTGTTGGGGATAGTAGGGTATAGATAACCTTCGTTTTCGTTTGATAGTAGGATAAGTATAACATCCCGTCTTCGTTCATCGTGCCCTTATTGGAAAGTAATTTCCCGTATATCCGTATGAGGATAAAAGAGATGGATATAAATTCCAGGGGAGATTAGACTTTGTGAAAATGGATTAGTCCTACTGATGGTTTGTAACTGTCTTGTAAAGATGAACCGGCGAAGCTTCGTTGAAATCCTTCCCTCGTTCGTCCTTAGTAAATACTATTACTGCATTTTCATGCATTTCTGGTAAACATCAATCATATTAAAAGCATACATGCGTTTCTGGTAAACATCAATCATATTCAAAGGCATACATACATTCAAACACAACCAATGGACGTTTCGCTTATGTAAATAGGGTAAAAGTGAATCTGGATTCAAAAGATGGAATTTATTTATATCAAAAGTGACCCATACACGGGTAAGTTTGTACAAGGAGACATAAACCCTAGTAAGAGAATTTTGTCATGAAGTTTTACAAAAAGAATCAGCTATGTGGGAAATAATCCTATTGAGTTTCAATTCTACTATTGCCACTCAAGTATCTCATCTTCTTGCTGTTGAGACGGAAACGATTGGATTGAGCTTTATCTGTTTGAGCTTGAGTAAGTAGTACAACTGGTTGCAGTTTCATGAGTGATCCAAACGAGACATAGTCATACGCTTTAATCCCTAACTTTTGCCTGGATTGCCCTTTCAGGTTTTCAATCCACCGGGATACCCTTTTTTGCCCAAGCCGCCTTTTCAGGTTTTCGACTTGCCGGGTGTACATCTTTTTATATATATATATATCCCTGATTTTTGCCCAAACCCTTTTGGTTTGCCGGGATGCCCTTATTTTTGCCTAGGCCTATCAACCTAGCGGGTCTCTTTTTATGCGTAGTATTTTTTAACTATGTCTACGTTTACAGGTTGTGGGAAGTCTTCACCATCCATTGTAGTCAGTATCATGGCACCTCCTGAGAACACTGTCTTGACTACAAATGGTCCCTCATATGTTGGAGTCCACTTGCCCCTAGGATCACCCTGTGGTAATATGATACGCTTGATTACCAAGTCACCAGTCTGATATACCTTTGGCTTAACCTTCTTGTTAAAAGCTTTGATCATCCGTTTCTGGTACATCTGGCCATGACAAACTGCTGCTAACCTTTTCTCATCAATCAAATTTATCTGGTCAAGTCGAGTCTGAATCCACTCATCTTCATCCAAGCCTGCATCCTTCATAATTCTCAAGGAACTGAATCTTCATATCAATAGCAACTTGCATACCCATGATACATGCCTCATACTCAGCCATGTTATTGGTACAATAGAAACAAAGTCTGGCAGTAATCGGGGTATGACAACCTTCAGGGGAACTAATCACAACACCAACACCATTACCATGTGCATTGGAGGCACCATCAAAAACCATAGTCCATCGGGATCCTTGTTCAGGTCCGTCATATTGTCCAGGTTCTTTGGTAACAGACATAATGTCTTCATCAGGGAACTCAAAATTCATTGACTGGTAATCATCTACTGCTTGATGAGCCAAATGATCAGCAACAACACTCCCCTTAATGGCCTTCTGAGTGGTATACTGTATATCATATTCCGTCAAGATCATTTGCCATCTTGCAATTCTTACGGAGAGAGCAGGTTTCTCAAATATGTACTTGATTGGATCCATCTTCGAAATCAACAAGGTAGTATGGGTCAACATATACTGTCTTAGTCGGCGAGCAGCCCATGCCAAAGCGCAGCAAGTTTTCTCGAGCAGTGAGTATCTTGTTTCACAGTCGGTAAACTTTTTGCTAAGGTAGTATATTGCCTGCTCTTTTCGACCAGACTCGTCATGTTGCCCCAATACACACCCCATTGAGTTGTCTAATACTGTTAAATACATAATCAAGGGTCTTCCATCAACTGGTGGCATTAAAATTGGAGGTTCTAGCAAATATCTCTTGATTTCATCAAAGGCAGTCTGGCACTCATCATTCCATTCCATCACCTGATCTTTCCTCAACAACTTGAAGATTGGCTCACAGATGGTAATTAATTGGGAAATAAATCTTGCAATGTAGTTCAATCGTCCCAAGAAACCTCTAACCTCCTTCTCAGTACGGGGAGCTGGCATCTCTCGTATAGCTTTCACTTTTGCAGGATCCACTTCAATACCTTTTCCACTGACAATGAAACCCAGGAGCTTTCCAGATCTAACTCCAAAACTACACTTGTTTGGATTTAATCTCAACCTGTATTTCTTCAACCTCTCAAACAACTTGTGCAGATGATCAAGATGTTGTTCTTCATTCTGAGACCTGGCTATCATATCATCCACATATACCTCTATCTCATGATGAATCATATCATGAAACAAAGCCACTATAGCACGCTGATATGTTGCCCCTGCATTCTTCAAACCAAATGGCGTTACCTTATAGCAAAAGGTGCCCCACTGTGTCACAAATGTAGTCTTCTCCATATCTTCAGGTGCCATCTTGATTTGATTGTGACCAGAGAAACCATCCATAAAAGAGAATACCTTATGTTGAGCAGTGTTGTCTACCAGAATATCAATATGAGGAAGTGGAAAGTCATCTTTAGGGCTAGCCTTGTTCAGATCTCTGTAGTCTACACACATACGTACCTTACCATCTTTCTTAGGAACTGGTACCATATTTGCAACCCACTGAGGATAAGAAGTTACGGCCAAGAACCCTGCATTGAACTGTTTCATTACCTCTGCTTTGATCTTTTCTGACATTTCAGGACGCATACGGCGAACCTTCTGCTTCTTTGGACGACAATCTTCTTTCACTGGCAAACGGTGAACCACAATGTCTGTATCCAACCCTGGCATATCTTCGTAAGACCAAGCAAAGATCTCCACATAGTCACGTAGCATCTGAATCAACCTGCTCTTGACACTGTCCTCTAAATCAGCCCCTATCTTGACCTCTTTTCTGTTTTCTTCAGTTCCCAGATTCACAACTTCGACTGGCTCTTCATGTGGCTGTATAGCTTTCTCTTCTTGTTGTAACAACCTAGCAAGCTCTACAGGTATTTCACAATCGTCCTCGTTTCCGTCTTCAGTTTGATAGATCGGATTCTCGAAATTGTAATTGGCAATAGTAGAACTGTTATCAACTGGATCCAGAGTGGATGAGGATCTGCATTTTAGTGACGTGGGTGTGTGTAAGAACACATAGCTGATAAAGCAAAAATAAAAGAAAAAGAAAGACAAGGAACACAATATTTACGAAAACGAAACGTCCACTGATTTTATTGAATGAAGTATGCAAATGAAATGACAACCCGTAACAAGCACACCCTTGTGCCCCGGGTAAGGCACATGGCTTGAAAGTTTTAATTGTTCCAGAAATTATAAATTTAAAAACATAACACAGTAATAGTATTTACTCTTGACTAAAGGAGATAGGGATAACATCTTCAGCTTTCCAATTATTGAGTCCAGCATCCACAGTAGGAAAAATCCATGCCTCCAAGTTGTGGTCTTCATCTTGATCTCCCACAGCATTGATAACCCCTTGATTGGTGATACGAACAGCACGAGCACGACGAACAGCCTTCTGGGACTCTGCAGTGAAACCCAAACCAAACTTGTCAGACTTGTATGGAATATCAGGAAGCTGACCCCAAATAGTACAACCACCTTCTTCCACCATAGCTTTTGCATCATTGAGGGAGGCCATTGCCATTGTTGGAGGGTTTCTGATGACCACAGGAACCTTCTTCACAGCAGGAGGAGTCACACAATCCTTAACAGCCCAGGGAACCACTTCAAATGACTGACATGGAGTTTCAATGTATTCACCTTCTACTTCCAGATACTTGAAAGTGTTTACATGGCTGACAAAGTATTCTTCCTCTCCAAAGACAGTAACAACTTTTCCATTCACCGGATATCTTAACTTTTGATGTAATGTGGAGGTCACAGCACCTGCCCCATGGATCCAGGGACGACCAAGCAGACATGAGTACGAAGGACGAATATCCATCACATAGAATGTAGCAGTAAACACCTGAGAGCCAACCTTGATTGGAAGATCAATTTCCCCATGCACTACCCTTCTAGAACCATCAAAAGCCTTTACCACAATATTACTGGGCTTCAATACCGTATCTTCAGGACTCAGCTTGTTCAGGACTTCCTTAGGCAACACATTCAGAGAGGAACCATTGTCTATCAGCACATGAGACAGGGTAGTGCCCCTGCATTCAATTGAAATATGCAAGGCCCTGTTATGATCCCTCTTGGCAGGGGTCAAGTCAGCATCAGAAAATCCTAACCCGTTGTCATAGGTCAGGTGAGCAACACAATTCTCAAACTGGTCCACCGAAATTGCACTGGGTACATGAGCCATCTTTAGAAACTTGATCAATGACTTGGCATGAGCCTCAGAACATAATAACAGGGAGAGCATAGAAATCTTTGAGGGAGTATGCCCCAGCTGATCAACAATATCATAATCACTCTTGCGAATGATTTTCAATACTTCTTCCATCTGCTTAGAGAGGTCATCAGCAGCTGGCACATCAGTAGATACAGGCTCAATAACAGGACCCTTGCCCCGAGCATCAGTGGTGGAAGTAACAGCAGGAGTAACTGCACTCTTAGAAGCAACTGGAGGAGAGAAGACTCTTCCACTACGAGTGATCTTGCTAGATCCAGCAATATTATCAATGTCAACAGGCATATCAGGTAAAGGCTCCTGCTTGACACCATGGATGTAAACATCAGACCCATAGTGCCAAGGTACAGCTTTGTCAAATGTATAAGGAATAGGACCAGGAGTGGTAATGATCAGAGGAGCTACTCTGGCTTCAGCAACAACTTTCACAGGACCTTCAGCAGTAATCTTGATTGGGCCCTGATGAGTGATTTTAATGGGACCCTTTGAAGTGATTCTTAGTGGTACTTTGTCAACCATGTCAACCTCTTCAATCTTCTTACCCTGAGTTAGATGATCCACCATACTTTCTACAGATGCTGGTCTTCTTTCAAACACTATAGTATATTTATCCATGAGACGTTGAATCCCATCTCTCAAAATGAAGCAACTATCCGGCTTATAGGTACAATATAGACAATCTTCATGACAACCTGGAAAGATCCCAGCTTGTACTAACCTCTTTTTGATAACAGACAATGGTGTGCTCAACTCCATAACTGAATAGACATGCAGATCTTCATCAATATCTTCATCAATGGCGTTGACAGTCTTCTCGTGATTTGGCATTGGAGCTGTAATCACATTTGGAGTACCTGGTGGATCAAACTCAATTTCTCCAGCATCAATCATATCCTGAATTTTGTTCTTCAAGACCCAGCAGTTATTAGTATCATGTCCTGGACAATTTGAATGATATGCACATCGTGCATTGGGATTGTACTTGGGAGAGGTAACATTGGGATTCTGAGGAGCCTCCCTCAGGGTAATAAGTTCAGCCTTTAACAAGTGTTGCAATGCCTGAGCCATTGACATGTTGATCTTCGTGAACTGTCTTCTAGCCCTCTGTTGGTTGCCTTGAGGCTGCTCTGTTGTTGCAGGAGTTGGATTTGAAATATGAACTGCACTAACAGACTGATGCCTTCTGTTACGATCAGGCTGACCATACACAGCATTAGATTCTTTCTTCCCAGTGGGAGGCTTCTTTGCAGCACCTGATGAAGAAGTGCCCACTTGGATCTTACCACTCTTGATACCATTCTCTACTCGCTCTCCTGTCATGATCAACTCAGTGAAGCCAGATGATGAGCTTCCAATGAGATGACTGTAAAACGGACCATTCAGCGTACACATGAACATATCAACCAACTCCCTATCAGTCAAAGGGGGTTGAACTCTTCCAGCTAAGTCTCTCCACTTCTGAGCATACTCCTTAAAGCTTTCTTTGGCACCCATAGACATGCTTTGAAGCTGCATGCGAGTGGGGGCTAAGTCAGCATTGTATTGATACTGCTTGTAGAAAGCTTCAGCAAGGTCATTCCAATCTCTGATGTTGACACTCTCCAACTGATAATACCACTCTAGCTGAGCTCCAGATAAACTCTCTTGAAAGAAATGGATCCACAACTTTTTATCAGCAGTGTGGGGTTGAATTCTTCTGACATAAGACCTCAGATGCAATTTGGGACAAGAGACCCCATCATAGACAACAAATGTAGGAACTTTGAACCCAATGGGTATGACCACCCCAGATATCAAGCTCAAATCCTCAAAATCCAGCCCAGATGATTTCTGTAATTCCATAGCATCCATTCTATCCACCAGCATCTTGAATTTGTCTTCGTTAGGCTCATGGTAGTAGTTAGCCTCAGAATCAGAGTCCCCCATAGTGTTGTGGAGACTGCCTCTCTCCTGCTCAGATTCTTCAGATTCATAGTCTTCAACCTGTTCCTTGGTCTTGATAGGACCTTTGAACCTTCTTCCCATGTTGAGCAACCCAGCAGACTTTCTAGCCTTCTTAGTCTTCTTGGTCAGCAGTGTCTTCAATTCATCCTGCCCCTTGGATAGGTTCAGGATCAGCTCTTGGAACTGTGCATTCTGTGCCTGGAGATCCTTAACTGATTGTTCAAGAGCCATTGCTGAAATAAACAGCGAGAAGATGAGAAACCTGTGCACAATTATAAACCTGTGATGCAATGATATGGGAATGCATATGCAATGTTTTCAAGGACCGCAGGATTTAAATTTGCTTAAACAAACAAGAAAGTAACTTTTTATTAGTAATAACTTGTTTTGCCTTTTAGGCTTACAAAAAATGAAAACGAAATAAGTACAAAAGATGGGGTTTTAAGTCTCCCATGGACGTTTCCTCTTTGTGTTGAGGTATGAGTTGAGGTTTCGTTCCTCATGAAGTAGCTTTGTTAGCTCTAGGATCCTTGCTTGGCTTGCTTTGTAATGAGCCTCGAAAGTATCCCTTTGCTCTTTCAGTTGGATCCATGATCTCTGCAAGTCTTCCATATCAGTAGGCATGTCTGGGTGAAGGATGGTATAAGCTGTGTCTCCTTCAGCAACAGGTTCCATGGTAACTGGTAGGACGGCAGGATATGGCATCATGAGTGTCTGAGCACGAGATCGTACCCATCTGAGATAAGCCTCCATAGGAATAGTGTACTTAGGCTCTAGTGTCTTGCTGTCAATCCTGTTTACCTTTCCCCAAGCTCGGATGAATCTCTGACGGTAACCCTGAAGATCGTTGTCGTAATCAAACACAATGCCCTGAATCAACATGTCATGTGGACCATCGCTCCGGGCGTAACCAAACTGTCGTAAAGCTAGAGATGGGTTGTAGGTGATGCCTCCTCTTATGCCTAGAAGTGGCACATTAGGAAACTCCCCACAACGGTCAATGATGGTGACATTCTCCATAGATCTGGAGCACCAATGGATGTCTGAGTGAGAAAGTGACATGATCCTCTTGGACCATCTGAACCCTTGCTCATTCTTCATTACTGAGCGAGGAAGGTGAGAAATAAACCACCTAGAAAGTAAAGGTGTGCAGCACATCAAAGTTCCTCTTGCCCTTGTAGTACGGGTGTGAAGAGAATGTAGGATGTCTCCAAGTAAGGTAGGCACTGGATTGTGACTCAGGAATATGTTGATGGCATGAACGTCTATGAACTGATCAGGATTGGGGAACAACACTAAGCCATAAATCAATAAGGCTAAGATCTCCTCAAAAGCATCGTAGCTCATAGCCTTCAAGAACATTTGAGCTTTATCCACTAATACCTTGGCAAGAATACCTTTAACTCCACTTCTCGTCTCTAGAACAATGTCAGACTTCTTCAGATGTAGAGCTGCAGCAATAACTTCTGGTTTAAGCTCCTTCTCTAAGCCTGTGAATGGCTTCTGATCAAGAACAGGTATACCCAGAAGCTTGGAGGACTCCTCCATGGTTGGAACCAGCTGATAATCAGGAAATGTAAAGCAATGGTGCTTAGGGTCAAAGAACTGAAACAGCACACTCATCATGTCTTCACTGAACCCTGAAGTAACTAGATCCAATAAGTGACCATGTCTCTTGTTGAACTGGGAATGATCAGGCACTAGGGAAACCAACTCCTTGAGCTTAGCAGGTATCCCTACAAAGTTGATCCTGATGGTGTTTCTACGAGCAGAAGCCATGACCTGCAACAAAGAACAAAGATAAATCCTTTGGTCCTTGAAATGGTTAGGGAAAATGATATGCTTATGATGCATGATGATGTCATGATGTCATGCTCAATCACAAACATGTGGCACACACAAACAAGTCACACCATAGCCCTAGGTTTAAAGGCTTGCATGAGGTTCAAAGGCAAGTACCCTCCCCTGAAGTTAGATGGTTCATCCTGTCCTACAAAAGTAACCAGGTTCTAAGGGATCTCAATATCATTGATCCTTCACAAGGGTGGTTGTTCAGAAGGCAACTTACTTGCCAACCAAAACCCTCCAAGTTTAAGATCTCAATGAGCGTAGTATCGAGTGTCAACCAACTTCAGTCTGCACCAAAGCCGGTTACCTCACTACTTTCTAAAGGCCAAGATGAGTTAACTAGGGTTCTAAAAGTCAGTTAGTGCATTGACAACATATGGCAGCCTCAATATTATCCTCAACTTGACTTAAGGAATATAAGCACCAACCAAGAAGTCGCACTAACTATGGCCACCAGATCAACCGTATCGATATACGTCGTACAGTTTCCTTGGTCTATTGCCATTTACCTAAGGTACACTAGGTCCGGGTTAGGACCTTTCACACATGAGAGCACCCCAACAAGTAATATAAAACAAACAAGGCAAACAATTTAAAGTGATCTTAATTCCTAAGGGTACCCCTCTTAAATAGATCCCCAGCAGAGTCGCCAGTTCTGTAACCCGGTGAACTGACTTTAAACAATGTTGCGGATAGCAAGAGTCGCCACCGACTTTTATTTTATCCATAAGGAAAGGTTATAAAAGAACAGGAAAGACCTTAGAGAATATTTTGGGTCCGGGGGGTAGGTTATGAAAAGGGAAGGTATTAGCATCCTTTTCATCCATGGTTATCCATGGGCTCTTAGGTACTTAAGCTCACTTTTGAATTGTTTTGAAATTGTAGTGTGTGAATAGAAAATTTTCAGAATAGTTAATAAATAATCCATGTAAGGATGTGTTAAGAACTTGTTTGAAAACTTGTTGAAAATTTGTTTAAGTGCGAAACAGTTTTGAAGTGAGCAAGCACCTAGGAGTAACCTACCCTAATGTTTAAAGGTCTTTCTTATTCTTCATTCTTTCCTTTAGTAAGACTATCCCTACTATAATGGAGTAGGTAGTCCTTACATTGGATGTTAAGGGATATGTGAGGGACAATTTGACTTTGAAGGCCATTGTGGGATGTAATAAGCACATATAAGGGACCATCATCATTTTTCGAAAGGGACTCGATTCGTAAAGGCAACCATAAGGGACTTTGATGATTTTTCTATTTGAGGGACTTGCTTTATACACCCCACTTAACCATTATTCGTAGGCAACTTGAGGGATATCCTTAGGAAGTGAGACGGCGATTAAAATCGACTTACGTGTGTGACGTGTTTATTTTAATTATCTTTATTTAAAAGTGATCTAAATTTATTTTAATATTACATACATGTTGTTACACTCCCTAATTACTAACCATAATAATAATTAAATAATTAAACAACTTTACATCCAAGAAACAATTACAAAATAATAAGCAAAATAATTAAATAAAATATAAATAAGCAATAATAAATAATAAAGGGGGTTAATTCTAAGTTTACTCGGCAAGACATCGCATCTTGTGCCTACGTATCCTTACGGGAGTGGAATCAGAGTACTCGTAGTTCCCCTCAATAGGGAGGTTAGAAACTTCTTGACTGTGGTCAAGGTCTCAAGGGGAATAAACGCATCTTAAGGACACGCTTACGTGGAGTGTAGAAACTCCAAATCTCTACGTTGAAATGTTAAGTTGTAATTAGGGTTAAATTAGGGATTCCACGGCGGGAAACCCTAAAATGAGCGCGGCGGCTCTTTGACCTAATGCTAAGGGTAAAATGGTAATTTTGCCTGCGGCGAGGCATTTGTGAAAATTAGGGTTTGTAGTTTGTAGTTTTGAGGATTTGAAATTGAATGTGTGAAGTTTTACGGACTATTGGCGCGGCGGCCAAACAGTTAGACCTAACCTTCGGATGTGTGCAATGTGACAGAAATAATAGTAAACGCGTGAGATAATTGAATCATGCAAACAGAGAGATAATGTCATAATTTAAACCATGCAAGCAGAAATTTAAAGGCAGAATTTAAAGAGCGATTGTTAAGTTCGCGAGGTTACATGAGAGGAGCAGATACAATATGATAATGAAATTTGAATTGAACAATAATAAAATAAAATAAATAACGGTTCTAGTTATTATTTTAAAAAAAAGATTTTAGTTATTATTTTAAATTTATCTAAAAAAAAAAGTTTTTCTTAAAAATAATAGGTTTTCATATTAATTTGGAAAAGATGTTAATGTTATTTATTTTAAAAAAACAGATTTTTATATTATAA
Organism: Lathyrus sativus; assembly: GCA_963859935.3. Lineage (NCBI taxonomy): Eukaryota > Viridiplantae > Streptophyta > Magnoliopsida > Fabales > Fabaceae > Lathyrus > Lathyrus sativus. The sequence continues at coordinate 359,131,737 of OZ012741.1, forward strand.
CAAATTTTAATAAATTAATGATAACAATAATAATAATAATGGTAATAATAATGATAATAATGATAATAATAATAAATAATGATAATAATAATAATAATAATAATAATAATAATAATAATAATAATAATAATAATAATAATAATAATAATAATAATAATAATAATAATAAAGCAATAATGAATTTTAAATGTGCCAAATAACCCAACAATGTTGCTAACGCAGAAATGCGCTCATCGCAACCAGATCTAAATCGGACGAAACAAAATTTATCGCAAAGAAAAAGAAATTAAGCAAAAAATAGTATTATTGCTCACACAAAAATGCGATCATCGCAACCAGATCGAACTAACACAAATGTCACGCGTCATGCACACAAATGTGCAAACATCGTATCGACATAATTCGATCAAAAATCTTATATATATAAACTCTAACAATTTAAAAATTATATATATATAAACGTAACAGTAATAGATAAAGAAAAAGAAATAACGGTAAAAGATGAAGAAAAAGAAACAACAGTAATAGATGAAGGAAAAGAAATAACGGTAAACGATGAAGAAAAAGAAACAATAGTAATGGATGAAGAAGAAAACTAAATAACGGCAAACGGCACTCACTCCTCTTAGGTTTTTTTCCTTCTCTCTTTTTTTTCCAACAAGGCAACACATGTATATATAGGGAACAAATTAGGGTTAACACCAAATTGTCAATAATGTCCCTAAAGCCCATTTTAAAGCCCAAACTAAATAATTAGTTAAGAAAAAATAAAATTTAAATAATTTAAAATAATTAAAATAAACTTAAAATAAAAACTAATAATCCTATTGATTCCTAAAATAAAAAATATTATAAAAAGAACAAAATTTTTTTCAATATTTTTTATTTTATGATTTTTTGGATATTTTTATGAATAATTTAGAAAAAAGTGAAAAAAATAATATTTTAAAAAATGATTTAATTAAAATACGAAAATAATAATTAAATAATAATAAAAAACTATTTTTGTTATTTTTTTAATGAAAGATAGAAAAATTTAGAGTAAAAATAATAAAAAACAAAAAAAAAGTGACAAAGGTGAGATTCGAACTCTCAACCTCTCACACTCATAACTCCTTACACATGTCCTCCTGCCAATTGTGCCATTTTTACTTTTTAGAAAAAAAATGCATGCCATATGATATTTACCTGCAAAAAGTCAAACGACTACACAAATTTGTTAGTAATTGATTAAATGCAATGAAATGCGACGACAAATCTTAGGGCAAAATTTGGGGTATTACAGTTATTATGATAATATTTCTCACCCAACCTCTCTTTGATGTTGGCAAAAAAAAAAATCATGAAGTTTGACTTTGGTTTGACCACAGTTGACCTCAGTTTGACCTTTTAACTGCATTGACTGCTTTTGACTTATCTGATCATCTGACTGAGCAAACTTTTGAGAAAAGTCTTGAAATTTGACATGGGGGTTCTTATACACATATAAGATGTTATGAAGCTCACTTGAAGTCTTGGAAGTCCATTTAGCCTGATTAAAGTCAAAACCCTAGTTTTGGATGCACTGCTTAGGAGGTGCATTGTCTGAGGGAATTGTCAACTCTTCTGACCAATTGTGAATTTTGTGAACCTTGTGAACCTTCTTGGAACACAAAGTCTTGTATTGTGAGGGCAAATTTTGGGGTGCAACAGATAGTCGCAGTTTTCTCCTTGAAATGACGACTTGTCTTTACATCTAAAATCAATCAAAACCAACAAATTTTTGTCATTTGTACCACGAACTACAGGGTTTTGATCCCATATTGCACTTTGTGGGTACGTAGGCATGAGGCGATAAGTCTCTCCAAACACAAAAATCTAAAAAATAAATTCTCTTCTCATCTCCCCAATCTCTTTTCAAACAAACCATTTTCAAACCAAAAAACGTAAATATTTCAAAGGGCTCCTATAGAGTACTATAGACGTTTTGGGTGCTAACACCTTCCCATTGCGTAACCAACCCCCTTACCCCGATCTCTGTCTCGTGTTCTTATTTTAGAACTCTTTGGTTTTGTTCGCTCTTTTTCCTTTCCTTTTTTGGATAAAATAAAAGTGCGGTGTCGACTCTTGTTTTCTTTGAGTTAAGTTAATCAATAACTTACACTCACGATTTTTACCGCTACAGAAAAGTGGCGACTCTGCTGGGGACTCCAACGGTTCCTAGTGGGTTTCGCCTACTTTGATTTATTTACCGCTTTCTGTTTGACTTGTTTGTTATTGTTTGTTCTGTTTTGGTGCCTGGTAATTTGTGTGGTGAGATAAGTCCTAACCCGGACTTGAGTGCACTTATGATAGGAGGGTGGTATAGTCTTGTTGGCTTACGTGGAGTAGTCCTTACTAAGCTGACTTGAGATCCCCCGCTCGGTGGACTCCCCTTTGGAAATTACTGATGTCTTACGAGTAGTCGTAATTGATATTACTTTTTTCGACTGGGAGCCTGAGAAGCTGAGGAACTTAGAACCCTTTAACCCATCTTGGCCTTATTAGGACGTGGTGCGGTGGCTGTTCAGGTGTAGACTAGAATTAGTCGTTACGCGATACCACACTCAGACGAGTTTCTCTTGAGAATATTGTTGGTCGACGAGTAGTCGTTTAAGCCGATAATATCCAAAAGATGGAATTATGACTCTGGGAACTTTTTAGAACCTTGTTCTACAGGTGATGATATAACCATAGTACATACCGTTGTGGGTTGGTTGGTTCTTACCTTTGGCTCCATGCTCGTGCCGAACCTTTGAACCTGTATGCTTTGTATGTCTTGTTTGTGGGTGTTGCATCTTGCATCTATTCATTCATGAGCATTTTTTCTCAGTTTTCAAGGAACTCAGAGATTTCTTTTTTGCAAATATCGCAATTTTTTTAGAATCATGGATATTGAAAGAAGTAACACTAAGAAGTACATTTTCACGAGTTTTGTCTTACAAGAGTTGAGAAAGCTTGGATCTTTGGTATCTAGTCCTGTAGATTTCAAATGTTGTTTAGGAAACTGTTGATTATTCTGAGGACTGATGTTGAAGAGGGGATTCTTAATACCTTGGTCCAGTTCTACGATCTGTTGCATCGTTGATTTACTTTCCCAGATTATCAATTATTGCCAACTTTAGAGGAGTATGCCTATCTTATGGGTGTACAAGTCTTCATTGAGTTTCTTGAGCGACGTGTCATGAAGAGATCCAAGGATTCAGAGGATTTATTTTCCTCTAGCATATCATCATCTGTTCATCTTCTTACCTCCGGTTCTTGGAAGGGTATCGTGGATTGACTCGTGAAAGAGAAAGACACCATGAAGATCAGCTATATAAGATAAATCAAGAGGCTTTGCAAGAAGTATCAGCTCAGAGTTGGGTCGTTTTCAGACACGATTCCTTAGAACTAGATTTCATTCTCTCTTGTGTTGTAAGATTGATGAAACTGTACTTCAAAGCTGTAATTCTTTCAATATTAATGAAATGAGATTTTTGGTATATCTAGTGTGTTATCTTAATGTAATGTTTGCAAACTGCTTTATAGTTCCTTGAAAACTTGCATTTGCATTTGCACATCAAGCATCATTCTGCATTGTATCTTGCCTTTCCCGGGTGTCTTATTTACTTCCCGTTCTTGGTCTTTGTTCAGACAAGTTGTCGCATCACTACAATACTCGAGCTAAAGATGGATCAGTTGCAACGAGAGAACCGCGAGCTTCGCGAGGAATTGGCTACTTTGAGGGATGGTATGGAAAGGATCTCTACTTTGGTTGAAACTCTGGTTGTTGCTCAGAATCAACATTCTCCTCATATTTCTCAGACTCCACTACAAAAGACTGTGATTTCTGAAATCATTTCAACACTCATTTCTGTGGCTCCCATTAGCGCTTCCAATCATGTTACTGAGATGTGTCTCGAAGAAGGTGTCCAGAAAGGATGGTTGACCAAAGGAAATGGTTCTTCTAGCAATTCTAAGAAGTATGGAAATGGTTTTTCCAAAGAGAAAGAATATGTTGCTAATGCTATTTTGCAAGGAAAGCGTAGAAGATCTCATAACAAAAGTAAGCAACAACATACACAACAAAAGATTGATCAGCAAAGTTGTGTTCAAAAGCAAATGCAGTTTGATCCGATTCCGATGTCGTATGCAGAATTATTTCCTGTCTTAATACAGAAGAATCTTGTGAAGACCAGGTCTCCCCCTGCTGTTCCAAAAGATATTCCATGGTGGTATAAACCAGAGGCTCGTTGTGCTTTCCATCAGGGTGCACCGGGGCATGGTCTTGAAGATTGTTTTCCTTTGAAACATGAAGTGCAAAGACTAGTGCAAAAAGGAATTTTATTTCTCAAAGGCACAAACGTCCAAGTCAATCTGCTGCCCGAACATGGTAATGTCGCTGTAGTTGAGATGCATGTTGCAACTCTGAATCATTTCAAAGAAGCTCAAGTTCATCCGCCACTCTTTGAGAAAGAATTTTCCAAAATCCAAAATGGTTCGAATGGCAAAGCTAGTGAAGAAAATTTTGATTCCCAAGTGGGAGAGAATGTTGAGGTTCATGCAATTCAGAATTCTTCTCAGATTCTGCAAAATCCAGTCTTGAATGAACCAAAAGGAGAAACTCTCCAGTTTGATCCAATCCCAATGACTTACAATCAATTGTGGTCTTATTTTTCCCGAAACTCGGTAGTGACACCCAGAAAAACCATAGTCATGAAGTCTTGTCCTTATTGGTACAATCCAAATATCAGTTGTGTGTTTCATGATGGGGTAATGTGGCATCCAATTGAGGAGTGCAAGGTTTTCCAAGAAATGGTTCAAGAGATGATTGACGATGGGGTGTTGACTTTTGAAGGAAAAATCCCATTCTTGAATGGAGCGCCTTTATGTTAATAAATCTAAAACTCGAGGAAATTCGTATTGCTGGTGTTAGTGGAGTGACATGTAGCGGTCATGCATTTGCTTCTGTTTCTCCAAAGAAAGTTGAGGGTGTTCTTTCAAGCTCGGATTGAGATAGTCTCCTCAGATCATTAGTTCATTTACTGCAATTTTATTTGTAATCTCTCATGTTGGTTAATGCTTTGTTTGCTTGTAGAAACTTGTTTGATTTTGAATATTAATCATAATACAATGAGTATGTTTGTCTTGAAGAAATCCATTCGCATTCGCTCATAAATTGTTTTCCTGCATTTGCAATACCAACTTCTTGTTTGAACTCTTGGAGGGAGGATGATGAGGTGAAAACGCAAAGTTTCTGGTTATATACTTTTGAATAAAACCCTGATGATGATGTAAGGCATTGTTTCAAATTCCCAAACACCGAAGATATAAGGAAGATAATCCCTTGTTAACCCTTTTGGGCCTTGAAGTAGGAGTTTCATTTTTAAATGAAAAAATCCTTACGTTTTAACCTGGGGCATGGTAGTCTTCAGTTAATTTGACCAAGTGTTCAAATTTCCAAAAAGAGTGTGTATTTAAGGACCAACCACGATGGTTATCCTTATTCCAAAGGAAAGAGACGACCACAACCCTTTTAACAAGACAGATAAGTCAATGTCACATGATTTGTTCAACAACAAAAAAGAAAAAATAAAAAGCCCGCTAAGTCGTACAACTTGAAAACAAGTGACTTAGGCAAAAACAAGGGCATCTCGCTGGACATCAAAAATTCAAAAGAATTGGTTCAGGCAAAAATTAGGGGAAAAAAACGCGAAAAGCGAAAAGAAGGGATTACAATGAAAAATCCTGAACAAATCTATGTGACTACAAAAAGAGAAAAAGGGGGGTGACTGTTATTCCCTGAAAAGCCTTATTGGCTCTTAAACCATCATTTTTCATCAGTTCCTCAACCATCACAAAATCCTTTGAGGGATGAACAATTGTGTCAAATTAGCTGAATATAGGACTGAAGAACCTCACGGAGAATGGGTGGGTACAAATAAACTTTGAGCCTAAATATCTTTTTTTTTCTGAAAACCGTGAACCAGACCACATTATAACCCTCGAAAGACCTAATTGAAGCAGGGTTTATTTTGAAAGCATACTTTAACGAGATAGCGTTCCTGACTCCCATGAGTTATGCTAAAAGACCTTTGTTGGTATTGCATGTGCATTCAAAAATCAATGTCACATCTTAACTAGTGACTTGTTCACAAGTTTTTGCGACATGTTTTCAGTAAAAAAAAAAACTTCAAGACAAACATATGTAATTGCATTAGAATTATCATTCTCATAATTAAGCTTTTCTGCTTGCATACATTTATTTGACATCATGGAAGCTTACATAGGCGTATCAGTGATGAACATAATATTTTGAAGTATGGAAATATGATGGGTAATTGACAAATCATTTCAAAGAATAACCATATCCAGGGGCATGTTTCTTGAAGACTTCGTTGAGCTTGAGCAAGTTTGTTTTCCCAGTTGATGCTTTCACAGGGGAAAAGCTTGAATTCTCCATCTGTAAAAGAATATACCGACTACAGGTAATATGGGGCAATTACGTCGAGATTCGACGAATCTCTCAGAGTTTGAAGATATTGGGAGTCACCTATCGGGTTTTCTCTCACCTTGTGATTGGGTGTTGATTTAAAATCCCCCACAGTTTGACTTTTTGCTATGATGTTAACTTCTTATTCCCCAGGCAGAGTTGGAAAGTTTATGTTGCTTTGTTTTCTCCAACAGTTTTTTCCTCGAAGAGGAGTTCATATTGTTGAATTATTGATGGTTGAAGATCGATCTTTGGGGTCTCCTCCCCAAGCGGTATCTCCATTTCCTCAGTGAGGTTTGAGCCTTGTAGTAGGATTTATTTTCCTTTGATGTCTCTTGTGTATCTCTTGCAGGGTTTCTGTTGCTGATCCCCAGCACGATCTCCAATGATATCTCTAATTTGCTGAGATAAGACGAGTATTTCAGTGGTGTTATGATGTTTTGTTCACCCTCTGTTTGCCTTTTTTGTCTGTTTTGTCAGCATATTCATACTCATATGCATTGCATGCGCATTCATTTTGGTTTAACATAGCATGTTTTTGTTGCATTGTGCATCTTGCATTTTTGGTGTTTCCCTTTCGCCGGTGTTGTTATCCCCGCGGAGTGTGTGTGTCCTCTCTCCATTAGAGTGCCCACCCTTAAGCAGAAAATACCTATCCTTTCTAATTCCCCATTGAGTTTATGCATCGTGGAAGATGTTTGTTTAGCTTTCCGCCCCAACTTTTATCTGGATGGAATTGTTCCCCAGTTGAGTTATTTCCTCATTGGGTCGAGTCTTGTTTGACTGTTTCTCTCCAGTTTGTTCCTGGATTGAATTTTTGTCTCTTGCAGCGGTTATTTTGGATTTCCCTGGGCTGTGAAACCTGGATGATGAGAAGGTATTTTTGAGGATTTACTTTCCTCGGAAGGAATCTGTTATTGATTCCCATCAGAAGATGAAGATTTGATTTCCCCAACGGTGTTTTGATAACACTCTCTTGGTGATTGCTTGTGCGACTTCATGTGACAGTATCTTTATTTGAGAAACTTGTATGTCTCCAACAAGATAAACCTCACCCCAACAAATGGTTGTCTCTTTATTTGAGAAGTTTGTTGTGTGATGTGAGCTGCCCATTGACTGGTAGCAGGTATTTCTTGTGAGTTCATTACCTAAATTTTTCTACCTAGTACTGGGTATCTGGTAATGTTTCTTCACCTTTCGAGTATGTTACCTCTATTGACTGGTAATATTTCTCACCCCTTCTGGTTGGTTATGCTTTACCCATTTGACCGGTAAAAGGTAATCCTTCCTCCCGAGCTTGTTGCCTTTATTTTCTGCCTAGTGATAGGTAGTAGGTAGCATTTGTCTCCTCCCTTTGGTCAGTTATCGTCCTATTTTTCTACCCAGTAATCGGTAGTCGGTAATCTTTCCTTGTGAGTTCATTACCCAAAATTTTCTACCTAGTACTGGGTATCCGGTAATGTTTCTTCACCCTTTTGAGTATTTTGCTCATCCTTTTTGGTCAGTTATCGACATATATTTCTACCCAGTAATCGGTAGTCGGTAATCTTTCCTTGTGAGTTCATTACCCAAAATTTTCTACCTAGTACTGGGTATCCGGTAATGTTTCTTCACCCTTTTGAGTATTTTGCTCATTCTTTTTGGTCAATTAACGACATATTTTTCTACCCAGTAATCGGTAGTCGGTAATCTTTCCTTGTGAGTTCGTTACCCAAATTTTTATACCTAGTACTGGGTATTCGGTAATGTTTCTTCACCTTTTGAGTATATTGCCTTTATTGTGCTATCTATTGATTGGTAGTCGGTAATATTCTCACCCCCTTTGGTTTATTACGCTTATTTTCTACTCAGTAACCAGTAGAAGCATTTTACTTGTTCTCTTTGGATCGACTATATTCGCCCAGTAACTGGCAGTTGGTATCTCTTTCCCTGTTGAGTCGTTTCCTTTCCTTTATCGGAATAGGATCTTGTTTTTTGTTTTGGAGTCTCTTTCCTTCTTTTTCTCCAGTGTTTATTTTACTCCTGTGGCATTTTCTCCCCACAAAGGTCTTGTGTTTGCATACCATTAGCATAACCATATCATTTTGTGGTCTCTTAGGGCCAAAAATTGGGTTAAGTGTTATATTTAAGTCTCTTCTATCTGGTCGAGACAAAGATGTCAATCTTCTTATCTCCGGATAGAAGAATCTTAAATAGGGGCAGCTGTAATACCCTAATTTTTACCCATAAGATCCCACATTTCATTTGCATCATTTGCATACACAAACAAGATCATACTATTTGGTTCTCACACCCCTGTTGTTTATTACTTGCTTTATGTTTGTTTCTATTTACTAACCTCTAATCAAAATACCAAAAATATTTTGCAATCTTTTGTTTGTTTCGTCTTCTCTGTGTGATTAAGGTTTTGCAGGATGATTTATGACAAAGGAATGACCTGGAATCAAGTGTGGCTATTCATGTGCAGTTAAGGTCAAACTATCAAGAGATTAATTCATTTGCAAGTATATGTATCAGTGGGCTATTTTCTCAAGAAATGTGAATGTTCAAGGCCATGTTGTCTCGTGCTAGAATTCATCCGGCTATCAAGAAGTGATTTATGAGATTCAGAAAATTATGAAAAGTTCAAATGGATTCAAATGATAGGTTCTTTAGTTGTAAAGCTTTTCAGTGGTCCAAGATTGGTTCATTCATTTTATCAAAGATTGATGAAGAAATCTCAAGTGTGGATTTTGGGTCAGATTTAATCAAGTCAATGGGTGGTATCCGTGGTGCAATAAGTTTGACGGACAAGTTTATCTCAGTCTTTCATTTTTCTGGGCGTCCGTTGTTCCAGAGGATCTTTGGGTTTGCTGGCATGATCCTTGTTTTATGGTCTCCTGTTGCTATTCTGTTCCTTCCTACAATTGTGCAGGGTTGGACAACAAACAGTCCTTCCATAATAGCCAAGTGTGTCTGCTATATTAATAGCATTACAAAAAGAACTTGACAGTTTATATGGCTCAATGGAAAGTGGTGACAAGGAGATACCAACAACTGTTACTGTTGAAAAATCCCTTTTCATTGGGAGGCTATTGTTTGCATGCCAAAACCATTCTAAACATATACCCTTGATACTTGGTTCTCCCAGATTTTTGGGCCAGTGGGAATGCATCTACAGTTGGGAAATTACCATCTCTGGTGAAACATTCTCGTTTTGGATCTGATTCTGCTATCTGTGATAATCCAGGAAGACAAACAAGCCTTGGCTCTAAAAGGCGAAATTCTTCTGCCACAGATGCCTTGTTTGGAGCAAGAGAAGGTGCAAGCCCTGAATTAGAAGAACTGAATAAGACTATAGGGGATCTTTGCATAAGAGCCTACAACTTGTGGATACTATGGATGTCAGATGAGCTTGCTGCTATTGTCTCTCAGGATTTTAAACAAGATGATGCAGATAAACTTTGAACCATATCTTTAGGAGAAGGAGAGGCAGTCATATCTACGGCATGCTGTTCTTTTTGGTTTCTTTGAGCAACTTAATCGAATGTACACAGATACTGTTCAGAAACTGCCTACTAAGTCAGAATCTAATACTCTGAGGTGTTCTACAGTTCCCCGGTTTAAGTACCTTCCCATCAGTGCTCCAGCATTGTCCTCTAGAGGGCCAAAGAAATCATTCACCCCATCTTCAAATGAAATCTCTCCTAGAAGTTCATGGAATTCAATTACAAATGGAGAGCTTTCTCAAAAGATAAATTTGGATGACAACTCAAGTCTTGGGGTGGCAGCACCATTTTTGAAGTCTTTCATGCAAGTTGGAAGCAGGTTTGGGGAGAGTATTTTTAAACTGGGATCAATGCTAACAGAAGGCAAGTTGGTATTTTTAAGGACAGATCTATGCCCACATTTGGAGATATTCTACCTGCGTAGGCAGCCGGTCTTCTTTCATCTTTTACAGCTCCAAGATCAGATTCATGATAACCCAATGATTGAAAAGCAACCCCAATTGCTCTTTTGCAAAGTCTTTTTTATCAGAATGTGTGAAGTCTAATATCACATTTTCAACACACCGTCGCACAATGTTGGTATTATGAGACCGATGTTGCTCACAGGATTAAAGTTAGCAGTGAGAGCAGCCAGTAAGTTTCTCGAACCGGAACCGTATAATGCAAATCCAGATGTTGTCAATGTAAACGGAGGAGCACTGCTTAGTGTTGCTTATTGGACGTTTAGAAGAATTAGTATTATTACTGCTACTGCTATTTCGACAATCCAGTTTATGCCGTCGTCAGGTTATTGGAAGCAGCGATGAAATAATTGCGTCTTCGAGTGACAAAATTATGTTCTCAGAGAAATCATTTAGAGCTGTTATTGGAAATTTGTTGTCACTAGGCCGAAAGGTTTTGAGGCTGTAATGCGCGTGAGATGCAGTCGAGGCATCCGAGTACATGAGTATTATGGTAACTTTTGTAAACAGATCTCAACAGATGTTGACTTACATGGGATTGACTGTGACAAAACTTTCATGGCGACTTTGAAACATGATGATAAGTTGCAGCTTGGGTCAGAATGTGTTCTTCAGTGTGCTTTTCTATACACAACTGTGCTTTGATCTTCTGCACAGCCTTCTCACAAACGATGCATTGAGTGACTCACTTGAAATCTAGCTTGTGGAGAAATTTGCACAACTGAACAGTTGGATAAAGTTACGAAGGTTTGTTCAACGAAGCTGCTTCTGAAGCGTTTCCTCTTTACAACAAATCACACTTCATTGTTATTTCAATGCCTGACCGAAGCGGAAGACGTACTGGTTACTTCCTTTGGTGAGCTTGAGGAAAATGTGTTTCTTGGTCCTAGGACTGCTCAAGTTGCAATAGTTGACCATGTTAAACAAGTTTATGAAGAAATGAGACCTGCACTGAATGAAGAACTTGTATCTGCATACATTGAAGAATTTCGATTCAGTCTGGATACTGAGATACTTAAATATGTGGAAGAAGTTTATCCAAAAGGTGTCTGCTCTGTCTACTGTGTAAATGGAAAGGATTCAGAGGGTCCGGGTTCTGATTTCGAGCTTGCCGTAGTGATTTCTGCTTCTAGGCACAGCCCGCAAATTTTCTGCAATGGGAGTTGGTGTTCAGTTTGGAATATTGATTTCAAAGATGAACAACAAACCGTGGAAGTAAAAGGGAAATTACAGGTTGGTGAAGAGGATAATTCTGCAGTTTATGGAGATGCTAGTTTGGATGCAGTGCATAAAGGATGGTTGGTTATGCTGCTAAATGAGGTACAAAATTCCATCAAGAAATCAATTGAGATTGGAGCAGCCAGAAACATCCTCGAGCTGGCAGCTGAGATACGTATACCTATTAAAGGTACGCATGTGTATGCCTCTGCAGAACATGGCACTGATCTAGGAAGTTCTCAAAATGGTCATGGAAACGCTACTCTATTTCATCATCTCGTCATTGAAGTCTGGGAGATCCTCTTATCTTCGCGATGTGATTGTGGGACTTCTTTATCCCGTGATTTCCTTGCAGGACACATCAAACAAGGATTTGTCAACATTAGCCAAGGCAACATTTGAATTACTAAAATGAATGATTGTTTGGGAACCTCACCTCCAGAAGGCCATAACTGTGATTCTTTCTGCTGCTAATGATTCCAACTGGCGAATTAGATCTGCTACATTGACATATCTGCGTACTTTCATGTACAGGCACACTTTCATTCTCTCAAGTTCAAAGAAACAAGAAATTTGGAGAACAGTTGAGAAGTTACTAGTAGACAACCAAGTTGAGGTAAGAGAACATGCTGCAGCAGTGTTAGCAGGCTTAATGAAGGTTGTGGAGAAGATCAGGAGTGATACTGGATGTCGAATTAGGGTTTTGAATGACAAGCTGCCGGTGTGCATTAAGGCTTCCGATGAAATCATTGAGATACAAGGCACCGTGTCATCTGTAAAGAAGGCCCTCATTGCTGTCGCTGGCCGACTTCAGGATTCTCCTCCTGACAGAACAAAAATTATGGGAACCAGACCTAATGAAGTATCTCAGCATGAAACTTCTATCATTCCCCATGAGGGTTTAACTGAACCGAATATGGATTACCGTCTGCAAAAGACCTCTGCATTATCTACCTCACCCATTAGGTCTAATGACAGTGCCTCTAAAGTTCAACCGTTGTCAGCTGAAGCTAATAGAGTCTCAGCCCTGGATCCGGAAGCACTTCAGCAGGAAGTTACCTTTAGAATTCTTTGTTCGGGTGATAGGATTGGCAATGTAATTGGGAAAGGTGAAAGTACTTTGAAAACTCTTCAGAATGAAACAGGAGCTGCTATTAGGGTTGGTCCTCCAGTATTTGAATGCGAGGATCAGCTAATTACTGTTACTGCTTTAGAGAATCCTGAATCAAGATTTTCTCCAGCACAGAAGGCTGTTGTGCTTGTTTTCTGCAGGTCTGTTGAGGGTTCTGTTGAGAAGGGGCCAGACTCGCGATCATACAAGGGGCCATCTGTCACTGCACGACTTGTAGTCCCATCCAACCAAGTGGGTGTTTTGTTGGGGAAAGCAGAAGCAATAGTCACCGAAATCCGGAAAGCCACATGGACTAACATCCGAGTAATTGGGAATGGTCAAGTTCCAAAGTGTGCATCTTATAATGATCAAGTGGTACAGATAACAGGTGATTTTCCAAATGTTCAAGATGCATTATATAAAGCTACTAGTAGACTGCGAGATCATCTTTTTCCCATAACACAAAACAGTAATGGAACTGGTTCCTACAGGATTCTGAGGGACTCCATTCCTTTAAGTCTTGGAGGCTAACCCGTTCTTGGTGTTAATCATGACCTCAGTGTTCATTCTTTATCTCAAAGCATAGATCATCTGACTCTTTCTCAAAATTTGGACCTATCTTCTGCACCAGGGGTAAGGCCACCAAAGACTGTGGGTGGGATAAGTTCTGGATTCCCTGATGATGTGAGCAGGAGATGGAATCCTCATAAAGGTGGCTTAGAACTTGGCAGTGGGAGTGCAACTTCTGTTGTAACTAATACAACTGTGGAAATTATGGTTCCGAATAATGTTATTGGCCGTGTAATTGGGGAAAACGGTAACAATTTGAATCAATTGAGACAGATATCAGGAGCCATCTCCAGTGAAATCAACTGTTACAAAAGCTGTTGCAGAGTTCCGGCGGACCCATGCTGATACATGGAATGTTCAGAAAGAGTTATTCAATGAAGAGCAACTTGATCGACTGACAATTTTATGTGTGTTTCTGTTTCCTTCGAGTGTGCCTTGCTGCATTTTTCTGACTCAACTTTCATTTCCCCCCTGTCCATATGATGAGAGGAGCACCCAGAAATAAGTGAGCGTGAAGTGGCTCGAAACTGAGGTTGAGTTGAAGAGACAAACATCACGTGGACAAAGACGTAGCAAAGCCGTTTGAGCCATAAAGATAATCCACGTCACGTACTTGAAAACAGAGCGAAAGCGGCTCGAAATTGAGGTTAAGCTGAGGAAACAATTCATCACTTATCCAAGCCATATTGCAAGCCATGTTAATATAATTCCAGTTGTGACACTCCAAGCTGACCCCACAAGCTTTTAAAGTTGTTTCTAAGCCATGAGCCAATTGCAAAAAGTGAATAACACGTGAGCTACAGAGAAAAAGCAAAACGACATGAAGTTTGGTCAGTAAAATAGCACGCACAGCGCATCAAATGAAAATGCAAAAACAAAGATTAAAACGGCAGCAGCAATATTCAAATTGAAATCACTCACCTCTTCTATAAATAGATAGCGTTTCATTCACAATTTTTCAAGCTTGAACAGCCGAGAAAATTCTGCAGAAATATCATCCCAAATTGTCTTCAAGCTTCAATCCTCTTCACCTCTGATTTTGTTTTTCGTTCATCAAACTATTGAACCACCATAAAATTCTACAAGATTCATACATCTTTGATCCATTCAAACTTCAATTAACCTCCAACCCCAACACCAAAAATTCTGCGAATCTCACCCAACGACATCAAATACAGATTTGGAAGAAGAAGGAGACGAAAACACTGTGAAGAATTTGATACCTAGATTTCTCGTCGTCTAGCAATTCGAACTGACGAGGTAGAATTTCTTGTTTTTGATCTAAAAGCTTGACAGAGATTTGATTGAACTGGATACGAAACCTGTTGAAATTGAGAAAGAATTTGTGGATACAATGGTGAGATGGTTTCCTTGTGATCGGCGGCGGTTTTCTCTTCTCTGATGAGATTTTTATTTTAAAAAATACACAGTTCCACGTGTGAAATTTTGGAGAAGATGATGATCGGTTAATTGAGTTTCTATTTTCATTTTTGTTTTGTTTTAAGTGATGCACTAATTTGGTTCGGGCCGTGGAATTTAGATCCTCATTACCTTCTGTTTTTCTACTGAACCTCCCTTTCTTTCTTTTTTTTATTTCCTTTTAATATTTTTTCTCTAACATTTGTTTTTCTTTTGAAATATTTTCTTAAAATAGATTTTGTTTTGGATCTTGAATTTTGATAAGATCTCATCAATATCAATGGACTTTGAGTGTTGATTTTATCCACTAAAAGAGGTATTGATATTGATGATGATTTAATCGATTTAATATTCAAATTGAAATTTCTTTTCATTTTAATTTTCTTTCTTCTTCTTTTTATTTTTGATCGATGAAATCTATGGATCATAGATTGTTGATTATCAAGGTTGTTTAATCTTCATTATTTCAAATCTATGGACGAATAATCATTAAGATAATTCTCCGTACTTTGGAATAGTGATAGATTACCTTTGATTAATTGATAAAAAAATCTTGATTGTGATGAGATCACTACCTCTTTTCTTTTTGTGTGGCATGTTTTAGGAGAGTGATTTACATATCACTTCTCTAACATGTGTTAACACTAACATTTTATTGACCGGCCTCAGATAGTCGTGGTTTCTACATAAACCCGATTACGATTGCTTAACATAGCGCTAAAGTGTCCCTTAATCGGAAAATGATCATTCGTGGCTCAAACTTACGTTTAAAAGTCCAAGTATGATTAGTTGCTTGTCTTAAGTCCAATACCTATGAAAATCATTGTTAGGAGGCTTTGATTCTATCAATCCTCTAATGAGTTTTCATTAACTTTGGTCTAAGTGCAAGAATTAATCATCATTGATCATATGTTCTAACCACTAATTACTAATTCACTAACAATATCCTTGTTTAATTTTGTTTATATTCTCTTATTACTCTTTATTTCTTTACTTTTATGCTTCCATTTTATCATTTCATATCATATCTTTGTTTATGTTTATGTCATTTCTCTTTTGTCCACTTGGACCATACCTTGTTCAAAACACTAATAAAGGATAAAAAAATCTCTAAAAAAAACTTGGTGCTATTAACTTTGTGGTTATGCTCTTGGACTACTCTTAGACCTTGGACTTCATGGACCTTTGGACTTAGAATTAGGGCTCTCATTCCTATGCTTGGAGTATTGTGGATCTTAGCCTTTATTTGGCTCGCTCATTAGCTTATGCTTTAAATCGGATGGAATTCTTTTTGCTTGCTATGGAGTGTGCTACAAGTCGGTTAGATCTTTCTTACCTCTAGCTCTTATTTTGGTTTCTAGGATAGTCACTTCATCTTCCTCCCTTCTTAAATTTTCAAAACTTTCTCCCTCTTTCAAAACCTTCTTGTTTTCAAACTTCAAAACCGCTTTCGCAATAAAACCTTGACTTTCGTCAAGTGATTTTCAAACCTTGTTCTTCTTAATAAAAGGCAATCAATGTTAATCATGCTTTGACCGTTTTCAAAAGACATAAAAAATACAAAAACTCATCAACTCTTTTTGTGCCTTTATGCACTTTTTCACTTTAAAACTTTTCATAAAGTTTAGACATGATTCATTTCTATAGTTGAGATGTAAATCTCCTATTCCCCATATTATTAAGACTTTGACATTTTCCACGTTGATGTTGAGTGATAGTCTTGTTGATAATCCAAGCAAATCCTCCATCTTTATGTGACGCAGATGTTGTCTTAATACTCGTGGGTGGATAGTCGCAGTTTTCTCCTTGAAATGACGACTTGTCTTTACATCTAAAATCAATCAAAACCAACAAATTTTTGTCATTTGTACCACAAACTACGGGGTTTTGATCCCATATTGCACTTTGTGGGTACGTAGGCATGAGGCGATAAGTCTCTCCAAACACAAAAATCTAAAAAATAAATTCTCTTCTCATCTCCCCAATCTCATTTCAAACAAACCATTTTCAAACCAAAAAACGTAAATATTTCAAAGGGCTCCTATAGAGTACTATAGACGTTTTGGGTGCTAACACCTTCCCATTGCGTAACCAACCCCCTTACCCCGATCTCTGTCTCGTGTTCTTATTTTAGAACTCTTTGGTTTTGTTCGCTCTTTTTCCTTTCCTTTTTTGGATAAAATAAAAGTGCGGTGGCGACTCTTGTTTTCTTTGAGTTAAGTTAATCAATAACTTACACTCACGATTTTTACCGCTACAACCTGCTATGCAAAATTATTATGCAAATGAAAGCATGTGTCTGTGCCTAGGGGAAATCTCCCCCGATTCTAGTTTCCAAGACAAATAAAGTCGAGTATCCAATCATGGAGAGAAAGCCTCATATATATCTGAAAAACCCACGAGGGCAGCGTACAACTGTAATCGAATACAACTGAAGCAGCAGGCGTGACCCCAACCAACAGGCCTGGCGGTGGTCAGCATATCAATGCATAAAAGATACAAGGGAATATAATAGACATCAAGTGCGGCTACGGGCACAGAAATCCTCTAATAACTCCTTGGTTTTGGGATGGTCAGGCCTGTTGAGCAAACCTCAGATGAATAACTCTCTCTTCCTAATAGTGTCCTGGAGACCCTCAGCAAAGTCCTCCCAAGTGCCCTCTCCGAAGCAGTCTTCCAACTTGCTCCTCTTGGAATCGGCTCTGAGTTGGCAATCCTTCAAGTTTTCCTTGGTTTCAACCAATCTGTACTGAGTGTCACGTCGAGGTGATGCCTCAGCCTCTATCTTGTTGTCCTTGGTCTCAAGCTGAACCTTCAACTTGGCTATTTGCTGCTTCAGCTTCTCCTCCCGCTCTTTGTGGTTGGTCAGAGTAGTGTTCCACAATGTCTCGAATTTAGATATCTTCAGATAAGCTCTATCCAAGTCTTATTTCTTGGTGCCGAGAAAACTATTAATAGCTTTGAAATCTAACCCCAGACGTTCTCGAGCATCGGTCTCCTTGGTTAAACTGGCACCCAGGTGGTTTATCATTTCAACCTGCTTCTTGTAGGAATAGACAGCTTCGTGCTTCTCGCCTCGGAGTTGAACAATCTCTCTTTCTAGTGACTCATTCGCTTTCTTGAACTCTTCTTTCTCTTGCAACACCTGATTGTATTTCTGGATGTCTACTGTGGTTGGATCTTCGACCACGGGAGGATACAATGGCTTCACAGCAGGAAACGACATCAAAAATTTTGCGACTCGCTCACGAACCCAAACCAGGTATGGATCAAAGGCTTTGTTGTTGCTCTTCCCCAACATTGCTTTGCCCTTCCTATGAAGATTTCTCCAAGATGCTCAAGCTTAACCAATGTATCAACATCTAACAGCCCAGTGAGATACAAAGATTCCCGTATCTCATTTTCTTTCGGAGACTCCCTCAATGCGTAGCCAAATTTTCTGACGAATAAGGAGGGATTATAATTGATACAACCCTTTCTTCCGATCAGAGGAATATTGGGAAAACCACTGCAACTGTAAATGAGTTTCGTACCCAACATACTCTTGTCAAATCAAGTGATATTCTCCATAGTCAAACCCATCAGGCATTCTGACCAATCTAATGTACTTACAGAAGAGACAAAGAGACCTTCTTTCGGCATGTGGTCGGCAAACCATTTGTATAGCAAAGGGATACAACAAGAGACAATCTTACCCCTCCAGTTTTAATTTTTTTAATGGACTGAGTGGTACACGTCCCCAAGAAGAGTGGATACTGGATTACCCGAGGCAAGAATATGGAAAGCGTCTACCTCCACGAAGTCTGGCAAGTTAGGAAATAGTATGGTACCATATATGCAAAGGGTCACATTCCCTCACGATCGTCACACTTGCAAAAACAGAATAACGTACACTTTTGAAAACGTGTCCAAGAAAGCCCAGAAATTGTGACCACCTCTCCCTGGATTCTCTCACCCTCAACTCCACTTCCTGAGGTATTTCACGTAAGAAACCTCCACTCTAAAAAGAGGAAGCAGAGACCAGAAAAGGGGAGCCGCATTGAAGATAACGAAGTGATGCCAAATTTAATTTCAGAGTCAAATTGAGTTTTATTGTTCTTGTCTGTTTCCTTTCCTTTTTCTTTAATTCCATTTGCATTGCTTTATTTCCATTCCTCTACGTTAATCGTCACCGAAGTAAAATACTGCCGACATTGTGGGGGATTACTCAAGTGCCGAAGCTGAATTATTTACATGTTCAATATTATTAATTCAATTCTTATTTCCCATTATAATGTATGTTATTAATTGCTGCTGCTTTTATTTAATTATGTTTGCTCTAAATTCCATGTCTAGCTAAATCGCACAGATCGGTATGTAATAAATTAGTGGGAAGAGATTCGATAACATCCGGTGTTTTTCTACTTTTTCAAACATGTTTTTGGCCATAGTTTTTAATTTAATTTCCTAAATAATCATTCGTCGCGACAGCGAGAACTTATTTTCAGTAGTTTTGCCACGACTGTGGGAAATTCATTAAGGTACGAACCAACACGCGAAAGCTGAGGCTAGGACCAGATAGTAAAAACTAGGCATTTGTTTTAAATACAGCGACAACGCTTTAAAAGGAATCATAACTTAATAGTTTTCAAAAAGCAATTTTAACCCCGAATGGGATAGCGAAAGCATACATTCCGCCTTAGAGTTGCGACTAGAGTCAACAACCATCGTGAGACAAAGGTCTTTAAACCGTTATTTTCTCCTGAAAACTATTTTGAAAATATTAAACCGCACCGGTGACTTGTCGAATCCTCGAAGAACTAAAATATTGCATACCGATTCCCGTATTAGTATTCTAAAGACCTTATAGCCTTTCTTTAATTTAGCCTTTATTTTTGCATTTATCCCCTTAAATCCTTTCCAACCTAGCTAAAAATAGTAACACCCGAGAACACTAGTTTGATTACGAGTCCTTGTGGGATCAATATCTTTTATTACTATGCGATAGACTATGCACTTGCAGTTAGTTCAGTTAGACTCAGAAAGTCGCGATCAGCGCTCGCCTCAGAAGGCGCGAATACTCTACCACTCCGGGCAATGTCACCTGCTCCTACCAAGTTGTCAATGGACTCCAACGGGGAAATTTTCAGTCCTTGCTTCTGTCCATTACAGTATACCTCAGCTCCGTAAT
This sequence comes from Lathyrus sativus, assembly GCA_963859935.3. NCBI lineage: Eukaryota > Viridiplantae > Streptophyta > Magnoliopsida > Fabales > Fabaceae > Lathyrus > Lathyrus sativus. The sequence goes on from OZ012741.1 coordinate 359,151,667, forward strand.
TCCAAGGGATCGCCTTGGTGCTCTCATAGGGAACTGGACCAGCTTTGGTGATGATAACAGTTGGCGGCCTTGCAGACACATAAATCGTGATTGTTTTGTAGGGAATAGAAATGGTCGCAAACTCATTCTTTTCCACCTCCACCTCTTTCTTCTCAGAAACCCTATCAAACTGCAGGATACCGTCGTTCATCAGCTTCTGGACGTGCCTTTTCAGCTTCTCACATCCCTCAGGATTAACAGGACAACCTTCACAGCTCTCATCACAACCTAGAAATACCCCTCCATTCAACAATTTAGGTTTAACAAAGCTCAGGGGAGTCTTCAATTCTTTAACATCGACTACTAAATTCAACTCCTCATCTTCTATGATAGCACTAACCCCGACTGCCCCATGATTGGGCATGGGATTCTGTACCACGTTAGGCGCGTCATGGGAGAAATTGATAGCCTTGCTATCTATCAGACTTGAACTTTGTGCTTAAAGGCCTTACAGTTATCAATATTGTGACCTAGAGCACCAGAATGGAATTCACACCGAGCATTGGCGTCGTATCCCAGAGGTGGTGCGCCAGTCAAAGGATCCAGAGTCCTTTTATGTATCAAATGTAATTGCATTAAGTGCTGGAGCAGTTGCAAATACGACATTGGCGGCGCATCGAACTGCCTGTTTACCACCCTGCCCCTATCCTGGAATCTTCGAGGAGCATAATTCTATTAATGTTGTTGTTGCGGACGCTGTTGTTGTTGTTGTTGCGGCATTGCAGGAATTGCAATACTGGCAACCTGGGGTTGCTGCTGATGATAATTCTGACGTTGATTCCTATTTTGATTTCTATTGCGAGAACCTGATATGGCGTTGGTTTCACCCTCTCTTCTTTTGTTGCTAAAAGCTTTTCTCGTTCCTCCAGCCGAGGATCCTTCACCATCTTGTATCTTACCAAGCTTGATTCCATTCTCTACCCTTTCTCTAGTGATAATGAGGTCTGAAAAACTCCAGGACATATTACCGATCAACTTCTCATAGTACACCCCCGGTAGTGTTGTGAAGAACATATCTATCAACTCTCGTTCTACCATGGGAAGATGCACTCTGACTGCTAATTCCCGCCACCTCTGGGCGTATTCTTTAAAGGATTCATTGTTCCTTTGCGACATGTTTTTCAATTGGACCTGTTCGGAGCCAATTCGCTATTATATTGATAATGCTTTACAAAAGCTTCATCCAAATCCCTTCTGCTGCAGATATTGACTGGCTATAGTCCCATGTACCATTCCAACGAAGGACCAGAAAGACTGTCCAGAAAGAAGTGCATGAGCAGCTTCTCATCATCATAATAAGCAGACATCTCGCGATAGTAAGAGCGTAGATGAACCCTAGGACAAGTGACGCCTTTATATTTGTCAAAGTCGGGGACCTTGAACTTCAACAGAACTTTCAAGTCTGGGATCAGTCCCAGGTTGGCCATGTCTAAGCCCATGGAGTTTTAATTCTCATAGTTGCGCATCTTGTTCTAGCATCTTAAACCTCCTATCTGCGTCAGACTGCAGACCAACATCCAAATCCCTCATGGAAAACACATCCTCTTGGTTATCTTCTTCATACTGCGGGCTAGCGTTCCCATGCACAGCACCTGTGGAACCTGGGATATAGTTTGCATTCTGATTAGCCTGATTACCTCCGCCCAGAGGGTAAGCAAAAGTAGGAATGGGATGAGCATGTGGGGTACCTGCCTCAGTAGGAGGTACAGCAGTGGCCCCACCATGTAAAACTCCGTCCTCATCAACGCGTGCAATCAAGGGCTGCACTAATGTTCTTAACTGCTCTTGACCCTGAGTGTAGCATCCTTCTAAACCCTGCGGAATATATATATATATATATATATATATATATATATATATATATATATATATATATATATATATATATATATATATATATATATATATATATATATATATATATATATATATATATATATATATATATATATATATATATATATATATATATATATATATATATATATATATAATCAGAGTAAATCATCATGCATTCACAAAAGGGCGTCACACATAATTTCTAAAACATCAAAAACACCTTTCATGCTCATTAACACTTTAACAAATAATCATGCTTTTAAAGCCTTCACTTTGCATGTAGCAGCATAATCAATTTATATCATAACTCACTAAACTGAAACATTCATGTTCATCACATAATTCAAAATTACTTAGGCACTAAGGCCAATATCATAATATTTTGATGAATATAAAAACATATTGTAGAGTACATAATGTATCTCTAAAACATAAACCAAGCGATCCCAGTGTTACATGACCAGAGCACGAATCGACCCGACATAATAAAAATACTAAACAACTACACCAACAGCGACCTCGCAACTACGCGTCGTTCTACTCTTTGATACCTGCACGATGTCGTATAGGACATCATTCCAACATAAGGGTGAGAATTCACATCACTAATGAAATCATAAGATAATGAATAATGTAAAGCATGCCAAGACAATACCAATATTCTCACACTTCAATTTTCATCAACTAATATCATTCAATAACCACATATTCACAACTCTCAGTTCAACAAGTTATACACATAGCATACTTTCATACAACATTTATATATGCCATGCGACTCAAATCAACTCAATGCAACTCATGCCATGTGGTACCAACACTTGTTATTATTTTTTGGTTTTTACATTTAAACTGGGTTCGTTCCCTAGACCAATAACAAACAAAAGCCCATTCCCTAAGCTTTCAAACCCCGCTATAGGTTTGGGACAAGTCACTAGTCTCCACGAAACTAGCAAGCATTGCCTCTTGACAACAAATGATGCGTATGCAATCAACAACCAATGCACTTAAGACCGTTCTCGCATCTTAATCCCATGCATTATCAAATAATTCATCACACAAGAATTATATCATGATTGCACACACAACACATTTTATAAAAATCAAAGTATTCATACTTTCAACATCATCATTACATTTATCAAGTAATGAACAAGAATCAATTAGATTCAATCATAATTCACAACACAATTCAACAATTTCACATTGGACAATCAATCCATCACCAATAATTGAATTCAATATTCAATACACAATCAGCTTGTTAAACAATAATTGATATCTCAATAACCAACCAAAGGTTAATAATCAATCAATACTCAAGTAAGTAATCAATAAATCATCTCAATTAATCCATATTCTAGTATAGATTTAATTAAACAATGACTTTGTGTAATTAAACTTTCAGTACATGCATTTTCCAATTTTCAGCTTTTATACAGCATGCAATCGATTGCAGTATTAGTGCAACCGATTGCTTGACTCAATTTCTCACATTTTTAGCCACTGTTTTTAAGGGAAATCGATTGACATCTTGGTGCAATCGATTGTACCTTCAAAAATTTCATCATCTTAGCTACTGTTTTGCTATGCAATCGATTAACATATTGGTGCAATCGATTGCTCAGCCAAAAATTCAGTTTCCAGTAGCTTTGCAATCGATTGTAGCCTTAGTGCAATCGATTGCTCACTGTGCGTTTTTGAAAAATTATGCAGAAAATTATCTTTTCACCAACCATTCCCCTCTTTTCTACCATAACCAATCCCCACATGTTAGGGTATTCACAAAACTCGAAAATCCACTAAATCATGAGAAACCTATGGGTTTTCCCTACACAATTTCTACTCATTAACCATTAATTCACAATTTCAAATCTAGGGTTTCTCCTACACAACTTCTACCCATTAGTCATCATCCCACAATCCCAATAATGAGAGAATTCCCACCATTACCTTAGGTTTTCTTATGGAGAAGAATCTTTGATTCCATGTGTTGCACCCCAAATTTTGACCCCTTAGATCCTTATCTTCATTTTAGGATCATATTCAGTTGATTAACTAACCTTAACCCATTTCAAGTTTATCTTTGTCAAGATGCAGATGAATTAGGGTTCCGTACCGCCAAAATCGAGGATTCGAGGGTTTGATCAATCAATGTTTTGGATTTGGTTCAACTTCAAACAAGATCAAGAATAAAACATTGTGTCAAGTTTGAATCCAATTTGAGGTGGTCACCCAAGAATTGAGAACAATGCAATTCAACATACCCAATTAGGGTTTTCGAGTAGGAAAAGTTAATTGTAGTTTGACTTTTTGTTTAAAGAGTGTTTCAATGGTGAGATTTTGTTCCATTAAGCTCCTATGGCTTAGTAAATTCCATCCAAAGAGTTTCAAGTCCTCAGAATGTCCGGAGCATGAACAGTCGACTCGGTAGTCACCGATTGATCGAACGGTTGACTGAAAAGTCAACTCTTCAACAATAAGGAATTTGACTTCAAGATGTGAATAAAAAATGTTCCTTATGTCATATTGTACCTCCCCATAAAATTTCATGACCATTGGATCAAGGGTTAAGAAGTAATTGCAAAAATCGGGAATTAGGGTTTCGAAAGGGGCAATACCATAACTCCTCAACCACACATCCAAATGAAGTGGTTCAAATCTCATTGGAAAGCTCTTGACAAGTCCTACAGAAGCCTCACAGTGTCCATGATCAAAAAATGCATAGATTTGGAGTTATGACAATATTCATTTTATGAAGTGAAATAACTTAGAAAAATTCTAAGTTATTTAGCACTTTTAAGTGATTTTTTCAGCAACTTGGAGGGGGTTTTCAATCTAGTTTCATCAAGAATTTGGAAATCTCCAAAACATGAAAGTTATAGAGCTACTTAAGGGCTTTCTAAATTGTGGTAGAACTCCTCAATAGAACTTGTGAGCAGAAAGTTATGAACCATGGAAGTTAGGGCTGCCAACACTTGAGATCACCAATCCAACACTTCTCAAAATTCATATTTTCACAACTTGAACTATCCTTTACCCTTGGATCATGATTCAATCTGATGTTTAGATGTGTGGATGGAGGAAAATGCAGAAAAAATGAGAGGTTTGAAGAGAGAGGCAAGTTACAAATAACTTGCATTAAAATATTCAAATGTGTAAGAGGAAAGAGAAACTTTCCCTCCAAGGACTGTGCGGCTGCTCACTCTACACCCTAAGCTCACCTCAATCACTTCATGTCCATCATTCCATTTAATTTTCTGATCTTCTTTGAGCCATGGAACTGATAGGAGGAGATCTTGGCAATATTTTTCAAAGAACTTCACAAATCTCCCTCCAAAAGTGGCAAAATACCAAGCTGCCCTCACCCTTGCTTTCACTATAAATAGAGGCATCCTCATTGAGGTTAGATACACCAGAGCAATCTCCAAAACTAAGAGAAACAATAGCTCTCAACTCTCTTTCATTTCCTCAAGAATCTCAATTTTCAAAACATCCATTTTTCACTAAAAAGCTGTCTTGAGCAAAACTCTACTCAAACTCAGTTCTACCATTTCCAAGTCACTCAAAACCATCTACACAATCCATAAACATTGTTTAGAAGGTGTCCATACATTCAAACCACTCAAAAACCTTATTTTCCCAAAAGTCAACCTCCACACCTTAAGTAGTTTGACTTTCTTGCACTTTGAAAGCCAAATCTTCACTTGAGGCATTTCCTACCATTCCAACACTATCAAAGCCTCATATACATCATATCTTAACTGTCCAAACCCTAAAAAACCAGCTGGAAACTTCACAACTCCAACTGTCTTGAAAAGTGGTTTATTGCTTCAAGAGGAAGCAAGCTTCAAATCCTTGCCAAAGAAGAAGATCTCTGGGTTTCTTAGCTTTTTAGCTTGATCAAGACTTGTCTACAAGAGGTATGTGATGTTCAAACTCCTTATTGATCATACATTGTCATGTTTCATCATTTTGAGATGCTTGTTGTAAGATATAACCATTGTTGTCCCGTACTAGTTCTTAATCAAGAACTTAGGTTTTATGGCTATGTTACTTGTTTTTGTTAATGTATTTTCATTTATAAATGACATGTGGATGATGTATTACAAAGATTCTGCTTTGATTTTCATGTTTGACTTGTTCTTGAAGATTTTGTCTATGTGGTATTTTTTAAGAATCCAACATTGAAATGTTGATGTGTTTGCCCTAGTTCTGTTAGCTTTGGTTCATTAGTGAGATTTGATTGACTTGTAAGTTATCTCATGAGATCCCCCTATCCTAGATCATGTTTGAATCTATTGTGACACTTGTTTTCACACTTATGTTATCTTATGTTACTTTACTTTACCATTACCATGAATTGTGTATTGGACTGTTTTTGTGCTTGCCATGTTTGTATCTCAAATGTTCTAAATCATTGGTTAATGCTTATATGATCTTACTTGCCTGTTTGAATTGGTTGAATATGAGAAACATGAGACTTAGCCATTAGGGCCTGCTGTGAATTTTTGTGGTTTTTGCTGTCAAATTTGGATTAACATACCAGTTTTGGTTTGGAGCAATTTTGGTTGATTTTAAGATTGGAGAATCATTTGTTAGTATGTTTTGAATATGTATGTTGTGCCTATATGTTCAAATCTCCATTATGTGCTAAAAACTGCTTTATCATTCTTCACTTGCATTTCAAAACCTCATTGATACCACCAACCTGCCATATTCTGTTTCAAATTGATTTCTACTTTACCTATGTGCATGGAATCATTGTTACACTTATTTGAAACTTGTATGTGCTACCAAATCATCCCAACTTCCTTGAATGTACCTGCTGCATAATTGTGATTGGTTCTGTGCATATTCATAAGCTTCAAATGTGATATTCTGTTTGGTACTATTTTAATCTATTTCTTAAGCATGCTCTCATTTGTTAGCATAATTATGGTATGTGCATAACTTTGGTTTCATCACAAAACTCTTTGCTTGCCAAAATGCCCTGTTGTGCTAAGTTTATACCAAGACAGTTTTTCACACTTCCTACCACAACATGCCTTTTTTCTGATCCAACTGTCATATGCCTAATTTTTGAGTTGAAACTCATCTATATGCTTGATTTTAATGTGTGTGAATGTTTATTTTGGTTTGAAACCTCACTGCTTGAAAATTCACCCGCTGCCTCATCAATGTTACCAAAACTGTTTCACATTTCCACTAACATACCAAATCTCATTCCAATTACCAAATGCTTATTTTCTGAGTTGTTACTCATTCATTTATACATTTATGATATGTGTGTGTTGTGCTTGTCAACATGAGACCACTTGATCATAGGTAGACTAGCTTGTGCCTTATTGCTGCCAAACTGTTTTGAAACCAATTGCACACGCTTCACTTTTTTTGTTTGATTGTCTTAGGGCTGCTCATCTAGAATTAGATCTCTAGTGATATTTAGGATTGGTGCGTACATGAATCAATCAACTTTGTATGTCTTACTTTTCTGTCATGACAACCTCACTCACTATGTTTGATACAATTGTAGCTTGATAGCCATTTTCTGGTTCTGTGCATTTCATGACCATCTTAAGTGCTAGAATCATTTCCTTAATATATTTGAGACTTGTATGTAGCATTTTCCTATCCTCAATCTGTTCCAATTCAGTTTTGATTCTAATATTGAAATTTTATGAGTGATTGAGCAGCTTGAAGGAAAATTGCGATCTAAACGCAGCGGAAAACAAAAATTTCCTTTAGTGATCCTTACGAATGAGCATGGTCAGTGATAGAATCGTTACCTCTTTGTGGCGATTCAGATCTTTGATGCAGCGATCACAAGCGTTGATGAAGTGCAACGCCTCTACTCAGTCCACACGAACAGCTTCCGGTCACAGTGCTAGCTGCTTACAAACGAAATTATTTGAGTGAGAAAAGAGAATCAAAAACGAAATTGCATCAAGTGAAAGCTTCATCACAAGGGTTCCTTTTATAGACTCTCTTGTGGGCTGCGGGCTAAAAACCCAATTCACATGATCCATAATAATATTATATATTATTATAATAACTATTATTATAATAAATATATTTATTTTATTATTATTTTATAACCATTATAAAATAACAATAATTATTATTATATTATCCGAATTTCTATTTTTCACTTAAGTGCACCGTACCTTACGGTGTTCCTTTGATTTCTCTATCTCTCATCAAACTGTCCTTATGTGTGTGACCCTGTAGGATTTCGTAACGTTGGTAATTATATTAAATTATATATTTAACATAATAAACAGTAAGCGGTATCTAGCAACACATCACTGCTACCCAAGTCACGAAAATGTCATGTGATCTGACAAAACCTTTTTCGTGATAATATATGTTTGTACAATTACCCTTTTGCCCCTATGTCTATATTGAACACAAGGCATACACTGTGTCATCCTTGTCCAGTTCAATATTGGGCCCTTAGACATTTCTCCTGTTATGCAGGATTGGCAAATTCCATCTAGGACACTCATGTCCCTCAGCATGCTTCGTGGAGTGCCCATCAACTGTCTTTATGATCATCCAATTACGGATAATGTTTGATCAGCAATAAAGCACCCGACTCTACATCTAGGGTCCATAGTGGTTTCAGGTCGAAGGGTGGTAATACACCATTATCACCATGAGAATAACTTATGACACTTTGCATAACATACTATGTAGTATTCTCATAGCGGGTCAATCCGGTATAAATATTACTCCTAATATTTATACCTATGTCAAGACTTGATAACTCTTTATCCATGATCCATGAGATGTGATCATCAGTCTATCTTCATAATAGTCTCAATGCTTTTAATGTTATCCCACTTTGCAATAAAGCTTGACTACGGATATTTTAAGAATAATGTCTTTATGTTTAATGGGATCTCATGATTAAGTCACACTTAACATTTCATTAAACAAACTAACTATTCTAGGGACTTTATTATTCTGAAAGACAAACATAATAAAGAAATGCCTTTTATTATTAAACGAATAATCCGATACAAGTACCAAAAAGTATTGGCCTCTAGGGCTTACACCAACAATCTCCCACTAGCACTAGAGCCAATTAGGCATACCCTTAATACCCATAGATCTAGTATGACCATCATGCTTCTGTTGCGCAAGAGGCTTTGTTAATGGGTCAGCGATATTGTCAAGTGTAGGTACTCTGCATATCTTCACATCTCCCCGATCGATTATCTCTCGAATGAGGTGATAACGCCTAAGTATGTGTTTGGATCGTTGGTGAGATCTAGGCTCCTTAGCTTGTGCGATAGCACCATTGTTATCACAATATAAACCAATGGGATTCACAATGCTAGGGACTATGCCAAGTTCACTAATGAACTTCTTGATCCAAACAGCTTCCTTTGCTGCATTTGAGGCAGCAATATACTCGGCCTCAGTTGTAGAATCAGCAACTGTTTCTTGCTTTGAACTTTTCCAGCTCACAGCGCCACCATTGAGACAGAACACATAACCAGATTGTGATCTAAAATCATCTTTATCTGTCTGGAAGCTAGCATCAGTGTAACCAATTACATCAAGCTCTTCCTGACCTCCATATATCAAGAATGAATCCTTAGTCCTTCTCAAGTACTTAAGAATATTCTTGACAGCTACCCAGTGAGCATCACCGGGATCAGATTGGTACCTACTCGTTGCACTTAATGCATACGAGACATCTGGTCGAGTACATAACATGGCATACATGATAGATCCTATTGCAGATGCATATGGAATCTTATTCATGCGATCCCTTTCTTCCTTAGTTGAAGGGGATTATGTTTTTGATAAACACAGACCATGTTGCATAGGTATGAATCCTTTCTTGGAATCATGCATATTAAAGCGTCTCAACACTTTATCTATGTATGTACTCTGACTTAGGCCAAGCAGTTTTTGTGATCTATCTCTATAGATCCTAATTCCTAATATATAGGCTGCTTCACCTAGGTCTTTCATAGAAAAACAATTCCCTAACCAAGTCTTCACTTGTTGCAAGGTAGGGACATCGTTTCCAATGAGTAATATGTCATCTACATATAATACCAGAAACACGATCATGCTCTCACTAACCTTCTTGTAGACACAAGGTTCATCTTCATTTTTGATGAATCCATATTGTTTTACTGTTTCATCAAAACGAAGATTCCAGCTTCTGGAAGCTTGCTTCAATCCATAGATTGATCGCTGTAACTTGCATATCTTTTGGGCATCTTGTGGTATGTCAAATCCTTCAGGTTGTGTCATGTAAACATCCTCAAGAAGATTCCCATTAAGGAAAGCAGTTTTGACATCCATCTGCCATATTTCATAATCATGATATGCAGCGATGGCAAGTAAAATCCGAACAGATTTAAGCATTGCAACTGGTGAAAAGGTTTCATCATAGTCAACCCCATGAATTTGTTTATAGCCTTTTGCAACCAGTCTTGCTTTATAGGTATGTACCTTACCATCCATGTCAGTCTTCTTCTTGAAGACCCACTTGCATCCTATAGGGTTAACTCCTATAGGAGGTTCTACCAAGGTCCAAACCTGGTTTGTGTACATGGAATCCATTTCAGATTTCATGGCTTCTAGCCACTTCTCAGACTCAGGACCAGTTATGGCCTCTTTGTAGGTCACAGGCTCATCTTGATCCATGAGTAATACATCACCCTGATCACTTATGAGATATCCATATCTCTCAGGTTGGTGACGTATCCTGCTTGACCTACGCTGGTCTTGTTCTACTTGAGCAGGTTGCTCTTCCACAACTACTTGTGTTTCCCGCTCTAGTTCCTCCATAGGTGTTTCAATGTTTTGTGATTCTTGAATTTCTTCAAGCTCTATTTTCCTCCCACTGTTTCCTTTGGAAATAAAATCCCTTTCCAGAAAGACTCCAGTTCGAGCGACAAACACTTTGCCCTCAGAAGGATTGTAGAAGTAATATCCTCTTGTTTCTTTAGGATACCCCACAAATAAGCATTTGTCAGATTTGGGCTCAAGCTTGGTTGAAATTTGTCGTTTGACGTAAACTTCGCAACCCCAAATCTTCATGTAAGACATATGTGGTTTCTTACCACTCCATATCTCATATGGTGTCTTATCAACCTTTTTGGATGGAACACGGTTAAGTGTGTAAGCTGCTGTTAATAATGCATGTCCCCAAAAGGAGTTTGGAAGATCGACGTGACTCATCATGGATCAGACCATGTCTAACAAGGTTCGATTTCTTCTATCAGATACACCATTCCATTGTGGTGTTCCAGGAGGAGTAAGTTGGGATAGAATACCATACTCTTTTAGATGGTCATCAAATTCTAGGCTTAAATATTCACCGCCTCGATCTGATCGAAGAACTTTAATATTCTTACCTAGTTGGTTTTGTACTTCATTCTTGAATTCCTTGAACTTTTCAAAGGACTCAGATTTGTGTTTCATTAAATACACATATCCGTATCTACTGAAGTCATCAGTAAAAGTGATGAAGTACTGAAAACCTCCTCTGGCTGGTATGTTCAGTGGTCCACATACATCAGTATGTATGAGTGCCAAAAGATCATTAGCCCTTTCACCTTTTCCTGTGAATGGGGACTTTGTCATCTTTCCAATTAAACAAGATCTGCATGTCTCATATGATTCATAATCAAAAGAGTCCAAGAGTCCATCTTTATGGAGTTTGGAAATGCGTTTCTCATTTATGTGGCCTAATCGACAGTGCCAAAGGTAAGTTGGATTCAACTCATTAGGTTTCAACCTTTTAGTATTAATGTTATAAATTGGCATTTCAAGATCAAGGACATATAGTCCATTATTCATTTTTGCAGTAGCATAGAATATATCATTCAAATAAATGGAGCAACAATTGTTCCTTATTATGAATGAAAAACCAAACTTGTCCAAACAAGAAACGAAAATAATATTCCTGCTAATTGCAGGTACATAATAACAGTTCTCTAACTGAATTATTAAACCACTAGGTAAAGTTAAAACATAAGTTCCTACAGCTAAAGCAGCAACCTTTGCTCCATTGCCAACTCGTAGGTCAACTTCACCTTTTTCCAAATCTCTACTCCTTTTTAGCCCCTGCACATTAGTACAAATGTGAGAACCGCATCCAGTATCTAATACCCATGATGCAGAAGTAGATAAATTAATTTCAATAACAAAAATACCTGAATTTGAAGTCTCTACTCCATTATTCTTATCTTCCAGGTACTTTGGGCAATTTCTCTTCCAATGTCCGGTCTTACCGCAATGGAAGCAAGTGCCCTCCTTTGCTATTCCTCCACTAGGCTTCAAAACAGGAGGAGTGGGTTTGGGTTTGGCAACTTCCTTGCCTTTCCCTTTACCACCCTGTTTGATGGGCCTCTTGTTCTGTTTCTTTCCATTACTGACCATCAGAATGGATTTCCCTTTTGTCTTCATATTCTGCTCAGCAGTTCTCAACATGCCTAGCAGTTCTGGAAGACTTTTGTCCAAGTCATTCATATTGAAATTCAGGACAAACTGACTGAAGCTCTCTGGCAACGATTGCAAGATCAGATCAATCGCAAGTTCTTTTCCAAGGGGAAACCCTAATCTGTCAAGGTTCTCCACATACCCAATCATCTTGAGTACATGGGGACTTACAGGGGCTCCCTCAGCTAACTTGTTGTTAAAAAGGGACTTTGAAACCTGAAACCTCTCATTTCTTGCTTGCTCTTGATAAAGCGTTTTCAGATGTCCGATCATATCGAACGCAGACATGTTCTCGTGTTGCTTTTGCAACTCAGAGTTCATGGTAGCAAGCATGAGGCAAGCGGTTTCATTGGCATCATCGAAATGCTTCTTATAAGCATCTCTTTCTGCCTTTGGTGCAGAACTAGGAGGTTCCTCCTCAGGAACTGGTGTCTCCAAGACATACAGCTTCTTATCGTGCTTGAGGACAATCCTCAGATTATGGTGCCAATCCAGGAAATTTGTCCCAGACAATTTTTCCTTATCTAGGATGGATCGCAAAATATTGTTCGATGTGTTTGTTGTCATGGTAATCTACAAGAGAAATATGAAAATATAAGTATCATTAAAACAACATATTTAATTAGGCCTTTAATCAAATATGCTCCCACTATTTTATTCAAAACAAATGACCCTCATCATTTGATTCGGAAAATCCCGTTGGAAGACTTTCTAGTGGGTCGAGATCCATGTTTCACTTTGTTTTAAGTCAGCGTTAGGCTGATTACACAAAACTAAGTTATTTAGGTAGGAACTCCTTCCAATTGTATCTCATACAACTCTCGAATATTTTCAATTGGGTGAATAACTCCTTATTCTGATCCATCACATGAATCATTCCCAATTCTTGCTTCTAAACATATATAATCTTATTATAATTTGTTTAGTTAAGTTTGACCCATTGTTTTAGCAATTGGATATTACAATTATCCCATCACACCTTACTAATATAGAACATGCACCTCGCGTAGGCGAAACCTACAATGCTCGATACTAGTCTTGATGAGTGCTAAAAATTGGAAAGCATAAACTTAATATTTAATTTTGAGGGAATTTGTTATTAGTTTGATCTCACCGGCTTAACATGCAAAACGTCTCTCACATGCATCAACATACAATTACATGCATCAACATACATATAAAAAAAAAGATACAATTATGGCCCCTAACGCAATTGTTCTCTCAAGCCAATGAGAGAACCTAAGCTAACCTAATAACGATCTAAGCTTCTCCAAGCATGATCTCCAAGGTTATCCTCCTTTAATATTGAATACTTCCTTTTTTTTCATAACATAATATTACATTACATATAAGAAAACTCGTTTTACATACGAGGGAGTGAGATGAGAAAAGAAGTTACATAAAGAGATTGAGAGAGAGGCACGACACGCAGGCCGTATTCAAAAATCCCAAAACAATAATAAAGGAAAAACTAAGGCCATAACTGATCACCACAAATAAATAATAATAAACACACTTTTATTATTAGTTTAAAATTCCGATAATTAAATAAACTAAATTAAATTTCGGCTGATTGATCACACTTTGCAGACTTAGCCGGGGGTTCCGCTGCCCGGTCAGCGGACGGGGGTCAAGGGGGCAGCGCCTCCTTGCGGGGTTGTTAGGGGCAGCGCCCCAGCGAAAAATTTTATGAACACTTCATTGTATTTCACGTCGTTTCCTGCACAACTTTTGTGCATTTACAACCCCAACCGGAAAAGTCTGCGGCAATACAACACTTGTACTGCCATTAATCCTAATGCAACAATTTCATGCCGTCAAACACAACTCGATTGATAACTCAATATGATAGATCAACATGTCATTGCTTCACCATACTAACGTCGGATTCCGAAGCGAATGAAAATGATGATCTTTCAAAAGAATTACAATCCTTATGTGATTGAATGGATGAAATCAAAACAGTATATCCCATATACCATCTTTGCATCAGAATTTCTTATATCTTATATAAAAGTGATCGATCTAATTGTGTAACCTATGGATGATCAATGTATCACACAACTTCACCATACTAATGTCGGTTTCTGAAGCATAATCAACATCAATCATCCAAATCGTACACAACAGATGCCAAATTTAATTAATCGTTTATTGTTAAATTCATTCTGTGTTTTAATCGAATCAAATACAGAAAAGACGAAAATTTAACAGCTATCAGATCCATGGTTTCGTAAGTGGCTCTGATACCACTGAAGGAAAATTGCGATCTAAACGCAGCGGAAAACAAAAATTTCCTTTAGTGATCCTTACGAATGATCATGGTCAGTGATAGAATCGTTACCTCTTTGTGGCGATTCAGATCTTTGATGCAGCGATCACAAGCGTTGATGAAGTGCAACGCCTCTACTCAGTCCACACGAACAGCTTCCGGTCACAGTGCTAGCTGCTTACGAACGAAATTATTTGAGTGAGAAAAGAGAATCAAAAACGAAATTGCATCAAGTGAAAGCTTCATCACAAGGGTTCCTTTTATAGACTCTCTTGTGGGCTGCGGGCTAAAAACCCAATTCACATGATCCATAATAATATTATATATTATTATAATAACTATTATTATAATAAATATATTTATTTTATTATTATTTTATAACCATTATAAAATAACAATAATTATTATTATATTATCCGAATTTCTATTTTTCACTTAAGTGCACCGTACCTTACGGTGTTCCTTTGATTTCTCTATCTCTCATCAAACTGTCCTTATGTGCGTGACCCTGTAGGATTTCGTAACGTTGGTAATTATATTAAATTATATATTTAACATAATAAACAGTAAGCGGTATCTAGCAACACATCACTGCTACCCAAGTCACGAAAATGTCATGTGATCTGACAAAACCTTTTTCGTGATAATATATGTTTGTACAATTACCCTTTTGCCCCTATGTCTATATTGAACACAAGGCATACACTGTGTCATCCTTGTCCAGTTCAATATTGGGCCCTTAGACATTTCTCCTGTTATGCAGGATTGGCAAATTCCATCTAGGACACTCATGTCCCTCAGCATGCTTCGTGGAGTGCCCATCAACTGTCTTTATGATCATCCAATTACGGATAATGTTTGATCAGCAATAAAGCACCCGACTCTACATCTAGGGTCCATAGTGGTTTCAGGTCGAAGGGTGGTAATACACCATTATCACCATGAGAATAACTTATGACACTTTGCATAACATACTATGTAGTATTCTCATAGCGGGTCAATCCGGTATAAATATTACTCCTAATATTTATACCTATGTCAAGACTTGATAACTCTTTATCCATGATCCATGAGATGTGATCATCAGTCTATCTTCATAATAGTCTCAATGCTTTTAATGTTATCCCACTTTGCAATAAAGCTTGACTACGGATATTTTAAGAATAATGTCTTTATGTTTAATGGGATATCATGATTAAGTCACACTTAACATTTCATTAAACAAACTAACTATTCTAGGGACTTTATTATTCTGAAAGACAAACATAATAAAGAAATGCCTTTTATTATTAAACGAATAATCCGATACAAGTACCAAAAAGTATTGGCCTCTAGGGCTTACACCAACACAGCTGACCTATGATTTTCATTTCCATGATGTTTGTGGATATTTTTGAAGTATAGACACACCTTATATGATGTTTTGAGGATGTATGTAGGGTATGTTCCCTTCAATTATGTTTGCTTTTTGATCTAGCTTTCAAACTTGCATTTTTCTCCAATTTTCACTTGGCATAGCATAGCAGTTGTGTTTTTGTGATTAACTTTGTGATGGTTACATGTGTGTTACTCATTGCATTTCAAATATGCCTCATGATTTTCCTGTTTTGATTGGTCAAGTTTTAATGTGTACATCCATGTGGGCCTGCTGTTCCAATTCATCCAATATGTTGTCATGATGCATCCTTGCTTATCCCTTCTGCCAGAGTATTTGTTTTTGGTTTGTAAACTTTGAGCACATCATCATTAACATGATCAGAACTAGGCCATATATGCATTATCATACCTTCCATCTGTTGTAACAGTTTGCTTGATTTTTCATGATGTCTTTGCAATTTCATGTACCCTTCTTTGATTTAACATTGCTTTGATTGTTATCACTGCCTGAACTCATTCATGATTATGATTGTATCTTGTTCACATATGCCATTACTCCTAATTGCATCAAGTTGCATCTCAAAAGTGCCAATGTGTTTGTCATCACAGCTTGCCTGGTCCACACACCACAATTGCAATCCATGAGTCACTTTCCTTTCTTTTAATTTATGTTTGAGCCATAAGTGTGTAGTACTTCTATTATGACTTATGTGACTGGTGTGCATTACTTTTTTGATGTGTTTGAACTCATAGTTGATGTTGGCTTCCTAAATGCATCTCATGTGCATAATCACATCTTTCCCATCTGTTTTGACAGTATTTTCATTGCTTCATTTTGCAATTCATGTACCATATTCCATTCTACTGGTTTTTGCTTGAGCCTTAAGTATCCTACACCTCTGTTATGACATATATGATTTGTATGCAGTGCCATTTACATGAATATGAACTCAGATTTGGTAGTAGTTTTCAAAATGCAACTCATGTTATCATCTTGCATCTTGCATCATGTTTATAATTGGAGGCATTATTTCAAAATTTCATTGGCACTATCATGACCCTTGTTAAAAAACAGTCTAGTTAGGCTAAAATTTCATCAAAAATGATTAAGAATTGATAGATTTTGAATCCTTCACGTTTTGGCTTGTTTGGCTTGTTTCTTTTTGCCCAGATATCCACCATACTTGCCTTATTTATTTATGGGGGTGGCTTTGTACTTGGATGTACAGCCACCCCAGTGGTAATCAACTTGCGCCATATTCACCTTTCACTTTCCAGCCATGGGTTCGATCCTTGGGATCAACCCTTTTGGTATTTTATTTTCCAATTGTAATTGAATTCATTTTCTTCTTTACTTCCATTCTCATAACCAGCGCGCATTGTGCTCCATTGGTTGTTATGTGTGTTTGTAAACACAAGGGCCTGGGTTCAACTCCCAGCTTGGCCCTTTCTCCTTCTTTTTTATTTATTTGTGTGGTTTTGTTATCATAAATCATTTCAAACTTCAAAAAATCATAACTTGCTCATCTTTCATCTTTTTTAACTCATTCTTTTTGCAACATGTTTAATTTAATGTCTAATTTCGTGTGATGCTAAAATATTCCTATTTGTTCATAGTTATGATACCTTTTGTCTATGTGAAATTTCGATTCTTTGTTAAGATTGTTATCTAACATATTGCCGAATCCCTTTAAACCACGCTTGAATTGTCTTGTAAGATTTTGCTTGTGATTATTTCCCATATGTTAGTTAACATGTTAGGGCTTGTTCTCCCTTGGTTGTCACCATGATCTCATATTATTTTCCTCCTAAATTTGAGTTTAAACTATTATATTGTCATCAATGCATATTGTTGTTACCTTTGATGCACCTTGAGTTATGGCATGTTTACCTTCAAGTTGTAACTTGTCTTACATGGTTGTTACCTTCAATCTTTGTTAAGATATACCTTTGTTAAGATATACCTTCATCTTTGTCAAGATATGCCTAGGTATTTACCTTTTCTTTAAATCTTGTAAGAACTCATCTTTGCTTGCCTATTGTAATATGCTTGCATGTTTTGATTGTAACCATTCATCCTGATTGAAATCCTTGCTTATTGTAATATGCTTCATTATTCCTGTTTGTAACCATATCCCTTGTATTCAACATGTGTGAATGATTATGCTTTGTTAAGTTTATTTCCCCAAAGTGATGGAACTCTTTAGTTCTCATCCAAGTTTCCTCCCTCTCTCCTTCCAAAGGAAAAGTCTCTCCATTGACCCTTGTGTCATTGGATAGTTCATTACCCCTCCCCTGACTTTGTGAAGTCATCTTAAACCCTAGCTTAGTTAAGTTAGAACATACAAGCCATTAGACTTTGCTTTAAGTCTAGAAAGCCTTACCTACATTAGGAGTGTTCTTCAACTAGAACCCTAAGATAGAGTTTGTAAACTCTATGTAAGAATCATAGCAATGATTGCTTACTCCCCTATTGAGTGTTATAACATAGATCTAGAGAGTTTCCTTAAACTCTACACAAACATTGTTATGTTTGTTCCCCCCTGAACCTTGATCATAATCAAGTGTTCTTCAACCCTAGTGAGGTGAACTACGATTGCTCTGATTCTATCCTAGTTAGGATACGTAGGCAGAGGACGCAATGTCTTTGTGAGCAAACTTCGAAACTATCTTTAGGTTTTAATCTTCACCCTTTACCCAACCCAAACCTTAGCAAACATTTAGAAACTTAGCATGCAAACAAACAAAAGGTTCCTGTAGACTACTACAGATGTTTAGGATGTGAAATACCTACCCTATGCATAACCAACCCCCGATCCTCGAATCTCTAAGCATTGTTGTTACATCGCAAAAAGGGTTTTTATTTCTTTAGACCTTTCCTTTGGATAAATTAAAGTCTGGTTATGAATTTAAGAATTAAAGATTCAACTTAATCAATAGCTTGGTATCCCGATTCTCACCGCAACACCATGGATGCTTGCATTCTGATTTCTCTCTTCCACTCTTCTTTCCTCTTGCCTCTTTCTCTTCTTCTCTTCTTCTCTTCTATTCTCTTTCTCTTCTTTTCTCCTTTTTCCCACTTCTCTTACTAACTCCTCTTACTCTAAAACCCTAACAACTTAATCATTTCTATTGGGCTTTACCCAAATCACTCTCACTTTCTATCCAAACACCCATAATTAGGCCCAACCAATTAACCTAGCAATTATACACTATTCTACCAAATAGAATAAATCAACTAGTTTAATTAATTCAATAAATCACACATTTAAATTAAATCAATTAAATCAATTAACTCATATAAATTAGATAAATCAAATAATTCATTTAAATCAAATAAATCACATAAATCAATTAATTAGTACAAATAATTAATTATTAAAAATTGGGCTGTTACAACCCTCCCCCACTTAAAATATTTTCGCCGTTGAAAATTTACCTTAAACGAATAACTCAGGATAAGACTCCCTCATCTAACTCTCAAGCTCCCAAGTCACATTCTGCCAGCTAGTCCTCCCCAAACGACCTTCACCATGAAATCTCTTTACCACGAAGTTGCTTCAACTCTTGATCCTCTATCCGCATAGGTGATGTCTCCACAGTCAGGTTATCTCTTACCTGCACATCATCTACTTGGACTACATGAGACGAATCCGCAATGTATTTCCTCAACTGAGATACATGGAACACGTCATGAAGGTTAGCAAGCAACAACGGTAATGCAATCCTCTGTAAAATCAGATAAGGTCCAATGATATGCGGTGTCAACTTACGCGACTTCAATGCCCTACCAATACCAGTCACAGGAGTAACTCGAAGAAACAGGTGATCTCCCTCTTGAAACTCCAGTGCTTTTCTTCGTTTTTCCATGATAACTCTTATGACGACTCTGAGAAATATTCATCTTCTACTGAATCATCTTAATCTTATCAATAGTTTAGTGGACTATCTCGGGTCCAACCATGAGACTCTCTCCCGACTCATACCAATACAATGGCGTCCTACACCTCCTACCATACAATGCCTCAAATGGTGCCATACCAATACTCGAATGAAAATTGTTGTTGTAAGTAAACTCAATCAAAGGTAAGTAGATATCCCAAGCTCCTCCCTTCTCCAACACACAAGCTCTCAAAAGATCCTCAAGTGATTGAATTGTCCTCTCAGTTTGACCATCGGTCTGCGGATGATAAGCAGAACTCAAACGTAACTTCGTACCCAAAGCACTTTGCAAAATCTCCCAAAATCTTGAAGTAAACCACAGATTTCCATCTGACACAATGCTAGATGGAACACCATACAAACTGACAATCCTTTCCATGTACAGCTTTGCCAATCTCTCCAACGGTTAATCCATTCGCACTAGAATAAAGTAAGTAAATTTTGTCAATTTCTCCACAATAACCCAAATAGCTTCATAATTACTTGGTGTTCTAGGTAAACCAGACACAAAATCCATAGATATGCTACCCCATTTCCACTCAAGAATAGACAACGGTTGCATCAAGCCCGACGGTTTCTGATGCTCAATCCTTGACTTCTAACAAGTAAAAAATAATACCCAAACTCGGCAATGTCTTTCTTCATACAAGGCCACCAAATACCTTCCTCAAATCCTGATACATCTTACTAGTACAGAGATGAATACTCCATCCACTACAATACCCTTCCTCAAGAATACTCATCTTCAGCTCAACAATATATAGAACACAAACTCTATCACAACATCACATAATATCATTCTCATCAATCCAAAAATCACCACCTTGAGCTTGGTTAATCACAGTCAACCGATCATCTAAACCCAAATCATATTTCTGTCCTTCTTGAATATCGTCAAGAATACCGCTAGTAAGCTTTAACATACCAAGCTTAACTCCATAAGAAGTCTTCTCACACACCAAGCTCAAATCACGAAATTGCTCAATCATTTCCAACTCTTTTACCATCATCATCGACATGTGTAAAGATTTCCTACTCACTGCATCAGCTACCATATTTGCTTTACCCGGATGGTAATTCAAACCAAAATCATAATCCTTCATAATTTCTAACCATCTCCTTTGCCTCACATTCAATTCTTTCTGATCAAAGAGATACTTCAAACTCTTATGATCACTAAATACTTCAAATCTCGAACCAAACAAATAATGCCTCCAAAGCTTCAACACAAATACAACAGCGGCCAACTCTAAGTCATGCGTCCGATAATTCCTCTCATGCACTTTAAGTTTCCTTGAAGCATAAGCTACAACTTGCTGATGTTGCATCAACACACCTCCCAAACCCATCAAAGAAGCATCACAATACACAACAAATGGTTCTGCCGGATTCGGCAAAATCAAAACAGGGGTTGTCGTCAATCTTCTTTTAAGCTCTTGAAAACTTTCTTCACACTTTGCATCCCAAACAAAAGCTTGACCCTTCCTAGTCAACTGCGTTAATGGTAACGATAACTTGGAAAATCCTTCAATGAATTTCCGATAATAACCTGCCAAACCAAGAAAACTTCTAATCTCAAACACTGATTTCGGGGTCTCACATTGCGATACCGCTTCAACCTTCGACAGGTCCACTATAATACCTCTACTCGAAATCACATGACCAAGGAAGCTCACTTCCTCCAACCAAACTCACACTTAGGAAGTTTAGCATACAACTACTTCTCTTTTAACACAGATAACACAATCCTCAAATGCTCGACATGTCCTTCTTCACTCTTTGAATAGATCAAAATATCATCAATGAACACCACCACAAATTTGTCCAAATAAGAATGGAAAATCCTATTCATGTACTCCATAAATACACCTGGTGCATTAGTCACACCAAATGGCATCACAGAATACTCATAATGTCCATACCTTGTTCTAAAAGCAGTCTTTTGAATATCTTCAGCCTTCACACGAATTTGATGATACCCAGATCTCAAATCTATCTTACTAAAGACACTCGCACCAATCAACTGATCCATCAAATCATCAATCCTCGGTAGTGGATACTTACTCTTGATAGTCATCTTGTTCAATTGTCTGTAATCCATGCAAAGTCTCATAGAACCTTCTTTCTTCTTAACCAACAAAACTGGTGCACCCAACGGTGACACACTCAGACGGATAAACCTCTTCTCAAGCAATTATTCAACTTGACTCTTCAACTCTTTCAGCTCTGATGTAAACATACGATATGGAGCCATTAATATTGGACTAGTCCCAGGAACTAAGTCGAGCACAAACTCCAGTTCATGTTCTGACGGTAAATCACTTATCTCATCGGGAAAAACTTCCGGAAAGTCACAAACAATTGGTAAAGCATCAATTGCTCCACTTTCACTAATGCTCAAAGTTGCCATCAATATAAATACCTTCGCACCATCTTGCACCAACTCATCAAAACAATCTGTAAGAACTTGACTTAACTCCCAACAATTCACTGTACACACCATCTAAGCTCGCAAGACTCGTCTATTCCATCCAACATGATCCCGTCTACTATCAACAAGAGATTAAGGGTGATCAGTTCCTCAGTTTGTCAATAGGCAGACGACAATCAAAATGGGGCATAAACCATCTTTACCGAACTACAATAACGTTTAACAATACTCTGAGCCACCACTCCACACTCGAAGAATCCTAGAGAAGCACAAGCTTCTCCCCCACTTATATCAATCTCACTCCTGCATACAAGGTTTAGAAAAACAAACGTGTACCGACAGTGTTTTCACACACATGTCGCATACTAGGGAACAAATAACATTAGACAACTTGGTCGGATGGACCGACCTGATCTGATACCACTAATGTAACACCCTTCTAAACCCCGCTGAATATATATATATATATATATATATATATATATATATATATATATATATATATATATATATATATATATATATATATATATATATATATATATATATATATATATATATATATATAATCAGAGTAAATCATCATGCATTCACAAAAGGGTGTCACACATAATTTCTAAAACATCAAAAACACCTTTCATGCTCATTAACACTTTAATAAATAATCATGCTTTTAAAGCCTTCACTTTGCATGTAGCAACAGATTCAATTTATATCATAATTCACCGAACTAAAACATTCATGTTCATCACATAATTCAACATTACTTAGGCACTGAGGCCAATATCATAATATTTTGATGAATATAAAAACATTTTATAGAGTACATAATGTATCTCTAAAACATAAACCAAGCGATCCCAGTGTTACATGACCAGAGCACGACTCGACCCGACATAATTAAAATACTAAACTACTACACCAACAGTGGCCTCACAACTACGCGCCGTTCTACTCTTTGGTACCTGCACGATGTCGTATAGGACATCATTCCAACAGAAGGGTGAGAATTCACATCACTAATGAAATCATAAGATAATGAATAATGTAAAGCAAGTCAAGACAACACCAATATTCTCACACTTCAATTTTCATCAACTAATATCATTCAATAACCACATATTCACAACTCTCAATTCAACAAGTTATACACACACATACTTTCATACAACACTTATATATGCCATGCGACTCAATGCAACTCAATGCAACTCATGCCATGTGGTACCAACACTTATTATTTTTCGATTTTTACATTTAAACCAGGTTTGTTCCCTAGACCAATAACAAACAAAAGCCCATTCCCTAAGCTTTCAAACCCCGCTCTAGGTTTTGGACAAGTCACTAGTCTCCACGAAACTAGCAAGCATTGCCTCTTGACAACAAATGATGCGTATGCAATCAACAACCAATGCACTTAAGACCGTTCTCGCATCTTAATCCCATGCATTATCAAATAATTCATCACACAAGAATTATATCGTGATTGCACACATAACACATTTCATAATAATCAAAGTATTCATACTTTCAACATCATCATTACATTTATCAAGTAATGCACAAGAATCAATTAGATTCAATCATAATTCACAACACAATTCAACAATTTCACATAGGACAATCAATCCATCACCAATAATTGAATTCAATATTCAATACACAATCAGCTTGTTAAACAACAATTGATATCTCAATAACCAACCAAAGGTTAATAATCAATCAATACTCAAGTAAATGATCAATAAATCATCTCAATCCATATTCTAGTAAAGATTTAATTAAACAATGACTTTGTGTAATTAAACTTTCAGTACATGCATTTTCCAATTTTCAGCTTTTATACAGCATGCAATCGATTGCAGTATTAGTGCAACCGATTGCTTGACTCAATTTCTCACATTTTTAGCCACTGTTTTTAAGTGCAATCGATTGACATCTTGGTGCAATCGATTGTACCTTTGAAATTTTCATCATCTTAGCTACTGTTTTGCTGTGCAATCGATTGACATATTGGTGCAATCGATTGCTCAGCCAAAAATTCAGTTTCCAGCAGCTTTGCAATCGATTGTAGCCTTAGTGCCATCGATTGCTCACTGTGCGTTTTCGAAAAATTATGCAGAAAATTATCTTTTCACCAACCATTCCCCTCTTTTCTACCATAACCAATCCCCACATGTTAGGGTATTCACAAAACTCGAAAATCCACTAAATCATGAGAAACCTATGGGTTTTCCCTACACAATTTCTACTCATTAACCATTAATTTAAAATTTCAAATCTAGGGTTTCTCCTACACAACTTCTACCCATTAGTCATCATCCCACAATCCCAATAATGAGAGAATGCCCACCCTTACCTTAGGTTTTCTTATGGAGAAGAATGTTTGATTCCATGGATGCTTGCATTCTGATTTATCTCTTCCACTCTTCTTTCCTCTTGCCTCTTTCTCTTCTTCTCTTCTTCTCTTCTATTCTCTTTCTCTTCTTTTCTCCTTTTTCCCACTTCTCTTACTAACTCCTCTTACTCTAAAACCCTAACAACTTAATCATTTCTATTGGGCTTTACCCAAATCACTCTCACTTTCTGTCCACACACCCATAATTAGGCCCAACCAATTAATCTAGCAATTATACACTATTCTACCAAATAGAATCAATCAATTAGTTTAATTAATTCAATAAATCACACATTTAAATTAAATCAATTAAATCAATTAACTCATATAAATTAGATAAATTAAATAATTCATTTAAATCAAGTAAATCGCATAAATTAATTAATTAGTGCAAATAATTAATTATTAAAAATTGGGCTTTACAACCCTCCCCCACTTAAAAGATTTTCGCCCTCGAAAATTTACCTTAAACGAATAACTCAGGATAAGACTCCCTCATCTGACTCTCAAGCTCCCAAGTCACATTCTGCCAGCTAGTCCTCCCCAAGCGACCTTCACCAAGAAATCTCTTTACCATGAAGTGGCTTCAACTCTTGATCCTCTATCCGCATAGGTGATGTCTCCATAGTCAGGTTATCTCTTACATGCACATCATCTACTTGGACTACATGAGACGAATCCGCAATGTATTTCGTCAACTGAGATACATGGAACACGTCATGAAGGTTAGCAAGCGACGACGGTAATGCAATCTGATAGGCTACCTCTCCTATCCTCTGTAAAATCTGATAAGGTCCAATGAAATGTGGTGTCAACTTACGCGACTTCAATGCCCTACCAACACCAGTCACAGGAGTAACTCGAAGAAACACGTGATCTCCTTCTTGAAACTCCAGTGCTTTTCTTCGTTTTTCCATGATAACTCTTTTGACGACTCTGAGAAATATTCATCTTCTACTGAATCATTTTAATCTTATCAATAGTTTGATGGACTACCTCGGGTCCAACCACGAGACCCTCTTCCGAATCATACCAATACAATGGCGTCCTACACCGCCTACCATACAATGCCTTAAATGGTGCCATACCAATACTCGAATGAAAATTATTGTTGTAAGTAAACTCAATCAAAGGTAAGTAGATATCCAAACTCTCAAAAGATCCTCAAGTGATTAAATCGTCCTCTCCATCTGACCATCGATCTGCGGATTATAAGCAGAACTCAAAGCATATCCAAACTGTCTCACGACAAGAGCTGGATTACAGTTAATACCTCCTTTCCTTCCAACCAATGGGACGTTAGGAAAACCACCACAACTATAGATAATCTCCATACCCATATGATTCCTGTCAAACCTCGTGATGTTCTCGAAAGTCAAGCCCATCAGTCTCTCTGACCACTCTGAGGTACTTGTAGCATCAACAAAAGGACCTGATTTAGGAAGATGGCTCATAAACCATCTATACAGAATAGGCACACAGCAGGACACATTCTTTCCTCTATGATTCTCATTCTTGTAATGCACAAAATGATATACGTCTCCCAGAAGCGTAGGTATAGGATTCCCCGAAGCAAAGATGTAGAAAGCATCTAAATCCACAAAGTCTGGGATGTTTAGAAACAATATTATACCATATATGCACAGAGCTAAAATGGCATTGAAGACAACCCAGCAACCATCTTTTGTAAACTGATGAGCTTTACCAACCTAGAAGGGCAATGGAAATCCAGGCATCCCATTCCTGCTGACCAACTTTCCTTTTAACTCAGAGACATCCAGATGAAGAGCCTTAACAAGCTCAGCCAGATTAGGCTCAGCTTCATTATGATAGAATGGCATCTGGTCCAAGATAGGAACTCCTAACAGCATAGAGAACTCCTCCAGAGTGGGCATCGGCACATAACCTAGGAAAGTGAAACACCGCAACTGTGGATCATAGAACTGCAGCAATGTCTGGAGACCTCCCAACTCATACACTGAAGGTTTACAGACACATCCCAGAAGCTTCCCATTGGACTCCTTGAAATCTTCCATCACAACATGATCTGCTACAACAATCAGACCAAGCAAGGCACTAACATCAGGAGAAGGGAACTTGTACACCACAATCTTCCTCAAAACAGGCTCCATGTCAGAAGTGGAAACAACTCACTAGAATCAAAGGTAAAATATACACCTGCAACATAAATACATGTTAATGGAAATGAAGATGAAAATACAAATGCAAAATGCAAACAGAGGATCAAGATTGTTGTGTTGTTGACTGAAATCAACCGGTGTTTCGCTCTACCAAGAAAATACCACAACACCATCATAAGGACCCTTTGTATCAGTAATAAAAGGTTCACACTGACGAGAAAACCGGGTAGGCTGAAGGTCAAGGTTTCCTGCATAACCCTCCCTCTCACAGGTATGGACTTATCTCTGATAAGGTTCGACATCCTATGCGGTCATCAGCGTCACAGACTTTCTAGAAATGATGATACGTTCACCATTTCTGGTTTGGAATCATAGCTTAACGAAGCGGCCTCACTTAGTTGACTCCCAAATGATTGGTCTCCAGAGCCGACAGTTTCCAAATCC
The DNA here is from genome assembly GCA_963859935.3 of Lathyrus sativus. NCBI lineage: Eukaryota > Viridiplantae > Streptophyta > Magnoliopsida > Fabales > Fabaceae > Lathyrus > Lathyrus sativus. The sequence goes on from OZ012741.1 coordinate 359,179,023, forward strand.
AACATCCCTTTCCTGACCAGCAGGATGAGATATCTTCAAGGAAAACCTCGTCTGAACGCGAATTTCATGAGGACTGGTGCATGCCAAACATACAGGTCCATTACTACTTTCCACTCTAATGCTATATGTATACTCAAGCCTGGGTTTTGGCTTATTGAACCATGGAATAATCCCACCCAACAGCACAACAATAATGATATGATGTTGAAAGTAAAGTGCAGAAATAAATAAAGTAAACACATAAAAGGGGAGCCGACAATAAAAAAACAAGCGCTAGGATTGACTCGCATAGGGGATGGAAAAGTCCCCAGCAGAGTCGCCAGCTGTCGCTACTGCGAAAAAGGGGAGCTGACAATGACAGAAGAGTCGCCACCATTTGTTATTTATCTCGAAGAAGGGAAAGGAAATGATCAGAGAAAACCTAAGGAAAAAAGGGATAAGATCGGTCATCACAACCAAATCTCGGATTCGAGAGTCGGTTACACAAGGGGAAGGTATTAGCACCCCTCACGTCCGTCGTACTCGACAGGATCCACGCTTGTTGTCTATCTAAAGGGTGTGTGAACTATCTAGCTACAGGTCACAGGGACAAAGGAAAATAAAAAAGAGACTCGGTAGAGCATCGCCGCTCTATGCCTACATATTCCCTCGTGCAATGGGAAAGTCAGAGTCAATGTAGTTCAGAAAACTACGGGTGAAAGGGGGGAAGGTTTCTCGCCAAGACATCGCTGTCTTATGCCTATGTATCCTCGTCTAGTACGAGAAATCATAGCACACGTAGTTCGGGCTACGAAACCACATATTGGTTAAGAGTTTTAACTGAATTGGGTTAAACCTTCGTTCTAGCAGTTAGGTGTATGCTGCTCGACCATTGGAGACTTAGGCGTTACCTGTTTGCGGTAGAACTAAGAATTAACACAACTCTCTCTAAAAATGATTTGAAAGGATCCCGGAGGATAAAAAAGTTTGATGTTTGTTTTTGACTCTTTTATGGAAGAAGTGACTTGAATTGAGTTTGAAATTCATGTTGCACTAAAGACTATGATTTAGGAACGAATGCGTTGCATATCGTCCAAAGGAAATACGCTAAACACTCTAGACGATTGAGAGGAGGCCCCCCAATCATCATTTCCCAAATTATTAAGGCTCGTAGCATACAACACTCATTAACCTTTATTAAATGTTTTGAAGATGTTTTTAGATGAGAAGAAGAAGGACAAACTAAAAGGGGACTAAATCAAAACCCTAATGTTGTCATGCAAAGTACACCTAGGATTGAGATGAAGAAGGGAGAGTTACCCTAATGTTATCATGCATGGTTCAATCCTAATGTCTATCATAATCCCTCAATAGATATTAGAGGTCCAAAGGGAACATGGCAAAGGAATACAAAAGAAGAAGAAGAAGAAGAAGAAAGCACAAGGTTAAAAGAAGAATGCAGACATGCAATGCAACACACAAGTAGAGGGAGGAAAAGTGTGGGGTAATAACCACCACATGCACATCTCAACCTATAATATGCAAATAAAGAAGTGCAAAACCAAAAGGAAATCAAACCAAGGAACTTAAATAAGTTTAAACAATAGTGAGATAAAGTGGGAGAAATAGGATTCCTACAACCACTCACATATCAATCACTAGCTCAACAATCAAAGCAAACAAGCCAAAGGGAAAAGAAAGATCAAGATGAGAGGTGGGATATCAAACTTGGGCATCAAGAAAGTCAAAGAGTCTCAACCATAATCATCATCAAGATCAACCAAAAGAAACACACCAAAAGTTCTCAAAATGAATCACCATTCAAGACACATTCAAAGTACCTCCAAAGGAGGGACCAAACCATCTTAAATGGGATTCAAAGATCCTAGGAAAGAGGTGAGAACACAAGAAGAGAATGCACAAAGCAAAGAAAGAAAGGATGCAAGCTAAAGTGCAAAATAGGGCATGGTAAAGAACCTAGGTTCTAAATACCTTCAACATTTGAAACCAAATGGAAGGCCCTAAACAAACACAATTCAAAGCATGAGCCAAACAAATTTATGACCTAAAAATTGACAACCAACCACTTCAACATTTTAGAAATGTGAACCAAAAAGAGTTGGAAGCATATGGGATCCACAAGGGTCATTTCCCATCAAAACTAGGTCAAGTGTGTGTGTGAACCATCCTTAGAGGTAGCTTGACTTGCAAGGTACTCCAAAAATAGGAAAATGATTCAAATAAATACAAATAAGAGGCACAAAGCACTTAAAGATATTGGAAACTAGAGGCCAAAATATCACAAATAATGTCCAATCAAAGCATCACCAAAGGAATTGATCCACTAGGGTGCTCCACTTTGAAGGAAGGTTGTCGAGGGTCAAACAAATGAGCTCAAACGTCAAACCAAAATGGGTCAAACCTTGACCAAAATCATCCTCAGAGACAATTTAACTCATCATCAAGGTGAGAAATGAGTCTCATTCATAGGAGATTAAAATTGGTCAACAAAGTCAAACAAGAACAAAGAAGAACAAAATAAAACCATTTAAAAACCCTTCCAATCATTTAATTCCATTTTAATTGAAAAATAAAAATAAAATTGAATTAAAAATTATCAAAAATTAAATAACACATTAAAGTGTCAGAAAATATTTTTTGTGGAATTTTATCATAATTGGAAGTATTTTTAAACAATTAAAATGAAAATAGAAAATGAATTAAAATAAAATAAAACAATTAATTGAAAAATGTGTGAATAGCAAATTCCCACGTTATAAACATTGGGCTGGATCATGAGTGAGGTGCAGAAAGCTGTGAAGTCAAGTTTCCTTTAAATATTCATGTTTCGATGACGACAACAAAATATGCTCAAGTATAGATGCGCAAAAAGAAATGATCACTCGTTTCAAGCTTCAAGTTTTATCCAACAATTGCTCAAGCATTGAAGTTCATCTTGGAGTAAAGGAAAGGTTGACTAAATATTGCTTAACATATTTGTTGCACCCCAAATTTTGACCCCTTAGATCCTCATCATCATTTTACGATCATATTCATTTGATTAACTAACCTTAACCCATTTCAAGTTTATCTTTGTCAAGATGCAGATGAACTAGGGTTCCATACCGTCAAACCGAAACTTCGAGGGTTTGATCAATCAATGTTTTGGATTTATCCAATTTCAAACAAGATCAAGGACGCTACATTGGACGAAGAATGAGTGCAATTTGAGGTGGTCACCCGGGGTTCGAGAACAGTGCAATTTGAGACACCTGATTAGGGCTTTTGACTAGAAAAAGTCAACTGTAGTTTGACTTCCGATTCAAAGAGTATTGCAATGATGGGATCAAGGTCCATTAAGCTCCTATGGCTTAGTAAAGTCCATCCCAAGAGTTTCAAGTCCTCAGGATGTCCGGATCACCAACGGGCAACTCTCTAACAATAAGGAATTTGACTTCAAGGTGTGAATGAAAAATGTTCCTTATGTCATATTACACCTCCCCATAAAATTTCATGATCATTGGATCAAGGGTTAGGAAGTAATTGCAAAAATCGGGAATTAGGGTTTCGAAAGGGGCAAAACCATAACTCCTCAACCACACATCCAATTGAAGTGGTTCTAAGCTTATTTGAAATGTCTTGACAAACCCTACAAAAGTCCCACAATGGTCCATATTCAGAAAATGCATGGAATGGGAGTTATAGCAAAAATTATTTTTCAAAGGTAAAGGACTTAGTGAAATTTCACAAATTCTGGCCATATAAACCACTTTTTCAGAACTTTGAAGGGTTTCTCAACCTAGTTCCATCAAGAATTTGGAAATTCCAAAAACATGAAATTTGTAGAGCTACATGAGGGCTTTCTAAAAAGTACAAGAACTCCTCAAGAGGATTTGTGAGCTAAGAGTTATGGTACATGGAAGTTGGGTCTGTCACACTTGAAACCACTTTGGCCAAACTTCTCAAAATCAGATTTTCACAACATTAACCACTCTCAACCCTTGGATCATGTTGCAAACTGATAATAAGAGGCTTAGATGGAGATAAAACCAGAAGAGAGGTTGAAATTATGAGCCAAGCAAGTGGATAGCAAGTTGCAAATAAAATAATCATTTTTAAAGGAGGAAAGAGAAACTTTTCTCCAACATGATGGTAGCAACAGCCCCCTACCTCCATACCTCTCTCCAGTCACCTCATCCCTCTCATATCATCTGGTTTTGATTGCCTTGAGCCAAGGAGTTGATGGAAAGAGGCTGCCACAAAGATTTGGGAAGATTCACCTCAAAACCTCACAAACTCCCTCCAAAATATGGAAAATTCAAATCTGCCCTCATGATCACTTTCACTATAAATAGAGGCACTCTCAAAACCTCACAAACTCCCTCCAAAATGTGGAAACTCATAGCTCTCTCATTCCTATCCTTGTTTGGAAATTGCTTGAGTTTTCAAAAAAACCCACAAAAACACCACTTTCCACTTTTCATGCTAGTTCTTTTTCCAAACATCAAAACACTTCAAAGACCATTCATACAACTTTAAAATGGCCATTTGAAGCTGCTCCCATCATTAAATTTCTCAGAAAATCCACCAATCTAAAAGTCAACTTTCTCACTAAGAAAGTTTGACTACAACCCTCAAAACTTGCCAAATCTTGGTCTAGGCTGTTTCTTGCCAATCTAACCATCCACACACCTCACATATGTCATATTACAACCGATTGAAGCATTGAAAACCAATTGGAAACCCCCTAACTCCAACTGTCTTGAAGCTTGGTCTTGTTACTTCAAGAAGAAGTAAGCTTCATATCATTGCAAAGGAAGGATCATCTTTGGGTTTCTAAGCTTTTTTAGCTTGTTCAAGGCTGGTCAACAAGAGGTATATGATGCTATAACTATCTCTAAATCATGAATGTCTGTGTGTGTGTGCCTAATTATTCCAAAATAAAACATGCAGAATACCTCCATCAACCACAGAATCCTATGATCCTTCGGTCCTTTCTACTAGCGGTTCATTTGTCTTTCAAGCTGAAGAAGAGAATGCCAAAGAGTTAGAAGTCCCAGAAGAGTTAAAGAGAATGGCTGAATATGAAGATGTTTGTCTCCAACCCCACAAAGAGCAGACGGAAGTCATCAACTTGGGGACAGAGGAAGACAAAAGAGAAGTCAAGATTGGGGCATCATTAAGGCCAAAAATCAAAGACAAGCTGATAACAATCCTCAGAGATTTTGTTGATGTATTCGCTTGGTCCTACCAAGATATGCCAGGGTTGGATACTGACATTGTCATGCACAAGCTACCCCTGAAGCCAGAATGTCCTCCGGTCAAACAAAAGCTTCGCAGGTCGAGACCAGACATGGCGCTTAAAATCCGAGATGAGGTCAAAAAGCAAATAGATGCCGATTTTTTAGCAGTATCCAAGTATCCAGAATGGGTGGAAAACATTGTACCGGTCCCAAAGAAGGATGGCAAGGTCAGGATGTGCGTAGACTACAGGGATCTAAACAAAGCAAGTCCGAAGGATGATTTCCCGCTATCGCACATTGATACTTTGGTGGATAACACAGCAAGCTTTGCAGTTTTCTCGTTCATGGATGGATTTTCTGGTTATAACCAGATAAAAATGGATCCAGATGACATGGAGAAAACAACTTTCATCACACCATAGAGCACCTATTGTTATAAGGTAATTCCTTTTGGTTTGAAGAACACAGGGGCAACGTATCAGAGAGCTATGGTCACACTCTTTCATGATATGATGCACAAAGAAATCCAGGTGTACGTGGACGATATGATTGCAAAATACCAAAGTGAAGAAGACCACTTGGATCATCTACTGAAGCTATTCAAGAGACTCCGAAAGTATCAATTGAGACTAAATCCAGCAAAATGTACCTTCGGAGTTCGCTCAGGCAAGTTACTTGGTTTCATCGTTAGTCAGCGAGGAATTGAAGTAGACCCCGACAAAGTTAAAGCAATCCAGGAGATGCCTACTCCCAAAACTAAGAAACAAGTCAGAGGCTTCCTCGGACGTTTGAATTATATCTCCAGGTTCATCTCCAATTTGACCCCTACCTGCACACCGATCTTCAAGTTGTTACGAAAGGATCAAACAGTGGTATGGAATGAAAACTGTCAGGCCGCATTCGAGAAAATCAAGCAGTATCTGCAAGAACCTCCAGTGCTGATTCCGCCGGTACCTGGAAGGCCTTTGTTCATGTATATGACAGTGTTAGAAGATTCAATGGGCTGTGTCTTGGGCCAGACTGATGAGTCAGGGAAGAAAGAACACGCAATCTATTATCTAAGCAAGAAGTTCACTGATTGCGAGAGTCGTTACTCTCCCCTGGAAAAAGCTTGTTGTGCATTAGCATGGGTTGCCAAGCGTCTGAGGCAATACATGATTTGTCACACTACGATGCTAGTTTCTAAAATGGACCCCATCAAGTACATCTTTGAAAATCCATCTCAAACATGAAGATTAGCCCGATGGCATATGCTCTTATCAGAGTACGATATCCTGTATGTTGCTCAAAAATCTATCAAAGAAAGTATCTTGTCAGAACACCTTGTAGAGCATCCTATGGAGGATTATCAACCACTTAAGTTCGATTTTCCTGATGAAGATGTGATGTATATTCAGCGCACGAAACCAGAGCCTGGTCCGGAAGAACGTCCCGAGCCGGGATCCCGCTGGGAGATGATGTTCGATGGAGCATCAAACAAAAATGGACATGGCATCAGAGCTGTTCTGAAAAATCCAACTGGAGGGTACACTGCGTTCACAGCCCGACTTTGTTTCTCATGTACAAACAACATAGCAGAGTATGAAGCCTGCATCCTAGGATTGGAAGCTGCCATTGATCTTCGTATCAAAATCTTGGAAGTAATTGGTGATTCTGCTTTGGTGATATAGCAACTCAAAGGAGAATGGGAAACCAGGGATGAAAAATTGATCCCTTATAAGACCCACATCTTAGAGATGGCTGAATATTTTGATGAAATTACCTTCAAGCACGTACCAAGGGCAGAAAATCACATTGCCGATGCATTAGCAATGATGGCATCAATGTGGAAAGTCCAGTTTGTCAACGAGGCACCTCTGATCCGCATCGAAAGAAGGACGGTACCCGCATACGTCATGGCAATAGATGAAGAATTTGAGGAGAAGCCATGGTTTCATGATATCAAGAATTTCCTTCAAAACCAAGAGTATCCTGCTAACGCGTCCACAATTGACAAAAGAGCAATACGAAGGTTGTCATCTAAATTCTTCATCAGCAACGGCATCTTGTACAAGAGAAATCATGACATGGTCTTACTCCGATGCGTCGATAAAATTGAGGTGAATCTCATAATGACCGAAGTACACGAAGGAACCTTCGGCACCTATGCAAATGGCCACGCCATGGCTAAGAAAATCTTAAGAGCGGGTTACTTCTGGTTAACTTTGGAGACGGACTGCATACTCTTCGCTCGAAAGTGTCATAAATGTCAAGTTTATGCTGATAAAGTGCATGTCCCTCCGCATCCTCTCAATGTGATGACATCACCTTGGCCTTTTGCAATGTGGGGCATAGATATGATTGGAGCGATAGAGCCAAAAGCTTCTAACGGCCATCGCTTCATCCTTGTCTCAATCGATTATTTCACCAAATGGGTGGAAGCAGCGTCATATGCAAACGTGACGAAGCAAGTGGTTGCACGCTTCATTAAAAAGGAGATCATCTGCCGATATGGTATCCCTAACCAGATAATCACTGACAACGGGTCGAATCTGAACAACAAAACAATGAAGGAACTTTGTGACGATTTTAAGATCAAACACCACAACTCGTCCCCTTACAGACCTAAGATGAATGGTGCAGTTGAAGCTGCAAACAAAAACATCAAAAAGATAATACAAAAAATGGTCGTAAGTTACAAAGATTGGCATGAGATGTTACCATTTGCTTTGCACGGATACCGAACATCAGTGCGCACTTCGACAGGGGCAACTCCCTTTTCCTTAGTGTACGGGATGGACGCTGTACTACCCATTGAAGTCAAAATACCTTCCTTGAAGATCTTGACGGAAGCAAAGCTGGATGAAGACGAGTGGATAAAAGAAAGATTTGATTCATTGAATCTCATTGACGAGAAAAGAATGACGCCCATGTGCCACAGTCAAATCTATCAACAAAGGATGGCCCGAGCGTTCAACAAGAAGGTTCACCCCAAAGAGTATAGGGAAGGAGAGCTTGTGCTTAGAAAAATCCTACCAACGCAAAAAGATATGCGTGGGAAATGGATGCTCAACTATGACGGCCCTTTCGTTGTGAAGACTGTTTTCTCCGGAGGATCTCTGATTCTCGAAACTATGGATGGCGAACCACTCAAGTATCCCATCAACTCAGACGCAGTAAGAAAATACTACGCCCGAAACGAAATACATAGAAGGAGGATTTCAGTGCCTCGACAAGATGAAAGCCTAATGTTTGAAAGCTGGCAAACGCTGGGGCAGAGTCCTGTGCAGAACATTAGAAGAAAGGTCAACGCCTGTTATTCTCGTCAGAAGCAACAGAGCAAGTGAACTGGCAGCCGGAAGGACCAGATTATTATGGGATTCTGTAACCTTTTATGTTGCCATTTTTCAAAACTTATAAAATTCCCAAGGCTTTGCCTTTTGTAAAGTTCTTGTCTATCAATAAAATCAGATTTTTGGCCAAATCATTGTTATGATCCGCTATTTTTGTTATGCAATTTCACTTATTTGTTAATAAGAATTTTCATGAAAGCAAAGTGTTTTGAAAAACTTAAAGTCTTGTTTTAAAAAGGAAGCACGGTTTGACAAAATGATTGAAAAAATTCTAGAGGTAATATGATGATATTACATAGTTCTCGAAGTTGTGGAAATCGCTGTTACCTTTGACCGAGCTAGATGTGTCCGACAACAATTCTAGCATTTAAGCTAAGACTTCTTCTCTGCAAAATAACGAAGATATTATTGAGAAAAGATCGTTATCTACACCAAAGAAGGAAGTGTCGCCTGACTTGAGGCATTTTGAAACTTAGCGTGACGAGTTCTCTCTTTATTTTGTTTTCCTTTGTTCCTACGGGCCGGTCTGCGTCTTGCATACAGCATCATGCCAACATACGCGTTTGTTTGTATTCCTGCCATTGAGATCCTTCGGTCATTACCTTTATCTTTGATCTGTTATTACAAAGTTCGCTTCAAAGTCGACATCCTGGGGTTCCTTATTTTCGTGGGGAAGCTAGTGGTGACTAACAATATCCTATTTACACCAACAAAGGGTTGTTACCAATTTTCATCTTCAATTTGGTCGTCACCAACAAACTTTGAAAGCCTAGTGGTCATTAGCACATGTTCAGAACTAATTACGTTCGGTATAGTGATTCGTTCGTCACCAACTATTTTTTCAAACCCAGTTGTTACTGATTATGTTATAAAGCAAACCAATTGTTATTGGAGTCCCTCTGATTCGGTTTTCACCAATTTGGCTAAAAATCTAGTGGTTACTAGTATTGCCTTCTAAAAAACCAATGATCATTGACATTGGAGTTGGTCGTCACCAAAATTCCCTAAAAAGTCCAATGATTATTGGCATCACCTTCAAATCCAATTGTTATTGATACCCCTTGATTCAGTTTGTACCAATCTCTATAAGTCTAGTGGTCACTAGCTTTGTTTGGAAAATCTAGTGGTTACTAGCACTATCCAGAACGAATTGTTATTGGTATACCAAGTTCGGTCGTCACCATTTGACCTAAGTCCAATAGTTGTTGGCATTGCTTAAAGCAGATTGTTATCCTCTGGTCGTTACCAAACTTTTTGAAAAAGGAATCAATGGTCATTGGTCTCCCTGGACTCGGTTGTCACTAAAGTTCCCAGTTAAGTCTAGTATGTATTAGTATTGTCCAAGACCAATTGTTATTGGTATATCCCGATTTGGTCATCACCAGTCTCCTCTAAGACTAGTGGTTACTGGCATTGCTTGAAAACTAATCGTTATTAGTACCGAAAGTTGATTGTTACCAACTTCCCCAGCCAGAGTCCTGTTGTTTTAACAACATTGCTTGGAATTCCCCAATTGTAAGTGGAACTTCGATTTGGTCGTCACCATATCCCCAGGAAGTCTAGTGATGTTTAACACTTCTTGGAAATCGAACTTTGGATTGGTCATCACCATCCTCCCCAGTAAGTCTAGTGGAAACTAGCACTGTTTGAAGCTATTTGTTATTCTAGTCGTCACCAGTCTCCCCATTTGAAGCTTTTTTGCTTTCTCAGTCGAGTCTCGGAGAACTAGTGGATACTAGCTTCCCCGGCGCGTCCAGTCTTGTTTCTAACCTTTTCCTGAAGACCCCGTTTGAACTCTTCTTCCCCAGCAAAGCCTTCCCCCTTGGGCTTCTTCCCCAGTGTGGTTTGCATTTCCTTTCTTTCGTTTCCCCAGTGAAGAATTGTCATCTTCCCCGGTGGACTTCCTCATCTGGTTCTTCCCCAGTGAGGTTTGCATTTCTTTTCTTTCGTTTCCCCAGCGAAAATGTGTCATCCCTGGTGGAATCCAAGTCCCCTGTGTGAAAGATTCCTTTGAACAACATCGTTAGTCATGTTTGAACTATCTTGCTCACTTTGCCTTGAATCTTTCCCCAATGTGTTGGGTCCCCGTGAATGGTTACTCGTCGTTTTGCCGTTCTTTTATCTTTGCTCGTGTGTCTGCATCTGTCTCGCATTCAAGCATCACAAAACATCATTTACATACATGGCATATTTGCACTCTTCCTTTTGCATACCATCGGATCTAAGGGACAAAATTTCTGGTTTGCTATATTTAAATACCTTTCGCTGAGATGCTATGAGGATTGTCATCTCTCATTGCCATCTAGTGAAGATATTTAAATAGGGGCAACTGTTGCACCCTAAATTTTTACCCCTTAGATCCTCATCATCATTTTAGGATCATATTCATTTGATTAACTAACCTTAACCCATTTCAAGTTTATCTTTGTCAAGATGCAGATGAACCAGGGTTTCATACCGTCAAAACCGAAACTTCGAGGGTTTGATCAATCAATGTTTTGGATTGATCCAACTTCAAACAAGATCAAGGATGATACATTGGACCAAGAATGAGTGCAATTTGAGGTGGTCACTCGGGGTTCGAGAACAGTACAATTTGAGACACCCGATTAGGGTTTTTGACTAGAAAAAGTCAACTGTAGTTTGACTTCCGATTCAAAGAGTATTGCAATGATGGGATCAAGGTCCATTAAGCTCCTATGGCTTAGTAAAGTCCATCCCAAGATTTTCAAGTCCTCAGGATGTCCGGATCACCAACGGGCGACTCGGTAGACACCGATCGATCAAAAAGTTGACCAAAAAGTCAACTCTCCAACAATAAGTAATTTGACTTCAAGGTGTGAATTAAAAATGTTCCTTATATCATATTACACCTCCCCATAAAATTTCATGACCATTGGATCAAGGGTTAGGAAGTAATTGCAAAAATCGGGAATTAGGGTTTCGAAAGGGGCAAAACCATAACTCCTCAACCACACATCCAATTGAAGTGGTTCTAAGCTTTTTTGAAATGTCTTGACAAACCCTACAAAATTCCCACAGTGGTCCATATTCAGAAAATGCATGGAATGAGAGTTATAGCAAAAATCTTTTTTTCAAACCCTACAAAAATCTTTATTCACAAATTCTGGCCATATAAACCACTTTTTCAGAACTTTGAAGGGTTTTTCAACCTAGTTCCATCAAGAATTTGGAAATTCCAAAAACATGAGAATTGTAGAGATACATGAGGGCTTTCTAAAAAGTACAAGAACTCCTCAAGAGGATTTGTGAGCTAAGAGTTATGGTACATGGAAGTTGGGCCTGTCACACTTGAAACCACTTTGGCCAAACTTCTCAAAATCAGATTTTCACAACATTAACCACTCTCAACCCTTGGATAATGTTGCTAACTAATAATAAGAGGCTTATATGGAGATAAAACCAGAAGAGAGGTTGAAATTATGAGCCAAGCAAGTGGATAGCAAGTTGCAAATAAAATAATCATTTTTAAAGGAGGAAAGAGAAACTTTTCTCCAACATGATGGTAGCAACAACCCCCTACCTCCATACCTCTCTCCAGTCACCTCATCCCTCTCATATCATCTAGTTTTGATTTCCTTGAGCCAAGGAGTTGATGGAAAGAGGCTGCCACAAAGATTTGGGAAGATTCACCTCAAAACCTCACAAACTCCCTCCAAAATGTGGAAAATTCAAATCTGCCCTCATGATCACTTTCACTATAAATAGAGGCACTCTCAATGATGTTTTTCACACCAGAGCTATCAAGAACACACAAGAAACTCATAGCTCTCTCATATCTATCCTTGCTTAGAAATTGCTTGAGTTTTCAAAAAAAACCACAAAAACATCACTTTCCACTTTTCATGCTAGTTCTTTTTCCAAACATCAAAACACTTCAAAGACCATTCATACAAATTTAAAATGGCCATTTGAAGCTTCTCCCATCATTACGTTTCTCAGAAAATCCACCAATCTAAAAGTCAACTTTCTCACTAAGAAAGTTTGACCACAACCCTCAAAACTTGCCAAATCTTGGTCTAGGCTGTTTCTTGCCAATCTAACCATCCACACACCTCACATATGTCATATTACAACTGATTGAAGCATTGAAAACCAACTAGAAACCCCCTAACTCCAACTGTCTTGAAGCTTGGTCTTGTTACTTCAAGAAGAAGTAAGCTTCATATCATTGCAAAGGAAGGATCATCTCTGGGTTTCTAAGCTTTTTTAGCTTGTTCAAGGCTGGTCAACAAGAGGTATGTGATGCTATAACTATCTCTAAATCATGCATTGTCGTGTATTGTTATTTTGTGGTGATTTGTGTGAAAACATGTCATGGTTTCCCTACTGTGCTTCTTTGTCAAGAATCCTAGTTTTATGATCATAATGCTCATTTTGTCAAGTATATTATCATTTGTAAATGATATATGGATGACAAATTGCAAGTTTGTGCCTTATTATCATGTTTAGACTTATGTGTGAGTTTTTGGTCATTTAGTAGTTTTAGGGATTCAACATGGAAATGATTGGTATGCTTGTCCTAAATTTGTTAATCTTAGTGTTTTGAGGATATTTGAATGAGTTGTAAGTCATTTCATGAGGCCTCCCTGCCCTAGGTCATGTATGAAGCTAGTATGGCATTTGTTTTCACACTTATGATATTTTGTGTTACTTCACTCCACCACTACCATGAGCCTTGTGTCAAGATGATGTATACTTGCCATGTTGTGTCTTAAATATTCTAAACCATTGATTTATGCTTACATGATCTTGCTCATAATGTTTGAATTGGTTGAAATAATGAAATATGAGATTTGTTCATTAAGGGCTGCTGTGAGGTTTTGTTGTTTTGCTGTCACAATTTGGATCAGTATACCAGTCCTTATGAGGAGTTTTTTTTGTTGATTTGAAGTTGTAGAATCACTTGTTAATATGTTTTGAGATTGTATGTGGTACTTATAAGTTCAAAATGGCCCTACTTGCTCAAAACAACTTGTTACTTCCAGCTACATTTTCAAGAACCTCATTGATACCACCAATATGCCACTTTCTGTTTGATGATAATTTGAATTAATTTGTGAGCATGAAAATATCCTTCCACATGATTATGAGGTGTATGTGTCATTATTTCATCATAGAACATCTTTACTTAAAAGATGCCCTGCTGCTGCAGCTTAGGCCAAGTTCTTGGCATCAACATTCCATTTTCATATGCATTGGCTTGTTAGTTGGTGTTTAAGAATGAAAGTCATCTGTTATCTCATAAGTGATGTGTGTAAGTGTTTGGTTTTTGCTAAGTTATGCTTCATGCTGTTTTGATCTATTCATACTTGGTCAAGATGATTAAGATAGCAGTCGGAATGCAATACCTTACCTCAATCTGTTTTGAGCCTTTCTTGGTGTCTAGACACTTTTTATTTTATGTATGTATGAGGTGTATAAGCTTGCCTTGCCCAATTTTTGCATTAATTCTAACTTCACACACCCACTGCATCATGCCATATTTTAATTATCATCAAAATATCATTCCTCATGTTAGCTTGTTTCCAACATCAGTGCCTGCTTGGATCACTTACATATCATATTTCTAATATATCCACATGATCAGTTTGACTTGAGAATTTCATGAAAACCTGTTTTGATATCACACTGCATTTCACCAGCTCACTTGAGCAGTATGAGCACCAATTCACACACTGCCTTGCCATGCATTGATCTGATCATTTAAACTCATTTGAATACATGTTTGCAGCATGTGTGTATGATTGAATTGGACTGAATTGAGTTATAATTTAAAATTGGTGTTTTCATGCCTCAAAGTGCCATATTTGCAATTCAGATGCCACATCTTATGACAGAATGTTTGGAACTTTGTTTGTTGCTTTACCATACTCCATATCATGTATATAAAGTGTCTGCATACTTGTTTCAATCAGTTTGTGCATAAAATGAAATTGGAGTATCATCATGCATTTACTCTCATGATTAGTTTGCAATTAGCATGCCATATCTCATTGCAATCTTGTTTCACCTGATTTTAATGTCTGAGCCCTTTCAGTATCTTATATGTGTTGTGTGGATATGGTTACTTCAACTTGAAAAAGCATAGAATCAAATTTGAATGTTTCATGCTCTGCACACCTACACATTGGCACATTGGTCACCATATTTCATAGCAGTCTGCATAACATCATTTCTGGTGTTCTTAATCATCCAATAACATGTGTATGATATGTGTGAGTAATTGGCTTGGACAGTTGGTGCATAGAAACAGAACTGTCATTGAACTACATCTCTTCATGTTTACACCAAACATACCATTTTGCAACTCACATGCCTCTTACCATATCAAGCTCTTTTAAAGCTCTCTTTTGTTTTGAACCCATTCATTGTCATCATTAAAACATATGTGCATAACCTTTTTGATCCAACCATGACTGATGTATGTGATTCATTTCAAAATGCAAGTCATGTTACCAACTTGCAAGTTCAATCGTTTTTTTTATTTGTATACCTGATTTTGAAAAACCAACTGCACTATCATGATCCTTGTTCAATTCTACCTAAGATTGACCTAAAATTTGCTAGATTTGGTTAAGAATTGAACAAGTTGACACCAAAACGTATTTTGAGAAAATGTTTTGTTCTTGCCTCAAGCCTGCCCAGAAAATCCTCAAAAACACGCCTTAAGTATTTTTAGGGGTGGCTTTGTACTTGGATGTACAGCCACCCCAGTGGTAACCAACTTACTCTTAAAATCGCCTTTCACTTGCATTACCAGGGTTCGATCCGGGTGGAGGTCGAACCCTTTTTTCTTTTTTCTTTTTTCTTTTTTTCAAGATTTCATTAGTTTAGTTATTTTATTCACTCTTTCCTTTTCCTTACAACACGCGCTTAGTGCCCCAGTGGTTGTCATGTGTGTTTGTGAACACAAGGGCCTGGGTTCAACTCCCAGCTTGGCCCTTTCTCTCTTTTTTCTTATTTATTTGTTTATTTGTTTATTTGTTTTATTAAACAACCTCAACTTCCGATTGTCATAACACATTCATCGTTCCTTATTTTTAAGTCGTTCTTTTTGCAAACTCTTCATTGTGATGTCTAGTTTTATTTAGTAGATTGTAATCTCATGATTAATTATTGTTACCATATTTTTGTTTGCTTGTTAGTAGATTCATCCGTGGGTTGTTACCTTATGTCTCGATTAAAATTTCATTATACCATGATTACTTTATCTTGTGAGATTTGTGGGTATTTAATTTCTTTGTATTTGTTAATATGTTGATATGTCATCTCTTGTTGGTTGATGTCATAACTTGTGGTTCTCTTCCTAAAGTTCTTGAGCTTAGCTGTTACGATCATTGCTTATTTGATTGTCACCAATGCCTAAATGTTGTTACCTCTGATTTACTTTGGATTTATAACATGATCCTTTTAAGTTGTGACTAGCTTGCATGATTGTTACTTCAAATCTTTGTTAAGATATGACCCCAAATCTTTGTTAATATGATTGACTATTGGTTGTAATCCTTGATATCACTTGAAGTATATGCTCATTGAAATTTGCATGCTTACTTGTTTTTTATCTTGCCTCAGCGCCATCCTCCTAAATTATGAGGTTAAACTAATTTGCTTGTATGTGATTGTCATCTATACATATTGTTGTTACATTTGTTCCACTTTGAGTTCATGACATGATTGTCTTCAAATTGTGATTTGATTATATGGTTGTTACCCTCATCATGTTTTCAATCTTTGTTAAGATATGCCTTTAGTCTTTCTTAAGATAGGTCTAGGTCTTTACCTTTTCTTATAAGAACTGATCTTTGCTTGCCTATTGTAATATGCTTGCATTACTTTGGTTGTGACCATCTACCTTAGTTGAAATCATTGATATTATGATGCCATGCTTTGTTTGTAAACATTTATCCCACTTGAAATACTTGCACATTATAATGTGCTTATTCATTCTTGATTATAATCATGTCTTCTATTTTTATCATGTTTGAATGTTTATTTATTTGTTAAGTTTATTATTCCCCCAAGTGATGGAACTCTTTAGTTCTCATCCAAGTCGTCTCCCCCCTCTCCTTCCAAATGAAAAGTCTCACCATTGACCCTCGTGTCGTGGATCGCTCATTACCTCCTCCTTGACTTTGTGAAGTCATCTTGAACTTTAGTTTAGTACAAACCATTAGACTTTGCCTTAAGTCTAAAAGACCCACCTTTACTAGGAGTGCTCTTCAACTAGAACCCTAGGATAGAGTTTTTTAACTCTACATAAGAATCATAGTAATGATTACTTATCCCCCCCTTGAGTGTTGTAACATAGACTTAGAGAGTTTTGTTAAACTCTATACAAACATTGTTATGTTTGTTCCCCGTTGAACCTTGATCATAATCAAGTGTTCTTCAACCCTTGTGAGGTGAACTACGA
This sequence comes from Lathyrus sativus, assembly GCA_963859935.3. Taxonomy (NCBI): domain Eukaryota; kingdom Viridiplantae; phylum Streptophyta; class Magnoliopsida; order Fabales; family Fabaceae; genus Lathyrus; species Lathyrus sativus. Next base: position 359,196,014 of record OZ012741.1, read on the forward strand.
TTGCTCTGATTCTATCCTAGTTAGGATACGTAGGCAGAGGACGCGATGTCTTTGCGAGCAAACTTAGAAACTATCTTTAGGTCTTAACCTTCATCCTTTACCCAATCCCAAACCTTTAGCAAACATTTACCAACTTAGCATGCAAACAAACAAAAGGTTCCTGTAGAGTACTACAGATGTTTATGATTTGAAATACCTACCCTATGCATAACTAACCCCTGATCCCCGAATCTCTTAGCGTTGTTGTTACATCGCGCAAAAGGTTCTTTCTCTCTTTAGACCTTTCCTTTGGATAAATTAAAGTCCGATAGTGAAATCAAAGAATTTAAGATTCAAGTTAATCAATAGTTTGGTATCACGATTCTCACCGAAACAATATTTATACAAGTGTTCATACATGTTTAGGCATTATAGAAATACCTTTCCATAAGTTTCATACTTCAAAAATCTGTTTTTAGGCAAAATGTGTCAGTATTAATCGATTAAGACTTTCTATTAATCGATTAACAGGACAAAAATTTTGAATAATTTTGCATGTTACAGTGTGTTAATCAATTAACACATTACATTAATCGATTAACACTGTTCAGATTTCCAAAAATATGCATCTTTTCATGGTATTCTTCCTTGCCTCAACATTTCTTTTCATGGCATTGTTTCATCGTATGATACCTCCATGGAAAGGTATTTTGTGCATCATATAAATAATTCTTTTTCAAATTTTGAAATCACCTCCAACATTTTTCATAATCAAAATCACTCATATTCTCATTCTTTCAAATACTTTTTCATAGTGTTCATTTCAAACTTTTGAGGGAAACTCTTTATAATTTTTCAGAAACATCATTCTAGTTTCATCTCATTTATAAGAACACTTGTATATCTATTGTGAGTGATATTTTTTCAAGGAAAAGATCAATATTCATATTGATAAATATTCACATTGTTACTTATACAAATTCAAATTTACTATAACTTATTTTTAGGATCATTAAAGATAAGTGTGTAGGGTTTTCCTTGTTATCCGGATTGTGGATATAAGAGGTATTTGTGTGAGATATTCATTCTCGGTAGGACTTTAAAATTGTGTAAATCCAAGAAGGGTGTTCTTGGTTGTTAGAGTTAGGAAATCTAACATTGATAGTAAATTCTCTTTCATGTTGAAAGGGGAGTGGAGTAATCTCAGATTATGAGGGGAACCACTATATATCGCCGTGTCTTTTACTTTCCGCATTTACTGCCTTTCATCACCTAGAAGCACTTAGGAAAGTAAAAATCCAAGAATCATCAAAAACTGGAAAAAGTGTCTAAGAACCTAACTCACCCCCCCCCCCCCCTCTTATGCATTCATATAACTCACATTTGGCATCAAAGCGGGTTAAGGTAACCTGTTCCTATCGATTAAGAATGGCTTCCGCTAGCACCAACCCGGTTTTCAAAGACGGTGGAAGTAGTAACAAACCCCTACTGTTTTCTGGAGAATACTTTGATTTTTGAAAAATTCGCATGAAGGCACATCTAGAAGCCCAAGGAGAAGGAATATGGGAAATTATTGAAAATGGTCCTCATCAATTGACAAGTGTCGTCAATGGTGTAGGAACTCCAAAGGTTAAAACATCATACGATGAAGATGACAAGAAAAGGATTCTTAATGAGAAGAAGGCTATCAACATATTACAAAGTGCCTTGAGTATGGATGAGTTCTTTCTCATCTATCAATGCAAGTCGGCAAAAGATATATGGGACACCTTAGTGGAAACACATGAAGGTACCGCCGAAGTAAAGAGATCCAGATTGAACACATTAAGTCAAGAATATGAAATGTTTAGAATGTTGCCCGGAGAATCCATTGTGGCATTACAGAAAAGATTCATTCACTTGACAAATCATTTAATTGCTCTCGGTAAGACCTTTACTAACAATGATTTGAATCTTAAAATTCTTAGATCTTTAACCAGGGAGTGGCAACCAAAAGTGACTGCAATATCGGAGAAGAAAAGTCTTTCAACAATGACGTTCGCATCACTTTTTGGCAAACTTCAAGAACATGAGTTAGAACTTGGAGGGCTTGAGAAACATGAAAATCAAGAAAAGAAATCTAAAGGAATTGCCTTGAAAGTGGAGTCAAAAGAAAATAAAGATGATGACGTATTGGAGGAAGATGAACAATTTATGCTCCTTGTAAAAAGACTTGGTAAGTTTTTCAATAAAAATGATAAATCTCTTTATGCTAAAAAAATAGACATTTCAAGAAGAGGGAGGCATCCACATCAATGCAAGAAGTTACATGCTATGAATGTGGAAAGCAAGGCCACATAAAACTAGATTGTCCAAAACTTCCAAAGAAAGGAGGATTTAAAGGCAAGAAGGACTTCAAGAACAAGAAGGCGTATATTTCTTGGGAAGATAATGAGATGACTTCCTCAACGGAATCGGAAAGAGATGAATGTGCAAATATGGCTCTAATGGCTTCACACCACTCCGATGACGAAAAAGATGAGGTTAGTAGCAACTTTTATATTTATGATAATGATGCTCAAGATGCTATTGATGAATTGTTAATAGAATGCAAAAATATTTATAAGACTATATCATCTCAAAAGAAACTAATTGCATCTTTAGAAGAAAAGAACATTGCATTAGGAAAATATGTTGAAGATGAGAAACAAAAATTAATAAGTGAAAAACAGAATTTTGTATGTAAGAATTGTGAATCTCTCTCATTTCAAATTGTTCAACTTAAAAGGATTATTGAAAGATATGAGAAAGGTCAAATTGGTTTGGAAGAAGTCCTTAGGCATCAAAGATATTCTAATGATAAGAGTGGACTATGATATTCTAAGTTCTCTAAACCAAGTTCAAATGAAACCATCTTTGTTAGGTCTAATGACCAAATTCCTAAGGAGAAAGTAAACAATCCTAAAATTGTGCATCAACATTCTAAAAATAAATTGTTTGCTAAAAAGAAATCTTATGTTCCTAGATATAGAAGTAAATTTGAACCAACTTGTTTTTATTGTGGAATTAAAGGTCACACACCTAATGCTTGTTATGTTCGTAACTTTAGTGTTCCACAAGGGAATTATGTGTGGGTGAAAAGGGGAACTAACTATCAAGGACCCAAAGCAATTTGGGTACCTAACAAAACCTAATCTTGTTTTGTAGGTATGCTTGAAGACCTCCGGAGATCATTGGTATCTTGATAGTGGGTGTTCAAGGCATATGACGAGAGACATAAACAAATTTTCACAACTAACGCTTAAAGCCAAGGGTTATGTTACTTATGGTGATAATAATAAAGGCAAGATTCTTGGCATAGGCACTATTGGTTCAACAATAGAAGATGTACTTTATGTCGAAGGACTCAAGCATAATCTTCTTAGTATTAGCCAACTTTGTGACAAAAGATTCAAAATATAGTTCAACAAAGATGAATGTTTGATAGAAGACGAAGTCACTCATGAGGTTATGTTAAAAGGTAATAGAATTAATAATATTTTTATGATTTCTCTTGACAATGTATCTTTGAAGGTTAAATGTCTTATGGTGAATAACAATGAGTCATGGCTATGGCATAAAAGGATCTCTCACATTCACATGGAGCACTTGAATAAATTAATTAAACGTGATTTGGTTATTGGATTGCCGAAGAGCAAATTCGTCAAAGATAGATTGTGTGACGCTTGTCAAAAAGGGAAACAAACCAAATCAACCTTCACATCCAAGAATGTGGTGTCTACTTCTAGGCCACTCCAATTGTTGCACATGGATCTTTTCGGTCCATCAAGAACAAAAAGCTTCAGAGGTAATGTTTATGCTTTAGTTATTGTTGATGATTTCTCTAGATATACTTGGACAATGTTTTTAATGCAGAAAAGTGATGCTTTTAAAGCTTTCAAGAAGTATGCAAAACAAATACAAAATAAGAAGTCTCTTACAGTAGCCTCCATTAGAAGCGATCACAGTGGAGAATTCCAAAATGCTTTATTCAAAGAATTTTGTGAAGAACATGGAATCTCATATAACTTCTCGGCACCAAGAACTCCTAAACAAAATGGTGTTGTAGAAAGAAAGAATAGGTCATTTGTGGAACTTGCAAGGACAATGCTTAGCGACTCAAATCTTCCTAAGTACTTTTGGGCGGATGCAGTAAGCACGACATGTTTTGTAAGTAACCGTGTTAATATTAGACCAATTCTTAAGAAGACCCCGTATGAACTCTTCAAAGGAAGGAAACCAAACATTGCTTTCTTTCATATCTTTGGATGCAAGTGCTTTGTCCTCAACAATGACAAAGACAATCTTGCTAGTAAAGCATTTAGAGTTTATAATAAAAGAACTTTAACTATAGAAGAATCCATGCATGTTAAATTTGATGAATCTAACCCCTCCAAGGAGGATAATGTTATTTGTGATGATGATGATGATAGCATATAAGTTCCTCAATATGATGTGGCTAACGATGATAAAACGGAACATCTAGAAGAAATTCCGCAAGATGATAATATCCATGGTCTACCTAAAGAATGGATAACTCATAGAGATCATCCAATTGACAAAGTTATTGGTGACATTAGTCAAGGTGTTACAACAAGACTCAATCTCCAAGATGCTTGCTTAAACATGGCATTTGTTTCTCAAATCGAACCCTGCAAAGTTGGTGAAGACCTAAATGACGATTAATGGATTATCGCTATGCAAGAAGAGTTAAATCAATTTGAAAGGAATCAAGTTTGGGAACTTGTTCCTAGACCTAGTGATAAGCACATCATTGGTACAAGATGGGTATTCAAGAACAAACTGGATGAGAATGGAATTATCATTCGGAAAAAAGCAAGATTGGTGGCTAAAAGCTACAATCAAGAGGAAGGGATTAATTTCGAAGAAACGTTTGCTCCGGTTGTAAGGTGTCGCTACTGCGAAAAAAGGTGCTGGAAAAGACAGAAGAGTCGCCACCGTTCGTTATTTATCCCACAGGACGGAAAGGAAACGATTATAGAAAACCTAATGAAATAGGATAAGATCGGTCATCGCAACCAAATCTCGGGTTTGGGAGTCGGTTACGCAAGGGGAAGGCATTAGCACCCCTCACGTCCGTCGTACTCGACGGGATCCACGCTTGGGTTGTCTAGTCTATGGGTGGAAAAAAAACTAACTACGGCTGCTAAAGATAAACGGAAAGAACGGACTCGATAGGACATCATCGTCCTATGCCTACGTACTCTCAACAAATATGAGAGATCAGAGTCAACATAGTTTGGAAAACTACGGTTGATGGGGAAAGGTTGCTCGCCAAGACATCGCATCTTGTGCCTATGCACTCTCAATAGGCATGAGAGATCAGAGCGAACATAGTTCGGGATAAAACGGAACACAGGTTTGTTCAACTTTTTTTACCCGAGTAGGGTTAACAAGTAGTTATAGCAGTTTGTGTATGCAGCTCGACCGTTGGAGACTTAGGCGTTATTGTTTGCGGTAGAACTAAGAGTTAACAACACTCTTTTATAAAAATGATTTTCCATTGTTAAAGGTCCGAAGGGACAAAAGGAGTTTGATGGTTTGTCTCTGTCTTTTAAGGAAAGAAGTGTTTTCATGAATGTTTGTAATTCATACTGCACTAGAGACTATGACTTAGGAACGAATGTGTCGCATATCGTCCAAAGGACATACGCTAACACTCTAGATAATTGAGAGGCAACCACCCAATCATCATTTCCCAAGTAGCTTTAGGCTCGTAACGTACGATACAAAATAGCCTTTATTAAGTGTTTTACTGTTGTTTGAAGATGAAAAGAGAAAAGACTCTACAGGGGACTAATCAACCCTAATGTTGTCATGCAAAATGGTCCTAATTTTGGAGTTTGAAAGGGAATATATCCTATTGTTATCATGCAAAGGGTTAGAGCCTAATGTCTATCATCACTGTCCTTAAACAAGGAAGTGAGAGCCCTAAGGGAACATGTCAGAGGGGAAAAAAACAAAGCTATCAAGCCAGTGAAATATAAATGGATGCATATGAAATGTAGCAATACAAGCAAGGGAGGATACCTCAACCTTTAATGCAAACAGAGATGGCACATAAGTAAAGAGAGGCAACCCTTAACCTTTAAATGCAAACATGAAGAAGAAAAGAGAAAACTATCAAGCCTACCCTACTTCTAATGCACAACACCACACAATCATGGATATGAGAAGATAAACAATATGATGAGAAAGCAAAAGGAGAACTAAGCTCACTAGGTTCAATGTGCATCAGCACAAGAGTCCACAAAGGTTCAACTTCTTTGTGGAATGCACAGAATTCCTCCACAGGAGGAATTAGGCTCTTAGAAGAAGGATCCTAAGATTATTGGACAGATAGGAAGGGATGAAGAGAAAGTATAGTGTGAACCAAAGGGAACTCACTATATTCAATGTGCATCAGCACAAGAGTTCATCCAAGGCTCAACTTCTTTATGGAATGCACTTGATTCCTCCACAGGAGGAATTAGGCTCTCACAAGAAGGATCCTAAGAATGTAGGACACAAGGAGAAGGTGTGTACCAAGTACTTGAGTCCTCAAGGCTCAACTTCTTAGTGGAATGCACTAGATTCCTCCATAGGAGGAATTAGGCTCTCACAAGAAGGATCCTAATATCATAGGACTGATAAAGGAGAAGCATAATGAGAACCACAGGGAACTCACTATGTTCAATGTGCATCAACACAAGAGTCCATCAAAGGCTCAACTCCTTTATGGAATGCACAGAATTCCTCCACAGGAGGAATTAGGCTCTCACAAGAAGGATCCTAAGAATGTAGGATTGATAGGAGAAAAGATGAGAATAAGGATGGGAAGCATAGCAAGAACAATAGGAACTTGTCATGGCACTTAACCAATCCTATCACCTTCAAGGAGTAGTCCTCAATGGCTCAACTTCTTCATGTAATGCACTAGATTCCTCTACAGGAGGAATTAGGCTCTCACAAGAAGGATCCAAAATATTCCTAAGTTGTTGAGATGGAAGGGACGAGGCAAGGAAAAGCAAAGCAAAGGAACCACATAAGAAAGAGAAACCATTCACAAAAAGCTTCTAAGGAACCCTAAATGTAATGCCCTAAAGGATATCTACCCTAATCAAGCTATGAACATGATAATGACCTGAAAATGAACCTACAAACGCTTCAACATATGTACAATGTAAGTATGTAAGGATTGGATGCACAAGTATTGTAAAAATATCACATAAAATGCAAAACTAGATGAAGATACAATTTGAAACACACAAACATCAACCAGAATGAAAAATCTATTAAAAATAGTAAAACAAGCCTAAAAATTCTAATAAAATTCCTAGGGGATCCTTATGGTGTTAGAAACTAATTATTAAAATTGGGGATCAAAACTCTAAGTCTAAGTATGTCAACAGGGAGTAGAACCCTAAGGTGCTCTATGGATAAGACAAGGAGAAAGGGTACTAAAGGATCATCCTAAACCCTAACTAAATTATATCTAAAAATAACCAGAAAAATACCACAATGTCAATTGAAGTATCAAGAATAATCACACAAAAATCCATGAACTTATTTGATGCTTTGATTAAGAAAAGAAAATCAAGAAGATAACATGTCAATTTTCCATTTATTAAAAGCATATCAAATGAAAAAAAATACACAATTAAATGAAAAAAGAATTAAAATGAAATTAAAAAATATGATAAATTAATATACATGTCAAGGTATACAAATGTATTTTTTCATGATTTATTGAAGTATTTAACATTTTTAAAAGAATTAAAATGAAACAGGAAATAAAATGGAAATAAAAGAAAAAGAAAATGAAAATGGAAAATGTTGTGGTGTGAAAAGCAAGACATTCATGTGCAAAAACCAAATGGGCTCAAACAGGGGGTGCCAAAAGCAACAAAAGCCCAGGTCCATCAGCAAATAAGTGAAACAGTGAGTTTCAATGTGATTGTGTGTGGTGAGTCAACAGAGGCGCACGATAGGTCTTAATCTGGACCGTGAAAACAAAAGTAAGCATATCCAATGAACAACAAAACGCCACGCCATCATCTTCCCCATTCAAATACAAAAAAACGGAGGGAAAACCAGGTGGTCGGAGCACGGTGGCTCCAGTCACCTTCTCTAGCGAAGCAAAAACACACATGAACCTCCACTTAACCAAATCAAGCAAATGAATAGTCAAAAATCATCTACATCTCACGTAGATCTCAAATAGGCATTTAGTTTTCAGTTTTAATCAACACGCAAGCCATATTGAAGACAACAAGTTTATGCACCATTTCAAGAATTGTAGCAAACATCCCTAAAAACTATCCAGAATCCATCTAGGCATCTCAAGGAACTCAAATACATAAAAATGGTGCGTGATTGCATCATGAATAGAGAGAATCGTTGGTAGGAAGGTTACCTAGTGGAGAGCTTCCTTCTTAGAGATGTGAGAATCAACAAATTGGCTTGAATCTTGATGTATGAGCAAATATGATTTTCACTTCACTCTCTCTTTTTCCAACTGAATTGTAATAGAATTTGGCTCCAAAACCTTCCTTCTTTGGCTGAACACGATCAGGGAGTTATATAGAAGATGTTTGGATGGATCAGAAGCCTAATTGAGGTATAAACCAGCCCAATTGATTTTCAATTTTTCAAGCTTATGGTGAATGTGAAGCTTGCGAAATAGAGCTTGCAAAGCTTGGAATTCCTTCAATCATGTTGTTGGTAATGTGTATGATCTAATGGTGGAGGTTTCATCCTTGTTTGGTGATCAATGGCATGATTTTGATGTGTTACTTAAAGATGAAGCAACATGTGAAATGTCATGGTTCCTTGATTTAATTTTCAAATCCACAAATGCCAATGTGTTTGAAATATTGAATGGACTCAAAATATGCACAAACTTGCACAATTTTAGTCCTTCATGAATTAATTTGATTTTTTGACTTTTAATGACTTTTAAAGCTTCCTTCATGGAATTTTCTTCATCAAGGGTTTCAACACTTCTATCTATGCAACACACGAACCTTGGGTCTCAGCACAGAAACTAGGTTTACCCAAGTTAAACCTCTTTTCATAAAACAACGCTTCTTCAATTAGGTCATGGGCAATTCATGTTATCCTTAGCATTTCCTGGTATTTTGCCTTAGATAACTAAGCTCCCTAAAATGTTTCCTGAATTCTAGCCTGAGCTAACTCATGCATTAGAACAGAAAACCAACATGCGCCCTTGCTGTCAGCTGCCTGATGTCATGACATTCAGTATGACATCCAATTCACTTTGTGCTAGCTAACTAAACTTACCCTGCAGAACACTACACAAGCATGTCATGACATCAATCATGACATCTGCATACACAATAATGTTTTACCATATAATGCAGCCAATCAAAAACATCTACAAACTCCCCCTTTGGCAAATTTTTGACTAAAACAATTTGTCATCATATCAGAGATTACAAGCAGCAGAAAAGTTCACAACAAAAATCTAATCATGCAGGATAGCTACCATACACATGTTGTTTTACCATATCAGAGTCATCTGCACACACTAACATTATCATCTTCCTGTTAATAACTAGCCAATCAGAATCAACCTGTTCACACACACTCATCCAGACTGTTCTAGATTATGGATGTCAAGACATCCAGGATGACATCCTGAAACACACCTGTTCCACAACACCAAAAATATCACCTGCTAGTCCAAACTACAGATGTCACAACTTTTTGTGGAACATCCTGTGTTACTCCCCCTCAACTGATGCACACGACATCAGCCAAACACAACCTGCAAACAACATGCATACACACTGTTGCACCCTAAAATTTGCTCAACCTATTTCACTTGGTTTATGTTTCAATTGCATTAACATTTGCATGTAGAGTCATGTACATAGTCTAATCATCTGCATAGCATAGCATATCAAGTCATCCAACAAGGGCCAAGTACTATTCTCATCTCTATGAGCCTATCAAGAGGTTATTATTCTAATTCTAGCATATTCAAGTCATCAGAAAGAATTTGAAAGCTAAGAAGTCAGTGGATCAAACAGTGAAACTATCTCCTATCTGAGGGTATCTGAAGATCATCAAAGAAGTTGTGAGCTGTGAATTGAAGGCATGGAGAGTATTTAGACATCATGGAAGACTTATAAAGTCATTTGGAGAAGGAGGCAAGTCATTGATATGATCACAAGAGTTGCAGTTGAAGACAGTCAACTAGAGTTTCATCTGGGTCAACTCTGGGTCAACTCTGGGTCAACTCTAGGTCAATTGATTGATTGAAAGGCATTAAGGTCTATTGAAGAGATGTGGGGTTCATCATTTGACATATAAATAAGGATATGGTGATATGCTAATAAGAAATCAAGAGAAATCAAGGAGAAGAGGAGTTTCTAAATTAGGGTTTCTGTGTAAAATCCCCTGATTTAGGTCAAACTTCCAAGCAAGATAAGTCAAAATGCAAGCTTCAAATGGATCCTTGGTCAACATGAAACTTGTAGAGGATCTCAATACCTTTAATTTTAGTGGTGTAAGACATCAAGGAGATTTATAGAACTCAAGTTATAGTCCTTGCAAGTTACAGGTCATCTGAGGTATCTGAAATTTTGTCTGTGAAAGTCACTTGTCTTCCAAGCAACTTTTACCCCTCAAGGAGATTTCAAATGAATTTCTGGTCAACATAAGAGTTGTTCCTCATTGTCTTAGCTTTCTATAATGGTATGGTATGCCTTCATATGATTTGTGGAACTCTACTTATGGTCTTGGCAAGCAAAGGGTATTTTGGTCATCTGAGAATTACAGGTCATTTCAAGCCTATGCCCAAAACTCATACAAGGAAGCTTCAAATGAAAAACTTCACAACATCAAACTTGCTCCAAATGGCATTTTGAGTCTAGAAAAGTGACCATGAAAGATTGGAAAAGTTCATAGCTCAAGGTTTCAAAATTGGTGGATTTAATGAATAAAAAATGACCTAAATTTTAGATTTTTCATAATTTGGCCAAATGAGATGAAATTATAGGTCATTTTGATTGGAAAAAATGTTTTAAGAACATTGGCAAAAGTAGAATTTTGAGTTTGGTTCAATATTTAGAATTTATGCATGGTTACTTACAAAGGAAGTTGCATAATCCAAATCCAAGGGAAAGTGTGCATGGGAAGTTTCTCCAAGGTTCTAGGACTTTCCAATGACATCTATATATTGCATTGAGTGGCTTCATGCCATGGTTGGTGAATCACTTTGTTCAAAACACAAGTTATACACAATTCTTCCATTTTTGCAAAACCTCTCAAACTTCATCAAACTTTCATCAATTTCCATTTTTCTTGATCTGATCATCATCAACATCATTCATAGATCACAATTCACACAAGAATTTGGTGTAATTGAGCAAGAATCGTGCCATCCATCTTCATCATTCAAGGTGCAAGAACTTTGGGATTGCTGAATTCAAGAGGATTGAACAAGGCTCTTTGCATACAGAACCAAGATTTGAGTGTGTGGATCAAGTTCAGACCATTGCAAGCATCAGATTCAATGATTTCCATAGCTGTTTTCACCATTTACATCAGGTAAGTTTCCTCTTCGAATTGCCTGTTTTAGTTAGAATCATAGTGATTTGTTAGCATAAAACGATTAAGATAGGTTAGATGATGGATTTCACAAAGTTTGGAGAAGTTTCATGAAGGTTGATCATGGTGTACCAAAGCTGTTAAGGCTTATAACTCATGGAATATGGCACGATAATCCTCATTAATTAGTTTAGAATAATCAGCATAAAGTGCAGTTTAGGCTAGGGTAAGATTTGGAAAGAATTGGAAGGTTTAATAGCAGGTGAAAATGGTGGAGTCAGCATGTTCAACCTATCGGGTTTGTTTCTTGAGTGAGTTTTAGAAGAAGATGAGGGCATGGTTGTGTAGAGGGAAGAGAATGGAGTGCTTTTGGTTTTTGCATCGTGTCATTTCATGGAGGATCAAGGGAGAACAGAGGTGATGAACTCGTGCATGGGAGAGGAGAGTTTCAGAAACCCTAGGGTTTCAAGGTTGAAGATGAAGCGAGAGCCACACGATGGAGGGTTTGGCTTGGACTCAGACTTCAATCCAAAGGCCAGAATTCAAAGTTCAAAACGGAGGGAGATTCAAAAGCAGAAACGCACCGTTTCATTTATTTTTTTGACTGGGCTTTGCAATTTCCTTGCTAATCACACCCTCCCAACCAAGGCCCAAACTAAAATGAACTGGAAATATTGCTTTCTGCACCGTTCAGGGTTTTTTTAATTTTTGTTACGTTTTCTGTTTGCATTGGGCCCAGACGCGCTTGCTATGCGCGCCCCCCAGTCTGGGCCCATTCTCTTATTTCAACTGATTTTAATTTCTCCCTGCACCCCTCATCTCACTTAATTCCCATTATTTTCTTTTAATTCTTTTAATTCTTTAAAAAATCATAAAAAATTGGAAAATGCATGATTTTAATTGGTTCTTTTTGCATATTATTCATAATTTTGTTAAGAAAAATATCACATAAAAAAATTAATATTTCATTTTGTTTTTATATTTTTGGCATATTTTTTCTTTTAAATAGGATTAAATAATGTTTAGTTTAGTGCATGAATTTGTTAATTTTAGTTTGATTAGATGCTTTAATATTTTTGATCCATTCTTTTTAGGTTGATTAGCTTAGACCTTTATCTTGTATATACAACTTAGTTCATATTTTTAGGACTTAATCTTAGGTGATTTGTTAGGTGTGAATAACATGATCAAAACTAGGGTTTAGGAGATAACATAGATGAATTACATCATTTCCCTTAGGAGTTGTAGATTGAATCTTTGGGGTATGGAACTATAGGGATTATGGGTAGTTAATAGATCCCTTAGAAATTACTAGGTTTCCCCTACTGCTATTAGTATACTGCTTATATTGCTTGACTGTGTGGTGTGCCCTCTCTAGGGTTAATTCATTTATCTGTGTGGGGTATTGGGTTTGCTTGGGGGTTGGGAGAGTTGAAGACTGTGATGATGAAGTCCATTGGAGATCAAATGATTGAAGACCAACTTCCAGAGTTGATGAGGAGTATCTTTTGCTGGCAGCTGTTGAAGAACTAGGGTTTAGGAGCTAGGCAGAGCTCTAGAGTAGAGAATTTGATTCACAAACATGGAAGGCTTTGTCTGCCTCCATCCTTTCTATATGATTCAAAGTCTCTTTCAAATATCCACCTCCTTCCTTTGGAAGGATTAGTGAATGTATTTGAAAGATAGAACATTTGAGGGAAAATTATCTGTATAATGTTAACAGTTAATGAGCCACCCTTGGTAGGCAGTTTACTGTTTAACATTCATTCTATCTTGTTGACTGATATTCCTCTTGGAGATTGAGACTTGAAGAAAAGCCATTACAGATTGAAGACTGATGACAAAGACCTTGCTTGAAGGCTGTGGAGATGAAGACTGAGGCTTGATTGGAGCCTGGAGCTGTTTGAAGACCTTGCTTGAAGACAAATGTTGATGCAGAGCTGCTGTGGCTGTTTATTTTTTAGCTGTTTTATTTTCTGATGTATTGATTGGTTTTCCCTGACTGTATTGCTTGCCATTTAACCTGTTAGGTTGAAAGTGAATGCTGTTCACTTTTGCCTATTGTTTTCTAGGTTCGAGGTTGAATGGGACTCCCTTGCCTCGCTTGTATTGCTGCATCCATGCATTTTACTGCTTTATTCTATATATGCTATTGTTTCTGTTTCCGTCTATTCCCTTAGGATCTCTGTTTCTCTCTGCGCAAGAGAGGAGCATGATAGACACTAGGTCTTAACCCATGCATGATAACATTAGGTTAGTTTGATTCCCTTCGCAACCGTAGGTTAGAGTTCTGTCTCTTCTTTCTCAAAACAAACAGAAAAACACAATAAATATTTCAAACCCAATAAAAGACACTTCTTCCGTAAAAGAATGTGAACTCACCAAAACGTCATTTTTGTCCGCTTGGACTGTTAATCAGAAAACCTTTTTTCAGAAGGAATAAAAACAATCAAGACAAACCTGTGTCTTCCGTGGCCCGAACTACGTTTGCTCTGATCTTTCATGCTGTATGAAAGTACGTAGGCATAGGATGAGATATCCTAGCGAGCAACCTTCCCCTCCTTTCCAGTAGGTAGGAGAACTATGTTGACTCTGATTTCTCGTTCCAGACGGGAATACGTAGGCATAAAGTGCGATACTTTGCCGAGTCATTTATTTTATTTTCTTTTTAACCCTAGACCTGTAGAGTATATAGAATAACAATCCATACCCGAAAACAAGCGTGGATCCCGTCGAGTACGACGGACGTGAGGGGTGCTAATACCTTCCCCTCGCGTAACCGACTCCCGAATCCAGGTTTTGGTTGCGATGACCATACCTTTCCCGTCTTTGCGGTAGGTTTACTCTGAGTGTTTCCTTTCCCTCCGTTGGGATAAATAACGCACGGTGGTGACTCTTCTGTTTAGCCGGCGCCGATTTTCACAGTAGCGACAGCTGGCGACTCTGCTGGGGATCCAACGTCCCCTGGCTGCTAAGGACTGCGATAGTCCTTATGCATTTGGGATCCAACGTCCCTTGAGCGAGTCAATCCTAACGCTTGTTTTCCCGTCGAGGATTTTGTATGGATTTATATTTCTGACCTTTATTTTCAGCATTATATATATTGATTATTATTGCTGTATTGGGGTGTGACGGGTGATTCTATGATTGAGAGATAAGCCGGACCTGGGCTTGAGTGCACCTAGAATTAGAGTAGAAATTAGTGGGCGCGTGCCGGCTTTGCTTGAATTAGTGTCCCACGAAATCTACACTCGGACGAGGTTCTTCTGGTTGGCTTCTTTTTCTACCCTTTGGGTCGAAGGGGTTGTTGGTCAGCTGAATTGTCGACTCCGGGAACCGATCATTTGGAAGTTGGCTAAGTGAGGCCTCTTCAGGATTTGATGATGCCACTCCTTCTGGGAATCGTATCATCAACCCTGAAAGTCTGTGACGCCGACGACCGCATAGGATGCCATACCTTTGTCAGTTACTAGGACACCTATCTGTGAGAGGGTTTGGGGTTATGCAGGTAACTAGACCTTCAGATACTGGTTATTTCTTGATCAGAGATCCTGGGTATTTATGGAGAGTTATGAGGTCTGTCAGAGACCAGTTGGAGGTATGATTTGAGGTCTGTCAGAGACCAGATGGAGTTATGTTTGAGGTCTGCCAGAGACCAGTCAGAGTTATGTTGTGAGGTCTATCAGATACCAGTATTGGAGCTTTGTTTTAGGTCTATCTGAGACCAGGGTTTGAGGAATTCTGGAGAGTTTATCTGAGACTTCTTGATATGGTTCAGGCTTCTCAGCCACGACATTTGGTCCCTGTTGCATGTTACTTGCATTGCATTGTTTGCATACCCATTATCAATGCATCCCATTAACGTGTGTCTGTGCTGCAGGTGCATTTGCATATTCCCTGGTTCTAGTGCCCGGACTTCTGCATATTGATCATGGCTGGTTTAAGGAAGACAGTTGCGTACAAGTTTCCTACACCTGACATTACTCCCTTGCTTGGTCTGATGTCTCTTGCTGATGAGGAGGTTAGGAGAAGTTTCAGGATGAGTCACGGGAGATTGTTGAGATTAGTCTACAAGCCAACTGCTGATGAGATGAATGGGCCGTACACGCTGATGCAGTTCTATGACCCCACATTGAGATGTGGAGTTTACTGAGCTACCAGTGCAGAATAGGGTTCCCTTTATTCACTCTGCTGCTGAGCCCAAGCTGGAGGACTTAGCTAAGGCCTTGCACATGAACGTTGCTGAACTGTTAGTGACTTCTTGGCTTGGGGTTCCGGGTTTCTCCCTCGATTTTCTGGTCGGCAAAGCTCAAGAGTATGCCAAGAACGGGTGCTGGGTAGTCTTTAACGCTATCTTGGCTCTATGCATTTACGGAATAGTGCTGTTTCCCAACTTACCCAACTTTGTGGACCTGGACGCTTTCCATCTGTTTGCTGCTGGCAACCCGGTGCCTACTTTGATCGGGGATTTCTATCATTCATTGCACTACAAGAATGAAAACCGAAGGGGAAAGACTGTTTACTGTTGTGCGCCGTTGTTGAACATGTGGTTTAAGAGCCATCTTCCCTTGAAGGGACCTTTTGTGGACAGTGCAACTTCAGCTAGCTGGCCAGAGCGCCTGATGAGGCTATCTTCCGAAGACGTTGAGTGGTTTGATCGAGACTTGTTGGGGTCTGAGCTTATCTTCAGTTGTTCTGGGTACCCTAATGTTCCGCTGATAGGAAGAAAGGGGTGTATCAATTACAACCCTTCTCTGTTTGTTCGCCAGTTCGGATATGCGTTGAAGAACCCACCAAAGGAGGAAGAAGTACAGGAATCTCTGTACTTCACCGGTGATTTAAAGGGAGAATTACTAGCCAAGCTTCAGCACGCATGGACGTGTATTAACAGAAGAGGGAAGCCACTGTTGGGGAAAAATGATTGTCAGGCTTATGCACCCTACAAAGCATGGATCCAAGAGAGAGCAAGACAGTTGCGGATGCCATTTCAAGATGCACCAGTCCCTGTTCATGTTCTGGTGGAAGAACCAACCACTGTTACAAGGGAGGCCTACGAGCAAGTTGTGAAAGAAAAAGAAGCCTTGATGAAGATCAACGAAGGGTTAGAGCAAGAGCTGGCTCAGATACGCAGTGAGAAAAATAAGGCTGTGCATGCTTTCCAACAGCAGATCGAACTAGTAAACAGGCTAGGGGCTGAGTTGACGGAAGAGAAGAAGAAGCGCGAACGTCTGGGTCAAGAGTTCAGAAGTTCCCATGACATGCTTGAGTCTAAAAAGAAAGCACTCGACACCGCTCACTGAGAGATCTCTTCTTGTAACAAGACTTGGAATGCTACGCTAACCAACAACAAAAAGAGGGAAGATAAATTGAAGCAGCAAATTTCTGACCTCGACGAGCAGTTGAAGGCTAGCAGCACGAAGTACGAAGAAGAGGTGATGACCAGGTTCAGTCTCCAGAATGCATTGAACAAGGCCATCGAAGGCAGGAACGAAGCCGTGTCTCAGAAGCGGAAGCTAGAGGATCGCTTCGGAGAAGGGGCATGGGAAGAAACTGCTGGTGACGTGCGACGTGTTCTCAAGAGAAGAAACCAACTTGTCGAGGGTCTGCTTACCCGACCAAGCCATCCAGAGACCAAGAAGTTGCTAGAAGAGTATCAGGCTTATGAGTGTATTTGACCATTTCATGTATTGATGCTTTATTTGCATAGTGCTGACCATCACCAGGATTGTTGGTTGAGGTCATGCCTTCGTATTATACTCAGTGATATTGTATTCTTGGATTTCTCTGCAATATATGAGGTTTTCTATGATTCGGCTCCGATCTTCGTATTGCTAGCACTGTCACTGCACTGGCACCTTCGCACTAGAATCGGGGGAATGAATTTCCCTAATGCACAGACACATTGCATTGCATTCATATTCATATTGCATTACAGGTGATTATTGCATGGTATCTTATTTCTTGCACTGTATCAGGTCTTTTCAGGATTGAAGATCAGCGTCCGCACCGATACTCCACTCGCACCAACTGCCGAAGAATCATGGATCAAATGTAGAACGAGATGCAAGATATGCGCGAGAAGCTAGCGCTCTTTATGCAGACAATGGAGACTATTGCAAAAGGGCAGGAGAATTTGCAAGCCTTGGTGCAGCCTCTGTTGGTCAGAAATGTCGTGCATGGAAATGAGGATCATCAGTCTGTGCGAGTCGACACTGTTCATGGGGATGGCACTCCCACACCAGTGGCTCCACCTGTAGTCAATATACCTACTGTCAATGTCAACAACGGTACTGCTGCTGGAAACGGTAACGTTGGAATTGGGAACGAGACTGATGTCCATAACGTTGGGCTTGGTGATGTCAACCTGGGTGATAATATGGGAGGCAACGACTTCGGTAATGCTGGATTCGGGTTCAATGACCAGGGATTCGATAATGCGGGGAAGTATGGTTTCAATGCTCAAGGCTTCGGGCAGGACGGATATGGTGTGACCAATCAGGGTTATGGAGGATTCGGAAATGGAAATGGCGCTGGGTTAATGACTTTTGGACCTGCTGGAGTTGCTCCGGGGTACGGCAACAGAGGGCGAGGCCCGGTGATGAATCAGATTAGGGCTGGCCGTAACAATGGATACGATGGGTATGGAGCTGGGAATGGTAACTGGCAGGAAGACCAGCAAGAGGACGCTTTCTCCGGTGGAGGTTTCGAAGGACCTATGGATGACTCCCAGAGGATCAGAATGCTAGAGGAGCAGATGAGGGGGGTCGTAAATCAAAGTGCTGTGGGCTTAGACATGTCAACAATGGGTCTAGTGCCTGGCTTGAGGGTGCCAATCAAATTCAAAGCTCCCACGTTTGACAAGTATAAAGGGGATACCTGTCCAAAAGTGCACGTGCGGTCATATTACAGAAGGATGTCTGCGTATTCAACTGATGAGAGGATGCTAATGCATTTCTTTCAAGATAGCTTGTCAGGTCCGTCCCTAGAGTGGTATATGGGATTGGAACCAACTCATATAAAGACATGGAAGCAGCTGGCAGAGGCATTTGTAGCTCACTATAAGTATAACAACGACTTGGCACCCAACCGGGTCCAATTGCAAGGATTGTCTCAGAAGAAGGGTGAGAACTTTAAAGAGTATGTGCAAAGATGGCGCGACATGGCTGCTAGGGTCCGTCCTCCTTTAGAAGACAAGGAAATGAATGACATGTTCATAGGAACATTCACCGGCATGTTTTATGACAAGTTGTTTCACGCATCTTTGGCTAGTTTCTCAGACTTAATTCTGATGGGAGAAAAGATTGAAAGCAACATTAAACAGGGAAGATTCCAAGCGGAGGAATCTACTGCATCTGGCAGTAATAGAAAGGCTTTTGGTGGGCGCCGTCAGGGCGATGCAAGCGCAGTGTTTGGGGGCCGAGGCCGAGGCCGGGGCAGAGGTCGAAACCAGTATAATCAGCCGCAGCAGGTGGCGAGTGTTACTATTCCGTTTCAGCAACAACCATTTCAACAACAACAACAGCAACAGCAACAGCAACCGCAATAGGGGGCACAGCCTGCCCAACGCAAATTCCAGGGGGTAAACCGAGGAGAGTGTTTGAGAAGCCTCCTTCAACGTACGCAGACTTGTTACAGACGTTACTGGGTTTGAACTTGGTAGAGAAGAGAACTCTGGCACCGATAACGGGAACTCCTCTGTATGGTTATGATGCAAGCAGGCACTGCGAATTCCACTCTGGGGCTCCGGGCCACGACGTAGAAGGTTGCCATGCATTCAAGCATGTAGTGCAGGATTTATTGGATAGTAAGGCTATCAATTTTGGAACGGCGGGTCCGAATATAGTGCAGAAGCCCATGCCCAATCATGGGGCAAACGCCATTTTAATCGAGGAGGGTTTGAATTTGATTATGAATGTCGATGATTTAAAGACGCCGTTGAGCGAGATAAAGAGCCGACTATTGCAAGGGGGTGTCTATCCAGGATGTGACGAATATTGCTTAGAGTGCTGGTCCCTAGATGGGGGTTGTGATGACTTAAAGAAAGGTATTCAGGCTTTAATAGATGGCGGCACATTGCAGTTTGACCGAGCAGCAATTGAAGAACCTGCAGGGGCATTAGCAGACAAGCAAAGTGATGTGGCCATTGTGACAATTCCTCGAAAGACAATCACTATAATGGCACCGACCCAGCGACCGCCAATCACTATCACTAAGGCCGGGCCAATCCCGTACGAGAGCAGAAAGGCAGTCCCATGGTCATATGGGTTGGAAGTGTATTGTTACGGGATAAAAATTGATGTTAATAAGCAGCCAGCTGAGACTGTAGATAATGTTGTTGGTACCGGAGGTATGACAAGGAGTGGGAGAATCTTCATATCGCCTGAGGTAGAGGCCGAAAGACTGGCGAAGGGAAAGGGAAAGATGATTGAGAATGTCCCAGTGCAGGCAAGCGGAAAAGAAACGGCATCGAAGGATGTGGAAGAGTTCATGCGGCTGATTCGTAAAAGCGATTATAAGATTGTTGAGCATCTGCAGCAGACGCCGTCAAAGATATCTATACTGTCGTTGCTACTGTGTTCTGAAGCTCACAGAAATGCATTGTTGAAAGTCCTGGATACTTCCTTTGTACCCCAAGATGTTTACGTAAATCAGCTGGAAGGAGTGTTAGCACATGTGAATGCGGGCCATAGCTTGGGCTTTACCGACTTCGATTTGACCCCGAAGGGGAGAGATCATAATATGGCGCTACACGTATCTGTCGGGTGTAGAGGATCAGTCATGTCTCGTGTACTGGTGGACACCGGATCGTCTTTGAATGTGCTGCCCAAGAAAGCGATGATGAAGCTAGATGTCAGAGGAATCCTGTGCACGCCTAGGGACCTGGTGGTCAGGGCATTTGATGGCACGCGAAGAACAGTTTTTGGATCTATAACGTTGCCTCTACAGGTGGGGCCGGAGGTTTTCGCGACTGAATTTTATATCATGGATATCCAGCCTGCATATAGTTGCCTTCTCGGACGACCCTGGATCCATGGGGCTGGGGCAGTCACGTCTACCTTGCATCAAAAGTTGAAATATATGGTGGGAGACAGCGTGGTCACAGTCTGCGGAGAAGAAGACATCCGTGTCAGCCATCTTTCATCATTTAAGTATGTGGAGGTCGATGGAGAGATTCACGAAACACCCTGTCAGGCATTTGAAGGGTTGCACATCAAGGACAAAGGTCCCGGGCCGAGCAAAGCGTCGGAGGTAGCCGTCTCGTCGTATAAGGAAGCTCAAGCTCTAGTAGAGGTCGGTGAGACAAAGGGTTGGGGCAAAGTGCTGGATATTCCTTTGAAGATGGACCGATTCGGGCTAGGATATCAACCGTCGTCATCAGCACCTGCTGTGGGGGCACCCCGTTTCAGAGGGCCGATAACCATCACTGCTGGTGGAGTATGTCATGAGACCATCAACGCTGCTTCAGAGTCTGACGAAGGAGACAGCGATTGCGATATGGACGTCTGGATTCCGCCGAGCGTGCCAAGACAAGGATTGTGCAACTGGTCTATTCAGGAGATTGTTCTTGTGACTCTTAAACAGTAATGCTTTGTTTTTTTTAATTGTTGAACAATCTGGTGTCTTGCCCGGGGCATCATGATTTGCTTAGGGCTGTGCTGTTATGAATATTGCGTGTTTATCATTAAATAAAACGCGTTTTTCATGTGCAATTATTGCAATCCCTGTTTTTCTTGTTTTGTATTTTTCAATAAAATGGCAACGTGGTTATTCGCTTTATACGCATTTTGAAGCATTTAACCATTCCTTTTGCAGGATAACATTTTCAGATGACATCCTTGAACCACCTATGACTCGTCCCGACTTTGAGCACCCGGTATTTCAGGCCGAAGAAGAGATTGTCGAAGATGGTGACGTTCCTGAAGAATTGTCTTGGTTGGTGAAGCAAGAAGAGTGTGTCATTCTGCCTCGCGAGGAGGTCATCGAAATCATTAACCTGGGGTCGGAAGGGGTTGAAAAGAATATCCGAATAGGAGCCGCGCTGCAGAGCGATGTCAAGCGAAGACTGATCGAAATGCTCAGAGAGTATAGTGATGTGTTCGCTTTGTCGTATGAAGACATGCCTGGGCTCGATACAAATATGGTTGTGCACCGTCTACCATTGAAAGAGGAATGCCCGCCGGTCAAGCAAAAGCTTCGCAGAACTAGACCCGATATGGCAGTGAAGATTAAGGAAGAGGTTCAAAAACAGTGGGATGCTGGTTTCCTGGCTGTGACAAAATATCCCTCATGGGTCGCTAACATTGTAACAGTGCCCAAGAAAGACGGTAAGGTGAGAATGTGCATAGATTACCGTGACTTGAACAAAGTGAGCCCAAAAGACGATTTTCCGCTTCCTCATATCGATGTGCTAGTTGACAACACTGCTGAATACTCCGTATTCTCCTTCATGGATGGCTTCTCAGGCTATAATCAGATTAAAATGGCGCCAGAGGACATGGAGAAGACTACTTTCATAACGCCTTGGGGAACATTTTGTTATAAAGTGATGCCGTTTGGACTCAAGAATGCTGGGGCAACGTATCAGCGTGCAATGACGACTCTTTTTCATGATATGATGCATAAAGAGATCGAAGTTTATGTTGACGATATGATTGCCAAATCCCAGACAGAGGAAGAGCATTTGGTGAATCTGCTGAAGTTATTCAAAAGGCTTAGGAAGTTCAGGCTGAGACTGAACCCTAACAAGTGCACCTTCGGGGTGAGATCGGGTAAACTGCTGGGGTTTATTGTAAGAGAAAGAGGAATAGAGGTCGATCCTGCAAAAATAAAAGCAATTCAAGAGATGCCGACGCCTAAAACAGAGAAAGAGGTGCGCGGGTTTTTAGGGAGGTTGAACTACATTGCTCGGTTCATATCTCACCTAACGGCTACGTGTGAACCATTATTCAAGCTGTTGAAAAAAGATCAGGCTGTAACGTGGAACGAAAATTGTCAAAAGGCGTTCGATAAAATAAAGCAGTATTTGCAGGAGCCTCCTATTTTGATACCCCCGGTGGCAGGGAGACCCTTGATTATGTATTTGACAGTTCTTGAGGGAAGCATGGGTTGTGTTCTCGGTCAACACGACGAGACAAGAAGAAAAGAGCATGCGATCTATTACTTGAGTAAGAAATTTACTGAATGTGAATCTCGATATTCAATGCTTGAAAAAACTTGTTGCGCGCTAGCCTGGGCCGCCAAGCGTTTGAGGCAATACATGCTGAATCATACAACCATGCTCATCTCGAAGATGGATCCTATCAAATATGTGTTTGAAAAGCAGGCATTATCGGGGAGAATCGCCCGGTGGCAGATGGTCTTGACTGAATATGACATCCAATACGTCTCGCAGAAGGCTATAAAGGGGAGTGTGTTGTCTGAGTATCTGGCAGAGCAGCCTATTGAAGATTACCAATCGATGAGGTTTGATTTTCCTGACGAGGATATCATGTACCTAAAGATGAAAGATTGCGAAGAGTCGTTGCCAGACGAAGGACCAGAATTGGGTTCCAAATGGAAGTTGATCTTTGACGGAGCTGTAAACGCTTACGGTAGGGGAATAGGGGCAATCATCACTATTCCACACGGGTCGCACATCCCGTTTACTGCTCGATTGACCTTTGCAGTTACCAATAATGAAGCCGAATACAAAGCTTGCATCATGGGGCTTGAAGAAGCCATTGATTTGCGAATCAAGAATCTGGACGTATACGGAGACTCAGCTCTGGTGGTGAATCAGATAAAAGGGGAATGGGAGACACGTCAGCCCAATTTGATACCTTACATGAACTATGCAAGGAGATTGTTGCCTTTCTTTGACAAGGTTGAATTGCATCATGTACCGAGAGCAGAAAATCAGATGGCTGACGCCCTGGCCACTTTGTCTTCCATGTACAAAGTCAACTTCTGGAACGAGGCTCTCAGAATCATTATCTCTCGGCTCGACAGACCTACCTTTGTGTTCGCTATTGACGAAGCTTCTGACGACAAACCGTGGTATTTTGATATCCTTAATTTCCTAAAGAATAAAGAGTATCCGGCTGGGGAATCCAGTCAGGATCAGAAGACTCTCAGGAGATTAGCGGGTAATTTCTATTTGAATCCGGATGGTGTCTTATACAGAAGAAACCACGACTTGGTGCTGCTGCGTTGCGTAGATGAAAAAGAGGCAAAGTTGCTCATGGAGGAAATACATGAAGGTGCCTTTGGTACGCATGCTGGTGGGCATGCTATGACGAGAAAGCTGCTGAGGGCAGGTTATTTTTGGCTGACTATGGAAACTGATTGTTTCAAGTTTGCGAGGAAGTGCCACAAGTGCCAAATATGTGCTGATAAGATCCATGTGCCTCCGAGTCCTCTGAATGTGATGTCATCAACATGGCCATTCTCGATGTGGGGAATCGATATGATTGGAAAGATCGAGCCGACATCTTCTAATGGGCACCGGTTCATTCTAGTAGCAATCGATTATTTCACCAAGTGGGTAGAAGCGGCGTCTTACGCAAATGTAACCAAGCAGGTGGTAGCCAGGTTCATCAAGAGAGATATCATTTGCAGATATGGAATCCCCGAGCAGATAATCACGGACAACGGTTCAAATCTGAACAACAAAATGATGAAGGAGCTCTGTCAGAATTTCAAGATCGAACATCACAACTCCTCCCCTTACCGACCCAAGATGAATGGCGCTGTTGAAGCGGCCAACAAGAATATAAAGAAAATTGTTCAGAAAATGGTGGTGACCTATAAGGAATGGCATGAGATGCTACCTTTCGCTTTGCACGGTTATCGTACGACGGTACGCACATCAACCGGGGCAACCCCGTTCTCGTTGGTATACGGAATGGAAGCAGTGCTACCATTGGAAGTTGAGATTCCTTCGCTGAGAGTACTACGAGATGTCCAGCTAGACGAGGCAGAATGGGTGAAAGATAGATTGAATCAGCTGAGCTTAATGGATGAGAAGAGGCTAGCTTCTCTAGCATACGGTCGTTTGTACCAGAGCCGAATGAAGAAAGCATATGATAAGAAGATACATCCTTGGAGCTTTCAGACGGGCGACCTTGTGCTGAAAAGGATTCTCCTGCCGCAGGCAGATCACAGGGGCAAGTGGACCCCCAACTATGAAGGGTCGTACGTTGTCAGAAAAGTCTTTTCAGGAGGAGCGTTATTGTTGTCCACCATGGACGGTGAAGACTTTACGTCTCCTGTGAATTCGGACGCAGTTAAAAAATACTTTGCTTGAAATTGACCCGCTGGACAGAAAAAGAGAGTCCAGGCAAAAATGGGGCATCCTGGCGAACCAAAAAACAGAATGAAAGGTTCGGGCAAAAATTAGGGATAAAAATTGAAAAAATGTACACCCGCGAAGTTGAAAACCTACACTGGGCGGCTTCGGCAAAAAAGGGTATCCCGGTGAACTGAAAACCCGCAAAGGGCGGTTCACGCAAAAGTTAGGGATTTGAAAAGCAAATGACTGCGGTCCGAATTTGATACTGCGGTGAGCTTTGGTGCGGGAGAATACACTTTAGGGTTCGATCATCAGATACAATCTCGTCGGAAGTGTGAATACCGGGAAAGCATTAGAGTCAGGCGAGTCATAGGAGGATCAGTTCGTGATGTTCGTCTGCATCCCGTTGCCGACATGTGTACAAATTTAATTTGTCAATATATTTATGCTTCTTGTGCATACTCGTATATTTGTTGTGCGTAGCTTCCTCTTTTCAGGAGTTACATCCCGTGTACGAAAACTCTGCCCATTCAGGGGCACCAATCAATAAAATATGTTATTCAGTATTTGATGCTGGTTCTTTACTGTTTTGTGCATGATAAACGCCTAAGTTTGATGAAACTAGCATGTGTATAACGTCGCTGGCCCTTGCCAATAATTGCTAAAAACTTTGAATTAACTGAAAATAATGTCACTGACGCTAACCTGAATAGATTTGGTTGTGTAGACTTGTCTTGTCTTGTTTGTGGTGTTGCAGGGTTCATAGCCGTACAAAGTGGACGATCGAAAGATTGCAGTATGTGCCAGAAGCTCGTAACAAAAGACTCGATCCCCACGCAGGTCGTGCTTCCAAGATAACAATGTTCCTTACTGAAGAAGGATCAAATTCTCCAGCTAGTCGCAGCTTGTGCCAAAGGGCATTCTCCAGCAAAGTCGTTCATCCTTAGCAGAGTTTGGAGATTCCAAGATTGTAGACTGTATTCAGACAGTGTAGTGTCCCCCAGAAGGATTCCTCTATCTCAAGCAGAGTGGTTTAGCCTCAGAAGATTAATATTTCCAATTGGTGAGCTGTATTCAGGCAGTCTACCTTTCCCCGCAGGGTCATTTACTCTCCCCTAGCGGAGTCAGTTGATTTTCCCCAAGAGAATCGTCCCATCTCCAGTGGAGTTCTCTTTTCAGCAAGTATTTTCATTCCTCTCAGCGGAACTCGAAGATTAAGACTCTCCTCGGCAGAGTTTGGTTGTGTGCCTTGGCATTTATTTTGCCAAAATACAGTGTGATATCAGTTCACTCTTCAGCAGAAGTTCAATCATACCAGGCGCATCTGCTATTCTCCAGCAGAGTTATATTCCCCAGCAGAGTGTTACTTCAATGAGATGCTTGGTTAAGTTCCCAATCCCCAGTAGGATCGACTTCACTCCTCCAGCATTTATTTTGTTGGAATCATTCTGCAGCACCTGGCTATCCCCCAGCAGAGTTGGCGTTGTCTTCAACATTTATTTTGCTGAAGCGGTTTCTGTATCCCAGCAGTTCGAGTCTGCATTCGCATCGGCATATAGTGTCATACTTGCATCTACCAAATAAAAACACGTAACATTTCCATGTCGAATGGAGCATTGCGTCATTGTCAAGCATATGCATTTTGAAACGTAAACCAGGTTGGCTAACAGTTTGTGTTCAAGTATTGTTTCCCATGCAGGTGGAAGGAGCTCTTGCTCAAATGAATTACCAAACATTCAAGATTTCGGCGTGAGACATTCAAGGATAATGTCAGTTTCGGCAGTGTTCCCCACAGAGTCATTAGATTAAGTTCTATTTGTCTCCGAGCAGAGTCATTTGTGCAAATTTCTCTTGTTTTCCCCGCCAGAGTTATCATGATGAATCTCTCCTTGCCCCAAGCAGAGTTATTCGTCATCAAAGGGTTTCAGGAATCAGAAGTTCAGAGGCTGCCGCCAGTTATCAGAACAGGCGTCCGGTAGTTTGATTTCCAAATATTCCCAGTAGAGTCCGCCTCAAAGTCGCTGTCACGTCAGTGTTGAGAAGTTTGTGGTTTGGGACCAATGAAGGAGGCAGTCCTGACGTGGACAATTTTATCGACAGGTTTTCTTCGTGCTAGAGAAGTGAGGGTCCTAACGTGGACAGATTTATTTCCCCGGATTGATAAGAGGTGTTAATCCTAACGTGGACAGGTTCGATTTCTCAGAATTGATGGGATGTGAAGTCCTGACGTGGACAGATTAATTTCCTCAGATTGATGATATGTGCTAGTCCTAACGTGGACAGGTTCGGTTTCCCCGTATTGATTGAAGGTGAAGTCCTGACGTGGACAAAGTTGGTTACTCTTCGTGTTGGTGTCCTGACGTGGACCATTTATTCCAGTAGATATCTTCTTTCGTAATGGTGCAAGGTGTGTCCTGACGTGGACGAATTTATCCTTTTTCATGCTGGCGTGTGTGTCCTAACAGGGACAAGTTTCATTTCCCCAGCGAGTCGAGGATGCGCAAGTCCTAACGTGGACAAGTTTATCTCTATTTGTGTGGGCGAGATGTAAGTCCTGACGTGGACAAGTTTTATTCCTTCAGCAAGTCAAGATGTAGTCCTGACGTGGACAAAATCAAGACGAAATGGGAGTCCTGACATGGACAAATCAAGACGAAAAGTGTTTCCTTACGTGGAAAGAGGGTTTCCTTACGTGGAAAGGCGGTTTCCTTACGTGGAAAGGTGATTCCTTACGTGGAAAGTTGATTCCTTACGGGGAAAGATTGTATTCCTTACGTGGAAAGATTGTATTCCTTACGTGGAAAGATTGCATTCCTTACGTGGAAAAATGTGATTCCTTACGTGGAAAGATGGTGTTCCTTACGTGGAAAGAAATATGATTCCTTACGTGGAAAGACGGCTTCCTTACGTGGAAAGAAGTGATTCCTTACGTGGAAAGAAGTTAGTCCCTACGTGGACGGAGTTGTATTCCTTACGTGGAAAAAAAAGATGGATTCCTTACGTGGAAAGGTGGGTCCTGACGTGGACGATGTATTCCTTACGTGGAAGGGTGAGTCCTAACGTGGACGATGTATTCATAACCTAGAAAGTTTAGTCCTGACATGGACAAATCCAGAAGAGAGTTATTCCTGACGTGGAAGAGTTTAGTCCTGACGTGGACAGATCCAGAAGAAGTCTTAGTCCTAACATGGACAGGTTATTCCTTACATGGATGGTGTTATTCCTAACGTGGAAGAGTTTATTCCTAATGTGGACGATTTATTTCTGATGAAATGCAGACGAGTCATTCCCCAGCGAAGTCGCCGAGATTCTTCCGGGGTTGACAGCAGGTGGAGTCCTGACGTGGACAAGTTTTAGTTGATGTTTCTTTGTGTTGACGAAACAGGAGTCCTAACGTGGACAAGTTTTTCAATGATAGAATCTTTTTCAAGCTGATGAAAATAATCCCCAGCACGGTCGTTAATGGATCAGTGGGTTGCCGTAACAATTAGATTCAGTTGATGAATGTTGTTCCCCAAGCAGTGGTGCAAGTTATTTCTGCGGTTGGCAAATTTCCGGGTTCTTAGTATTCAACCGTCTCGTACCTCGAATGTTTGAAGGCCGTTCGCTCTTCACCCAATTGGGTCCAAGTCGCTTGAATAGGGGCAGCTGTTGCACCCTAAAATTTGCTCAACCTATTTCACTTGGTTTATGTTTCAATTGCATTAACATTTGCATGTAGAGTCATGTATATAGTCTAATCATCTGCATAGCATAGCATAGCATAGCAAGTCATCCAACAAGGGGCCAAGTACTATTCTCATCTCTATGAGCCTATCAAGAGGTTATTATTCTAATTCTAGCATATTCAAGTCATCAGAAAGAATTTGAAAGCTAAGAAGTCAGTGGATTAAACAGTGAATCTATCTCCTATCTGAGGATATCTGAAGATCATCAAAGAAGTTGTGAGCTATGAATTGAAGGCATGGAGAGTATTTAGAATTCATGGAAGACTTAGAAAGTCATTTGGAGAAGGAGGCAAGTCATTGATATGATCACAAGAGTTGCAGTTGAAGACAGTCAACTAGAGTTTCATCTGGGTCAACTCTGGGTCAACTCTAGGTCAATTGATTGATTGAAAGGCATTAAGGTCTATTTAAGAGATGTGGGGTTCATCATTTGACATATAAATAAGGATATGGTGATATTATAAGAAGAAATCAAGAGAAATCAAGGAGAAGAGGAGTTTCTAAATTAGGGTTTCTGTGTAAAATCCCCTGATTTAGGTCAAACTTCCAAGCACGATAAGTGAAAATGAAAGCTTCAAATGGATCCGTGGTCAACATGAAACTTGTAGAGGATCTCAAGACCTTTAATTTGAGTGGTGGAAGACATCAAGGAGATTTATATAACTCAAGTTATGGTCCTTGCAAGTTACAGGTCATCTGAGGTATCTGAAATTTTGTCTGTGAAAGTCACTTGTCTTCTAAGCAACTTTTACCCCTCAAGGAGATTTCAAATGAATTTCTGGTCAACATAAGAGTTGTTCCTCATTGTCTTAGATTTCTAGAATGGTATGGTATTCCTTCATATGATTTGTGGAACTCTACTTACGGTCTTGGCAAGCAAAGGGTATTTTGGTCATCTGAGAATTACAGGTCATTTCAAGCCTATGCCCAAAACTCATACAAGGAAGCTTCAAATGAAAAACTTCACAACATCAAACTTGCTCCAAATGGCATTTTGAGTCTAGAAAAGTGACCATGAAAGATTGGAAAAGTTCATAGCTCAAGGTTTCAAAATTGGTGGATTTAATGAATAAAAAATGACCTAAATTTGAGATTTTTCATAATTTGGCCAAATGAGATGAAATTATAGGTCATTTTGATTGGAAAAAATGTTTTAAGAACATTGGCAAAAGTAGAATTTTGAGTTTGGTTCAATATTTAGAATTTATGCATGGTTACTTACAAAGGAAGTTGCATAATCCAAATCCAAGGGAAAGTGTGCATGGGAAGTTTCTCCAAGGTTCTAGGACTTTCCAATGACATCTATATATTGCATTGAGTGGCTTCATGCCATGGTTGGTGAATCACTTTGTTCAAAACACAAGTTATACACAATTCTTCCATTTTTGCAAAACCTCTCAAACTTCATCAAACTTTCATCAATTTCCATTTTTCTTGATCTGATCATCATCAACATCATTCATAGATCACAATTCACACAAGAATTTGGTGTAATTGAGCAAGAATCGTGCCATCCATCTTCATCATTCAAGGTGCAAGAACTTTGGGATTGCTGAATTCAAGAGGATTGAACAAGGCTCTTTGCATACAGAACCAAGATTTGAGTGTGTGGATCAAGTTCAGACCATTGCAAGCATCAGATTCAAGGATTTCCATAGCTGTTTTCACCATTTACACCAGGTAAGTTTCCTCTTCGAATTGCCTGTTTTAGTTAGAATCATAGTGATTTGTTAGCATAGAACGATTAAGATAGGTTAGATGATGGATTTCACAAAGTTTGGAGAAGTTTCATGAAGGTTGATCATGGTGTACCAAAGCTGTTAAGGCTTATAACTCATGGAATATGGCACGATAATCCTCATTAATTAGTTTAGAATAATCAGCATAAAGTGCAGTTTAGGCTAGGGTAAGATTTGGAAAGAATTGGAAGGTTTAATAGCAGGTGAAAATGGTGGAGTCAGCATGTTCAACCTATCGGGTTTGTTTCTTGAGTGAGTTTTAGAAGAAGATGAGGGCATGGCTGTGTAGAGGGAAGAGAATGGAGTGCTTTTGGTTTTTGCATCGTGTCATTTCATGGAGGATCAAGGGAGAACAGAGGTGATGAACTCGTGCATGGGAGAGGAGAGTTTCAGAAACCCTAGGGTTTCAAGGTTGAAGATGAAGCGAGAGCCACACGATGGAGGGTTTGACTTGGACTCAGACTTCAATCCAAAGGCCAGAATTCAAAGTTCAAAACGGAGGGAGATTCAAAAGCAGAAACGCACCGTTTCATTTATTTTTCTGACTGGGCTTTGCAATTTCCTTGCTAATCACACCCTCCCAACCAAGGCCCAAACTAAAATGAACTGGAAATATTGCTTTCTGCACCGTTCAGGGTTTTTTTAATTTTTGTTACGTTTTCTGTTTGCATTGGGCCCAGACGCGCTTGCTATGTGCGCCCCCCAGTCTGGGCCCATTCTCTTATTTCAACTGATTTTAATTTCTCCCTGCACCCCTCATCTCACTTAATTCCCATTATTTTCTTTTAATTCTTTTAATTCTTTAAAAAATCATAAAAAATTGGAAAATGCATGATTTTAATTGGTTCTTTTTGCATATTATTCATAATTTTGTTAAGAAAAATATCACATAAAAAAATTAATATTTCATTTTGTTTTTGTATTTTTGGCATATTTTTTCTTTTAAATAGGATTAAATAATGTTTAGTTTAGTGCATGAATTTGTTAATTTTAGTTTGATTAGATGCTTTAATATTTTTGATCCATTCTTTTTAGGTTGATTAGATTAGACCTTTATCTTGTATATACAACTTAGTTCATATTTTTAGGACTTAATCTTAGGTGATTTGTTAGGTGTGAATAACATGATCAAAACTAGGGTTTAGGAGATAACATAGATGAATTACATCATTTCCCTTAGGAGTTGTAGATTGAATATTTGGGGTATGGGACTATAGGGATTATGGGTAGTTAATAGATCCCTTAGAAATTACTAGGTTTCCCCTACTGCTATTAGTATACTGCTTATATTGCTTGACTGTGTGGTGTGCCCTCTCTAGGGTTAATTCATTTGTCTGTGTGGGGTATTGGGTTTGCTTGGGGGTTGGGAGAGTTGAAGACTGTGATGATGAAGTCCATTGGAGATCAAATGATTGAAGACCAACTTCCAGAGTTGATGAGGAGTATCTTTTGCTGGCAGCTGTTGAAGAACTAGGGTTTAGGAGCTAGGCAGAGCTCTAGAGTAGAGAATTTGATTCACAAACATGGAAGGTTTTGTCTGCCTCCATCCTTTCTCTATGATTCAAAGTCTCTTTCAAATATCCACCTCCTTCCTTTAGAAGGATTAGTGAATGTATTTGAAAGATAGAACTTTTGAGGGAAAATTATCTGTATAATGTTAACAGTTAATGAGCCACCCTTGGTAGGCAGTTTACTGTTTAACATTCATTCTATCTTGTTGACTGATATTCCTCTTGGAGATTGAGACTTGAAGAAAAGCCATTGCAGATTGAAGACTGATGACAAAGACCATGCTTGAAGGCTGTGGAGATGAAGACTGAGGCTTGATTGGAGCCTGGAGCTGTTTGAAGACCTTGCTTGAAGACAGATGTTGATGCAGAGCTGCTGTGGCTGTTTATTTTTTAGCTGTTTTATTTTCTGATGTATTGATTGGTTTTCCCTGACTGTATTGCTTGCCATTTAACCTGTTAGGTTGAAAGTGAATGTTGTTCACTTTTGCCTATTGTTTTCTAGGTTCGAGGTTGAGTGGGACTCCCTTGCCTCGCTTGTATTGCTGCATCCATGCATTTTACTGCTTTATTCTATATATGCTATTGTTTCTGTTTCCGTCTATTCCCTTAGGATCTCTGTTTCTCTCTGTGCAAGAGAGGAGCATGATAGACACTAGGTCTTAACCCATGCATGATAACATTAGGTTAGTTTGATTCCCTTCGCAACCGTAGGTTAGAGTTCTGTCTCTTCTTTCTCAAAACAAACAGAAAAACACAATAAATATTTCAAACCCAATAAAAGACACTTCTTCCGTAAAAGAATGTGAACTCATCAAAATGTCATTTTTGTCCGCTTGGACTGTTAATCAGAAAACCTTTTTTCAGAAGGAATAAAAACAATCAAGACAAACCTGTGTCTTCCGTGGCCCGAACTACGTTTGCTCTGATCTTTCATGCTGTATGAAAGTACGTAGGCATAGGATGCAATATCCTAGCGAGCAACCTTCCCCTCCTTTCCAGTAGGTAGGCGAACTACGTTGACTCTGATTTCTCGTTCCAGACGGGAATACGTAGGCATAAAGTGCGATATTTTGCCGAGTCATTTATTTTATTTTCTTTTTAACCCCAAACCTGTAGAGTAGATAGAATAACAATCCATACCCGAAAACAAGCGTGGATCCCGTCGAGTACGACGGACGTGAGGGGTGCTAATACCTTCCCCTCGCGTAACCGACTCCCGAATCCAGGTTTTGGTTGCGATGACCATACCTTTCCTGTCTTTGCGGTAGGTTTACTCTGAGTGTTTCCTTTCCCTCCGTTGGGATAAATAACGCACGGTGGCGACTCTTCTGTTCAGCCGGCGCCGATTTTCGCAGTAGCGACACACACACCCTAATAATAACAACTAGGATACTACTAAGTTCTACACATACATCAAAAACTCCACACACACAGGATCATCATCCTGCTCACAATTACAGATCAACTTCAGCTCATCAACACACCTGTAACACAACACAGAGCAGCAGCACATCATCAGCACACCTGCAAACCTGCTCAGTGCAAACATGCGCAGCAGCAACAATCATCTTCCACTTGTGAGGGACATAGCTAAATACAACTAAGCATCCACAACTAAGCCTCTAAACAACTTTCAACTACTACTTCTCCCCCTTTTTAGCCACCAAATTAGATCATAACTAACAAAATAGTATTGATCAAACAAGGTTAGAAACACAACTGTTAAAGGGTTATTACAACACACAAACACATAAAGAGAAAAACAAATATCCCATACTGTCAAGGCAGACACCAAAATCAAAGATCTAACCAAAAGGAAAAACTAACCAAAACAATAAACCATCATCACCAGCACGCCATTAGTAAGGCAAACACATTAATCTTCCTCCTCAGAGGAGCTGGAGTCAATGTATTCAACATCTGTTGAGACATCCTTATCATTGTCATTAGAATCTTCCTTTGGCATAGCTGCACTATTGGAGCCATTAGCATTATCAGAGCTGTGAGGTGGATCAATGCGAGCAAGGGGAATGGATATGCCACGCATAGGCCACCCTGTCTAGAGTATCTTAGTGACAAGTTCCCCAATGGATTTGTCCATATATGCCGAGCCTTCCCTATTTCTGATTCCCTAAGTTCGTCAGCAGTGGGAGCAAGACACTTACCCTTGGAATTCTCAGCTTGAGGAGATGGAAGAGCATCTTCAGACGATTTGGGATGGGTCTTGGATGAAGAGGCATCGTAATGAAATGACATTTTATTATAGAACGGAGACGAAGAATGAAGGTCTGAGAGGGATTCTGGAGAGTAGGAGAGGCGGAGAAAATTGTATGTGTAGTGAGATAACAAGTTTGTGTGGAATAGATAGCTTTAGTGGTCAAGGGTGTGGAATGCATTAAAGTCTTAAAACTTCCTCGTGCCAATAATTGGTATAAGTCCTCATACATGCAAATTCTCAATTTTCCTCTTAGATTCTCAAATTGAGTAGCATCTAGAGCCTTTGTAAAAATGTCAGCTAACTGTAATTCAGTGGACACATGTTTCAAGGTAATCACTTTGTCTTCCACAAGGTATCTTATGAAGTGATGTCTTAAACCTATATGCTTGGTTCTGCTATGTTGAATTGAGTTCTTGGAAATATTGATAGCACTAAGATTGTCACAGTACAATGTCATGACATCTTGAGTGGCATTGTACTCAGTTAACATTTGTTTCATCGAGACCAGTTTGGAACAGCTGCTACCAGCTGCTATGTATTCAGCTTCAGTAGTGGATAAGGAGACACCGTTTTGCTTCTTTCTGAACCATGAAATGAGATTGTTCCCTAAGAAGAAATATCCACCAGATGTGCTTTTTCTGTCATCAGCACTCCCAGCCCAATCAGCATCACAATACCCATACAGAATAGGGGCACATCCATGAGAATATAGCATACCGTAATCACAAGTTCCATTCACATATTTGAGAATCCTCTTGACTTGATTTAGGTGACTCATTTTGGGATTTGCTTGATATCTTGCACACACTCCAACTGCAAATGCAATATCAAGTCTACTGGTTGTTAGATACATCAAGCTTCCAATCATACTCCTATATAGGCTTTGATCAACACTAGTACCACTTTCATCTTTAGATAACTTTAGATGTGTGGGTGCAGGTGTTCTTTTGTGGATAGCATTGTCCATGCCAAACTTTTTAACTATGTTCTTGGTATATTTACTTTAGGAGAGAAAAATAGAGTCTTCCATTTGCTTGACTTGCATCCCAATGAAGTATGTTAATTCTCCACACATGCTCATTTCAAACTCAGATTGCATTTGAATGACAAACTATTTCACCATTATGTCTGACATCCCACCAAAAACTATGTCATCCACATAGATTTGAGCAATCATGATTTTTCCACCTTCATCCTTCATAAATAGGGTCTTGTCTATCCCTCCTTTCCTGCATCCATTGGTAGTAAGAAACTCAGTCAGTCTCTCATATCAAGCTCTAGGAGCTTGTTTCAATCCATAAAGAGCTTTCCTCAACTTATATACATGGTTTGGCAGATTAGGTTCATCAAATCCCTTGGGTTGTTCCACATAAACTTCATCATTCAAATATCCAGTTAGAAATACACTTTTCACATCCATCTGGAATAGTTTGAACTTCAGAATGCAAGAAATTCCAACAACAGCCTGATTGACTCAAGTCTTGCAACAGGTGCAAAAGTTTCATCAAAATCAATTCCTTCAACTTGAGTGTAACCCTGTGCCACCAGTCTAGCCTTGTTTCTGGTTACAACTCCTTGTTCATCAGATTTGTTTTTGTAGATCCACTTGGTACCAATGATGTTTGTTCCTTCATGTCTTGCATGGCCTTAATCCAATATTCATCAGCTAAAGCCTCCTTCACATTTTTTGGTTCAATCTTGGACACAAAACATGAATTTGATATGATCTCTCTAGATCTGGTACGTACACCACTGTTGGGATCTCCAATGATCAGATCTTTGGGATGATCTTTCAGAATTCTGATAGATGGTTCTTTGTTGAGAACTTCGGATTCAGAGTCTGGATGTACATCTTGAGAGTCTTCAGTATGTGCTTCAAGGAATGCTCCAACATCCTTTATGACATTGGTTTCTTCATGCTGATCATCAATTATAACATTAATGGATTCCATCAAGACTTCAGTTCTGGAGTTGAATACTCTATATGCTCTGCTGTTAGTAGAGTATCCCAGGAATATTCCTTCATCGCTTTTGGGATCCATTTTCCTCCTTTGCTCACGATCTGTCAGGATGTAACACTTGCTCCCAAAAACATGGAAACACTTCATAGTTGGCTTCCTTCCTTTCAATATTTCATAAAGAGTGGAGGAAGTTCCTTTTCTCAAGATAACTCTATTGTGAACATAGCAAGCTGTGTTCATTGCCTCGGCCCAAAAATGCATAGGTAATTTCTTTGCATGAATCATGGCTCTAACAGATTCTTGAATAGTCCTGTTCTTCCTTTCTACTACTCCATTTTGTTGAGGAGTAATAGGGGAGGAGAACTCATGACTGATTCCTTCAGATGAGCAGAACTTAGCAAATTTAGAGTTTTAAAACACCTTTCCATGATCACTCCTGATCCTAACAAAACCACTTTCCTTTTCTCTTTGAAGTCTAATGCAAAGATCTTTGAAGATTTCAAACACATCTGGTTTTTCTCTGATGAAACTTATCCAGGTGTATCTGGAGTAATCATCAACAACCACATAGGCATACCTCTTCCCACCAAGACTTTCTACCTACATTTGTCCCATTAAGTCCATGTGCAACAGTTCCAGAACTTTGGATGTTGTAAGATGTCCAATTCTTGGATGTGACGTCTTGGTTTGATTGCCAACCTGACATTCACCACAGGCCTTTCCTTCATCAATAGTCAGCTTTGGAATTCCTTGTAAGAACACATATTGTTTCTTAGTAATATCTATATGTTTTGATGATAACTCTTATGAAATTTTGTATTAAAGAATTATATACTCTAAAATTTGTTCATGAATATTTGCTGCAGATGATTAAAGTATATATATATATATATATATCTAAGAGCAAATTAATCTGAACATGGAACTATGGAAGGCTATGAAGAGTCAGAATCATCTTATAGAAGAATCTGAGCGCTGTCTGCAGAAGGATCTGAAGCAGAAGCTACAGAAGAATCTGAAGCAAAAGCTGCAGAAGAATCTGAAGCAGAAGACTCTGAAAGATATGAAGACTCTGAAGCATTGAAGATCTTTGTATGAGAGTTAAGAAGCACAGTTTTTCAGAAGACTCTGATAGTACTACACGCTGTATGTACTGAGGATCTGATTCATAAAAATCTGCTCTGATAGAACTACACGCTAAAGCACACTTGCCGCATTACTCTGATTTAGCAAAATCTGATGGGCATCCAAGACTCTGATCACGCAGACTCTGATGTTTACTTTGCTCAAATGAAATACTTGTTGAAGAAGAATTCAAAGTGATATCCTTTGATTTGGCTCAACGACTCTTTCCTCTTTCATGCTTGACACTAGAACACAGACCAAAAGCATTTCTCTGTGCATTCTACTTCCAGGAAAGGTCATGTGATGTAAAGACAAAAAGGTTCAGGCCTTTTCAGTACACAGCCTCCAACGTCAAGACTTTGTGGACTACTGTGCATATAAAAGCAAGTCTTCCTCATCTTCTTCATTGATATCAAAAGAGACGGATCATTGATAGAAACTCTTACAAGCTCTCATAAAATATTCTTATTCTCTTTGCTGAGTTTATTCTTTTGTTCTTAACATTAAGTGAAAAATCATTGTTGTGATAAAGCTTGTTAGAAGCATTCAAACACTTGTATTAATCTTACATTTCATTGTAATAGTTCCTTGAGAAGATCCAGTTGGGATCAGTAGTTCTTGAGAAGACTTTGAACAGTTGTTCTTAGTGCTTACTATTGTAATCAGTTGATTAAATAGTGGATTAAGTCCTTGTTTGAGAAATGCAAATCACTCTAGGTAGGGTGGACTGGAGTAGTTGAGTTCAACGAACCAGGATAAAAATACTTGAGTTTTTACTTCTAAGTTTTATCTAAATACTTATTCAACCCCCCCTTCTAAGTATTTTCTCACCTTCATTCCTCTCACTGCTTCCTTGGATATGATTTTTTTCATCCCTCTTAGATGAACATGTCCAAGTTTTTGATGCCACAGTTTGACCTCCTTTTCTTCTTTGGCCATAGAACAAACAGTGGAGTTACTTGAGACTTCAGGCTCCCAAAAGTAACAGTTATCTTTAGACCCTGATCCCCTCATAACTTCCTCCTTTTCTCCATTTGTGACCATACATTCTACCTTACTGAATTTGACATTGACTCCTTGATCACATAGCTGACTGATACTAATAAGATTGGCATTCAGTCCTTTTACCAGCAACACATTGTCTAGGTTAGGAACCCATGACAATATAGTTTTCCAACACCTTTGATTTCCCCTTTAGCTTCATCACTAAAGGTCACATAGCTGGTGGAATGAGGTTTGATGTCCACCAATAGGTTCTTTATTCCATGTGTTTAGAGCAACCACTATCAAAGTACCAGTCTTCTTTAGCTGATACCCTTAGAGAGGTATGAGCTATTAGAGCAACATCCTTAGCAACCCATTGTTGTTTCTTTGTAGGAAAAACCTGTTTGGGTTTGACTTGATGAGTGTGGCTAAGAAATCCATGCAGCCTGAAGCAAAAAGGCTTTATGTGTGCAAATCTTCCACAGTAGTGACACCTCCACCTTTGGAACTTACTCTTTGTCTGATTCGTGTTTATGTTCCCCTAATGTTGTGACATCGGTCGTGACATCCGGTTTGATCTAAGATTTTCAGGCTTTGGCTTCTTGAATCCCCAAGTGGGTCCCTGCTCACCAACAAATCCTAGTCCAGACATGTCTCTTGCTTTCTGACCACTTCATAGAATTTATTCTAGAGTGTCAGTCCCATTGTTTAACATTCTGATAGATTTTGACATCTGATCAAGTTTTGAATTCAACACACTTGTTAGTTCTGAAGGTAGGAAAAACACTTAGAAGGGGGGGGGGGTTGAATAAGGGTTTCAAAAACAACTATGATAATAAAAAATGACAAGGTATTTTTATCCTGGTTTGTTTGAAATCAAACTACTCCAGTCCACCTGGCCAAGGTGAATTTGCCTTTCTCAAACAAGGACTTAATCCACTAAATCAAACTGATTACAGTGTCAACCACTAAGACAAACAGTCTTAGTCTTCTCAAGAAATCTGACCTCAACTAGTCTCTTAAAGAATCTTTTACCAAAGATAAACTAACAATGTGTTTGAATGCTTCTAAAAAGCTTTTATCACAACTGTGATTTTTACACTAAAATGAAGAACAAAATACAAACTATTCAACTTGAGTAAGAGAGTTTGAGTTGATCAAGAGTAGTTGTTCAATATTTCGTCAACTTTGAAAAGAAGTTGAAGTCTTGCTTTTATAGTACTTGAAGTCCATTGCTTGAAGACTGTGCACTGCTGTGTAGCTGTAGCCTTTTGTCTTGTATTGACTTTTCCTTTCCTAAAAGAGGAATGTTCAGACAAATCCCTTTTGTCTGAATTCCTGTGTCATACACGAATAAGGAAAGAGTCATTCTGATAAGGACAACGAATATACCAACGGATCTTTATTTGAACAACATCTTCTTCAATAAGTTTCTTTATCAAAGTTTCTACATCAGAGTTGATGTCATCAGAGTTTTGCAGCAACAGTGCTTTAGCGTGAATGTCTTGATCAGAGCAGACTTGAATATTAGAGCCTCTGTACTTAAAGCGTTAAGTACTTCCAGAGTCTTCTAAAACTTTACTTATGCTCTTCACTCAAATTCTTCTCAGCTTCGCTCAGAGTTATCTGTAGCAGATCAGAGTCTCTTCAGGCAACACTCAGAGTCTTCTGATGTGTTGCTTCTGACGCTCAGAGCCTTGTGTTGAATAGTGTTCAGATGCATTTTTGCTTCCAGAGGAATATTTAATTTAATATCTGAAACAAAAACACTTGGACAAAATTAGAGTATATATTTACTTCATACAAAATTTCATTAGTATTATCATAAAAACATAGAGATATATTTAAGAACCAATCTATGTTCTAACAATCTCCCCCTTTTTGATGATGACAAAAAATATAAGAAATTTTGTTCAAACATAAAAAATATATCTCCCCTTGAGATTATGAATACCCCCTGAAATGAATATTGCTATTAAAAGTAAATACTTCCCTTTCAGCAATTTGTATTCTTTCCAGAGTCAGAGTAATCTTGTAAGCTTTCTGAGATTTTGTTCAGAGTTAGTTATTATGAAATCTGTCAGATGAGTAAGTAGCTCTGAAAGATACTGAATTCAAAATTAGATATATTTTATCATGTATGAATTACCATTTTGGTAACTGTTTATGTGAACTATTAGAATTTCCATTTTCTCCCCCTTTTTGTCATATCAAAAAGAAAAACATTTAAAGACATAAAAGGATAACAGAGGAAAATAAAACATATTATAATCAGATGGAAAAACCATGAACACATATGCATTGATAAATAATCCAAAACAGAGACAAGATGAACAATTCAGATAAGAAAAAAGAAAAACAAGTAAGTCAAATATGTGCTCAAACAATAAACTAAGAGGGACGAGATGCTAAAATCCTAAGCAGATTTGTGATCTCAGAGGTTGACTCTTCTTGCTTAGCCATCCACGTCTTGATTTCTTTTGTAGTCTTTTCTTGTTTCACCATCCAAGATCTTATCTTAGTATTGCTAGCCTCTAGCTAAGCAAACTTAGCATTCAGATCATCATCCTCTTTCTTCACTTCAGATGACTCAGAAGCAGACACAGAAGCAGATGCATTGTGAATAACCATTGAATCAGATGCAGTCTCAGTAAGCATAACAGAAGGTTAATCAGAGTCAAGAGTTTCTTCAGGACTAGGAGCAGAACCTTCTGGAATGACTCCTTCAGGCATAGGCTCTTCAGCAATCACAGATGTAGCAGATACCTCAAAAGGAGGACACACAACCTCTACAGGTGTGTTTTCCAAAAGCAGAGTTGGAGTTCTGCTAATCCTTAGAAGAGTAAGTCTGACCGCTTCAGCAAATCACACCTTCGCATCTTCAGCGCAGATATCTTGAAGATTCGAAGCCACGGAGTTGAATCTGGTTTTGAATTTCTTCCAGATAGCTTCAGAATCATCAGGATTCAAGCTTGAGAGGCATTCTTTTTCAACAGCAGATAACCACATATTCATCTCCTTTTTAAAACCATATAACAGAGTCCCAATATTTAGCCTAGGTTTGAGTTTCAAATAGGTTTCTAAGGAGGATGTTTTAGGTGTAGCAGATGTTGAAGGTATAGAAAAAGACGGAATGGTGAAGAGAGGAGGAGGATATGGTGAAGATGGAATGTGAACAGATGAAGGTTTGGAAGTAGATACAAAGGGAATAGAAATGGTAGAACTATATGGAATAAACGCAGAAGAATGGATTGAGGAGATGTGTTGGAGTGATGTCACATCAGGCACATCAAACTCAGTGGAATCAGATGATTCAGATGTATGACATGATCCAGATGAAAGTTAAAAACAGTTATAAGACGTTCTATATCAAGAATATCATAATCAGATGTTTGTGATTCAGAGGGTTAAGGTTTTTCTGGTTGAGGTTCTTCTGGTTGTTGGTTAGAGGGAATATTAGCAGAGTCAGGTTGGGAAGGGATGTTGACAGAAGGTATGGATGGTACAGATGTAGGATGTTCAGAAGGTGTTGGTTCAGAGTGTGTTGTTTCAGAATCAACAGGTTGATGTACAGGAGGATTTGGTTCAGATGTTTGTGGTTGAGGTTGAGGTTCGGGAGAGGGGACAGATTCAGGAACATTTTCAGAAGAAACATGTTCAGAAGTGTTGTGTTGTGGTGAGGGTGTGGGTATTGGATCATATGGTGGAGGGGATCTAGATATTGGTGCTTATGGTACTGGTTCCAAAATAGGAGATAAATGTACATGAGTGTTACCTGACTGTTTAACCCTTTTAGCCTTCACAGATGATGCTTCTCCAAAAGCTTTCCTCTTAACCCTTGTTGAGCCTTCTTCTGAGATCTTCCTATTCTTCCTCTTCTTCTCCGTGTAAACATCTAGTGCCGGTCCATTTGCACGCTTCCGAATGTCTGTCGGAATTGGAGTTCCATCTTCCAAACAGATAGATATGTTGTGAAGAAGAGCTTCTTTGGGCTTTTCAGCAGAGAAGACTGGAAAATCATCTAAAGGGATTCTTTTGTTGCTTACTTTTGCAATGTTGATCTTAACAGGTGCAGATGTAAGTTCTTCTACTATCTTCATCCTCTGTAAGCTCTTTCCATCCAGAGGCTTTCCAACCATTGAGGCGAATTCTGCTGTCATACCCGCCTCAGTAAGATGAGCAACTAACTTATTCTCTGTCAGAATATCTGAGATCATTCTTCCCATAGGAATCCAGCTTCTGATCTTCTGATGCTTTGTTTTGACTTCTTCTCTGGACATACTTATATGGATCCACAGATGAGCAAATAACAGGTGTGGCAGATCCACCTTGATGTTCTTTCCCAGGCAATATATAAAGTAGATCTGATCAATGTCGATGTAGTCAGGAGAATTAGAAGATTTCCTGCGATTGATGCACCCCAGAAAGATCTTTGCCCAGATCATGTAGTGCCGCTTCAGATCTTTAATCTTGCTTGAAGATTTCCCAGAGGTGAAAAATTCGCTGTAGACTTCATCCATGTCTAGCGCCCAGCAGGAAGATGAGTGACACCATCTTTCTCTTCATACCCAATCAACTTTCTAATCATGTCTTCAGTGATGATTATCTCCTTACCCATGACAAATGATTGGATGAACTTTGGATTACCTTAGCATGAATCCAAAATTCTTTAACCAAATGAGGATAGACTGGTCCAAACAATCTGTCAAAGTACTTGACCCATCCTTGAGAAGCTACAATTGGATAAAAATCAAAACCGTTCTTCGTAATGCAATCGAAATCCACCATTGATTCACATAGAACTTCAAGGTCTTTAACAGGTGTGAGAAGGGTTCTCATTGGTTCTTGGTATGGAGCAGTGTTACCCATTTGAGATGCATAAACATTAGCCATTGTTGATTCAAGCTTTTGAGAAGATGATGATGAAGTTGCCATTGTTGAACTTGAGAGAGGTTTAAGGTTTCTTTTGGATTTGGAAGAGAAAAGAAAGCAATGAAGCAAATAGAAATGCATACAAGGTGTTTGTGAGAGTGAAAACGTGAAAAAGTATTGTGTTGTGAAATATATAGGGGCAACAATTAGGGCACAATTCACACGTTCAGCACTTAGCAAATAATTACATTTAATAAAATCAAATCAATTAAAAAAGTAATGATTATTAAGCATTTAATGATTCTGACAAATTGGGGGGAAAACGAGAATAGTAATAATTCAAACAGTACCTCAAACGACGCTTCACTAATGTCCACTCAATCGTTTCAGATTTTGAGGAGACACGTGTTTGATTGCATATGCTTCTGAAACTCTTTAGGAAATGAAACGTTAGAGAGCGTTCAGATCCTCTGAAGCTTTGTTAGTCCAGATTTGCACACAATAAAGTAACCAAAGAAATTACAGATGCAACACTTCAGAGTAAACTTTAAACATTTTTCATCTGAGAAAATTTGCTTCTGAAAAAAAATTCTATTCTGGACAGAAATCCATACTAATATTTTTCAGAATAAATTTAAATCTATCTTCAGCATGGGGTTTTGTAAAGATGTCAGCCCACTGATGATCTGTATTAACAAAATTTAAGCTTAAAATTCCCTTATGAATATAGTCTCTTATGAAATGATGTTTAATTTCTATATGTTTAGCCTTAGAGTGTAAAATAGGGTTTTTAGACAAGCAAATAGCAGAAGTGTTATCACAGAAGATAGGAATGTTAATTTCATATATTTGATAATCTTCTAGCTGACTTTTCATCCAGAGCATCTGAGTGCTACAACCAGCAGCAGCAATGTATTCTGCTTCTGTAGTTGAAAGTGTAACGCCCGTTTTATTTTGATTAAATTCAATTATGACTTTGCTATGTCGCGTTGCATCGTAGTCGTATTTGTAAATATGTTTATTTCGAAGAAAGGAATTGAATCAGTCGAATTTTGGGCAAAAGTGCAGAATCCCGTAGCAGTTTTAGGAAAACTTTGAAAAATCATATCTCTTGATCCGTAAGTCGGATTTGACCCCCGTTCGAAGTGTTGGAAAGCTGAAGAGATGTTCTATCTAGAAAAAAATTGAAAAAAAATTTCTGATATGACGACCGTCATGGACTTGCCACGACCGTCATAGTAACGAAATTCAGTTAAATGCAAAATTTGGACGTGGCTGAGAGTGGGTAGCAAAAATACATTCCCATAGACTCTTTTACCCTCAATTACACCATTTGAGGAAAAGAAAGACTGAAAAGAGAAGTTACGCATTGAGGAAAGTTGAGAGAAAAGAATCAACCACCAGCGATTTCGGAGGATTTCTGCAGAAAAATCGCCGTAGAGCGGAAGCGGAACCGGAGAGCGTCGAATTGACCTCAATTCTAAGGTAAGGGTGGGGTTCAATTCTATAACTATGGGTATGATCGAATTCATGTGGGGAATCGAGTCATAGGTATAGTTTTCGTTAATCGATAAATGTTAAGGAAAAGGTTTCCCTAATGGGACAAGATTTCTATGTAGGAATGAATGTGTTATGTAGTTAT
This sequence comes from Lathyrus sativus, assembly GCA_963859935.3. Classification (NCBI taxonomy): domain Eukaryota; kingdom Viridiplantae; phylum Streptophyta; class Magnoliopsida; order Fabales; family Fabaceae; genus Lathyrus; species Lathyrus sativus. Next base: position 359,240,638 of record OZ012741.1, read on the forward strand.
TAGTGCGATGCTCTAAGGTTTTCCTTATGGGAAAATACGTAGAATGAATATGCTATACGGTTATTCGTACAACGCTCTAATGGTTTTCCCTAATGGGCCAAAAAGTTCAGTTACCTGGTCGTGATTGATTTGTAATTAATTAAGTAAGAAAATGTCGTAATATTGTTATTACGATAAGATGTTAAAGATTAATTGTAGAACTGATGTTGATGTTATACCTGTATAGGAATAGCCGTTTTGTGTGAACACTTTGAGTTCCTATTTGTTGGTACGATGTTGTAATGTTCTTTACATGAACAGTCGTAAATGTTGAAATTATGTTGCTATTGTCCCCATATGTGAACGGGTAGAAAGTGATGGTTGTATGAGTGGTATGATGTTATGATGCTCTGTTATGGACATTCTGGTTGTAGGCGTAATGCCTTGTTATATGGTTGCTATGGTTGTATTGTAGTCCATAATAGATGCATTTCATGGCATAGCATTTGGCCTGGATTGGCGACGGTTGTGCCTGTATTGGCGTTATTTGGAGTGTTGGCTCCTAGATGGGTTCGGGGTGTTGGCCCTGTCCCGAGTTGTGGAGAGTTGTCTCCCAAAATGGTACCACATGCATGTGCACAGTTGAGTCGCATTGTTGAGTCGCATAAAGTCGCATAATTACGCTAGTTGTATGTTAATGTTGTTTATGTGAGATATGGATTACTCGCAGTTGTTGTCGATGATGTTTATGATTTCGGAACCTATAATTCTGTGATGAGTTTCCGGCATGTTTTCTATCATGCTTTATGTTATACTATTGATATCTCACCCTTTTCCGTTGTATGTTACCTCCTCTGGTGGTAATTTGCAGGTAGTCATGAATAGAGCGTAGTTCCCGTTAAGGTGTCGTTGGTCGCTCTAATACGTAGCACTCTTGGGGGGATGGACGATTGCTGTTATTATTTTAGTCGATGTTATTGTTGATTGAACTTGTTATGATGTTTTTATTAAATTGTTTTAATAGAACATGTTGTATACTTTATCGAACTTCCACCGGAAATAATGATGAGTTGTTTTATGATTAAATGGTTAAGTAATACATTGGTGATTGTTCATCTAATTTCGTGCTACGTATGATAATTGCAAGTTGTTGCATAATGATTGTTGTCTGTCAGGTTGAAGTGTAACATCTCTGATGTGAGGAATTTCGCCCGTGTGACGACCGTCACAGGCTCATGACGACCGTCATGCAGTCAATGTTTGCGCTTCTGCGCTTTGTTTGCTATATGAATTGTTGTTTTTCCTGTTATCCGCGAGTTTAGATTTAGGGTGTTACAGAAAGTACAATTGTGGGTTGCTTCTTGCTGTACCAAGAGATCATATGGCCTCCCAGAAACTGACAGCTTCCAGAAGTACTTTACGTTCAACTCTGCCTCCAACATAATCAGCATCAAAGAATCCTACTAGTTTGTATGCATTAGACCTTCTGTAACACAAACTCATGTTTGTAGTACCTTTCAGATACCTTAGAATCCTCTTAACAGCTGTTAAGTGTGATTCTCTAGGATCTGATTGGAATCTAGCACAAAGACAAATGCTGAAAAGAATATTAGGTCTAGAAGTAGTCAAATACAGAAGAGATCCAATCATACCTCTGTAGAGCTTTTAATCTACCTTCTTACTTGCCTCTTCTTTTCCAAGAGTTCTTGTAGGATGCATTGGAGTTTTAGCCAAATTACTTTCAGTCATGTTGAACTTTTTCAGAAGCTCCTTTACATACTTTGTCTGATGTATGTATGTGCCTTCTGGAGTTTGATTGACTTGAATTCCCAGAAAGAATCTGAGTTCTCCCATCATGCTCATCTCAAATTCTGCCTGCATAGATTGAGCAAACTCCTTTCCAAGCGTAATATTTGTTGTACCAAAAATAATATCATCTACATAAATTTGACAGACTAAAATGTCTTTCTTAATTGATTTATGAAAAATATTTGCGTCCACCTTTCCTCTGATAAAATTATTTTCCAGAAGAAAATTACTCAACCTTTCATACCAAGCTCTGGGAGCTTGTTTTAGGCCATAGAGTGATTTCTTAAGTTTGAAAACGTGCTCTGGAAATTTTTCATTTTCAAAACCAGGAGGTTGATGAACATAAACTTCTTCTTCAATTAAGCCATTTAAGAAAGCACTTTTAACATCCATCTGATACAGAGTGATGTTACTCTGTGCAGCAAAAGAAATTAATAAGCGAATAGATTCTAACCTTGCCACAAGAGCATAAGTCTCTGTGTAATCAATTCCTTCTTGCTTACTGTAGCCTTGAGCCACCAGTCTTGCTTTGTTTCTGACAACTTCTCCTTGCTCATTCAACTTGTTTCTAAAGAACCACTTAGTTCCAATAATATTAAATCCTTTTGGTCTTGGAACCAAATCCCAAACATCATTCCTTGTGAATTGGTTAAGCTCCTCTTGCATAGCAAGTATCCAATCATTATCTTGCAGAGCTTCATCCACAGAGGAAGGTTCAATGATTGACACTAAACCAAACAGTGATGTTCCAGATGCTTTGAGAAAAGATCTGGTTCTGATGGGGCCATCCTTCTTCCCAATAATCATTTCCTCTGGATGAGAGGCTTTGATTCTAGAGGATCCCTTCAGATTGGGTTCTTCAGAGATGGTCAAGTTTTCCAGATGAGCTGCCAATGGAGTAGCATCTGTCGTCGCCTCTGGTTCTTTTGCTTGAACTTTGTCTGCCTCTAATTCTTTAGAGCCTGTGAGAAGAACTTCTCTATCTGCAGAAATTTCAAACTGCTTTGGCTTTTGAATGCCAAGCTTATCATCAAATCTAACATGAATTGATTCCTCTAGAATCTGTGTCTTAGTATTGTATACTCTGTAGCCTTTTGAGCGTTCAGAATATCCAAGCATAAGACACTTTTGTGCTTTAGAATCAAACTTGTTCGGATTCTCTTTAGTATTCAACCTAAAGTATACACATCCAAAAGGATGGAAATAAGAAATGTTGGGCTTTCTATTCCTCCATAATTCATAGAGAGTCTTCTCCAGAAGAGGTCTTACAGACACTCTGTTCTGAATATAACATGTTGTATTAATTGCCTCTGCCCAAAAATGTTTTGCCATGTTTGTCTCGTTGATCATGGTTCTGGCCATTTCTTGCAATGTTCTATTTTTCCGTTCTACAACTCCATTCTGTTGAGTAGTTCTAGGACATGAAAAATCATGTGCAATGCCATTTTCTTTAAAAAATTTATCAAAAAATTTATTTTCAAATTCTCCACCATGATCACTTCTGACTTTAACAATTTTAAATTCTTTTTCGTTTTGGACTTGAGTGCAGAAGTCAAAGAATACAGAATGATACTCATCCTTGTGTTCCAGAATTTTACCCATGTCCATCTGCTGTAGTCATCAACAATGACTAATCCATACTTCTTGCCTCTGATGGATGCAGTTTTCACTGGTCCAAACAGATCAATATGAAGCAGCTCTAATGGTCTAGAGGTAGAAACAACAATTTTAGTTTTGAAAGAAGTTTTTGAAAATTTTCCTTTCTGACATGCTTCACAAAGAGCATCTGAGTTGAACTTCAACTGAGGAAGTCCTCTGACCAGATTGAGTTTATTAATCTGAGATTACGTCTCATACTAATATGCCCCAATCTTCTATGCCAGACCCATTGCTCATCGTTAACAGACATAAGGCATTTTACATTTTGAACTTTTAGTTCTAAAAGATTAATTTTGTAAATGTTGTTCTTCCTTTTCCCATTAAAGAGGATTGAACCATCTTTTTGACTGACAGTTTTACAACATTTTTGATTGAAGATTATATCATAACCATTGTCACTTAATTGACTTATGGACAATAAGTTATGTGTTAATCCTTCAACAAGAAGAACATTAGAGATTGAAGGGAAGTTTCCATTTCCAATAGTTCCAGAGCCAATAAAGCGGTTCCCTCCAAACTTCACATCACATCCAGATCTAAGTTCCAGGCTTTGGAACATATACTTTCTTCCCGTCATATGTCGTGAGTAGCCAGAGTCCAGGTACCATGACTGGTGTCTTAACTTTGCTGCTAAGGACATATGCAACAAAGATTATTTTCTCTTTTTGTGTACCCATATTTTCTTGGGTCCTTTGGGGTTAGTAGGTTTGAAGCTCTGTCTGAACTTCTTTCCCTTAAAAGTATCTTTGTTCTGACAAAGTTTTGGTTTAACAAAAACTTTACTCTTCAGATCTGTACGTGTGTGATTTATATCATTCAGGTGACCATATTTAAAATGGGTGTACAGAGGAGAATACTTAATGATCAACTTATCAACAGGTTTTAGATTTAAATCCTTCCCAAAGGATGATTCATATCCAACTCCTTTTCTATTATTTCTGCTTACGCCATAGATCATGGAAGCCATCTTGCTTCTATCTAGGCCTCTTGACAAAAACCTCTGAAAACTATAGTCATACTCTTCTAAAATGTTTTTAGAGTTTGACTTAGTATCTTATTCAAAATCTTGTTGAGCTTTTTCTAAATCAGTTTTTATTTGAAGATTATTTGCTTTAAGTTCAGCAATTTCAAATTTCATCTGATCAGTCTCAGATACAAGATAGCTCTGAAGCTTCATGTATTTGAGCCTAATCGTACTATAGTTTTCAAGCATTTCAGATAAACTTTCAATAAGTTCAGCTCTGGTAAGTTCAAAAAATACCTCTTCTGAATCTGATTCAGATTCAGATTCAGATGTTTCTTTGTGGTCCTCCACGTCAGCCATAAGTGCCATATTTGCACATTCTTCCTCTGATTCAGATGAAGCTTCAGAATCATCTGAGTCATCCCACGTGGCCATCAGAACTTTCTTCTTTTTCTCAAACTTCTTTCTAGGTTTCTCCCTCTGAAGTTTGGGACACTCATTTTTATAGTGCCCTGGCTCCTTGCACTCATAGCATACAACTTCTTTCTTGCCAGATCTTTTGTGTCCAGAAGATTCGCCATGTTGCTCAGGTCTTTTGAAATTTTCGAACTTCATTTTTTTATGCTTCCAGAGTTGGTTTATCCTTCTAGAGAGCAGAGACAGTTCATATTCATCTGAGAATGATTCTTCAGAGCTTTCTTCAATAACCTGCAAAGCTTTAGCAGATTTGTTAGATTTGAATGCAACAGACTTACCTTTCTTCTAAGGCTCGTCTTTGTTGTACCCCAAAATTTACCCAACCTTTTCTTTACTTGGCTTTTGTTTCATTTCTTTGTTCTAGCATTTTGCATAGCATTGTTCATATAGCAGGGGATCAAGGTTTTTCTTTAGTTCCATTTCAGCGCAAGCAGTGGAGCAACAAGCATCATCAGCAGTTGACATTTATTTTTCCTGATCGAACGGTCGATTTTATTTTATTTTGCAGGTTTATTTTTAGCTCAGGAAGCAGCATTCGGGCTCATCCCAGACATTTCCATGATCAGAATATTTAAGAACAAGTCTCAGAGGCTAAACAGAGTCCAAAACGGCGAGAAACAGAAACACGGACAGATTTCCCTCCAAAAGGCGCCAAATTCAAATTTTTGAATGTGTTAATCGGTTAACACATATGGTTAACCGATTAACCAATGGAAAATAACCCAGATTTTTAAGTTTTAACAGTGGTAACCGATTAACCATATGCGTTAATCGATTAACATGTGTAATTTTGGCTCTGTACGTGAATTTTCAAGTCCAGCCACTTTTGGGGTCCAATTTTGATCATTTAAATTGCATTTTCACACTTGGGAAGGATCTAGAACCCCCATTTGAAACTTTGCTAATTTCACTTTCCCACCAAATTCCCATTCCACATTCCATACCACATTTTCCACACCATTTTCCAATCCTTGCTTTGGATCCAAACCAAGAGTGTATTTAAATGATTCACTCCAAACCTCACCATCTAATCTCTCATAATTCAATTCATTTTCAGAATCCACTCTCAATTCTCTCTCAATTTCTTCATTTTCAAAACCCTCACTCAAAGCTCTTCACCATTTGGATTCATTGATTTTTCATTGAAATCAATGGTTTCTTGAGCATAAACCTCCATCTACCATTCACATTGGATCAATTTTCATAATCAATTTTCGTGGAAATTGAGATTTGATTTTAGAGTTTAAGGTAGAAGTGCTTATTTGGATAATTTTGGCTTAAAATTGGTTGATCTTCATCCCTCTTGCAAGAATTATTGTGGATCTTGAAGTTTTTCAGATAATCTTGCTTGGATCTGCTCAATTCTAGTTTGATCAACAATTACCGAATCAATTCTCCGATTCGTAGGTTGGAATTCCCGATCTGATTTAATTTTTGAGCTTATCATGTTAATATTCATATTCGATTGAATTTTGGTGGATTCAATTTGTGTTTGTGTTGTATAGACATGTTTGCATGTCTATTGGTTTTCTGTTTGCAGGTGTAATTTCGTGCTTATTTGATAAGCCAAACTTTTGGATTATTTGATTAAGCTGTTTGTGTGCTGAAAGTGCTTTTTCTGCTGCTGGTTTTGGCCTCTGTTACAGTGTTAATCAGTTAACACATATGGTTAACCGATTAACCATTTCAAAATTTTCAAATTTTGTTTAAACATTAATAGTGTTAATCGGTTAACGCATATGGTTAACCGATTAACCTGTTCAAAATTCCATATTTTCCAAACTTTTTAAGGTGTTAACCAATTAACCCCAGGGGTTAACCGATTAACACTGTAACAGTGGATCTGTTTTGTTGTTTTACTTGCTTGTTTGCATACCGATTCGATCCGAATCATCATAGACCAATGTGATGCATTAGGATTGAATGATTTTGGATATTTGCTACTGTTTGTGGTTGTTTAATCATGATCATGTGCGTTCATTTTTCACTTGGATGCATGCTTGTGTATGTGGTTTAAAGTGAGCATTTCCTTGCATATTCGATTGTTTTCATCTCTTGCTTTCTCTCTCATGTTTGCATCATTTTTGCATCGCTGTTGAGCTCGAGACGAGCTTGTGGCGGTTGCTTCCCCACACATTTTTCCTCCCTCCCACCATTCTAGTTGTGCATTTATGTATTCTATGTATGCATCTTACTTGTTAGGTTTTCTTCCTTTTCCTTTGTCTTCCTTTGCCATGATCCCCTTAGGATTTCCATTCCTTCTTGTTCAAGTTGGATTGTGATAGACACTAGGTTTCTAAACATGAATGATAACATTAGGTAGCTCCTTTCTAACCTCAATCTTAGGTCAACTCTGCATGACAACTTTAGGATCGGTTTAGTCCCCCTTTAGTGTGTCCTTTCTCTTCTCATCTTCAAACTTTCTAAAACATCTAATAAAGGATAACAAGTGTTGTACGCTACGAGCCTTAAGTATTTGGGAAATAGTGATTGGGGGGCCACCTCTCGATTGCTTAGAGTGTTTAGTGTACACCCTTAGGGTGATATGCGACGCATTCGCTCCTAAGTCATAGTCTTTAGTGCGACATGAGTTACAAACAAAAAAAACTCAGAACACTTCTTCCCTAAAAGATTTCAAAAATAAATCATCAAACTTTTTTTTGTCCCTTGGGACCCCTTAATAATGGAAAACCTTTTCATAAAAAAGAGTTTCGTTAACTCTTAGTTCTACCGCAAACAGGTAACGCCTAAGTCTCCAATGGTCGAGTTGCATACACCTAACTGCTAGTACTAGTTGTTAACCCTACTCGGGTAAAAACTTTTGAACCAACTTGTGGTCCTGTTATCCCGAAATACGTTTGCTCTGATCTTTCATACCAGATGAAAGTACGTAGGCACAAGACGCGATGTCTTGGCGAGCAACCTTCCCCACCTTTCACCCGTAGTTAGCCGAACTACGTTGACTCTGATTTCATGTTCCAGACGGAAATACGTAGGCACGAAGCTGCGACGCTTTGCAGAGTCATCTTTTCTTTTCTTTTGTCCCTGAGACCTTTAGCTAGATAGTTTTTAACACCCTTTTAGATAGACAACAAGCGTGGATCTCGTCGAGTACGACGGACGTGAGGGGTGCTCATACCTTCCCCTTGCATAATCGACTCCCGAACCCAAGATTTGGTTGCGATGACCGATCTTATCCCTCTTTTTCGTTAGGTTTTCTCTGAGCGTTTCCTTTCCCTCTCTTGGGATAAATAATGTACAGTGCCGACTCTTCTGTCTTTGTCGGCCTCGTTTTTTCGCAGTAGCGACAACTGGCGACTCTGTTGGGGACAGGAACATCCCCTATGCGAGTCAATCCTAGCGCTTGTTTGTTTTTATTTTTGGGTGTGTACATATGTGTTTTATCTTTCTGTATTTACTTTCCGCATTGTATCATATTGCTGTGCTGTGGGGAGGGAAGTTCTGATGAGTGAGAAGCCAGACCCAGACTTGAGTATAAACCTAGCATTAGTTGTGGAGATTAGTGGGGGGCCTGTTTGCTTAGCAGACACAGTTCCCCATGAAATTCGCGCTCAGACGAGATTCTTTTTGATGATTTCCTTTCCGGTCCTTAGGATCTGACGGGATTTTGGATTTGAGAGTTGTCGACTCTAGGGACCGATCATTTGGGATCCAGCTAAGTGAGGCCGCTTCAGGAGATGATGATGCTAAACCAGAAATGGTGAATGTATCATTGTTTCTTGAAAGTCTGTGACGCTGATGAACGCATAGGATGCCAAACCTTTATCAGTGGATTAGGTCCGTACCTGTGAGTGGGACTGGGGTTATGCAGGAAACCTTTATCTTTAGATTACCCGATTTTCTCTACGGTCTGAATCAAAATTATTGGTATCAGTTGGTTCCTATTAGAGCGGTGTTATGTTCTTGTTAAGGCGGAGCGCTGGTTCTTCTCAAGCTACAGCACAACAGTCTTGATCTCGTGTTTGCATTTGCATATGAATTTTCATTTGCATTTCATTAACATGTGTTTATGTTGTAGGTGTGTATTTCCTCCCCGATTCTAGTGTTCTCGTGCCTTATCTCCCGACATGGAGCCTTTGAAGAGAGCAGTTTCTTACAAGTTTCCGACCCCAGATGTTAGTTCATTACTAAGATTGGTTGTTATGGCGGGTAAACAAGTAATGGAGGACTTTAGGCAAGCTTATGGGAGGTTATCGAGATATGTCTGCAAGCCTTCAGCATATGAGATTAGCGGTGTCTACACTCTTCTGCAGTTTTACGATGCTCAGCTGAGGTGCTTCGTCTTTCCTGATTATATTCTGGCTCCTACACAGGAAGAGTATTCTGAGTTGTTGGGTATACCTGTTCTTGATCAGATGCCATATGTTCACGTAGATGCTGAGCCTGATCTGGCTAAGCTAGCTGCTATCTTGCACTTGGACGCTTCGGAGTTGAAGGGGAAGCTGGTTAGGAGGAGTGGGACTTATGGTTTTCTTTTGCCTTTTCTAGTGGAGAAAGCTCAGAAGTTTTCCAAGGATGGGTGTTGGGTTATGTTTGGCGCTATTCTGGCGCTTTGCATATATGGCATTATACTGTTTCCTAATTTGCCAGAGTTTGTGGATGTGGATGCTTTCTACTTGCTAGCTTCAGGGAATCCTGTGCCCACACTTCTTGGAGATGTCTATCATTCCGTGCATCACAAGAATGAAAACAGAAGAGGGAAGAATGTTTCATGTTGTGTTCCTTTGTTATACCGATGGTTTGCTAGTCACATGCCGAAGACAGGTCTGTTTGTTGATACTATTGGTACATTAGAGTGGACAGATAGGTTGATGGGATTGTCGGCGGAGAATATCATTTGGTTCGATAGAGATATACTAGGCAGGGATATTATTTATAGTTGCGGTGAATTTCCTAACGTCCCTTTGGTCGGAAGGAAAGGTTGCATCAACTATAATCCTTCTTTGTTAATCAGACATTTCGGGTATGCGCTGCGAGACGCTCCTAAGGAAGAGGATATACAGGAATCTCTGTATCTCACTAGTTTATTGGAGAGAGATGACTCGTCTAGGATAGAACGTTCTTGGGGTAGTATTCATAGACGAGGGAAAGAAGCCTTAGGGAAGAGCAACAGTCGGGCTTATGACCCTTACTTGGTTTGGATTCGTGAGCGGGCCACAAAGTCCTTGATGCCTTTTCCTCCAGTCGAGCCACTGTATCCTCTTATGATTGATGAACCGACTACTGTAGAGATCCAAAAATATAATCAGTTATGGTTCGAGAAAGAAGAGTTGAAGAGAGCCAACGAGGAATTAGAGAAAGAAATCATTCAACTCCGGAGCGAGAAGATTGATGTTGTTCATTCTTTCAAAAGGCAAACTGAACTTGTTAACAAACTGGGTATGGACCTGACAAAGCAGACTAATGATCGTGAGCGTTCAGGTCGGGATTTGAATGCTGTCAGTAGTGTTCTTGCTACCAAAAAGAAAGATCTGGACAAGGCTTACTTAGAGATCTCTAAGTTTAGCTCCCTGTGGAATGCCACGCTCACTAACAACAAGGAGCGGGAGGACAAGCTGAAGCAGAAGATTGCCAAGTTGAAGACACAGCTCAATGCCAAGGACAAGAAGATTGCAGCAGAGGTATCTCTCAGACGAGATGGCGAGTACAGGTTGAGCGAGGTTGTTACAGAGTTGAAGGACTGTAGGCTGAGGGCTGATTCTAAGAGGTGCATGCTCGAGGCATGCTTTGGAGAAGGAGCTTGTGTAGACCATGCTGAGAGTCTGCAGCATACTATCAGTCAGAGGGAGCTTCTTATACAGGGTTTGGTCACTAGACCTGATCATCCTAAGACACTGGAGCTGCTTGTAGATTTCCGGTCTCGTCGTCCAGCCTGACCGCCTTTATCTTTTCCTTTGTATTTTATTGATTATGCTTATGTATTGACCATCACAAGGCTTGTTGGCCGAGGTCTTTCCTACTTGTACTCAGCTGATGTTTATACACTGCCTGTTGGCTGGTTTATATACGAAGAGTTGTTGCTATATACCTGTTTGTGGAGTTCTCTGTTTGTCGTGTTCTTTTAGAAACTAGAATCGTGGGGGAAATTTACCTGTAGCATATATACATGTCTTCATTTAGCCTATTTCGCATCGCAGGTGCATCGGAACTGTATTCTTATTGCCTGTTCTCCACTAGTTTTATTTCAGGATTGCGGATAAAGCAACTCACCGATACGCAACTAGGGGAAATCAGAAGCGAATCATGGATCAGATGCAAGCAGAGATGCAGGAAATGAGAGATAGGATGGCTCAGTTCATGGAGGTAATGCAAACTGTAGCTCATGGACAAGAACAACTTCGGATCTTAGTGCAACCCTTGATTGCACGGATTGACAACGAAGGAGTGCTGCATGGTGGGAAAGACACCAACCCGCCGCATATTGAGACTCAACACATTGGTAATTCTGGGCCTACTGTGGTCACTGCTAATGCTGGGAATGGAAATGGCAACGGTGCTGGTAACGGGAACACAACTGGGGGCGGCAATGGAAATGTTGAAACCAATGGACCTGCTGGTGGAGGCATTGGTAATGCTGGGATTGGTAACATTGGAAACACCGATCAGGGTAACGTGTACGAATTTTAGACTAATGAGGCAAATCAGGGTAATCTGTATCAGCCATGGATAGAAGATCATCAGGAAGACATTTTCTCAGTGAAGGATGAAATGCCTTCTGAAGCTGCTAGAAGATTCAAATTGTTGGAGGAACAGATGAAGAGCCTTGTTAATCAAAACTCTATGGGCCTTGACATGGCCAATCGGGGGCTTATCCCGGGTCTGAAGGTACCACAAAAGTTCAAAGTCCCTGACTTTGATAAGTATAAGGGTACTACCTGCCCGAGGGTTCATTTGCGCTCGTACTACAGGAACATGTCCGCCTACTCGGACGATGAAAAACTATTGATGCATTTCTTTCAGGACAGTCTGTCTGGGCCTTCTTTGGAGTGGTACATGGGGCTGGAGCCTGCTAATGTCCGAAGCTGGAAAGACTTGGCTAAAGCGTTTGTGAAACACTATCAATACAATAGTGACCTCGCTCCTAATCGAGTTCAGCTGCAAAATCTTACCCAGAAAAATAATGAATGTTTTAAAGAGTACGCCCAAAGATGGCGCGATTTGGCTGCAAGGGTACAACCCCCGATAGTGGAGCGTGAGTTGATTGACATGTTTGTCGCTACTTTATCGGGGTTGTATTATGAGAAGCTCATTAAGAATATGTCGGGCAGTTTTTCCGATTTAATAATCACTGGAGAACGAGTCGAAAATGGAATAAAACTCAGAAAAATACATGCAAGTGAAGGAACCTCAGCTGGAGGAGGAGGAAAGAAAGTTTTTGGTAACAAGAAACAGGGAGAAACTAATTCAGTATATGGTTACCGGGTGTCGCACCTCGAAAAATCACGGAGATTTTTCGGAGAACGCGACCCTCGCGCGAAAGGCGCGGAAATGCGGTTCGACAGAGTCGCCACCGAACTTTATTTTTCCCGAATAAACGGGAGAGGAAAATATCTAGAAAATCTCTTAAAACGAAAGGATAGGAACAGGGCTGTCGCAACCATGTTCCGGGTTTGGGAGTCGGTTATGTGAGGGGAAGGTATTAGCACCCCTCACGTCCGTCGTACTCGACGGGAACCTCTTTAGGTAATTGTGGGGAGTGTTGTTTAGGTTTACTTGCTTTCTTCTCGTTATTAAAGGTAGAATTGGTAGGGTAAAAAGTTAAAGCCGCAAAGGAGAGATGGGTGGTTAAAGGATAGGGTGCTCGCCAAGGATTGGGGCCCTTGTGCCTACGTATGCTCATTCGGACGAGAATGAGAAATCAGAGCGTCATAGTTCGACTACGGGAAAGGATGGGAAAGTGTGGACGAAATAATGGAGAAAGATGGAAGTGTGGAATAGGGGAGAAAATGGGAAATGTGCTCGCCAAGATCATCGCAATCTTGTGCCTACGTATCTTACATTCGGACGAGAATGAAGAATCAAAGCAGTCGTAGTTCGTGGTAACAACCACGAAAAGGTGAGGTTGAATAGATTGGAAGTTTGAGAAAGAGACGAAAGAGTGATTGACAAGCAACCCAAGAGCGCGCCTCAAGAGCTTATCACTCAAGAATTCAAGGAATGCGAGATTCCAAGAACCCAGTTCTTTCGGGAATTGACTGAATAAGTTGAAGATAAAGAGTTGGATGTTTTGAAATCGAAAGAATGAATTAATAACAACTCAAGGGCGCGCCTCGAGAGTTTCTCATTCGAATATTCAAAGAATGCTAGATTCTAAGAACATCCCTCTTTCGTAAGTTTAAAAAAAACGTATGTGAAAAGATCGAATCGAAAGATGGCATCCGAGGCCAAAAGGATGTTGTTTTGAAGTAGCTCGACGACGTGTCGAAGATTTGATTGAAAATGAAACCGACTTGACGATGTGTCAAGGGTTAAGATTGTGAGAAACGATATTAGTCCCTGAGGGTGCCCCTAATATCGAAACCACGAGGAATTGTGAAGTGTGTGCGAAATATCGATGGTTGCGAATGCGTACGAGCACTCGACTTAGGAGAATGTTTGAAAATTATTGCATTTGAAAGAGTCGAAAGGTTGAGTAAATAACAACTCAAGAGCGCGCCTCAAGAATTATTTACTCGGAAATTCAAGGAATGCTAGATTCCAAGTACTTCCTTCTTTCGGATTTTTAATTGAGAAAGGTATTTTGAAGAATTGAATTGAAACGAAATAGGTATGAAAGTGATTTGTAAATGTGTGTGAAGAATAGGAAATTGATTTTGAAAAATAAATTAAGAGATATGATAATTATTTGATAAGTAAGACGTCGGCCTCACAACCAAATAATCGGAGTATTATCGAAATGCTAGATCTCGATAACACCATTTTTTATTTGAAAATGTTTGGATGAACAACGGAAATATCAAACAGAATGCTAGATTCCTATGATATTTCTTTGTCCAAAAATAGCGCTAAACGAAAAGTAGAACGACATATTATTTAAGGTGTACACCTTAATAATGTTCGTCCAAAAATACAAGAAGTGCTAGACTTCAAAGATTTAATTTGCTTTGAGGGAAAAAAAAGTACTCAAGGTGAGTCGAGGTCGATGGCGAGGCTTTTAAAGCACTCGACTTACATGGGTGAAAATGACTCGATAAATCGAGAGTTTATTGTTTTGAAAATGATTCTGAAGCATTAAAGCATAAGTAAGAAAAAAAAACTATAATGACTATTACATTTAAAGGGAGAGGAATACCTTGTTATCGAATGGGAAAGAAATTAATAAATTAAATAAGTCGAACCCACAAGATATCAAGTACTTCTTGTATCAGAATCTAATAAAGAAAATCAAGAAGGTACTCCAAATCTTAATAAAAGGAAATTAGTTAGAAATTTATTTTAAATAATCTTAATCAACTAAAAGATTTTGATTTAGTTAACCAAAATAATTAAGATTAACAAAGCTAAACATATAGAAATATCTGCAATATGCAGAGGAAATGCCTTGTTCATATATATGAGATAAAAACCAATGAAATGCAGCATAACCAATCCATAACTTGGCTTTATTAACATCTATTCTATCATGCAAATAATTTCTAGTATACTAAGATACAATATTAACTATGCAGGTTTATGTATAATAAATTAGTCTAGCATACAAAATTAACTCACACATGGCTATAAGAAATAACCTGTCAACTTTAACATTCAAAATTAAAAACCATATCAGTTTATAAACCAGAATCAGATGCTGCAAAAAATGGAATTAAAAGTAAAAATTGTAACAGAACATACAAGAACAAAAAATATGATATGCCTAATGTATATTGAATTTTAAGAGAACAACTTGAATATTAACAACGTCGCGTCGGATATTCAGGCTGAAGGATTCGAAGTTTTACCGACGCCGACTTTGAACTAAACTCGCGTGAACTGAATCAATACATTTTCAAGCTTACGAGGAAGCAATCTTGTACCCTTCAATACTTTGTTATAACTATTGCCATGAACGTTGCTGCTGCCAATATTATCATGGAGTCCTTGCCGCAAAATCCAATCATATGCATTACGAGATGGGCTAACTTGCGTTGCTGTTAAGACCAAACGCCACTTGCAATATTGCTGCTGAAACTGTGTTGGAAGCTGCAAGTAGGAAGCGCAGCTGCTCTCGGCGGCGGAGAAAACTCATCATAATTCGAGAACCTTCAATCTACTGTGGCCAATATTTCACTGCAACTCAACAAGTATGACAATTCTGCTATCGATATGGATAGAAAAGGAGAGAAGAATAATGAATCTAAATTACCGACCGCTTAAACCAAATTCCAATCACAAACAATGATATAATTATTCTATACTTATGGATTAGAATGGGTTCACAAAACAAAAGCAAGATATTGATATCACAGCAAGAAAAAAAAGACAGCCAATACATTCATGGAAAGAATTCGGCATTGTTACCGACTGCTCGCAACTCCATTTCTTCAACAAACTTTCGAACCGAAATGCCACCGCTATGTTGAATCCTCTTAATGTCGCTAAATAGTAGGAGCTGCTATCACTGATGATACTACTTTTTCGTCGGTGGTGCGAAACAAGTTAAGTACTGAAACTTTATGCAGAAATCTCACGACGTCACGTACATCCCAGACAACATCTTCAACCATATTTCTACCTACATAATTCAAATAGTAGTTCATAAGTCAAATTTAAATTGAATAGACCTGAAACCAACGGGTTACTGATGTTGCCGAAACCCGTCCATTGAATGCGCTGTGTTGAGACCGAGTGAAGAGGCTACTGCACTTGCTGTGTTGTAGTCAAACCAGTTAGGATTTTA
This sequence comes from Lathyrus sativus, assembly GCA_963859935.3. Taxonomy (NCBI): domain Eukaryota; kingdom Viridiplantae; phylum Streptophyta; class Magnoliopsida; order Fabales; family Fabaceae; genus Lathyrus; species Lathyrus sativus. The sequence continues at coordinate 359,256,426 of OZ012741.1, forward strand.
AAGTCGCGGCTGCTGGAGCTCATCATCAGGAGGTACACCACCAGGGCCATGTCCACGGAAAAGCCAGACCGAAATTCATGGCGTGAGTCAGTCGTTAGCGTTGAAGGGTGATGTAAATTGTTGTTGTTGTAAGTAGAGAAATAACAGGACCAACAATGATGCAATGCTCCTGACTGAATTCTTTTATCGCAGAACAGAGCCAATTCGGATCATAGGGATTAACACAGCAACATTAAGCACAAAATATTTCAAACCAAATTATCAAAACTCAGCACTTTAATCTCGCGACCTGCAGCCAGTTGAAACAATTTGCGAACATGTTTTCACAACCATTAACTTTCTGAAGAAGATTGAGTTAAGGTCCTGCTGAGCTACGGTCATCGAAACTTTGTGTTGGAGTTGTTGTGATACGACTGTTTTGCTTCTATCTTGATGGACCTATTCGACTCCATACTGTTATTAAGCAATCAAAATTCGGCGACACCGTAACCTGCACCAAAATCAACAGCCCAACTAGAAACAGAAAATAGAATTAGTAAAAACTGAGACAGGATTATGCAGAGTTGTAGTTGTTGTAGTTGCGGAGTTGTCATCATAAGCTGAAGCAAGTCTGGATGCTACGTGATTCAAATCAGAGTAATGTTACGTTACGCCGTGGTTTATCGCTCGTTGCTGTGCTAACAAATTACTACTGCAATGAAACAGATTCCCTGCTAAATCACAGCCAAAGAACACCAAATCTTGAAGCTCTAACTTTCCTTCGTGAAACCTGGTGTGAATCCTCCTCATCAACCTTGTTGCTCGTCTCTACAAATCTAACATCCTCTTTCTGTATCCACCAACAGCAATCAAACCTACATAACATGTACACTAAAACATTAACCAAACATCGAGACGCAGACGGAGGACTGACTTGTCACTGTTAAGGCTCGAAGCATCTCAGAACCGTCCAACTGTCGGAACTGCGGTGGTTGTGGTCTGAAGTTGCTGTATTGAGCTATGTCATCATCGCTTAAACATAAACAATTCCAAATATTCGAAACGTTCAAGCACATCATAGCATCAGATTATCAGTGTGAAAAACCTTTATGAAAAAAAACATAAAATAAAATATGACACAATTAAGTACAAACTATGAAGTTATCAGCAACAATAATAATGAACAGAGTCTGCAAACTTTGGTTCCTGTTGAAATTACTACCAACAAAACAGGTCTTCACTTCTACGCAGCAGAGTTTCCGTCAAATACCGAAAATGCCACATATTGTTCTTCGCGTCGGCTCCAAGATTGGGGTGACAATCGGGTAAACTCGAGTTTGCTGATAGTCAAAACTGATGCGCTAAGTTTCACGCCCGAGATGCCAAAATCGTTATTGGCTTCACATCAGAACCATACGAGAGTTGTGTTGTTGATGCCAACTGAAAGTGGCGATGCCTATGCGTACCATGATGCTTCAAGCTCCTGCTGCATAATCTGCATAAAATCAATGAAACAGAAAAAAACCACACTGTCAGCTCAAAGCCAACAATCCTGGATTCAAACTGCCGACGTGAGCTCGAGGACTCGTTTCTGCTAAATACCGTAGCCGGTATGTTGTGACTTTTTGGTCACAGAGAAGAAAATGTGAGCAGGTCCTCAAAGGGAAAAACTAAAACTGATGGGTCCTTTCTTTTTTTATCAGAAACATGACTGAGCTTTTGAACATGTCCCAATCTTCAACAAATCGACATCGAAACATATTATCGCGACATAGATTCACTTTTAACAGAAACTACCACCGATCTGGATTGATGCTGAATAAAAGCTTGTGATGTGAACGTTGTTGATCTTACAAAACTGAAATGCAAATAAATCAACACGCGGTTGTTCTTGGCGACGGAGAAACCTTGTCTTCTTTGGTCATTAGGGTTCGTTGAGTTCTCAAGCTACCGCAGCTCCGCTCGCAATGACTTAGCTTTAACTTTCCTTGATGGAGACAAGATCGAGGGTGGAGTTAAGAAGGTGGTTGACGGATGTTTATAGTTTTAGAGAGGCAGAAGGTTTCACGATTTGTTTTGTAGAGAAGGATGGTTTCGATCTTGAGGGAGGAGGATGATAAACACTACTCGATTTCAGCGCCATTTTGGGTTTGAGAGAGGAAGATCTACAGTTGTTTTATTTTTAGGGTTTTGAGATAGCAAGAGAGTGGCGGCAGATCCGTTTTCAGATGGTGAACAGTGAAAATCGAATTTAGGTTTTTCCAGTTGGGATTGGGGCGGCTGTGAACAGTAGCTTCCAATTAGGGTTCTGTTTTACAAAGAATTCCCTTCTTCTTTATACACGTGTGGAACCCTCTCCTTCAGCCTCTCCAATGGGCCTAAACGATGGGCTCCTCTGCTTTTCCAATCCTATTACTTTTCCTTTAACCTTTTTTTTGACTAGTTAATTTTCTAATTAACTAATAACTATTAATATAAACATTTATATAGAATAATAATAAAATAAATATTAAAATTTAACTAAAAACTAGCACACAAAAAATTACTAATTATTATTATTAACAACAAACATGAGTATATACAAAATATTATTATTACTAATATTTAAAAACAAGTAAAAGTTGGGAAACTAAAAAAGATTTAATATTCAGAAAATGTCTTTAGCCCACGTGTCACGTTCTTCTTGGTCAATATGATAAAAGTCAAAAAAAAATTCCCCAATGGCAAACGGATACGTGTCTAAATAACAAGAAAATAAGCGGGCAATGTAAAACATGAAGGAAGAATAAAAAAAAATTATTTAAAACTGGGTAGGACAAATTTAAGGTATGACACCGGGGAAGAGGGAAAGGTCAGACTCAGAACCAATACCATTAACAACAGGTTGCTAGCATTACAATTCATGTACCACAATAACAACCACAACAACAACAACGTCAGCAGCAACCGCAGCAGCGAAACCAGCAAGGTTATAGAAGATACCCTGAACGGACCAGAACATCAGATAGAGTATTTGATGTACCACCGATGCCGTACTCCCAAGTACTACAGACATTGTTACAATTGCAACTAGTTCAGAAGAGGACTTTAGCTCCCCTAACAGGTATACCTCCGCCCGGATATGATGCAAACGCTCATTGTGAGTTCCACTCCGGGGCGCCTGGGCATGATATTGAACATCGCAAAGCATTCAAGCATAAGGTGCAGGACTTGATTGACAGCAAAGCAATCAATTTCCCTCATGATACGCCTAATGTTGTGCAGAATCCGATGCCGAATCACGGGGTAGCCAGGGCTAATGCTATTCTGGTAGATGAAGGTCTAGATCTAGTGACAGATGTCAACGAACTGAAGACGCCTTTGGGTTTTGTGAAAGCCAAATTGCTGAAAGGGGGTGTGTTCCCAGGTTGTAGCGAAGATTGTGTTAATTGTTTGCGCCATCCTGAAGGATGTGATGATTTGAAAAGATGTATCCAAAGCATGATGGATGAAGGAGTGTTACAGTTTGACCGGACTGCTGAGAAGAACCCTGTTGAGGGAGAGAAGGATGGGATCGCGACGATATCGATCCCGTACAAGACTATTACTATCTCGGCGCCTCCTAAGCCATCAACTGTCATTATTACTAAATCAGGACGGGTGTCGTACGAGAGTACCAAAGCTATCCCGTGGAATTACGGAGCGGAGGTGTTTTGTAATGGACAGAAGGTTGAATTGAAGAGTTTGCTTGTACACTCAGTTGATAATCTTGCTGGAACTGGAGGAATTACAAGGAGCGGTAGAATCTTTTCAGTGCCCGAAGTGGTGGCTGAGAAATCTAATAAAGGTAAAGGTAAGATGGTAGTGGGAAAACTTCTCGAGCTAGCGAGAAGGGATCTCTGGAAAAATACGTGGAAGAGTTCATGAGGTTGATTAGAAAGAGTGACTACAAGATACTCGATCACTTGCAACAAACTTCTTCCAAGATTTCTATACTATCACTGCTGTTGTGTTCGGAGGCACAATGTAATGCATTGTTGAGGATCTTAAACAATGCTTACGTGCCGCAAGAAATATCGGTTAACCAACTCGAAGGGGTTGTGGCGCATGTAAACGCAGGGAACGGTCTAGGGTTTACGGATTTGGATTTAACGCTGAAGAGCAGAAACCATAATTATGCGTTGCACATTTCGATAGAGTGTCGGGGAGCGGTGATGTCGCATGTCCTTGTTGATACAGGTTCATCCTTGAATGTATTACCAAAGAAAGCATTAATGAAGTTGGATACTCGGGGCATTATTTGCACACCAAGTGACTTGGTGGTGCGCGCTTTTGATGGAACCTGAAGATCGGTTTTTGGAGAGTTGACCTTGCCTATCCAAGTGGGCCCGGAGGTTTTCGATGTGGTATTTTATATCATGGACATTCATCCTGCTTACAGCTGTTTATTGGGATGTCCATGGATTCATTCTGCTGGGGCTGTTACGTTCACTTTGCCTCAGAAGTTGAAATACATGGCGGGAGGTAGTGTTGTAACAGTCTGTGGAGAGGAAGATATGCCAGCGCCGAAAACAGAGAAAGAGGTTCGTGGCTTCTTGGGGAGATTGAACTACATTGCTCGGTTCATATCTCATCTCACGGCCACGTGTGAACCTATTTTCAAATTGTTGAAAAAAGATCAGGCGGTCATCTGGAATGAAAATTGTCAAAAAGCACTCGATAAGATAAAAGAATATTTGCAGGAACCTCCGATACTGATACCCCCAGTAGCTGGAAGGCCATTGATCATGTATTTAACGGTTCTTGAGAACAACATGGGTTGCGTTCTCGGTCAACACGACGAGACTGGAAGAAAAGAGCATGCGATTTATTACTTGAGTAAAAATTTCACAGATTGTGAGTCCCGTTACTCGATGCTTGAGAAAACGTGTTGCGCACTTGCTTGGGCTACCAAACATTTAAGGCAGTACATGCTGAATCATACAACCATGCTGATTTCGAAGTGGATCCGATTAAATACGCCTTTGAAAAGCAAGCGCTTTCAGGAAGGATTGCAAGATGGCAAATGGTACTGATAGAGTACGATATCCAGTATGATTCCCAAAAAGCCATCAAAGGGAGTGTTCTGTCAGAATACCTTGCCGAGCTACCGATTGATGATTACCAACCAATGAAGTTTGAATTTCTTGATAAAGACATCATGTTCTTAAAAATGAAGGATTGTGATGAGCCGTTACATGACGAAGGTCCTGAACTTGGTTCCCAATGGCAGTTAATATTTGACGGTGCCATCAACTCATACGGAAGTGGAATTGGGGCAATCATTACAACACCCCATGGGTCTCACATCCCATTTACTACCAGTTTGACGTTTCCGGTCACCAATAATGAAGCCGAATATGAAGCGTGTATCATGGGTTTGGAAGAAGCTATAGATCTGAGGATCAAGAATCTCAATGTATATGGCGATTTAGCGCTGGTTGTGAATCAGATCAAAGGAGAATGGGAAACTCATTAGCCTAATCTCATTCCTTACATGAACTATGCAAGGAGGTTGTTACCATTCTTTGACAGGGTGGAGTTTCACCATGTGCCGAGAGCAGAGAATCAGATGGCAGATGCCCTGGCCACGCTTTCTTAGATGTATAAAGTAAATTTTTGGAATGATGCTCCAAGAATATTTATTTCTCGCCTTGATAGGCCCGCTTTCATATTCGCATTAAGGAGGCTTTTGATGGCAAGCCGTGGTATTTTGACATCCAGAATTTCCTTAAGAATCAGGAGTATCCGACCGGGGCATCCAGTCGTGATAAGAAGACTCTGAGGAGATTGTCTGGCAACTTTCATCTGAACCAGGATAGTGTGCTTTATAGAAGAAACCATGATTTGGTGTTGTTGAGATGTGTGGATGAAAAAGAAGCAAGCTTGCTTATGGAGGAAGTCCACGAGGGTACTTTTGGTACGCATGCCGGCGGACATGCCATGTCTCAAAAATTGTTACGAGCAGGGTATTATTGGCTAATAATGGAATCAGATTGTTCCAAATTTGCAAAGAAATGCCATAAATGCCAAATTTATGCAGACAAGATCCATGTGCCTTTGTGCCCGTTGAACGTCATGCCATCCCCTTGACCTTTCTCCATGTGGGGCATTGACATGATTGACAAGATTGAGCCAACTGCATCCAACGAACATTGTTTCCTCCTGGTTGCCATTGATTACTTCACCAAGTGGGTTGAAGCGTCCTCATATGCCAATCTCACGAAGCAAGTGTTAGCCCGATTCATAAAGAAGGACATCGCCTGTCATTACGGAGTGCCCGAGAGAATCATTACTGACAATGGTTCGAATCTGAATAATAAGATGATGAAATGAATTGTGCCATAATTTCAAAATTGAACATCACAACTCATCGCCCTATCGGCCGAAGATGAATGGCGCTGTCAAAGCGGCCAACAAGAACATCAAAAAGAGAGTGCAAAAGATGGTTGTCACTTACAAGGATTGGCACGAGATGTTGCCCTTTGCTCTTCACGGTTATCGTACGACGGTGCGCACATCAACTGGGGCAACTCCTTTCTCGTTGGTGTATGGTATGGAAGTTGTGCTACCATTGGAAGTTGAGATTCCTTCTTTAAGAGTTTTGGTGGATGTCAAATTCGATGAGGCAGAATGGGTAAAGAACAGATTGAATCAGCTTAGCTTAATGGATGAGAAAAGGCTAGCATCTATTGCATATGGTCGGCTATATCAGAGCCGGATGAAGAAAGCTTTCGACAAGAAGGTGCGCCCTCCAAGCTTTCAGACGGGCGATCTTGTGCTGAAAAAGATTCTCCCTCCATAATCAAATCACAGGGGAAAATGGACTCCCAACTATGAAGGTTCATATGTCGTTCGAAAGGTTTTCTCTGGAGGAGCCTTGTTGTTATCCACCATGGATGGTGAGGATTTTACATACCCTATGAACGCGGACGCAGTTAAAAGATACTTTGCTTAAAATGACCCGATAGAAAGAAAAAGAAAGTCCAGGCAAAAATAGGGCATCCCGGCGAACCATAAAAAGAATGAGTTCGGGCAAAAATTAGGGATAAAAATGAAAAGATGTAAAACCCGCAAAGTTGAAAACCTGAAAAGGGAAACTTTGGCAAAAATAGGTATCCCGGTGAATTGAAAACCCGAAAGGGCGATTCAGGCAAAAGTTAGGGATTGAAAAGCAAATGACAGCGGTCTGTGTTTGAGTTTCATTACTTAGCGGATTGGGAGAACCTGAGGCCTGTTTATCCGAATCAATCTCTTCCGAAGACGAAGCATCGGGAAAGCATCGAAGTCAGGCGAGTCATAGAGGGATCAGCTCATGGTGTATGTCTGTGCCACATTGCCGACATTCCTGTACACTTTTGTTTTATTTTTGTGCATATATGTATATTTTTGCGTAGATTCCTCTTTTCAGGGGTTTACATCTGTTGTAGAATTCTGCCTATTTACAGGCCATTTGTCAATAAACATATATTATTTAGTACTTGATTTGTGTGCTTAGTTTTAGCTTTTACTGTTTTGTTTGTGAAAAACGTCCGATGTTTTGATGAACTCACTCGTACATAAACTTGCAGGCCATGACCAATAATTGTTAAAACTTTGACTTAATTGAACAACGTCCTGGATGATGGCCAAGATAGCTCCTGTTGTATAGGATATCTTGTCTTTTGTTTTTGCAGGGTTGCTACCCTTGGGGAAATTCCCAAAGAAGGTATGGATGCAATCCGTTGTTCCCTAGCCAGAGTTGTTCCCCAGCAGTTAAAGGTGGATCCTCTGCCCTAGTGTAATTGAATGAATGTAGATACACGTCTAATCCCCACGGAGTACAGGTGCGTGCCTACTCCCCAGCAAGTCAAGACTTGGATGTCTTTCCACTGAGTTGGTAGATATTTTCCCAACAGTTGCCCTCCAGCAGATTGGTGTACTCAACTTTTTACAGCACAGACCGAGGTCTCCGGTAAAGTTGATTTCCCTGCTGAATCGTGGATTTCCCGGCAGGTAAGATAGGTTGTTCAATCCGGTTGCTTTTATTTCCCCGGTGAGTTTGTTTATTTCTCAGAAGGTTTGTATTTTGGGAAGACAGCTTAGAGCATTTTCCGCAGCAAGTGTCGGCTTGTACCCTCAGTAGATGTTGGTTTGTATTCCTAGCTGAGTGGATTGATTTTATTGTCAGAACATTGCTTTTCAGGAGTTTCCTCAGCCGAGAAGCCATTCAAAGCCCGTCTCTTTGGTTTAAGTCCAATCGTATTGGCACGCGCAAAATTTCTCCAGCAGGGTAGTTTCTTTTCCCGGCAGGATGATTCCTGTATCCCTATCATTTATTTTGCTGACTTGGTTCCGGTGCATCTGCATGCGTGCATAGCATCTACCTAAACACGTAGCATTTTCTATTTCGTGTGGAGCATTACGCCATTTTCAAACATTTTCATCTGAAGCATAAGCCAGTTTTGTTGCCTTGGAGGCCGATAATCTTTTCCAGCACAAGCTGATTGATTCAGAAGATTTTTATATTATTCCCAAACAGAGTGGTTGCTGAACTGTTGTTCCTTGGCATAGTTGTTTGTTTTAATCTCTCCTCGTCAGAGCTTTCTTTGCAAGGTGTGAGTCGGTTGATTCTGTTGCCCGCTTATTCTAAGGATTTATTCCAACTGTTGGTTGGTACTCCCCGATGTGATCTGTTTTGTTGTGTTTGGTGTTCCGACTTTTGGTTGGTAATCTATGGTTTCCCCTCGCAGAATCTTTATCCCGACTATTGGTTGGTATCCTTCATTTTATCCCGACTTTTGGTTGGTATTCTTTATCTTTATTCCATCTTTTGGTTGGTTTCTGTGGGTTTTATTCCATCTTTTGGTTGGTGTGCTTCGTTTTATTCCATCTTTTGGTTGGTATGTTTGGCTTTTATTCCATCTTTTGGTTGGTATTCTGTTATTTACCACTGGTTGTTAGTTTGGATGTTATTTCGACTTTTAGTCTGTAGTCTTCGTTTTTCCTCAGCATAGTCAGATGTTCTAACTTTTGGTTGGTTGTGGTCGGTCCGCTTTCATTTGGGCATTTCCGAAAATCCTGACTTTTGGTTAGTAGGATTTTGTTCCATCTTTTGGTTGGTGGTTTGGATGTTATCCCAACTTTTGGGTTGATAGTCTTTTATGGTGGAGTCAGCTCTGTTTAGCGCTCCCAACAATCCTAACTCTTGGTTAGTAGCTTGTGTTCCAACATCTGGTCGATGACGATCTTTTCAGCGATTCCAACTCTTGGTTAGTAGTTTGTGTTTCGAAATCTGGTCGATGATGATCTTTTCAGTGATTCCAATTTTTGATTGGTAGCTTGTGTTCCGACATCTGGTTAATGACGATCTTTTCAGTGATTCCAACTCTTGGTTAGTAGCTTGTGTTCCGACATCTGGTCGATAACGATCTATTCAATGATTCCAATTTTTGATTGGTAGCTTGTGTTCTGACATCTGGTAGATGATGGTTCTTTTCAGCAATCCCAACTGTGGTTGGTAGCTTGTGGCTGGTTTTGTCCCATCTGGTGATTTCAACTTTTGGTTGGTGGTTTGGGTTCAGCTTTATTTGGTATTATGGTGATTTCAACTCTTGGTTGGTAGTGTTTGATTTATATTTCCAGAGAGTAAATCCTTATCTCATCTTTTGGATGGTGTCCTTGGATTTTTATCTTTTGGTGGACGTTTGTTCCTCACAGAGTTGTTTGGTTAAGTTAATCTTTTCCCAGCGGATTTTTTTGTGATCGGAGCGATTATCTCTGGAGATTCTTGTTTGCAGTTGTATTTCCTGCGGTTAGCAAATTTCCGGGTTCTTTGGTATTCAACCGTCTTTTACCTTGATTGTTTGAAAGTCGTTCGCTTTTCACTCATTCAGGTCCAAGTCGCTTGAATAGGGGCAGCTGTTGTACCCCAAAATTTGCCTAACCTTTTCTTTACTTGGCTTTTGTTTCATTTCTTTGTTCTAGCATTTTGCATAGCATTGTTCATATAGCAGGGGATCAAGGTTTTTCTTTAGTTCCATTTCAGTGCAAGCAGGGGAGCAGCAAGCATCATCAGCAGTTGACATTTATTTTTCCCGATGGAGCGGTCGATTTTATTTTTTTTGCAGTTTTTTTTAGCTCAAAACGCAGCATTCAAGCTCATCCCAGACATTTCCATGATCAGAATATTCAAGAACAAGTCTCAGAGGCTAAACAGAGTCCAAAACGGCGAGAAACAGGAACACGGGCAGATTTCCCTCCAAAAGGCGCCAAATTCAAATTTTTAAATGTGTTAGTCGGTTAACACATATGGTTAACCGATTAACCAATGGAAAATAGCCCAGATTTGCAAATTTTAACAGTGTTATACAGTTAACCATATGCGTTAACCGATTAACATGTGTAATTTTGGCTCTGTACGTGAATTTTCAAGTCCAGCCACTTTTGGGGTCCAATTTTGATCATTTAAATTGCATTTTCACACTTGGGAAGGATCTAGAACCCCCATTTGAAACTTTGCTAATTTCAATTTCCCACCAAATTCCCATTCCACATTCCATACCACATTTTCCAAACCATTTTTCAATCCTTACTTTGGATCCAAACTAAGAGTGTATTTAAATGATTCACTCCAAACCTCACCATCTAATCTCTCATAATTCAATTCATTTTCAGAATCCACTCTCAAGTCTCTCTCGATTCTCTCAATTTCTTCATTTTCAAAACCCTCACTCAAAGCTCTTCACCATTTGGACTCATTGATTTTTCATTGAAATCAATGGATTCTTGAGCATAAACCTCCATCTACCATTCATATTGGATCAATTTTCATAATCAATTTTCGTGAAAATTGAGATCTGATTTTAGAGCTTGAGGTAAAAGTGCTTATTTGCAAGAATTATTCTGGATCTTGAAGTTTTCCGGATGATCTTGCTTGGATCTGCTCAATTCTAGTTTGATCAACAATTACCGAATCAATTCTCTGATTTGTATGTTGGAATTCCCGATCCGATTTAATTTTTGAGCTTATCATGTTAATATTCATATTCGATTGAATTTTGGTGGATTTGATTTGTGTTTGTGCTGTATAGACATGTTTGCATGTCTATTGGTTTTCTGTTTGCAGGTGTAATTTTGTGCTTATTTGATAAGCCAAACTTTTGGATTATTTGATTAAGCTGTTTGTGTGCTGAAAGTGCTTTTTCTGCTGCTGTTTTTGGGCTCTGTTACAGTGTTAATCGGTTAACACATGTGGTTAACCGATTAAACATTTCAAAATTTTCAATTTTTTTTAAACGTTAATAGTTTTAATCGGTTAACGCATATGGTTAACCAATTAACCTGTTCAAAATTCTAGATTTTCCAAACTTTTTAAGGTGTTAACCGATTAACATTGTAACAGTGGCTCTGTTTTGTTGTTTTGCTTGCTTGTTTGCATACCGATTCGATCCGAATCATCATAGACCAATGTGATGCATTAGGATTGAATTATTTTGGATATTTGCTACTGTTTGTGGTTGTTTAATCATGATCATGTGTGTTCATTTTTCACTTGGATGCATGCTTGTGTATGTGGTTCAAAGTGAGCATTTCTTTGCATATTCGATTGTTTTCATCTCTTGTTTTCTCTCCCATATTTGCATCATTCTTGCATCGCTGTTGAGGTCGAGACGAGCTTGTGGCGGTTGCTGCCCCACACATTTTTCCTCCCTCCCACCATTCTAGTTGTGCATTTATGTATTATATGTATGCATCTTACTTGTTAGGTTTTCTTCCTTTTCCTTTGTCTTCCTTTGCCATGATCCCCTTAGGATTTCCATTCCTTCTTGTTCAATTTGGATTGTGATAGACACTAGGTTTCTAAACATGCATGATAACATTAGGTAGCTCCTTTCTAACCTTAATCTTAGGTCCACTCTGCATGACAACTTTAGGATCGGTTTAGTCCCCCTTTAGTGTGTCCTTTCTCTTCTCATCTTCAAACTTTCTAAAACATATAATAAAGGATAACAAGTGTTGTATGCTACGAGCCTTAAGTATTTGGGAAATAGTGATTGGGGAGCCACCTCTCAATTTCATAGAGTGTTTAGTGTACACCCTTAGGGTGATATGTGATGCATTCGCTCCTACGTCATAGTCTTTAGTGCAACATGAGTTACAAGCAAAAAAAACTAAAAACACTTCTTCCCTAAAAGATTTCAAAAACAAATCATCAAACTTTGTTTTTTCCCTCGGGACCCCTTAATAATGGAAAAACTTTTCATAAAAAAGAGTTTCGTTAAATCTTAGTTCTACTACAAACAGGTAACGCCTAAGTCTCCAATGGTCGAGCAGCATACACTTAACTGCTAGAACTAGTTGTTAACCCTACTCGGTAAAAACTTTTGAACCAACCTGTGGTCCCGTTAGCCCGAACTACGTTTGCTCTGATCTTTCATACCACATGAAAGTATGTAGGCACAAGACGCGATGTCTTGGCGAGCAACCTTCCCAACCTTTCACCCGTAGTTAGCCGAACTATGTTGACTCTGATTTCTCGTTCTAGACGGGAATACATAGGCACGAAGCTGTGACGCTTTGCCGAGTCATCTTTACTTTTCTTTTGTCCCTGAGACCTTTAGCTAGATAGTTTTTAACACCCTTTTAGATAGAAAACAAGTGTGGATTCCATCGAGTACGACGAACGTGAGGGGTGCTCATACCTTCCCCTTGCGTAACCGACTCCCGAACCCGAGATTTGGTTGCGATGACCGATCTTATACCTCTTTTTCGTTAGGTTTTCACTGAGCATTTCCTTTCCCTCTCTTGGGATAAATAACGTATGGTGGTGACTCTTCTATCTTCGCCAGCCTCGTTTTTTCACAGTAGTGATAGTCTTGTTCCAACTCAATCTCATGACTCCTCAAGGAACTGATAAGCTCCTCCAGAGTGATCTTATTCAGATCCTTTGACAGCTTCAGCACTGTAACCATTGGTCTCCACCTTGAAGGTAAACTTCTGATTATTTTCTTAACATGGTCAGAAGTGGAGTAACCTTTATCCAGAACCTTCAACCCAGCAATTAGGATTTGAAATCTTGAGAACATAGTTTCCACAGATTCAGATTCCTCCATTTTGAAAGCTTCGTACTTCTGGATGAGAGTTAAGGCCTTCGTCTCCTTCACTTGAGAGTTTCCTTCATGTGTCATCTTTAATGACTCAAACATATCACACGTTGTTTCTCTATTTTTAATTTTCTCTCTCAGTATGAGATATAGCGTTTAATAGAATGGTTCATGCTTTATGATGATTTCTGAAGTCTCTTTTCTGTTGGTCAGTCATTGACTTTTTGTCAATCTTTTTGCCCGCATCATCAGTAGGATGATTGTATTCGCCAATGAACAAATCCCATAGATCAGCATCATAGCCTAGAAAGAAACTTTATATTCTATCTTTCTAATAATCAAGCTTCTCTCCATCAAACATGGGAGGTTTGGTGTTGATTCTATCTTTATCGTCATATTTGTTCAACCCAGTGTTGTTTGACGTTCCAGCCATAATATATCAAAGAGATTAAAAAATCAAGAGTTTTTCCAACTGGATCTTTCTCTGTCACGGTAAAGTGATAGCACTACAGAGCCGGAGCTCTGATACCAACTGAAGGTAGGAAAAACACTTAGAAGGGGGGGTAGAATAAGGGTTTCAAAAACAACTATGATAATAGAAAATGACAAGGTATTTTTATCCTGGTTCGTTTGAACTCAAACTACTCTAGTCCAACCGGCCAAGGTGATTTTGCGTTTCTCAAACATGGACTTAATCCACTAAATCAAACTGATTACAGTGTCAACCACTAAGACAAACATTCTTAGTCTTCTCAAGAAATCTGACCTCAACTGGTCTCTTAAGGAATCTTTTACAAAAGATAAACTAACAATGTATTTGAATGCTTCTAAAAAGCTATTATCACAACTCTGATTTTTACACAAAAATGAAGAACAAAATATAAACTATTCAGCTTGAGTAAGAGCGTTTGAGTTGATCAAGAGTAGTTGTTCAATATTTCGTCAGCTTTGAAAAGAAGTTGAAATCTTGCTTTTATAGTACTTGAAGTCCATTGCTTGAAGACTGTGCACTGCTGTGTAGCTGTAGCCTTTTGTCTTGTATTGACTTTTCCTTTCCCAGAAGAGGAATGTTCAAACAAATCCCTTTTTCTGAATTCTTGTGTCATACACGAACGAGGAAAGAGTCGTTCAGATAAAGATAAGGAATATGCCAACGGATCTTTATTTGAACAACATCTTCTTTAACAAGTTTCTTTATCAAAGTTTCTACATCAGAGTTGATGTCATCAGAGTTTTGCAGCAACATGGCTTTAGCGTGAATGTCTTGATCAGAGCTGTCGCTTCCGCGAAAATAAGGTGCTGGCAAAACAGAAGAGTCGCCACCTTTCGTTATTTATCCCTCAGAACGGGAAAGGAAACAATCGGAAAAACCTGACGAAAAAAAGGGCAAGACAAGGTCATCGCAACAATTGTCTGGGTTCGGGAGTCAGTTACGCAAGGGGAAGGTATTAGCACCCCTCACGTCCGTCGTACTCGACGGGATCCACGCTTGTTGTGTTTACTGGACGGGTTGGTTTATCTATCTACCTATCAAGGCTGGCTTAAAAAGAAAAGAAAGATGACTCGGCAAAGCGTCGCGCTTTATGCCTACGTATTCTCATCAGAGACTGAGAAATCAGAGTCAACGTAGTTCGACCTACGACGGGTTACGGGGAAGGTGGCTCGCCAATACATCAGTATTGTGCCTACGTACTCTCAACAGGTATGAGAGATCAAAGCTTACGTAGTTCGGGATAATACGGATTACGAGACTTCAGATTCATCTGTTTTATCGAGTGGGGTTAAACATCAGTTCCAGCAGTTAGGGACAAAGCCTGTTTGCGGTGGCGCTAAAGTTTAACGACACTCTTTTCTTCAGAAAAGCTTTCCTTTGAATTATGGGCCCACGGGGAAAAAAGGTTTGAATTTTGTTTTCTGTCTTTTACGAAAGAAGTGTTTTTTATGGTGTTTGCAATTTCAATCGCACTAAAGACTATGACCTGTGAGTGAATGCGTCGTATGTCACCCAAAGGGTGCCATACTAAACATCCAGACTGTTGAAAAGAAGCTCTCCAACAATCCTTTCTCAGATAGCTTAAGGCTCGTAACGTACAAAAGAAATCATTCATGATTACTGTATCTTAAGCTGTTTTGAGATGAGAAGAGAACAGGCTCAACTACAGGGAGACTATCAAGTCCTACTGTTGTCATGCCAAGGATTCATCCTATGGTTGAGGTTTGAAACAGGGAACTCCTAGAAGTTATCATGCATAGGTTTCAACCTAAAGTTCTAATCATCACTTCCTTATCAAAGGAGGTGAGAGTCCTAAGGGATCATATCAATGATAAATAGAAACAGCTAAAACATCAGCTTAAACAGCAAACAATAAACGACTGTAAAATGCATGCAATGCAAGTGAGGGAGGAAATGTGTGCGGGGCAGCAGCCTCCACAAGCTCATCTCAACCTCAAGCCAGAATGAATCACAGTAATCATACTGAGGAAATAACAACATGCTATCAAGCAGAATACAGTAAACTGCAATCATACAGAAGAAGTAAAATATGCTATCAAGCAAAATAAACCACATGGGCAAGGGAGCAGGGCTCTACCGAATACCCGCAAGCAAAGCCACACAGTAACAATACAAGCAGAGGGAGCACCTCAACCTCTAGTGCAATCATGCTCCTAGATTAAAGTCAGTCTAATCATGGACTTATTCTAATGCATCAAGCAAGTCAAACAAGGCACATCAGCAATACAGAAAAGAAAACAGACAAGAGAAGAAAGCAGATCAACCCCTTTCTTACTCCAAGCTTCAGCTCTTCTGACAGCAATTCAGTCTTCAGACTTCAACCACCTTTCAAGGTTATCATCTCTCATGACAAACATCAACCTGCTTCCCCAAGGTTTCCACCTATCCAACACAAGTATCAACTTATTCTCTCTTCTCCAACTCTCCCCCTCAGGCATCACTCTTAACTGTAAGTGTCAACTTGACTCCTTCAGATTCTCAATCATCAATGTAAGTATCCACTTATCTTATCTGTTATTCCTCAAGCCTCAGCTCCACACCTAATCTCAATTGAATCATCTTCATAAGTATCCACATAGGCTTCAAGCTTCAGCTCTCTTTGCTTCACCAGTCTCAACTTGGTCTTCTTCACCTTCAAGCTTCAGCTTCTCAGAGTAATCTTCAATCACTTAGAAGTGTCAACTTCATCCTTCAATTCTTTCTCAAGTCTCATCTCTTCATTCAATCTCCCTTGGGTCTTCAAGTATCAACCTGTTCTTCTTGCTCTTCAAGCTTCAGCTACAATGGGAATGCTCAAGGAATCATCCTCTTCCACACTCTTCAGTGAAGTCCTCATCTTCACACTCAAGTCTAACATCCTTCAAGATACTCAAACCAGAAGATAATTGATTGAACATGATGAGTGGAAATGATAAACAGCTTACTGACAACCAAAGGAAGCCTGTAAGGGTTCATCATTATGAGAGACTGGTTCCCTCAAAGTTCTACTTCCTAGATACCATCACTTATCCCTCCAAAAGAGGGAGGTGAATACCATGGAAGGACTTTTAATCATTGGGAGGAGTGGAAGCACAAGATGCTTTCCATGTTTGAGAAAGAAATCATTCTAACTACAAGGCTCTCCCTATGTCCTATCTCCTAAACTTCATCAGACACCTTCAGGCACAAGCAAATCCAGAGCTCCAAGCAACTTCAAGCCACCTCAAGCATCTTCCTCTTGTCTTCAACTTGTCTTCAACTTCAATCAAAGGCAAACCAAGCACAAACCCTAATCTAAGGGAACTAAATGAGTTAAACTAGTTGAATCAGTAAACTAGGATCACCTACAACCTAGTACTAAAGTTAGTCCTAACTAAAATACTAAAATCAATTATAAAATCCTACAAAAATTACTATGGGAACCTAGGTCAATCATGACTCTACCACGTTAGTTTCAAAGATCAAATCATCAATTTGGACCTAGAACTAAATCCTACATTCTAAGGCATCAACCTAAAACCCTAAAAAGGAGGCATCTAAACATCAATCTAGAAAGCACACCTATTTTCATCACAAAAATGTGAAAAAATTACTATGGGATCATACATGTCTAACCTAATCACACAAAAAAAAATTAGGCCAAGAATCAACACTATGAGATCACACAAAATTCTAAAAAAATGTGCATCAAACATAAACATTTTAATATCAATTAAAATTCAAAATTCCAATTAAATCAGAAATTATATGAAATGAAAATATTTTTTATATAAAAAATAGTAGACTCAATCATGAGTAATATGCAAAAAGAATGGGTTGAATTGGATTAATATTCAATTAGTTATGAATTTTTCAAGAATCATGAATTAAGTGGAAATTAAATGAAAATCAAATGAAAATAATGAAGCGCGCGGTGCAAATAGCAGTCAGATTCAGTTCAAAACATGGGTTGGGCTTGCTGGGGGGTGTGGATAACATTCAGATTATTAAGCCCAATGCATCAAATAAATGAAACGCAACGTTTCATCAGAAACTCCTTCACAAGTCAGAATTAAAACACAACCATTGGATCTCCTCATAGTCAATGGTCAAAACATGATCTGATGGTGAGGACTTCATCTTCTCCAATTCAAAGCTCTGAGCTTCGCGCCCAGCTTCGTCCACTGCTGATGGAGCTCCGATCGTCCCCTTCAACCCTAGTTCTTCATAGAGGCCTCCAATCCAAGAGGTCAAAACATGAAACACACTCCAAATCTTGCCACGAACCCAATCATACCATTAGCTTCCTCTGAAACCTCAAGAATCAATATCTCCCAATCTCAACCGAAAATGGTGATCTTCCTATTTTATCTCTAATCCAACAATTAACCATCTGAAAACCATCCTAGGCCATTCTACAACTAATCTAACACCCTAATTCAACCTAATTCTACCTAAATCATGCTATAGGAAGAAGGTTACAAACCTGGAAATTCTTGAATAACAGATGCACGAATCCTCCACTTCAAGCTCTCAAATCTTCTGGACACGATCACTGAACTTCCTCCTTGCTTCTGTATGCAAAAGATTCAATGGAGAGTACTTCAATCTTGAAACACGATGAAGAGTTGCAGGTGCTGAAAATCACTTGCTCCCACACGATCTAGCCACCAATTCTCCTTGGAAATGATTTGGAATCAATCCTTGATACTCATGGAAGAAGAACCAATCAAGAAAATGGAAGGAAATGGAAGAAATTGATGAAACCGATTTCAATTGCAATCTATGAAAACTCAATTCCAAACTATGCTCAAACCTTCAATGATCACCAACCTCTGCCATGAATTCATTCTACTCAATATATAGATGGAGTTTGGATGATCTAGAACCCTCTAGATCCTTCCAATGAGATTTTACACATCTCATGTCATGATATTTTGAATCACTTATCATGCCATGCTTAATTATGTTTGCAGCTTGAAATTCATCTCAATCTCCTTCAATTTCTCCCCTAGTGACAATTTGGAAGGGTTTAGCTTGCCAAGTTCCTTGCCCATGCCTCAATTTTAAGTTATGCATGTGTTACTTAATATGCAAGCAAGTGCTTTTCAAAGCAAGTCCATGATTTAGACCTCAAATCAGAAATGTGGCTAAACCATTGTCTTTAAAATGTTTTCTAGAGTCAAAATGATATATTACATGCCATGGTTTGGATGTGTAGGTTGAAAATATCAATTTCCAACTTTGACTTATTTAACTTATGCCTTCATTTTAGGTCATTTTTGCAACTTTGAGCTACAAGCTTTTCCAACATCTCATGACATCTTTACTAGCCTTAAAACATCATTTTAAGCATGTTTGATGTTGAAGATTTTTCCATTTGAAGCTTGGAAATAGGAGTTATGGCCTTATGCTTGAAATGACTTATATTCTCCAAATGACCAAAATGCCCTTGACTTGTCAAAGCCATAAGTTGAGTTCTAAAAATACTATCAAGGACTTATAGTACTCTCTAGAAAGCTAAGAAGATAAGTAACAACATTCATGTTGACCAAAGGTTCATAGGAATCATCCTTCTTGGGCAAAAGTTGGATGCAAGTTGGGTGACTTTCAAGGCCCTAGATTCACATACCTCAGATGACCTGTAACTTGTCAAAGTCATAACTTGAGCTCTACAAACCCTCTCAAGGACTTATAGTACTCCAATTAAAGCTAATAGCAATTTCTACAACATTCATGTTGGGGGTAAGATGAGATGACAATCACATCTTGAGCTAAACTGCCTTGAAGATAAGGGGTCAAGCTAGGGGATTTTACACTGTCAAGCCTTAGAAACCCTAGCTTGAAACTTCTCAAACCCTTCAATCATGATGAGTTAACCTTGGAATCATCCTTATAACATCTCAATTCATCAATCCATTATCACATGGCCCTTGGATTAGGTCTCAACCTTCTCCAAATCATCAGTTGACCTAGGGTTGACCCAGTCAAACTCTAATTATACCACTCATGGCCGAGTCTTCTTAATCTTGTACAATGACCTATCTAGGCTTCATGATGGCTTTCAAGACATCTCATAAGCTCTCTCAAGGCTTCAAGCCCATCCTCATGGCTTCAGAATCATCTGAGGAGCTCCCACAACTCTCAAGTTAGGAGGCACACAACCTTGGTTTCAACCATTCTCTCTGAGGATCTTAAACTTCTCTGATAAGGATATCAACCCTTGAACACTTGAGTAACCTTCTTAGCTAGCTTCAAAGTATTGTGTGGATTTTGATTGGTAATCAGACCTCTTGATCCCCTGCATACATGTCAATGAAATGCAAATGATAATGCGAATGTGAATGAAATGAAACACAAGCTAGGTAAAGAAGTTGTTGGTCAAATTTTGGGGTGCAACAACTACCCCTATTCAAACGGCTTGAACCTGACAGGGTGAGAAACGAACGACTCTCAACCAATCATTGTACGAGATGGTTGAATACCGATAAACCCGGAAATTTTCCAACTGCCCAAGTACACGGTACTCTGATGGGAACAAATCTTCGAAGACTGAAATATTAGCTGCACGACAACTAGCTGGGGAATTGGTCACACGGTAACCGGTAATACATGGTCGATCATGCCGTCAGGCATCCAGATTCCTCGGGACTCATCAGGTCGACAGTCAAGTTAATCATGCCATCGAGCATTCAAAGAGAATTTCGGGCATCAGCCGGACTTCGTCAGTAAGTTGTGAATGGAATTCTCAGTCGATCATGAACCAATTGGGGATATCCAAACTTCCGCCATCAGGCTCTCTGCTTCGGCTGAGAGAACTGCTTCGTCAATACGGTCGGACTACAATCATCAAGTCTTCGAGGGAAGTTTCAACTTCGCTGTTCAGAAACCTGCTGGGGATGACACCTCTCCGCCGGGGATTCTGGAGAACTATCAAGTAACTCTGCTTCGGGGTCCAGGAATCATCCTGGATGAATCATTCCTGCTGAGAACATCAAGAATCATCTTAGACAAATAACTCCGCGGGGACTTCAAGAATCATCTTGAACCAATGACTCTGTTGGAGATTTCAGGAATCACCTTAATCAAATTCTCTGTCGGGGACTCTATGCGTCGATTTGAGCAACCAACTCTTGCGACTTCGCTGGGGCTTTTAAGAATCATCTTAAACGAACGCCTTTGCTGGAGATTTCAAGAATCATCTTGGGCCGAAGACTTTGTTGGGGACTTCAAGAATCATCTTGAGCAAGCGACTCCGTTGGGGGAGAATTCAAGAATCATCTTGAGCAATCAATTCTGCGGAGGAACACCTGCAAAACAAGAACGGTAACGACCTAGCTCATGTTTCATATGCATATGATCGACAATGGCGCAATGCTGCACACGGTGGAAATGCTACGCGTTTATGATAAATGCTATGCAATCATGCAAAATGATGAGATCCCGTCGGCAAAATAAATGTTGAAGGGAGAATCCTTCTGTCAAAGAGAAAGAGCCACTCTGATAGGAGAAGAGGAAGCATCCTGCCGAGGAGAAGAAGTCACACCAATCTAAATTGGACTCCGCCTGGGGAAGTGAACTTCAGTTGACTGCTGCAGAGGAACGAAGCTCTACGAGAACCTGGACCTGCTGAGGAAAGCGATGTCAATCGCGGGAATAAACTGCACGGCCTTCACGGCTACTTCCCTGGAGATAACGGCTCCGGTGGGGAAATACGGCATCAGCTATTCAACACTCTACTGGGGAAAACCAATCATGGCCCGAACTGCTTCCAAGGACTTGGCTCTCTTGGGGATCTGTAAACTCGGTTGGAGAAGAAGAAGTCATCCTGCTTCGGGGGAGAGTACGACTCTGTGGGGGATCTCAATTCCGCTGGAGACTTCAGTCTGGAACTATCAATTGCTGCACACTTCAGTATGACTCAGCTGGGGAGATAACGATCCTTCAGGATACATCTGATTGAGGAGAGAATCTTCTCTGCTCGGGGAAACATATCAATGCTTACGATCTCATGTTCAGACTCTGCGGGGAGAGGCTGCTGAACTTTGCTGGAGAAGGAGAGATCATCCTGCTTGGGGACGCGTACGGCGTACTGTCTGGTACATGCTACACCTGTAACAACACAAACAAACAGACAAGATACCCTTTTCAAAGGGACCTGTCAAGGTTATCATCCTGTGACAATGTTTAAGTAATTCATTGTTTCAACAATCAGTGGTCTAGGCCAGTAAGTTTATGTATGCGCATTGTCAAAAACATCGGCGTTCTTTTTCACAAACAAAACAGATAAATGCTAAACAGACAAACAGAATTGCTGAATAGTATACATTTTATTGATAACGAACCCCTGAATGGGTAAAAATGTTTTACAACAGATGCAAGCTCCTGGAATGAGGAAGCCGTGCAAAAAAGTAAAACATAAATATACATCAGTATATACAAATGTCGACAACGAGGCGTAGACGAACACCATGAGTTGATCCCTCTATGACCCACTCGACTTCGATACTTCTCAGACGCTTCAGCTTCAGAAAAGATTGATTCAGATGAACGACCCTCAGGTCTTCCAAACCACTAAACAATTAAAGTCCCTACGTGGAACACAGTCATTTGCTTTTTTCAAATCCCTAACTTTTGCGTGAACCGCCCTTTGCGGGTTTTCAGTTCACCGGGATACCCTTTTTTGCCAAAGTCGCCCATCCGGGTTTTCGAATTTGCGGGTGTACATTCTTTTCAATTTATATCCCTAACTTTTGCCCAAACCTTTTTCTTTTTCATGGTTCACCGGGATGCCCCATTTTTGCCTGGACTCTCTTTTTACTGCCCAGCGGGTCGCTTTCAAGAAAAGTATTTTTTAACTGCGTCCGCTTTCACCGGGGATGCAAAATCTTCACCATCCATTGTGGATAACAACAAAGCTCCTCCCGAGAAGACCTTGCTGACGATGTACGGACCTTCGTAATTGGGAGTCCACTTGCCCCGATGATCGGAGTGTGGAGGAAGAATCTTCTTCAGGACGAGATCACCCGTCTGAAAGCTTCTAGGACGCACCTTCTTATCATAAGCTTTCTTCATACGGCTTTGGTACAGACGACCATGCGCAATCGATGCTAATCTCTTCTCGTCCATCAGGCTGAGTTGGTTCAGTCGGTTCTTAATCCATTCTGCCTCGTCGAGTTTCACATCAACCAAAACTCGCAAAGAAGGGATCTCCACTTCTAACGGTAGGACAACTTCCATACCGTACACCAAGGAGAAAGGAGTTGCCCCGGTTGACGTACGTACCGTTGTACGATAACCGTGCAATGCGAATGGCAACATCTCGTGCCAATCCTTATAGGTCAAAACCATTTTCTGAACAATCTTCTTAATATTCTTATTGGCCGCTTCAACGGCGCCATTCATCTTCGGCCGGTAAGGAGATGAGTTGTGGTGTTCAATCTTGAAACTCTGGCACAACTCCTTCATCATCTTGTTATTCAGATTCGAACCATTATCAGTAATGATCCGCTCGGGAATTCCGTAATGACATATGATATCCCTCTTTATGAATTTAGCCACCACCTGCTTGGTCACATTAGCATATGAGGCTGCCTCCACCCACTTGGTGAAGTAGTCGATAGCTACTAGAATGAAGCGATGACCGTTAGATGCAGTAGGCTCAATCTTGCCTATCATGTCGATGCCCCACATGGAGAACGGCCACGGGGAGGACATGATATTCAACGGGCACGGCGGCACATGAACTTTGTCAGCATAAATCTGGCATTTATGGCATCTCTTCGCGAAGTTAAAGCAATCCGACTCCATCGTCAGCCAGTAATATCCTGCTCTCAAGATCTTTCTCGTCATAGCATGCCCGCCGGCGTGCGTACCAAATGTGCCTTCATGGACCTCTGCCATGAGCAAACTCGCCTCTTTCTCATCTACACATCTGAGTAGCACGAGATCGTGATTTCTCTTATACAACACTCCATCAGGATTGAGATAAAAATTTCCAGACAGCCTCCTCAGAGTCTTCTTATCCTGGGTTGACACTCCCGCAGGATACTCCTTAGTCATAAGGAAAGTCTGGATGTCATGGAACCATGGCTTGCCGTCGGCGGCTTCCTCGATCGCAAAGATGAACGCAGGTCTATCAATACGAGAAAGGACAATTCTTGGAGCTTCATTCCAAAAATTGACTTTATACATTGAAGCCAACGTGGCTAAGGCATCAGCCATCTGATTTTCTGCTCTGGGCACATGATGGAGTTCCACTCGATCAAAGAACGGAAGTAGCCTTCTGGCGTAGTTCATGTACGGCACCAAATTCGATTGACGAGTCTCCCACTCCCCTTTAATTTGGTTGATCACAAGCGCCGAGTCACCATATACGTCTAGGTTCTTGACTCTCAAATCAATTGCCTCTTCTAGACCCATGACGCATGCTTCGTACTCCGCTTCATTATTAGTGACTGGAAACGTCAGTCTCGCAGTAAACGGGATATGGGATCCATGTGGAGTCGTGATGATCGCCCCAATGCCACTTCCGTAAGAATTAACCGCCCCGTCAAATATCAATTTCCACTGGGATTTCCTATCTGGCCCCTCGTCGGGCAACGGTTCATCGCAATCCTTCGCTTTGAGAAACATGATATCCTCATCAGGGAATTCAAATTTCATCGGCTGGTAATCCTCGATCGGCTGTTCGGCAAGGTAATCAGACAATACGCTTCCCTTGATGGCCTTCTGGGAAACATACTGAATGTCATATTTCGTCAACACCATTTGCCATCTGGCAATCCTGCCCGAAAGCGCTTGCTTCTCGAAGACGTACTTGATCGGATCCATCTTCGAAATTAGCATGGTGGTGTGATTGAGCATGTATTGTCGTAAACGTTTGGCATCCCAGGCTAGTGCACAATGTCGCTACTGCGAAAATCGGCGCCGGCTGAACAGAAGAGTCGCCACCGTGCGTTATTTATCCCACAGGAGGGAAAGGAAACGCTCAGAGTAAACCTACCGCAAAGACGGGAAAGGTATGGTCATCGCAACCAAAACCTGGATTCGGGAGTCGGTTACGCAAGGGGAAGGTATTAGCACCCCTTACGTCCGTCGTACTCGACGGGATCTACGCTTGTTTTCGGTCGAAAAAATTGTTATTGTATCTAAACTAAGGGTTAAGGGTTAAAAGAAAAGAAAATGACTCGGCAAAGTATCGCACTTTATGCCTACGTATTCCCGCCTGGAACGAGAAATCAGAGTCAATGTAGTTCGCCTACCTACGGGAAAGGAGGGGAAGGTTGCTCGCTAGGATATCGCATCCTATGCCTACGTACTTTCATACAGCATGAAAGATCAGAACAAACGTAGTTCGGGCCACGTACGACACAAGCTTGTCTTGATTGATTTTATTCCTTCTGAAAAAAGGTTTTTCTGATTAGCAGTCCAAGCGGACAAAAATGACGTTTTGATGAGTTCACATTCTTTTACGGAAGAAGTGTCTTTTATTGTGTTTGAAATATTTATTGTGCTTTTCTGTTTGTTTTGAGAAAGAAGAGACAGAACTCTAACCTAAGGTTGCAAAGGGAATCAAACTAACCTAATGTTATCATGCATGAATTAAGACCTAGTGTCTATCATGCTCCTCTCTTGCGCAGAGAGAAACAGAGATCCTAAGGGATAAACGGAAACAGAAACAATAGCAGATATATACAGTAAAGCAGTAAAATGCATGGATGCAGCAATACAAGCGAGGCAAGGGAGTCCCACTCAACCTCGAACCTAGAAAACAATAGGCAAAAGTGAACAGGATTCACTTCCAACCCAACAGGTTAAACAGCAAACAATACAGTCAGGGAAACCAATCAATACATCAGAAATGAAATACAGCAGAAAAATAAACAGCCACAGCAGCTCTGCATCAACATCTGACTTCAGGTCATCACCAATCAGCTACAAGCTTCAGCAAGCATCAATCTTCATCTCCACAGCCTTCAAGCAAGGTCTTGGATTATCAGTCTTCCATCTGCAATGGCTTTTCTTCAAGTCTCAAACTCCAAGAGGAATATCAGTCAACAAGATGAAGGTGAATGTTAAACAGTAGACTGCCTACCAAGGGTGGTTCATTAACTGTTAACATTATACAGACAATTTTCTCTCAAAAGTTCTATCTTTCAAATACATTCACTGATCCTTCGAAAGGAAGGAGGTGGATATTTGAAAGAGACTTTGAATCATAGAGAAAGGATGGATGCAGACAAGGCATTCCATGTTTGAGAAACAAGCTTTCTAATCTAGAGCCCTGCCTAGCCCCTAAACCCTAGGCTCCTCAACAGCTGCTAGCAAGAATCTCCTCATCAACTCTGGAAGTTGGACTTCAATCTCTAGATCTCCAATGGCTTCATCATCACAAGTCTTCAGCTCTCCCAATCTCCAAGCAATCCCAATACCCTCACAGACAAATCATAATCCCCAGAGAGGGCACACCACACCAGTCAAACAAATACAGACAATATTAATAGCAGTAGGGGAATCCTGATATTTTCTAAGGGATCTAATAACTACCCATAATCCCTATAGTCCCATACCCTAAACTTTCAATCTCTAAATCCTAAGGGAAATGATTCAATTCTCCTATGTTGTCACCTAAACCCTAGTTTTGTTCATGTTATTCACATCTAATCAAATCACCTAAAATTAATTCCTAAAAATATGAACTAAATCTTATATATAAGATAAATGTCTACTCTAATCAACCTAAAAAGAATGGATTAAAAATGTTAAAGAAACTATTCAAACTAAAATTAACAAAATCATGTACTAAACAAAACTATTATTTATACCTATTTAAAAGAAAAATATGCCAAAAATATAAAAATGAAATGAACTATTAATTTTTTTGTATGATAATTTTCTTGACAAAATTATGAAAAGAATGCAAAAAGAACCAATGAAAAACATGTATTTTCCTATTTGTTATGATTTTTTAAAGATTTAATATCTTTGAAAGAAAATAAAATGAATTAATTGAAATGGAGGGTGCAGCGAGTAAAGAAATCAGATAAAACATGGAAACGGGCCAGGCAGTGGAGGTGTTAATAAAAATTGGCGCTAGGCCCAGCACGTTCAGAAAACCAACAAAAATTAAAAAAACTAAAAACGGTGCAAATAGCGAAAGAAACAGTTCATTTGGAAGTGGCCCTGCGAACGGGGGTGTCATTAGTAACCAATATTGAGCCCAGTCTGATGAAGTTAAGTGAAACAGTGCGTTTCGCAATTTAAATCTCCCTCCGCTTTCAGTTTTAATCGTGGCCGTGGGATTGGGAACTAAGTCAAGTTTCAAAGGGTGATCGAACGGTCCAAAGGTTATCTTCAACCTTGGACAAACCCTAACTCTGAAATTCATCTCCCATGCATGCATATTCGAGCTCCAT
Organism: Lathyrus sativus; assembly: GCA_963859935.3. Lineage (NCBI taxonomy): Eukaryota > Viridiplantae > Streptophyta > Magnoliopsida > Fabales > Fabaceae > Lathyrus > Lathyrus sativus. Next base: position 359,283,398 of record OZ012741.1, read on the forward strand.
GTTCTCTCTCCATTCTCCATGAAATCAAACACTTCCAAAAGCAAAATTGCTCTAGAACATTCCCTCTACACAGCCATGCCAATAGTTCTTCCTAAAACTCACTCACGAAGCCAACCCGATAGGTATAACAGTTCTGATCCACCATTTTCAACTGGTATCAAATCTTCCAAACCTTGTTCAATTATATCCTAACATTATCTATGTCTTATGCTGATCAAATCAAGCTATTCACCTAAGATTTTTGTGCTCTAATCCAAGAGTTATCAGTCCAAACAGTTTTTGCACTCCATGATCAAGTTCCATGAAAGCTCCCCAAACTCACCAAACTCAGTCATCTATCCTATCTTAACATTCCTATGCTAACAAAACCTTGTAATTCTATCCTAAACATGCAATTCGAAGGATAAACATACCTGGTGCAATTGATGAAAACAGATGCTAAAACCTCTTGATCTAATGCTTGTAATGAGTGGGAAATGATCCAGGAACTTGATGATAAGTTCTGTATGCAATGAATTGTGCTCCAATGCTTTGAATCTCACAATTCCAAAATTCTTGTTTTTTGGATGATCAACTTGAACAACATGAAACTTCCTCAATTCTACCAGATGATTGTGTGAATTATGATCCTTGGATGATGATGATGATGAATACCAGATCAAGAATTATGGAAATTGATGAGAATTTGAGAGAGTTTGAATTAATTTTGCAAGTGGGAGAAAGTGTATGAAACTTGTGTTTATGAGCAATGTGATTCACCAACCCTGGCATGGAGTTACTCAAGGCAATATATATATGACATTAGAACCTCCAAGAACTTTGGAGAAGCTTCCCATGCACACTTTCCCTTGGATTTGGATTATGTAACTTCATGTGTAAGTAACCATGCATAAATCTCAAAACTTGAACCAAGCTCAAAATTCTACTTCAGCCAATGTTCTAAAAATGATTTTTCCATTCAAAATGACCTATAATTTCACCTCATTTGGCCAAAATATGAAAAATCTCATTTTTAAGTCCTTTTTTATTCATTAAATCCACCAATTTTGAAACCTTGTGCTATGAACCTTTACAATCTCTCATTGTCACCTTTCTAGACTCAAAATGTCATTTGGAACAAGTTTGATGTTGTAAAGTTTTCCATTTGAAGCTTCCTTGTATGAGTTTTGGGCATAGGCTTGAAATGACCTGTAATTCTTAGATGACCAAAATACCCTTTGCTTGCCAAGACCATAAGTAGAGTTCCACAAATCATATGAAGGCATACTATACCATTCTAGAAAGATAAGACAATTAGGAACAACTCTTATGTTGGCCATAAATTCATTTGAAATCTCCTTGAGGGGTAAAAATTGCTTGGAAGTCAAGTCATTTTCACAGACAAAATTTCAGATACCTCAGATGACCTGTAACTAGTAAGGACCATAACTTGAGTTCTATAAATCTCCTTAATGTCTTCCACCACTCAAATTAAAGGTCTTGAGATCCTATAGAAGTTTCATGTTGTCCAAGGATCCATTTGAAGCTTGCATTTTGACTTATCTTGCTTGGAAATTTGACCTAAATTAGGGGATTTTACACAGAAACCCTAATTTAGAAACTCCTCTTCTTCTTGATTTCTCTTGATTTCTTCTTAGCACAACAACATATCCTTCTTTACATGTCAAATGATGAACCCCACATCTCTCCAATAGACCTCAATGCCTTTCAATCAATCAATTGACCTAGAGTTGACCCAAGGTTGACCCAGATGAAACCCTAGTTGACTGTCTTCAACTGCAACTCTTGTGATCATACCAATGACTTGTCTCCTTCTCCAAATGACTTTCTAAGTCTCCCATGATGCCCACATATTCTCCATGCTCAGCCCACAGCTCACAATTTCTTTGATGATCCCCAGATACCCTCAGATAGGAGATGGATGCACTGCTTGATCCATTGACTTCCCAGTCTTCAAATTCTTTCTGATGACTTGAATGGGATTGAATTAGGATAATAACCTCTTGATAGGCTCATAGAGATGAGAATAATTCTTGGTCCCCTGTTGGATGATTTGCTATGCTACACTATGCAGATGATTAGACTATGTACATGACTCTATATGCAAATGCTAATGCAATTGAAACATAAACCAAGTGAATAAGGTTGAGCAAATTTTAGGGTGCAACAGCTGCCCCTATTCAAGCGACTTGGACCCGATTGAGTGAAGAGCTCGGAGCCTTCAGACATTCGCGGTACGAGACGGTTGAATACTAAGAACCCAGAAATTTGCCAACCGCAGACATGGACTACACCACTGCTTGGGGATTATTTTCATCAGCCTGAAAAGCTTCTATCATTGCAAGAATAAAACTTTGCTTGTCCACGTTAGGACGCCTATGTCGTCAACACAAAGCACTCTCAATCTAAACTCGTCCACGTTAGGAAAAATCTCAACAGCTTCATTGGGGATGGCTCGTCTGCCTTCCATCAGAAATAAATCGTCCACGTTAGGACTAAACCCTTCCCCGTAAGGCATAACACCGTCCACGTTAGGAATAACACCGTCCACGTTAGGACTAAGACTTCGTCTGGATCTGTCCACGTCAGGACTAAACTCTTCCACGTGAGGAATCACTTTTCCATATTAGGAATAAACTCTCTTGTATCTGTCCACGTCAGGACTAAATTCTTCCACGTTAGGAATAAAATCTTTCCACCTCAGGAATACCTCTTCTTTTCCACGTAGGGAAACCAACTTCTCTTCTAAATCTGTCCACGTTAGGACTAAACTTTCCATGTAAGGAATACATCGCTCTTCCACGTAAGGAATCAATCTTTCTTTCCACGTAAGGAACCCATCTATCGTCTCGATCTGTCCACGTAAGGACTCAACTTTTCCACGTAAGGAACGCATCTCTGTCCACATAAGGAACACAATTTCTTTCCACGTAAGGAATACCTTCTCACTCTGTCCCCGTAAGGACTCCAATCTTTCCACGTAAGGAATCACATCTTTCCACGTAAGGAAACCACAATCTTTCCACGTAAGGAATAAAATTCTTGATCTGTCCACATGAGGACTCCAAGCTTTCCACGTAAGGAATCGCAATCTCTTTTCTTTGCACGTAAGGAAACACAATCTTATCTTAGTTTATCCATGCCAGGACTCCAATCTTTCCACGTAAGGAAACACAACCTCGATCTGTCCACGTCAGGACTCCAACTTGATATGTCCACGTAAGGACTCAATCTTTCCACGTAAGGAATCATATCTTTCCGATTTGTCCACGTAAGGACTCCCCTCTTTCCACATAAGGAATTCGTCTTCTTTCCACGTAAGGAAACGCTTTTCGTCTTGATTTGTCCACGTCAGGACTCACCTCTTGACTTGCTGAGGAAGCAAAACTTGTCCACGTCAGGACTCACGCACCTTTGACCCACTGGGGAAGTGAGACTTGTCCACTTCAGGACTTGCATCTCAACCTGCTGAAGTAACAGGACCTGTCCACGTCAGGACTTGCGCGTCTTCGACTTGCTGGGGAAATAAGACGTTGTCCACGTCAGGACTCATACTTTTCCCACAACACGAAGAAGGATAAATTTTGTCCACGTCAGGACTCTCGCATCTTGTCATCACAAAGTACTATAAACTTGTCCACGTCAGGACGCACATTTCACCATTACGAATAAAGCTAGCTGCTGGAAATAAATGGTCCACGTCAGGACACCAACATGAAGAGTAACCAACTTCGTCCACGTCAGGACTTCACACTCAATCAATACCGAGAACTCGAATCAGTCCACGTCAGGACTAACACATATCGTCACCTGGAAGAAATGTCCACGTCAGGACTCCACATTCCAACAATTCTGAAAATTGAACCTGTCCATGCTAGGACTAACACCTTTTATCAACCATGAGGAAATAAATCTGTCCATGTTAGGACCCCTACTTTTCTAGCACAAAGAAAACCTATCAAGAAAATTGTCCACGTCAGGACTCATCCTTCCATTGGTCCCAAACCACAAACTTCTTAGCACTGACGTGGCAGTGAGGTTGAAGCGGACTCTACTGGGGATATCTGAAAACCAAACTACCGGACGCCTGTTCTGATAACCGGCGGTGGCCTCTGAAATTCTGATTCCTGAAACCCGTTGATGACAAACAACTCTGCTTGGGAGTGAGGAGAAAATCTGCCTACTCACTCTGGGGGAAACACGAGGAATTCACAAATAACTCTGTGGGGAATAATGCTGAGGCTGACACCTCATTGAATGTCTCATGTCGAGACCTCGCCTGTTAATTGATTTATTGGAGCAAGAACTCCTCCCATCTGCAAGAAAAACAATACTTGAAACCAACGGTTAGCCGACCTAGTTTATGTTTCCAAAAATGCGTATGTTTGACGACGATGCAATGCTCCATTCGACATGGAAATGCTACGCTTTTATTTGGTGGATGCAAGTATGACACTATATGCCGATGCCAATGCAGACTCGAACTGCTGAGATACAGGAGTTGCTTCAGCAAAATAAATGCTGAAGACAATGCCGACTCTGCTGGGGATAGCCATGTGTTACAGAATTATTCCAGCAAAATAAATGCTGGAAGAGTGAAGTCGACCCAGCTGAGAAATTGGGAACTTGAACCAAGCACCTCATTGAAGTAACACCCTGCTGGGGAATACAACTCTGCTGGGGAGTAGCAGGTGCGCCCGGTAGGATTAGACTTCTGCTGGAAAGTGAACGGATATCATACGGTATTTTGACAAAATAAATGCCAGAGCGCACAACCAACTTTGTCGGGGATAGTCTTAATCTTCGAATTCCACTGGGAGGAATGAAAATACTTGCTAAAAAGAGGACTCCGCTGGGGATGGGTTGACTCTCTTGGGGGGAAAATCCACTGGCTCCGCTGGGGGAGAGTACCTGACCCTGCGGGAAAAGGTGAACTTGTCTGAATACAGCTCACCAATATTAATCTTCTGAGGCTAAACCCACTCTGCTTGATATACACTGTCTGAATACAGCCTTATAATCTGGGAATTGCCAAACTCTGCTGAGGATGAATGACTTTGCTGGAGAATGCTCTTTGGAAAAGCTACGGCTAGCTGGGGAATTCGATCCTTCTTCAGGAAGAACATGCATGACCTGCGTGGGGGTCGAGTCTTTTGTCACTGCAATCCTTGGATCGTCTTCCTCGTACGGCTATGAAACCTGCAACAACACAAACAAGACAAGCCTATGCAACCAAATATATTCAGGTTAGTGACGTTATTTTCAGTTAATTCAAAGCTTTAGCAATTGTTGGCAAGGGCCAGTGACGTTATACACATGCTAGTTTCAGTAAACTTAGGCGCTTTATCATGCACAAAACAGTAAAGAACCAGCATCAAGTACTGAATAACATATTTTATTGATTGGGCCCCTGAATGGGCGGAGTTTTTGTACACGGGATGTAACTCCTGAAAAGAGGAAGCTACGCAAGGCAAAATATACAAGTATGCAAAAGAAGCATAAATATTTTGACACATTAAATTTGTACACATGTCGGCAACGGGATACAGACGAACATCACGAACTGATCCTCCTATGACTCGTCCGACTCTAATGCTTTCCCGGTATCCACACTTCCGAAGAAATTGTATCTGATAATCGACCCCTCAGGTATATTCTCCCGCACCAATGCTCAAATGCAGTATCAAATTCGGACTGCAGTCATTTGCTTTTCAGATCCCTAACTTTTGCGTGAACCGCCCTTTACGGGTTTTCAGTTCCCCGGGATACCCTTTTTTGCCGAAGCCGCCCAGTGTAGGTTTTCAACTTCGCGGGTGTACATTTTTTCAATTTTATCCCTAATTCTTTTATGCCCGAACCTTTCATTCTGTTTTTGGTTCGCCAGGATGCCCCATTTTTGCCTGGACTCTCTTTTTTTGTCCAGCGGGTCAATTTTAAGCAAAGTATTTTTTAACTGCGTCCGAATTCACAGGCGACGTAAAGTCTTCACTGTCCATGGTGGACAACAATAACGCTCCTCCTGAAAAGACTTTCCTGACAACGTATGGCCCTTCGTAGTTGGGGGTCCACTTGCCCCTGTGATCTGCCTGCGGCGGGAGAATCCTTTTCAGCACAAGGTCGCCCGTCTGAAAGCTCCGCGGATGTATCTTCTTGTCATATGCTTTCTTCATTCGGCTCTGGTACAAACGACCGTATGCTAGAGAAGCTAGCCTCTTCTCATCCATCAGACTCAGTTGGTTCAACCTGTCTTTCACCCATTCTGCCTCGTCTAGCTGAACATCTCGCAATACCCTCAGAGAAGGGATCTCAACTTCCAATGGTAGTACTGCTTCCATTCCGTATACCAACGAGAACGGGGTTGCCCCGGTTGATGTGCGTACCGTCGTACGATAACCGTGCAAAGCGAAAGGTAGCATCTCGTGCCAATCCTTATAGGTCACCACCATCTTCTGCACAATCTTCTTGATATTCTTATTGGCCGCTTCGACAGCGCCATTCATCTTGGGTCGTTAAGGGGAGGAGTTGTGATGTTCGATCTTGAAATTCTGACAGAGCTCCTTCATCATTTTGTTGTTCAGGTTTGAACCGTTGTCCGTGATTATCCGCTCGGGGACCCCATATCGGCAAATGATATCTCTCTTGATGAATCTGGCCACCACCTGCTTAGTTACATTCGCGTAAGACGCCGCTTCCACCCACTTGGTGAAATAATCGATTGCTACAAGAATGAACCGGTGCCCTTTAGAAGCTGTCGGTTCAATCTTTCCAATCATATCAATTCCCCACATCGAGAATGGCCATGGCGATGACATCACATTCAGAGGACTCGGAGGCACATGGATTTTATCAGCATAGATTTGGAACTTGTGGCACTTCCTTGCAAACTTGAAACAATCAGTTTCCATAGTTAGCCAAAAATAACCTGCCCGCAGCAGCTTCCTCGTCATAGCATGCCCACCAGCATGCGTACCAAATGTACCTTCATGTATTTCCTCCATGAGCAGCTTTGCCTCTTTTTCATCCATGCAACGCAGCAGCACCAAGTCGTGGTTTCTTCTGTATAAGACACCATCCGGATTCAAATAGAAATTACCCGCTAATCTCCTGAGAGTCTTCTGATCTTGACTGGATGCCCCAGCCGGATACTCTTTATTCTTCAGGAAATTAAGGATATCGAAATACCACGGTTTGTCGTCAGATACTTCATCAATAGCAAACACAAAGGCGGGCCTATCAAGCCGAGAGATAATGATTCGGGGAGCCTCGTTCCAGAAGTTGACTTTGTACATGGAAGACAAAGTGGCCAGGGCGTCAGCCATTTGATTCTCTGCCCTCAGTACATGATGCAATTCAACCTTGTCAAAGAAAGGCAACAATCTCCTTGCATAATTCATGTAATGTATTAAATTGGGCTGACGTGTCTCCCATTCCCCTTTGATTTGGTTCACCACCAGAGCTGAGTCTCCGTATACGTCCAGATGTTTGATTCGCAAATCAATGGCTTCTTCAAGCCCCATTATACAAGCTTCGTATTCGGCCTCATTATTGGTAACTGCAAAGGTCAATCGAGCAGTAAACGGGATGTGCGACCCGTGTGGAGTAGTAATGATTGCCCCTATTCCGCTACCGTAAGCGTTCACAGCTCCGTCAAAGATCATCTTCCACTTGGAACCCAACTCTGGTCCTTCGTCTGGCAACGGCTCTTCACAATCTTTCATCTTTAGGTACATGATATCCTCGTCAGGAAAATCAAACCTCATCGATTGGTAATCTTCAATAGGCTGCTCAGCCAAGTACTCAGACAGTACACTCCCCTTTATAGCCTTTTGCGAGATGTATTGGATGTCATATTCAGTCAAGACCATCTGCCAACGGGCAATTCTCCCTGATAACCCCTGCTTTTCGAATACATATTTGATAGGGTCCATCTTCGAGATGAGCATGGTTGTCTGATTCAGCATGTATTGCCTCAAACGCTTGGCGGCCCAGGCTAGCGCGCAACAAGTTTTCTCCAGCATTGAATATCGAGATTCACAATCTGTAAATTTCTTACTCAAGTAGTAGATCGCATGCTCTTTCCTTCCTGTCTCGTCGTGTTGACCGAGAACACAACCCATGCTTCCCTCAAGAACTGTCAAATACATGATCAAGGGTCTCCCTGCCACTGGGGGTATCAAAATAGGAGGCTCCTGCAAATACTGCTTTATTTTATCGAATGCCTTTTGACAATTTTCGTTCCACGTTACCGCTTGATCTTTCTTCAACAGCTTGAATAATGGTTCACACGTAGCAGTTAGGTGAGATATGAACCTAGCAATGTAGTTCAGCCTCCCTAAAAACCCGCGCACCTCTTTCTCTGTTTTAGGCGTCGGCATTTCTTGTATCGCTTTTACTTTAGCAGGATCAACCTCTATTCCCCTTTCGCTTACGATAAACCCCAGTAGTTTACCCGATCTCACCCCGAAGGTGCATTTGTTAGGGTTCAGTCTCAGCCTGAACTTCCTAAGCCTTTTAAATAACTTCAACAGATTCACCAGATGCTCTTCCTCCGTCTGGGATTTGGCAATCATATCGTCAACATAAACTTCGATCTCTTTATGCATCATATCATGAAAAAGAGTCGTCATCGCACGCTGATACGTTGCCCCAGCATTCTTCAAACCAAAGGGCATCACTTTATAACAAAATGTTCCCCACGGCGTTATGAAAGTAGTCTTCTCCATGTCCTCTGGCGCCATTTTAATCTGATTATAGCCTGAAAAGCCATCCATGAAGGAGAATACGGAGTATTGAGCAGTATTATCAACTAGCACATCGATATGAGGAAGTGGAAAATCGTCCTTTGGGCTTGCTTTATTCAAATCCCTATAATCCACGCACATTCGAACCTTGCCATCTTTCTTTGGCACTGGTACGATGTTAGCAACCTAGGAGGGATATTTTGTCACAACCAGGAAACCAGCATCCCACTGTTTTTGAACCTCTTCTTTGATCTTCACTGCCATATCTGGTCTAGTTCTACGAAGCTTTTGTTTGACCGGCGGGCATTCCTCTTTCAATGGCAGACGGTGCACAACCATATCTGTATCGAGCCCTGGCATATCTTCATACGACCAAGCGAACACATCGTTATATTCTCGGAGCATTTCAACCAGTCTTCGCTTGATATTGCTCTGCAGCGCGGCTCCGATACGAATATTCTTCTCAACCCCTTCCGACCTCAAGTTGATAATTTCGATGACCTCTTCGTGAGGCAGAATGACTCTTTCCTCTTGCTTCACCAACCAAGACAGTTCTTCAGGAACGTCACTATCTTCGACAACCTCTTCTTCGGCCTGAAATACCGGGTGTTCAAAGTCGGGACGAGTCATAGGTGGTTCAAGGATGTCATCTGAAAATGTTATCCTGCAAAAAGAATGGTTAAATGCTTCAAAATGCGTATAAAGTGAATAACCACGTTGCCATTTTATTGAAAAAATACAAAACAAGAAAAACAGAGATTACAATATTTGCACATGAGAAAACGCCTTTTATTTAATGATAAACACGCAATGTTCATAACAGCACAGCCCTAAGCAAATCATGATGCCCCGGGCAAGACATCAGATTGTTCAACAATTAATAAAACAAAGCATTACTGTTTAAGAGTCACAGGAACAAGCTCCTGAATAGACCAGTTGCACAATCCCTGTCCTGGCGTGCTTGGCTGAATCCAGGCATCCATATCACAGTCGCTGTCTCCTTCATCATACTCTGAAGCAGCGTTGATGGTTTCATGACATACTCCACTAGCAGAGATGGTTATTGGCCCTCTGAAACGGGGTGCCCCCACAGCAGGAGTTGATGACGACGATTGGTATCCTAGCCTGAACCGGTCCATCTTCACAGGAATATCCAGCACTTTTCCCCAGCCCTTTGCTTCTCCTGCCTCCACCAGAGCTTGGGCCTCCTTATACGACGAGACGGCTATCTCCGACACTTTGCTCGGCCCGGGACCTTTGTCCTTGATACGCAACCCTTCAAATGCCTGGCAGGGTGTTTCGTGGATCTCTCCATCGACCTCCACATACTTAAATGACGACAGATGGCTGACCAAGATGTCTTCTTCTCCGCATACCGTAACCACGCTGTCTCCGACCATATATTTCAACTTCTGATGCAGGGTAGACGTGACTGCCCCAGCCCCATGAATCCAGGGTCTTCCGAGCAGGCAGCTATATGCGGGTTGTATATCCATGATATAAAATTCCGTTGCAAACACCTCCGGCCCCACCTGTAGAGGCAAAGTTATCGATCCAAAAACTGTTCTTCGCGTGCCATCAAACGCTCTGACTACCAAGTCACTGGGCGTGCACAGGATTCCTCCGACATCTAGCTTCATCATCGCTTTCTTGGGCAACACGTTCAAAGACGATCCGGTGTCGACCAATACATGCGACATTACTTACCCTCTACACTCGACAGATACGTGCAGCGCCATATTATGATCTCTCCCTTTCGGGGTCAAATCGAAGTCGGTAAAGCCCAAGCTGTGGCCTGCATTCACATGTGCCAACACTCCTTCCAGCTGATTCACGGAGACGTCCTGGGGCACGAAGGAAGTATCCAGGACTTTCAGCAATGCATTTCTGTGAGCTTCAGAACACAATAGCAATGACAGTATAGATATTTTTGACGGTGTCTGCTGCAGATGCTCCACAATCTTATAATCACTTTTTCAAATCAAGCGCATGAACTCTTCTACATCCTTCGATGCCGATGCTTTTTCGCTTGCCTGCACTGGGACATTCTCAACCATTTTTCCTTTCCCCTTTGCCAGTCTTTCGGCCTCCACCTCAGGCAATATGAAGATCCTACCACTCCTTGTCATACCTCCGGTACCAACAACATTATCTACAGTCTCAGCTGGCTGCTTATTAACATCAATCTTTATTCCGTCACAATACACTTCCAACCCATAGGACCATGGGACTGCCTTTGTGCTCTCGTACGGGATTAGTTCGGCCTTAGTTATGGTGATCGGCGGTCGCTGAGCCGGTGTTGTTATAGTGATTGTCTTCCGAGGAATCGTTACAGTGGCCACATCACTCTGATTATCTGCTACTGCCCCTGCAGGCTCTTCGATTGATGCTCGGTCAAACTGCAATGTGCCGTCATCAACTAAAGCCTGAATGCCTTTCTTCAAATCATCACACCCTCCAGCTAGGGTCCAACATTCTAAGCAATACTCGTCACATCCTGGATAAACACCCCCTTGCAACAATCTGCTTTTTATCTCGCTCAGCGGCGTCTTTAAATCATCCACTCTCGTAATCAAATTCAAACCTTCCTCAATCAGAATGGCGTTTGCCCCATGATTAGGCATGGGCTTCTGCACTATATTCGGCCCTGCTATTCCGAAATTGATAGCTTTGTTGTCCAAAAGATCCTGCACGACATGCTTAAAAGCATGGCAACCCTCTACATTGTGGCCCAGAGCCCCAGAATGAAACTCACAGTGCCTGCTTGCATCATAACCATACGGAGGAGTTCCCGTTATCGGTGCCAGAGTTCTCTTCTCTACCAGGTTTAAACCCAACAGTGTCTGCAACAAATCTGCGTAGGTTGAGGGAGGCTTCTCAAACACTCTTCTTGGTTTACCACCCTGGAATCTTCGCTGAGCAGGTTGTGCCCCTTGCTGTGGCTGCTGCTGCTGCTGCTGTTGTTGTTGCATTGGCTGCTGCTGAAACGGTTGTTGTTGTTGAAATGGTTGTTGTTGGAACGGAATAGTAACACTCGCCACCTGCTGCGGCTGATGATATTGGTTTCGTCCCCTGCCTCGGCCCCCAAACACTGCGCTCGCCTCGCCCTGACGGCGCCCACCAAAAGTCTTGCTGTTACTGCCAGATGCAGTTGATTCCTCAGCCTGGAACCTGCCTTGTTTAATGTTGTTTTCAATCTTTTCTCCCATCAGAATTAAGTCTGAGAAACTAGCCAAAGATGTGTGAAACAACTTGTCATAAAACATGCCTGTGAATGTTTCGATGAACATGTCGTTCATTTCCTTGTCTTCTAAAGGAGGACGGACCCTAGCAGCCATATCACGCCACCTTTGCGCGTACTCTTTAAAGCTCTCACCCTTCTTCTGAGACAGCCCTGTCAATTGGACCCGATTGGGCGCCAAGTCGCTGTTATACTTGTAGTGAGCTACAAATGCCTCTGCCAGTTGTTTCCACGTCTTTATATTGGTTGGCTCCAACCCCATGTACCACTCTAGGGAGGGGCCCGACAAACTATCTTGAAAGAAATGCATTAGCATTCTCTCATCAGTGGAGTACGCAGACATCTTTCTGTAATAAGCCCGCACGTGCACTTTCGGACAGGTGTCCCCTTTGTACTTATCAAACGTAGGAGATTTGAATTTGATTGGCACCCTCAAGCCGGGTACCAGACCCATTGCTGACATGTCTAAGCCCACAGCACTTTGGTTCAGGACCCCCCTCATCTGCTCTTCTAGCATTCTGATCTTCTGGGAGTCATCCATCGGCCCTTCGAAACCTCCGCCGTAGAAAGCGTCCTCCTGCTGATCTTCTTGCCACATACCATTCCCAGCTCCGTACCCATTGTATCCATTATTGCGGCCAGCTCTGATCTGATTCATCACTGGGCCTCGCCCTTTGTTGTCGTATCCCTGAGCAGCTCCAGTAGGTCCAAAAGTCATTAACCCAGCGCCTTACCATTTCCAAAACCTCCGTAACCCTGATTGGCCACACCAAAACCGTCTTGCCCAAAGCCTTGAGCATTGAAGCCATATTTCCCAGCATTATCGAAACCCTGATCATTGAATCCGAATCCAGCATTACCGAAGCCGTTGCCTCCCATATTATCACCCAAGTTGATATCACCAAGCCCAACGTTATGGACAGCAGTCTCGTTCCCAACTCCGACGTTACCGTTCCCAGCAGCGGTAGCGTTGTTGACATTAACAGCAGGTATATTGACTACAGGTGGAGCCACTGGTGTGGGAGAGCCATCCCCATGAACAGTGTCGACTCGCACAGACTGACGATCCTCATTACCGTGACCGGCATTTCTGACCAACAGAGGTTGTACCATGGCTTGCAAATTCTCCTGACCCTTTGCAATAGTCTCCATGGTCTTCATAAAGAGTGCTAGCTTCTCGCGCATATCTTGCATCTCGTTCTGCATTTGGTCCATGATTCTTCGACAGTTGGTGCGAGTGGAATATTTGTGCGGGCGTTGATCTGCAATCCTGAAAATGCCTGAAAAATGGCAGGAAATAAGGTACTATCCAATGATCACCTGTAATGCAACATGAATATGAATGTAATGCAATGTGTGTGTGTCTGTGCATTAGGGAAATTCATTCCCCGGTTCTAGTGTGAAGGTGCCGGTGCAGTGACAGTGCTAGCAATACAAAGATCTGAGTTGAATCACAGAAAGCCTTATATATTGCGGAGACCCCAATAAGCCAAGAATACAATATCACTGAGTACAAAGAGAAGGCATGACCTCAACCAACAATCCTGGTGATGGTCAGCACTATGCAAATAAAGCATACAAGTTAATACATGAAATGATCAAGCACTCCCATAAGTCTGGTACTCTTCTAGCAACTTCTTGGTCTCCGGATGACTTGGTCGGGTAAGCAGCCCTTCAACAAGTTGGTTTCTTTTCTTAAGAACACGTCGCACGTCTCCAGCAGTTTCCTCCCATGCCCCTTCTCCGAAGCGACCCTCTAGCTTACGCTTCTGGGACACAACTTCATCCCTGCCTTTGATGGCCTTGTTCAGTGCGTTCTGGAGACTATACCGGGTCATCACTTCTTCTTCACACTTCTTGATGCTGGACTTCAACTGCTCTTCGAGGTCGGAAATTTGCTGCTTCAACTTATCTTCCCTCTTCTTATTGTTGGTGAGCGTAGCATTCCAAGTCTTATTGCAAGAAGAGATCTCTCGGTGAGCTGCGTCGAGTGCTTTCTTTTTGGATTCCAGCATGTCATGGGAGCTTCTGAACTCTTGCCCCAGACGTTCGTGCTTCTTCCTCTCCTCAGTCAGCTCAGCCCCTAGTCTGCTTACTAGCTCGATCTGCTGTTGGAAAGCATGCACAGCCTTATTTTTCTCACTGCGTATCTGGGCTAGCTCTTGCTCTAACCCTTCATTGATCTTCATCAAGGCTTCTTTTTCTTTCACAACTTGCTCGTAGGCCTCCCTAGAAATAGTAGTTGGCTCTGCTACCGGAATAGGAACGAGGGCTGGTGCATCTGGAAATGGCATCCGCAACTGACTTGCTCTCTCCTGGATCCAAACTCTGTAAGGTGCATAAGCCTGACAGTCATTCTTCCCTAACAGCGGCTTCCCTCTTCGGTTAATACGCGTCCAGGCATGCTGCAGCTTGGCTAATAACTCCCCCTTCAAATCACCGGTGAAGTACAGAGATTCCTGTACTTCTTCCTCCTTTGGTGGGTTCTTCAGCGCATATCCGAACTGACGGACCAACAGAGATGGGTTGTAGTTGATACACCCTTTTCTTCCTATCAGCGGGACATTAGGGTACCCAGAACAACTGAATATAAGCTCAGACCCTAGCAGGTCTCGATCAAACCACTCAACGTCTTCGGAAGATAGCCTCATCAGGCGCTCTGACCAGCTAGCTGAAGTTGCACTCTCCATAAAAGATCCCTTCAGGGGGAGGTGGCTCTTGAACCACATATTCAACAGAGGCGCACAGCAGTAAACAACCTTTCCCCTTCTGTTTTCGTTCTTGTAGTGCAATGAGTGGTAGAAGTCTCCGATCAACGTGGGCACTGGATTGCCAGCAGCAAATAGATGGAGAGCGTCCAAGTCTACGAAATGGGGCAAGTTAGGAAACAGCACAATTCCATAAATGCATAGAGCCAAAATAGCATTGAAAACCACCCAACATCCGTTCTTGGCATACTCCTGAGCTTTGCCAACCAGGAAATCAAGAGAGAAACCTGAAACCCCAAGCCAAGAAGTCACTAATAGTTCGGCAGCGTCCATGTGCAAGGCTTTAGCTAAGTCCTCCAACTTGGGCTCAGCAGCAGAGTGAATAAAGGGAACCTTGTTCTGCACGGATAGCTCAGTAAACTCCACATACTCTTCAATGGTAGGCCCTAGAATGAAGTCAGAAAACGTAAAACATCTCAATGCGGGGTCATAGAACTGCATCAAGGTGTACAGCCCTTTCATCTCATCAGCAGTGGGCTTGCAGACTAATCTCAGTAATCTCCCATGACTCATTCTGAAGCTTCTCCTAACCTCCTCATCAGCAAGAGATATCAGACCGAGCAAAGGGGTAATATCAGGTGTAGGCAGCTTATACGCGACTGTCTTCCTCAATCCAGCCATAGTCAATACTCAGAAGTTTGGGCACTAGAACCGGGGGATATGCCAATGCACCTGCAGCACAGACACGCGTTAATGGGATGCAATGATAATGGGTATGCAAACAATGCAATGCAAATAACATGCAACAGGGACCAAATTCCGTAGCTGAATAGCCTGAACCATATCAAGAGGTCTCAAACAGACTCTTTAAAAGTCCTCAAACCCTGGTCTCAGATAGACCTAAAACAAAGCTCCAACAACGGTCTCTGACAGACCTCAAACCATAACTCCAACTGGTCTCTGGTAGACCTCAAATCACATCTCCAACTGGTCTCTGACAGACCTCAGAACTCTCCAACTGGTCTCTGACAGACCTCAGAACTCTCCATAAATACCCAGGATCGCTAATCAAGAAATAAACCGGTAGTCTGAAGGTCTAGTTACCTGCATAACCCCAAACCCTCTCACAGGTGGATGTCCTAGTAACTGACAAAGGTATGGCATCCTATGCGATCGTCGGCGTCACAGACTTTTAGGGTTGATGATACGATTCCCAGAAGGAGTGGCATCATCAAATCCTGAAGAGGCCTCACTTAGCCAACTTCCAAATGATCGGTTCCCGGAGTCGACAATTCAGCTGACCAACAACCCCTTCGACCCAAAGGGTAGAAAAAGAAGCCAACCAGAAGAACCTCGTCCGAGTGTAGATTTCATGAGACACTAATGCAAGCAAAGTCGGCACGCGCCCACTACTTTCTACTCTAATTCTAGGTGCACTCAAGCCCAGGTCCGGCTTATCTCTCAATCATAGAACTGCCCATCACACCCCAATACAGCAGTAATAATCAATATATAATGCTGAAAATAAAGGTCAGAAATATAAATCCATACAAAATCCTCGACGGGAAAACAAGCGCTAGGATTGACTCTCTTAAGGGACGTTGGATCCCAAATGCATAAGAACTATCGCAGTCCTTAGCAGCCAGGGGACGTTGGATCCCCAACAGAGTTGCCAGCTATCGCTACTGCGAAAATCGGCGCCAGCTGAACAGAAGAGTCGCCACCGTGCGTTATTTATCCCACAGGAGGGAAAGGAAACGCTCAGAGTAAACCTATCGCAAAGACGGGAAAGGTATGGTCATCGCAACCAAAACCTGGATTCGGGAGTCGGTTACGCAAGGGGAAGGTATTAGCACCCCTTACGTCCGTCGTACTCGACGGGATCCACGCTTGTTTTCGGTCGAAAAGATTGTTATTCTATCTAAACTAAGGGTTAAGGGTTAAAAGAAAAGAAAATGACTCGGCAAAGTATCGCACTTTATGCCTACGTATTCCCGCCTGGAACGAGAAATCAGAGTCAACGTAGTTCGCCTACCTACGGGAAAGGAGGGGAAGGTTGCTCGCTAGGATATCGCATCCTATGCCTACATACTTTCATACAGCATGAAAGATCAGAGCAAACGTAGTTCGGGCCACGTACGACACAAGATTGTCTTGATTGATTTTATTCCTTCTGAAAAAGGGTTTTTCTGATTAGCAGTCCAAGCGGACAAAAATGACGTTTTGATGAGTTCACATTCTTTTACGGAAGAAGTGTCTTTTATTGTGCTTTTCTGTTTGTTTTGAGAAAGAACAGACAGAACTCTAACCTAAGGTTTCAAAGGGAATCAAACTAACCTAATGTTATCATGCATGAATTAAGACCTAGTGTCTATCATGCTCCTCTCTTGCGCAGAGAGAAACAGAGATCCTAAGGGATAAATGGAAACAGAAACAATAGCAGATATATACAGTAAAGCAGTAAAATGCATGGATGCAGCAATACAAGCGAGGCAAGGGAGTCCCACTCAACCTCGAACCTAGAAAACAATAGGCAAAAGTGAACAGGATTCACTTCCAACCCAACAGGTTAAACAGCAAACAATACAGTCAGGGAAACCAATCAATACATCAGAAATGAAATACAGCAGAAAAATAAACAGCCACAGCAGCTCTGCATCAACATCTGACTTCAGGTCATCACCAATCAGCTACAAGCTTCAGCAAGCATCAATCTCCATCTCCACAGCCTTCAAGCAAGGTCTTGGATTATCATTCTTCCATCTGCAATGTCTTTTCTTCAAGTCTCAAACTCCAAGAGGAATATCAGTCAACAAGATGAAGGTGAATGTTAAACAGTAGACTGCCTACCAAGGGTGGTTCATTAACTGTTAACATTATACAGACAATTTTCTCTCAAAAGTTCTATCTTTCAAATATATTCACTGATCCTTCCAAAGGAAGGAGGTGGATATTTGAAAGAGACTTTGAATCATAGAGAAAGGATGGATGCAGACAAGGCATTCCATGTTTGAGAAACAAGCTTTCTAATCTAGAGCCCTGCCTAGCCCCTAAACCCTAGGCTCCTCAACAGCTGCTAGCAAGAATCTCCTCATCAACTCTGGAAGTTGGACTTCAATCTCTAGATCTCCAATGGCTTCATCATCACAAGTCTTCAGCTCTCCCAATCTCCAAGCAATCCCAATACCCTCACAGACAAATCATAATCCCCAGAGAGGGCACACCACACCAGTCAAACAAATACAGACAGTATTAATAGCAGTAGGGGAATCCTGATATTTTCTAAGGGATCTAATAACTACCCATAATCCCTATAATCCCATACCCAAAACTTTCAATCTCTAGATCCTAAGGGAAATGATTCAATTCTCCTATGTTGTCACCTAAACCCTAGTTTTGTTCATGTTATTCACATCTAATCAAATCACCTAAAATTAATTCCTAAAAATATGAACTAAATCTTATATACAAGATAAATGTCTACTCTAATCAACCTAAAAAGAATGGATTAAAAATGTTAAAGAAACTATTCAAACTAAAATTAACAAAATCATGTACTAAACAAAACTATTATTTATACCTATTTAAAAGAAAAATATGCCAAAAATATAAAAATGAAATGAACTATTAATTTTTTTGTATGATAATTTTCTTTACAAAATTATGAAAATAATGCAAAAAGAACCAATGAAAAACATGTATTTTCCTATTTGTTATGATTTTTTAAAGATTTAATATCTTTGAAAGAAAATAAAATGAATTAATTGAAATGGAGGGTGCAGCGAGTAAAGAAATCAGTTAAAACATGGAAACGGGTCAGGCAGTGGAGGTGTTAATAACAATTGGCGCTAGGCCCAGCACGTTCAGAAAACCAACAAAAATTAAAAAAAACTAAAAACGGTGCAAATAGCGAAAGAAACAGTTCATTTGGAAGTGGGCCTGCGAACGGGGGTGTCATTAGTAACCAATATTGAGCCCAGTCTGATGAAGTTAAGTGAAACGGTGCATTTCGCAATTTAAATCTCCCTCCGCTTTCAGTTTTAATTGTGGCCGTGGGATTGGGAACTAAGTCAAGTGTCAAAGGGTGATCGAACGGTCCAAAGGTTATCTTCAACCTTGGACAAACCCTAACTCTGAAATTCATCTCCCATGCATGCATATTCGAGCTCCCTGTTCTCTCTCCATTCTCCATGGAATCAAACACTTCCAAAAGCAAAATTGCTCTAGAACATTCCCTCTACACAGTCATGCCAATAGTTCTTCCTAAAACTCACTCACGAAGCCAACCCGATAGGTATAACAGTTCTGATCCACCATTTTCAACTGGTATCAAATCTTCCAAACCTTGTTCAATTATATCCTAACATTATCTATGTCTTATGCTGATCAATTCAAGCTATTCACCTAAGATTTTCGTGCTCTAATCCAAGAGTTATCAGTCAAAACAGTTTTTGCACTCCATGATCAAGTTCCATGAAAGCTCCCCAAACTCACCAAACTCAGTCATCTATCCTATCTTAACATTCCTATGCTAACAAAACCTTGTAATTCTATCCTAAACATGCAATTCGAAGGATAAACATACCTGGTGCAATTGATGAAAACAGATGCTAAAACCTCTTGATATAATGCTTGTAATGAGTGGGAAATGATCCAGGAACTTGATGATGAGTTCTGTATGCAATGAATCGTGCTCCAATGCTTTGAATCTCACAATTCCAAAATTCTTGTTTTTTGGATGATCAACTTGAACAACATGAATCTTCCTCAATTCTACCAGATGATTGTGTGAATTATGATCCTTGGATGATGATGATGAATACCAGATCAAGAATTGTGGAAATTGATGAGAATTTGAGAGAGTTTGAATTAATTTTGCAAGTGGGAGAAAGTGTATGAAACTTGTGTTTATGAGCAATGTGATTCACCAACCCTGGCATGGAGTTACTCAAGGCAATATATAGATGACATTAGAACCTCCTAGAACTTTGGAGAAGCTTCCCATGCACACTTTCCCTTGGATTTGGATTATGTAACTTCATGTGTAAGTAACCATGCATAACTCTCAAAACTTGAACCAAGCTCAAAATTCTACTTCAGCCAATGTTCTCAAAATGATTTTTCCATTCAAAATGACCTATAATTTCACCTCATTTGGCCAAAATATGAAAAATCTCATTTTTAAGTCCTTTTTTATTCATTAAATCCACCAATTTTGAAACCTTATTCTATGAACCTTTCCAATCTATCATGGTCACCTTTCTAGACTCAAAATGTCATTTGGAACAAGTTTTATGTTGTAAAGTTTTCCATTTGAAGCTTCCTTGTATGAGTTTTGGGCATAGGCTTGAAATGACCTGTAATTCTCAGATGACCAAAATACCCTTTGCTTGCCAAGACCATAATTAGAGTTCCACAAATCATATGAAGGCATACTATACTATTATAGAAAGATAAGACAATGAGGAACAATTCTTATGTTGGCCAGAAATTCATTTGAAATCTCCTTGAGGGATAAAAATTGCTTGGAAGTCAAGTCATTTTCAAAGACAAAATTTCAGATACCTCAGATGACCTGTAACTTGTAAGGACCATAACTTGAGTTCTATAAATCTCATTAATATCTTCCACCACTCAAATTAAAGGTCTTGAGATCCTCTACAAGTTTCATGTTGGCCACGGATCCATTTGAAGCTTTCATTTTGACTTATCTTGCTTGGAAATTTGACCTAAATTAGGGGATTTTACACAGAAACCCTAATTTTAGAAGCTCCTCTTCTTCTTGATTTCTCGTGATTTCTTCTTAGAACAACAACATATCCTTCTTTACATGTCAAATGATGAACCCCACATCTCTCCAATAGACCTCAATGCCTTTCAATCAATCAATTGACCTAGAGTTGACCCAGGGTTGACCCAGATGAAACCCTAGTTGACTGTCTTCAACTGCAACTCTTGTGATCATACCAATGACTTGTCTCCTTCTCCAAATGACTTTCTAAGTCTCCCATGATGCCCACATATTCTCCATGCTCAGCCCACAACTCACAATTTCTTTGATGATCCCCAGATACCCTCAGATAGGAGATGGATGCACTGCTTGATCCATTGACTTCCCAGTCTTCAAATTCTTTCTGATGACTTGAATGGGATTGAATTAGGATAATAACCTCTTGATAGGCTCATAGAGATGAGAATAATGCTTGGTCCCCTGTTGGATGATTTGCTATGCTACACTATGCAGATGATTAGACTATGTACATGACTCT